>VDFB02353493.1:2106680-2120292 GCA_007258455.2 Sequoia sempervirens
ATAATCCATCATAAAAATTAAATTACCACCATATCTACATCACGGATGCTGCAGTGCTTTGAAAACCTCTAAATTCTCTAAATCAATCTACACTAAACAAGACAAAAGAAATTGAGAAATTAGATCTACAACTCTACAATTATTATTATTATTTTATTCAATTTAATTGGGTATCTATTTTAATTACATCTTGTATTAGAGGTTGTGCACTAGCTCTTCATAGGACACAATGCAGTACATGCTCAACTACAGTGTGTCTCATGCTATAAAAGAAAAAGAATATGTGAAAATATCATATTAATATGTATATATTCAATTTATAATTTATAATTCACTTTAAATATAATAAAAAAATTAAATTACCATTTGATCTGAAACCTACTCTACATGTCCTCCTGGTGGTGTAACTCTGTCTGGGTCAGGGCTAAAAGTTGCACTAACAAAGTCCTACAAGGTCAAAATTAAAGCATGTACAATTCAATTAGGTTAATATATACATATATATTCAAGTTTGCACATTTTTTGTAGAAATTTTTGTAAACAACCTGGAAATCAATGGCCTCACGAGTAACTGCAACATCAAATGTTTGCCCAATGCCCATTCTTATTGTGGTATCAACCTAGACATACATGTACATAGACATTTAACGCTTATAATATTTACAAGTGTGCATGCATGCGTTTCATATATCTAGTGAATTCAAAACTCCTAAAATTGTAACTATACTAATGTAAACTTTAAACAAATTTACAATATGAATGTACACCTTACATGATCTATGTAGCTCAATAGTGGAGTGCTTGTGATCCCTCGGGAGGAATGCGGCGTGGATGTAGGTGGCTCCACCTAAAATAACATGAATATTTGAAACATATAATGTGATTCCATTTATAAATTTAAAACTCAAGTTAAATAATTTATGATTTCATATATAATTTTGAAAATTGAAATCAAAATACCCCATAAGGGTTGCCAAGTATGACTAGTGTCGATATATGTACTCGTGGTATAGATGATTGCCCTTACATCGAAAGTGTCATCTGTACACCAAAAAATTTGATTATTAAAATGTATTGAAAAATTTTCTTTGATATATACAACCATAAAAATTATTATAAAATGAGTTTGTACATCTAGATGCATATTTATACCTGTGTCGTAGTGTCCTCAGGGTGATGTTCTACTACGAGGAACTCTACAAATGAACTGATGGGACCAGATGAACCACCAGAATCTCCCCGTCCACTTGAACTAGGTGTAGCCTGATCAGGTCCATAGCACACTTGATGACAACTAGTACATATATGGGGGACGGGTCTCAACACTCCTGGAACAGTACTTGGACTAGCTCCATAAAAAACTCCTCCATCATCATCATCGTCTCTATGCTTCCCACTCGCTATCGTAGAAGCGTGCTGATCAAGGTCTCCTGCAAGTGTACTAAGGGAACCTAATGTTGAGACTAGAGCTTGATGATGTATAGGTGCAGGAATGGGAGGACCAGGAGCAACAACAAGGGGTTGTGCATGCACGGGGCATCAGGGATCAACCCTTGCCCCTAATCTCTGTTGTGGCGTGCCACCACCAACACCCTGAAATGATCTAAAATCAAAATAATTGGGCTTTTGCCACAAAACAAACTCTACATACAGTTTTCTCAAAAAATACAATGGGAACTCCCAATTAGCATGTGGGGGACTATCAAAAACCATATACCATCGATCCCAAAAATGTGCAATCGTCTACGGATGTATGCACCACCTCATGGATATTCTAGATTTGTTGGGTGGAATGGGTTGTCGGGTAACGGGGTCAAGAAAGTAGGGGGCTAGATGGGCTTTCGTTATTTTAAGATCTAATATTTGTTTGTAAGAGAGACCATTAGAATAAAATTGTCTCATTTGTTCTCTCTCTCATTGATTCCTATCAAGATCAAAATCGATCATCCTGATGGAATCAACAACGTTTTGCATTACAGATGCAAAATGTCTCACATGTGGAGCAATCAATGCTTGACTCTGCATAGCATTGATTTGATTTTGTAAGGATGCGACTTGATCATTTATTTGTGCTCTCAAGTGAGCCTCATCAGATGCCATAGGTGTTGGAGGTGGCATATGAGGGGGAGGGGGAGGCGGAGGGGGAGGGGGAAGTGGAGGTGGAGGTGGAGGTGGAGGGGGGGAGGGAGGTGGATCTGGCTGTGGCTCAGGTGGTGGATTGATGATATCATCAATGTTAAAATCATCCATGATATATGCTTGATATAATGTGCACCTGCATTTTAAATCATACAAAATAGTCCATGTGCATACAAAAATTAAGATCATATATTTAATTGAAATAGGATGAGCAACATATATATTAAGCTCATATATTTAATTGAAATGCACATATATATACATTGTTTGTTCAACTCAAGAGCATGTCCATACAAAATTAAAAATTAAATGCATGTACATGTACATTTAAAATAAAAATATGATGCATAATTTGCATATTAAATCATTAAACTAAACTATAACATACATAGATATACAAATTTAAAATTTAAGAACTATTATGCAAATTTTTAATACATGCACATACATACTAAACAATAAACTTGAAACATTCACAAAATCTCATTTTATGTCTAACACACACACACACATATATATATTACAATTTTTTAGCAGGAGAAATCATGATCTAGTAGATAGTCATAAAATATATACTATTAAATATACTATTATATACTATTCATTATAAGTTCATAAATTCCACCAAATTCACAAAACCATGTCACTAAAAATATCCATATAGAACCAAAATCATAAATTCATGTCACTATAAATATCCATTTGGAACCAAATTTATAAATTCATCACACAAAATATCCATCGTTCACCAAATTTATAAATTCATAACTATTTAAGATCATTGTTTTAATTTATAAACTATTATGGCTCTTTAATGCATAGATATTCATTTCTTTGTGTTTTCCTTTTCAAAATTAGGAGTTCTCCTCTCCTCTAGCCATTGTCGATGCTCATCTACGATTCCATCCATAGCCCTGACAGCATCAACAAGGTTTTGCATCCTAGATGCAAACATCCTCACAGGAGGTGCGACACATTCTTCATCTTGAATAATGTTGATTTGATCTTGGATGGTTCTAGCAGAAGCATTGATTTGTGCTTGCAAACGAGCATGCTCATTGATTTCAGGTGGTGGAGGTGGGGGGTTACGAGGTGGAGTGGGCGGAGGTGAGGTGAAGGTGTTGGAGATGCATATGGGAGGTGGGATTGCAAATATTATTGAATGGATCCATGTGATCTTTTGAAGATAAGGAGTGACCCTCAAGATTAGATTTGTAATTTCAAGATGTAAGATACATGTTTAGGAAATAATTAATTTAAACCATTCAATATAAATGGCCTTAAATAATTGAATACAAATGATAAAATTATATGTAAGCTTCCCATTTTATATGTCTAAGGCACATGTTATTTGAATGAAAATACAATTAACTATTGATATTGTATAATCTTTGCAGATCTTATTATTGTTAAATTTTGGTTGGGCCTTGGGCAACTTTGGATCACCAAATTTTAAGAACTTTTGATCCCCCTTAAGAAATGTCATATATATTGATCCCCTTAAGAAATCGAATTACAATTTAGGGTGACAAGATGGCTTAAGGGGATTTATGTCTAGTGAGGTCCTAGGAGAAAATGACATGGCTCAAGTGAATAAAACTTGGTGAAGTTTCCCAAGGCAACCAAATTTCATTAAGAGCCTTTAAAGAAAAAATGATGGCTTTAGGGTTTAGGGTTTAGACTTTAGACTTTAGGGTTTAAGGTAATAGGATAGCTTAAGGGGATCTACATGCTGCAAGATCCTAGGAAACAATTACATGGCATAAGGTAATGAAATTTGGTGGAGTTGCCTAAGGCAACCAAATTTCATTAAGAGCCTAAGAAAAAATGATGGCTTTAGGGTTTACGGTTTAGACTTTAGAGCTTAGGGTTTAGGATTTAGGATGTAACTTAAGTGATTATAAGTGTAGTAAGATCTTAGGAAAAATGTATATAGTAGTATGGAATGTGGCCCCAGGATGTTGCTAAGGCAACCAAATTTCATTAAGAGCCTAAGAAAAATGATGGCTTTAGGGTTTAGGGTTTAGACTTTAGAGTTCAGATTTGGCAATAGATAACTTCTAAGGGGATGTACATGTAGTAAGATCCTAGGACAAATTACATATGGCATAAGGGAATGAAAGATGGCGGATTTTCCTAAGACAACCAAATTTCACTTTATGGTGTTGGGTAGGACAAAATGAATGGTTTAGTGTTTAGGGTTTAGATTTTAGAGTTCAGAGTTTAGGGTTTACAAAACTTAGGGTAAAGTTTTAGTGCCCCTTGAAATATTTAATGAACTTGCAAGTTAGTGAAGAACATTTTCTTGTTGAATAGTTGATTGAGATCTACTCTTGTTTCAACTGACCAACCTAGATCATGAAATCTCATTCATATTATAATCTTGCACGATCTTATTATTGTTAAATTTGGTTGTCTTGGGCAACTTCACCAAATTTTAAGAACTTCTTTGATCCCTTTAAGAAATTTGTCATATTGGGACCCCTTAAGAAATTGATTTACGATTTAAGGTGATAGGATGGCTTAAGGGGATCTAGATGTCTAGTGAGGTCCAAATTTAGTCATACTGTAGCCTCGTTGGTTCCATCTAGCTCTGGGTCAAAAGTGTTTACCCCTCTAATAAAAAAAAGTTAACATGATTCTAAAAAAGAATCAATCTATACATATCACAAAAATAACAATAATCTTAAATGTAACCCATACTCTAACAATAATAGAATGCTAAATGATCCCCACCCCTAACCATATCCTAATTGAATTGCAAACCTAATTGCAACTTAATTAAATTATAACCTTTACCTAATCTTAAATGTATTCCTATATTATATTATATTTAAATTAATTTATATTTGTATTATAATTATATTAATATTTATTATATATTCCACTGTAACCTAACTATTTACTAAACCCACTGAATCTGCCTAATCCTCATTAAAACCCCAAGTAAATTGTAACATTACCTATCCTTAATTGTAATCTTATATTATATTTATGATAGTTAGTATTTATATTATTTAATATATTATATTAAATAATATAAATATTTAATTATATTTCTTTTATATGAATCATCCTCCTATTTCTAAATTGTAATAATAGCATGTAGTTCCTCCAAACTATCATCATGTACCTCCTCCCTTTCCCATGTAATAGGTGTACCTTGTAGGTGTTAAATGGTTCCATCTTGGTCTCCTTATTGATGCATTTCTATCCTTCCACATAAATCTATATAGTATCAAATATAGGTAATTTTATGGTTATTAAATTCTCTTAATTGCTAAAGAATCCATTATTATTACATGCATTATTATCTAGATCACATCTAAAAAAATCCTAGAGTGTCAAGTGGTATGTTTTTTCTAATACATATATTCCCATACAAACCTCTTTCCATGTATTATCAACTCGCCTATATGATAGACACCTTCCTAGACTTAAATTTCATACGATATATATGTACCCAAGTGTTTCCAATTGGAATTGCTATAATTATACTTTTATGGCATTCTAGATATTCAAAATAGTTTTTATAAATCTACCAAATAGACCCATTCTTGACATTAAACCTACATAATTTTAGGTATGTCCAATGAAAGATTAGGGTCTAGGGTTCATAAATTTCAAATGCTTTAGTGTTATGGGTTTAGATTTTACAGCTTAGGGTCTAGGGTTTAGCAAACTTAGGGTGAAGTTTGGGTGGCCCTTGGCATAATTTAGAGTTGCAAGTTAGTGTCAATTGGAATCGATTGTACGTGTTTAGATTTCACGAATTTGCTAACTAAATTTTGGTAAACAAAACATCAAGCAGATAAACTTTTATGAATTTTAACCATTCTTTTAACATATTGATTTCTTAATCTAATTATAATTCTATCATTGAAATGATTTGTTCTGGACCCAATTTAGGTTTTAACAATTTTTTTGTTCCAACTAATTTTAAATAATTAGGCCTTTTAATGCAATTTTTTCGTTTCAATTCAAACTAGTGTTTTCAAATTCAATTTTTTTCGTTTGATTTGGATTTGTAAATGCAATGTTTTTATTTCATTTCAATTTCTAGGGTTTTGAAATGTAATTTTTTTTTGTTTTGTTTCAATTAGGGTTTTCAAATTCAATTTTTTGGGTTTAATCAAACAATTTAGGTTTCAAAAGTTAAATTTTGTTTCTAAAACACAATTCAAGGTTTATTTTTTCATTTTTATTAAAAAACATTTAGGTTTCATTGCATTTTTTTGTCTATTTTTACAATTATTCAATTCTACTATAACAATTAAAAAAATGCTTAGAACGTGAAATAAATTTAAAAAAAACATGCTAAATTAACTTATTTCTTTCAAAATTTCAATTCAAAATAGAAAAATGCAAAAAGATGGCATGTAGGTGGGTACTTGTTGCTGATCGTGGGGGTTGCTGTCGCCAGTACTCGAGGTCCCGTCCGCTGAGTAGTGAAAACTATTTTTTTAAAAATAAATATCAATATAAAATGGGATCCTGATTTATAAAAAATGGGATCTCGATTTATAGAAATCGGGATCCCATTTTTTATAAATCGGGATCCCGTTTCTTATAAATCGGGATCCCGTTTCTTATAAATCGGGATCCCGTTTCGTTTCCATTGGTTTGGAATCCTATGGGAAACAGGATCCCGAGTTTTAAAAAGCGGGATCCAGTTTTGTCTTAGGCTCGGGATCCCGAACCGTAACGGGATCCCGATTTTTAAAAATCAGGATCCCGTTGATTTAAATCGGGATCTAGTTTCCTCAATGCTGATTTCTATTTTTTGGTTAAGGCAAAAAAATTCCACGTTTCGTGGACTCAACTTTGTGCACTTACCCATCATATTATTAATATAGTGAGTGTAATAACCATTGATGGTTACTAATCATTCTTTTTCTTCTTTTATTCTCTCCTTATTATAACTAGCACCAATTGACTAACTTATTGTAAAAAAATCATTTTTTAAAAGAAATCAACATAATAATTATATATAAATATCAATATAGCATAAAATCTATTGAAATAAACACTTATAATGAGATTTACTCAAAAATTTAAATTTATTGCTTCCCTCAAACATTTGTAATTCATCAATGTAATCCCTTAATCATCCAAATTGCAAAAGGGAAACAATATTTAATGGCCTATTACCTACGTACCATGTTAGTTACGAGTATTCCATATGAGGCATTGGGATCTTGTAGGGAACCTCTATAATAACCTCTCTTAGTGTTTGTTATCTCAAAGTCATTTTTTTGTGGTGTCCAATTTTAACTTGATGGAAAAAGTGTCAATTACAAGCAATGTAAAGTTGAAAAGTGGTGTAACTTTTGTTCTGCAACTTGTGTGGCCAAATGCACTATTTTAATATGTCCAAATGAGTATGTTTATGCTAGGAATGGTCCCATTTTTCACCCAAACACAAGGAATTGCTCCGAAATATGCTCAACTAGGTTGATCCCTTAATAATCCAAAGTGCAAAAGGGCAACAATCTTTAACAGGCTATTACTCAGAAACTATGATGCTTACAAAATATTCATCTAAGCATATGGAATTGCATTGGGCCTCTCTACAATAATATCTCTTGGTTTTTGTTATCTCAGAGTTTTTTTCTTGTGGTGTCCTATTTTCACTTGATGGAAAAAGTGTCAAATCCAAGCAGTGTCAAATGCAAGCAGTGTAAAGTTGCAAAGTGGTGTAACTTTTCTTTTGCAACTCATGTGACCAAATGAATTGTTTCAATGCATCTAAATGGGTACATTTACACTAGGCATGGTGTCATTTTGCACCCAAACATACGAAATCACTCCAAGCTACATTCAAGTGGCTTGATCCCTTAAGGGTCCAAACTGTAAAAGGGAAGCAATATTTGATGGGTTATTACTCAAAAAACGTGGCACTTACGAACTCTACATCTTCACCTATGAGATTTTATTGGGCCCCTCTACAACAACCTCTCTCAGTTTTTTATATCTTGGAGTGGTTTTCCCGTGGTGTCCAGTTTTCACTTGATGGAAAAAGTGTCAAATCCAAGTAGTGCAAAGTTACAAAGTGGTACATTTTTTATTCTACAACTCGTGTGACAAAATAGATTATTCCAACACATCTAGGTGAGTGGATTTATGCTAGGCATCATCCTTTTTCACACCCAAATATGCAGAATCATTCTAAGCTACATTCAACTGACATAATCCCTTAAGAGTCCAAAGTGCAAACTGGCTACAATATTCGACGAACCATTACTTAGACACCATGATGGTTAGAAAATTTTAATTTGAGCCTTTAGGATTACATTGGGACCCTCTACAATAACCTCTCTCAGTTTTCACTAGCTCAGAAGTGTTTTCCTGTAGTGGTGAATTTTCACTTGAGGAAAAAGTTGTTAAATGCAAGTAGTTGAAAGTTGTAAAGTGGTGCAACTTTCGTTCTACAACTCGTGTGACCAAATAAATTGTTACAATACATCTGAGTGGGTATATTTATGCTAGGAATGGTCCTCTTTTTCACCCAAACACATTGAATCACTCTGAGCTACATTCAACTGGTAGAATCCCTTAAGAGTCCAAAGTGCAAAATAGTTGCAAACTTCAGCATGCTATTACTCGGATATCATGATGCTTAGAAACTTCTCGTCTAAGCCTATGGGATCATGTTGGGCCCCTCTACAATAAAATCTCTTTTTTTTCACTATTTCAGAAGTGTTTTCTCGTAGTGGCAATTTTTTGCTTAGGGAAAAATTTGTCAAATGCAAGTAGAAAGTTGCAAAGTGGTGCAACTTTCATTCTGTAACTCGTGTGACCAAAAAAACTATTTGAATACATCCAAGTGGTTATGTTTACACTAGGAATGGTCCTCTTTTGCACCTAAACACATTGAATCACTCTGAGCTACATTCAACTGACAAAATCCCTTAAGAGTCCAAAGTGTAAAATGGTTGCAAACTTCATCATGTTGTTACTTGGATACTGTGACACTTAGAAACTTCTCTTCTAAGCCTATGGGATTGTGCTAGGCCCCTCTACAATAACCTCTCTTAGTTTTTTCTATCTCAAAGGCATTTTCCCATGGTGGAAAATTTTCAGTTGGGGAAAAAATTGTCAAATGCAAGTAATTGAAAGTTGCAAAGTGGTGAAACTTTCATTCTACAACTCATGTGACCAAACGAATTGTTCCAAAACATCTAGGTGGGAAAATTTACACTAGGAATGGTCCTCTTTGTATGCAAACACGTTGAATCACTCTGAGCTACATTCAATTGGCATAATCCCTTAATAGTCCAAAGTGCAAAATGACTACAATCTTTGACGGGTTGTTACTCGAATACTGTGACACTTAAAAATGTCTTGTTTAATCCTTTGGGATCATGTTGGCCCCATCTACAATAAAATATTTCATTTTTTATTATATAAGAGGCGTTCCCCATGGTAGGGTATGTGCAGAATCATCATGGAAAAAATAGGCCCTTAAGTGGCAAAAAATTTAGAAAAAACCAATGTTAGGCAACTTGACCTAAAATTTTGAATAAGTTATCTATATTATTTCAAAAATATGTAATAATAGAATCTGTAGAGAATTGAATGTAGTTTCTAAACTGCTAGGTTTATTTTAAAATAAATAAAATCTATTTGGTGAAAATTTTAAATTTCAATGCAGTAGTACTTAAATTTCAGGGAAAAAATAAGAAGTAGGTGTTTGCTGACCACCCTAACCATAATAAAATGATAATATTTTTTTATAATATTTTATATATAAGTAGAGGACTCATGTCCAGATGTGATGCATATTTTTTTTGTAAATTTTTTCCAAGTAAATAATTAATTATGAATTTTTATTACAATTTTTTAAAAATATAAAACTCGTATGTCTGACCACCTTTAACTTGGTCAAATTTTATGAAATTTAATTTTCTTTTAATCCTATAGTATGTGAAGCATAGAATGTGATGCATGTTTCATATTCAAAAATGTAATACCATTTGAAAGTTATAGATGTTTCTAATTAGCTTATCGATCAAGACTTTAGGCATAATTCTAATAGAAAATGAATAATAATAATTTATTAAATTCAAATTAAAGCATAATTTATATTGGTGGAAAGTTGAGAATCTCCTCTAAAAACCCTTTTCATTTCATCAATTTTGGGTAAAAAAAATTCGTCAGCCACATACCCTACAAATACCCATAATATTGCCACTTTTTGGCCCATCATGATCCTGCATATACCTGGTAGCTAATTTTCACTTGGGAAAAAAGTTGTCAAATGCAAGTAGTTGAAAGTTGCAAAGTGGTGCAATTTTTTGTTTTGCAACTCATGTGACCAAACAAACTATTCCAACGTGTTCAGATGGGCACATTTACATTAGGAATGGTCCTCTTTCACACCCAAACATATGAAATTTCTCTGAACTATGTTCAACCGGCTCAATCCCTTAAGGGTTCAAAGTGCAAAAGGGCTCAACAATATTTGGTGGGCTATTACTAGAAAACTGTGATGCTTATGAACTCTTTGTCTGAGCCTATAAGATCGCATTGGGCCCTCTACAATAACCTATGTCAGTTTTTGTTATCTCAAAGTCATTTTCCCATGGTGTCTAGTTTTCACTTGATGGAAAAACTGTCAAATGCAAGTAGTGTAAAGTTGCAAGGTAGTGCAACTTTCGTTTTGTAACTCGCATGACCAAAAAAATTGCTCCAATGCATCCTGATAGGTATGTTTATGTTAGTCATGGTCGAATTTTACACCCAAACACATGGAATCACTCTGAACTATGTTAAACTGGCTTGAACCCTTATGATGGCATGCAAAAAAATTGAAAAGAGAAACATACACACGACAATTGAGAAGTCTAAGTTTTCCACATAAAAAGCATATGCTCATCCTCAAGTCTAAAAAGTGCAAGACATTTTTTAATTATCCTCCTTGCCCTTACAACAATATACAACCAATTGTAAATGTGTACAATGGTGGAACTTGGAAACATTTTATTTTTCCTCAATTAACAACTTTGGTTGTGAAACATTTTGTCATTTTCATTTGAAATGGTTTGCTATGCTTAAAAATTGGAGTATGAGAGGATCAAGTGATGCTCTCACATACATTTATTATTTGGTGCGATAAATAAAGTTTCCACCATTGAGTCCATTTCTTATTTGTATTTAAATTATAACTTGTTTTCTCCCAAGTCCATTTCCCATACAAGAAATAATATTTCAAAAAGTTGGCATATACATCTTTCAATATGTTTAAATGGTGATGGATCAAGAACATAACAATTCATTTTGCACTATGAGGATTATGTTGTGAAAATGTTTAAAGACCATTCAAGATAAATGTTTGTATGATAATGTGTCAAGAAGTTAACTCCTCATCATCTACTATGAATATTATGTTTTGCAAGTGTTGTGAAGATTACGTATCATTTTCTTAATTGAGTTGTTCCAATCAAAAGATTACATATATTGGAATCTTTTTATGAAACATTTCATGGAATACCAATTGAAAACATGTTTTTTGCTTTTAGATAAAGCATTACATGGAAATATTTGGATCAAATTGAATTGAGATATGTAAGAACAAGGGAGCATTAGGAAATACATTACTCAAGGATCTTAAATAAGTCTTCTCTCCCAATGAAATTTTGGATGGATTATTACTTTCAAAGTATTGGAATGCTTTGCCTATTTTCTAGTTTGCAGTTGCCATTCTAGAAGAATTATCTCTTGATATATTTTATACTCATTCTTAATCAATTATGAAATTAGGAATCAGTGCATTTATTTACAATTAATCTTTTCTTTTCAATTTTTGCAATTTTGGAAGTTGTAACTTTATTAGTATTCTTAGAAATATTTAAGTTGTTTAGCATCAACTAATAAAGTTGTTTAGCATCAATTAATTAATATTCAAGACAAACCATAAAGGACAACAATGATAAATGCTAGGGCTAACCAATTAATAAGTATACATGTGAATAAGTCAAGCATGTACATGTGAATAAGGGAAGCACAAGTACTCAAAAAACCGCAAGCCTTGAAGTATACACATGAATACATAGTATATACAAATTAATACAAAGTATATGCATGAATACAAGGCATATGCATGAAAACACGTAAGTCACAAAGTATACATTGGAATACACATAAGTTGTAAAATATACACTTGACTACATGTAACTCATATCTATTGAACCATGGATTTATAATGCAAATATGGACACCATCGATAATTTAAAATATTTGTATTAACCAAATAGTCATGTAGGCATACATCAATATATGCCGATATAAGTATAAAATCTATGTACAAAATAGCCATATAGGCTTACGAGAATGCAATATAGACATACAATGTCAAATATATCCAATACAAAATATGTACAAAAATGCCATATAGGCATACAACAAAGGGCTCTGGAATCAAAAGCCATTGCTCTCCATGCTCTCGAAATAAACTCTTTCCCTTTGCTTGTTAATTGGATGGTGATACATCTGCCACTCATTTATTTTGCAGTTGAGGAGTTCTCCTAGTGCTCCTCCTAGGGTTTAGTTCTTGGTCAAGTCTTATCTATTACAATAAGAAGCAAATAAATTAATATATAAAAATTACATTATAAAAAATGATATATTTAACAAAATAATCACTTACTGCCATTTGGTGATCACTCTCCATGAGGGAAATATTCAAATGCCCATGCTGAGGTGTGTTGAAGCCCTGTATAAACCATCCAAATAGAAATTAAACTACAAATCAATAATGGTTTGATTTTTCACTAACATTTACAATAATGAATGTAAATTGAAATTTATTAATTTTCCTCATACCTCCCCTATCAGAGTCATCAAGGAGTCTATAGCAGATGAAACACTGATATCCATTGCCCTATGAACATTCAAAGGTGTATATGCTTGCAACATCTAAAAATAAAAGAAAAAAATATTCAATCACAAAAACTACAATAGTGATTCACATCATGGCTTATAATGTATGGGATAATGAACAAAATTTTGAGTACTTATTAAACTATATATTTTTGACTATCATGCTTACTATTTTCCCTATCCATATCTTGTTTGAAAGCATTTTTTTTTAGGATTTTATCCATAGTAGCAAGGCAGTGAACCATTTGATAAAATGCTTTCATAGACATGTATGATAATCATGGTGGCATAGAGAAGGAAGTGAACTATTTGGAAAAATTCCTCAAAGAAATGGGGTCTCATGGTGATGGAATGCCATTACAAACAAATGTGTCATGGCATTCCATCACCATAAGACCACATTTCTTTGAGGCATTTTTTCAAGCAGATCATGTTGCCTTCTCTATGGTATTATGCTAGGATGGGGTGGATGGTATAGTGTGGTTTTGGTTATGAGATGGAGGGAAATCATGACATGAAGAGGGAGGGGTGGGGACATGAACAAGTGGAATAAAATGTGGAAGGTTCCATGGATTGGTAAATTGAGGATGAG
>VDFB02353493.1:2120392-2178187 GCA_007258455.2 Sequoia sempervirens
TTTGAAAGCATTTTGAACAGCTGTGGAACTCGGCCTTACACTTCAGGCAGACTGTCAAAAAAAAAAAAAAAGTTCACACGCCTTGTCTATGAGATCTCATGGGATCACAATTATTGCAAGATCTGCACAAAAGAGATATATTGAAAAAGGCGTCTAAAAAGTCGTTTGTAAAAGGCGTCTGCAGACCACAATTCAGAATTTAATGCCATGCCAAAATATAGAACTCATAGTCATTCAAAGGATCTTTCAAACTAAAGCGAATGGCCCTGTAAAGCTACAAGTCTTAATTATTTTGGGCATACTGGACTGCCTATGAATTTAACTCCACCATATTCCAGAAGAACATGTTCGCCCTTATTCATTTTGAGCAAGTGCGTAGTGATGCCAGAAAAGGACGGGGGCTTTGGTTGTCGAAGATGCAAGTGGAGGTCAGACGGTAGGAAGGGTTGAAGCCTAGCAGACTTAGGTAGACTTCAGTAAATGCCAGTGATTGTGGGTGCACACAACAAAGATGGTAGGACCCGCACTCTTATTAAGCATTGAATAATCTGCCTCTGATGAATTCCTCTTGAAAGGATCCGTGAGTCAAATGCATTAAACGAGGTCATAAGATCAGATAGCCATTATTCGTACAATATGATGAACACCATCAAGGATGACAAGATTGCAGCCAAGCTGGAGATATCAGACAAGAAGAAGATTGAAGTGGAAATAGTAAACAAGTACCTTGAACTCGCATAGAATTTTCTCTAAATGACTTCTCTTTCGAAGGATTTTGTTTTTTTTTTTCATTAGCATAAAAAACGTCTCATTGGCAGATTCAAATTGATATTGGAGCGGTGGTGGTGAGTAGTAAATTCAGTTTCCAAAGCTCAATCTGTGTACACCCCATCTTCATGCACTGCTGTGCAATTTCCTGCACATACATGTACACCTCATCATATTTGTTTTGTCAGAGCATTAAACCAAAATATAAATCTCATGCACACCTCTACAGCAATACGGAAAAAAATGATAAATGTATGTTTAATAAGAGCTCAAGAAAGATGTGGATGACTTCAGGAAATTACAATATAAATCAATAATAAGTCCGAAACAAAAGATCTTTTCAATACTGTCATACTGTTTGTCTTAATGGATAAATGTTCATTTACCAGTTTCACCAGAAGAACAGAAATGTAAATCTTAAAACAACAAAATAACTTGTTATTTTAGGCATTCACAACTTTAATAAGCTGTCAGACAGTTTACAAACAAGATTCAAAAAACATATGCATCCATGAACGGAAGTCTAAAATATATTTATGTAGAGGCTTTAGAAAATTTCTAGAAAATGAAATATAATCGGCCCTCCTTCTAGCGCCATTTTGTGGACATCAAAATCTGCATTTGGTTAGTTTAAAATACAGCAACATTTCAACATCCATATGGAATAATAAGTCATGTTAATCATGCTATAAATAAAACAAGGGAAGCCAAATAAAAGCATACAAAAACATGACATTAAACCTATCCCATATTGGATTGGTGTCACATGTGCTAGTGACCCTTTCCCAATCCTTGATCAAAAGCTCAAGATGATGAATTGCAAATGGAGATGATGGATTGAAATGAACAAGATCAAATCTCAAATGAAGAAAGTGACCTTGCAAGAGATTGTGGAGGATTGTGAAGGATTTGCTCAAGATGAAGCTGCTATTTAAAGATTTTCAAATGCTAAGTGTTGAAGAGGGACCAATGTGGGATTAAAGACAAGCCAATGAATTGAGGACACTTGTCATCATGTGATTAGTTGATGTATATGCAAGATTTGGGAAGAGTGCCCAAGAGGGGGAAAAATTTGAATTCAAATTTTGCCATAAATGTGAGAGGGGGACAAGAAAGAAGAGCAATAAATGCCCTGTTTGACTTGTCATGTTGAGGGAAAATGATTGTTTTAATAAATCAATAAAATTGATTTATTGTGCAAGTGGCTAGGTCTAGATAATGCAAGTGGGATGTGATTAACATTAGATTAGGATTAGATGATGATTATGCTAATTAATGCTGATTAGGTGAGTTGACATTTTGGACTTTGATATTTGATTTATTTAAATCAGAAAATGATGGAAAATGATTTAGGATTTGATTTAAATGAAGTCCTGATTTATTTAATTAAGTGAATGATGCAAGATGAAGGTTGAATGATAATGTTTATTTGATAAATGAATGGATGAAAATGCACTTGATTAATTGATGAATGGTCCTAATGTGACATCTAATTTGACTGAATTCGATCGAATGCATAATGTAAAATTTGCATGTCTACAATATCCAATACAAAATATGTACAAAATTGCCATGTAGGCATACAACAAAGGGCTTTGCATTCAAAATTCATCTCTCTCCATGCTCTGGTTCAAATACAAATTTCTTTCCCTTTGTTGGGTGATCCGATGGCGATAAGTCTGTCACTTGTTTCTGCTGTGTTTAAGGAGTATTCCTGCTGCTCCTCCTAGGGTTTAGCTCATGGTAAAGTTTCAACTATTACAATAAGAAGTAAAGAAATTAATATATAGAAATTACATTATAAAAATTAATATATTTAACAAAATAATCACTTACGGCCATCTCACGATCACTCTCCTCGATGGAAATATTTGCACGCCGATGCTCAAGTGTGCTCAAGCCCTGTATAAACCATCCAAATAGGAATTAAACTATGAATCAATAATGGTTTGATTTTTCACTAGAACTAGTTCATCTATAACAATGAATGTAAATTGAAATTTAGTATTTTGCCTTATACCTCCCCTACCAGAGCCATCGAGGATTGTATAGCGGAGGAAACACCAATATCCATTGCCCTCGTAACATTTGGTGGTGTTTTTGTCATGAACATCTGAAAATAAAACAACAAATTATTCGATCACACAAATGTTACAATAGCGATCGACGTGATGACTTATAATGTATGAGATCTAATGAACAAAATTTTGAGTACAAGTATTAAACTATATATTTTTGATTATTAGTTATCAAATTTGAAGTAATGCTTTGAGTTTGAATGATGTGTAATGCAACGTAACCAAGAATATGAATATAAACTACACAAATCTATTAAACTTATAATTCATTAGTTAAGTTCTCTATATTTTATATTACTTCCATGAACGTTTGAGAAAATCTACTGGCACTCAAAGGTGTTTCCTTGAAACCTCCACCAATACCTTGTTCAACATCCAAAATCACATATTAAAATACCATTCGTAAAACAATGCTATTAACACATGTAATAAATTTATAATTGTTTACTAACTTTACATACCCGACTGATAGGTGTAGTACAAAAATAAGTAGGTGGATGACTGGTGTATCCAGTCTCTACACTATGACCCTGCAATTTTATTAAAATAATAAAATTAAATTAGTTAATCTTGCATTTCACAATCAAAATTTAATAAATTAAATTCAATGAACATGCTGAATTACCTGAGTGTTAATGCCATATGCATCATGCAAAATGTCAGCCGTCCTCTCCATCCCCATAAATGCATTTGGATCAGGCTACGTAGTAGCATATGGATCCTGTCTAGCACCCTCCTGAGTGCTGGTAGGGTCATACAAACAAGTCGCCCCACAAGATTGACACACATGGGTTGGAAGGCCCCCACCTGAAGACTCCCCTGGATTGTGTTGTACAATAGGGCTAGTGTGATAGATGACACTCCGGGTCAAAGTTGTGATCACCTGCAAAGTCTCTATGTTGACACTCTCCTTCGTAATGACAGGCATCACAATCTACTCATGAGACGACCTAGCGAGAGGTCGTCTCCCTTGTTGCGTAGGATCTAGCTGTGCACCAGGCCTATCCTGAGTTGACCCCCAACCTCTCCCCTGGAACTCCCTCATATCAAAATAATTTGGGATTTGGTTCAATACAAACTCGTTGTATAGTTTCCTAAGAAAATATTGGGGGACTTCACAATTATTGCATGGTGGGTAATCAAAGACCATATACCATCTTTCATAAAAACGGATCTTAATCTCTTGGTGGTGGCACCAATGAATAGGAAACCTCTTTGCATTGAGGGTAAGATTTTGATTTTTTTTAGGGTCAGTGAATAGAGAGCACAAATCACCTTTAGTAATTTGTCTATATGATAATTTGTTTGCACAATATGCCCTAGCTGTCTGCCTCCTATCTTGCCATCCAGATATTTGTTGGGTGATTATATCTACATTTTTTACCATATCTTTCAATGAATTTTCTAGAAGAATTCTTTTTATGGTTGAAGCATTTGGATCACTCAACCTACTTATAAGATCCTCAAGTTGTTTTCTATTGTTCTCAATTTCACTCCTTAAATTTTCTTGAGTGCCAGGAGGGTATTGAGAGAATGGTGGGGGAGGTTGATTTTGTTTCATCGGACGTCAACTTTCATATTAAATATTTATCTAAAATGGAAACAAAATTATACCATCTTAAAATAGATTCTTTTATCTAGTGCATCATATATTTTTCAATTTTTTTTAATAAGTTTTAGTATTTTTCCTTGGCATAGTAATCAACCTTATAATTTGTGCTGAAAACCTACTTTTAGTAAAAATAAAAGATAAAATATAAAAAATAATTAAACTATTAAAATAAATATTTTTTTGAAAACTACACTTATGGATCTACAAAAGGGTATTTTTTATATTTTTAAAAAAATGTTGTTTACATTAGCAAGAGTTATTGAAACTTCAAGTTTTTCAAATAATTTTAATTTTTTTGGTAAATTGGACTCAAAGTGATGCTCCATACATTTTTAGCCAACAATTTTAGTTGAAAAAGTTGTCGAAGCATCTAACTTAGCTAGAATGAATCTTACTAGATCATATGTTTGAACAAAATTTTAAATTCAGTTGTGCTGATAAGTTGGCTAAAAGTGTGATACAACTTTGCATTTTTACCCAGGTTTGAATGAACCCTGGTTCGAGCGAACCCCTAGGGGTTCGTTCGAACCCCCTTTATTCCTCATCCCCTCCTTGAGACACAAAAAAACTTAAATTTTGGCATTTCAGAGCTCAAGTTGAGGATGAAAATGGAGGAATCTTCACAAACCCAACTTGAATTAGGTAGTCCTCAGAAGGAGCTATCCAACAAATATAATTTTAATATGTTTTGGTTTTATCATGTATTTGTTTTTTTAGTTTTATTAAACATAGGTTTTTCATCGAAAATGAAGGTCTTTGTTTTGCACATGTGGAAAAATAGTAGATTATTAATTTTTTTTTTTAAAATATGAGTGCACTAGATATTCAAGTCCTTGATCCAACAAAATAAAAATAAAAATTTTGATATATACAAAAAAAGTTATGCATTATATGGTCGTACTATGTCTGAATTGTAATTGGTTTGACTTCGAAACTTGATTAAAGAAAAAATATTCAATAAAAAACTGTCTAACCAAGTGGAAGCACTAGATATCAGAGTTAAAAATATAAATTTGAAATAATTAGAATTTTATCCTTCATGGAAAAAAATTTATGCGTTATACGGTGTGCATCACTTTTTAAAAATGTTGTTTTTTTTTAAAAACCAGTTTTCGTGGGAGATGGAAAAAGAAGTGCAATCTGATTCCAAATTTTTTTAAAAAAATATTTTTAGAATCACTACTAAATTTGACACCATTTTCTGATAGACGTTCGTCAGTGGTTCAACATATCTTTGTCAGAATAAAGAAGAAATGGCAAAAACATTTTCGTCGTTGTTTTTTCATCGCATGTCCGATGATGAATTAAATGTTCAAAAAATGGTGCAGATTCATCGGTCGTTGACATCATAAAATGGATCTGATTTTTGTTGGAATATCGACGAAATGGGCGTTGAAAGAACACGAGATTTTTTTCGCCATTTTGACAAAATGGGAAAGTATTTACGAAGAAGCCATCATCACAGCTAAGCAACTTCGTCGGTTATTCACGTCAAAAGTGTGATGAAATGGAATAGGAGTTATGACGAAGCATTCGTTGCAGCTAAACAACTTCATCGTACCTTTTTTTGTGATTCGTTGGTGGAATTTGTCGTAATTACGACGAAATGCACAAGGAGTTATGACAAATCCTTCGTCGTAGCTATAGAAAATTCGTTGGACCTTTTCTGTGATTCGTCACATGTTTTCATCGAAATTGTGACAAAATAATGCAATTTTTAAAAACAAATATTCTTTGAAATGTACCATCAGTTAGAGATCAATCAAGTTGCATCCCTTCGTATTCAAATCTTGGGCAATTATTTTATTGGAGCTCTAAACTATTCAAATATTGAGGATTTAATTAGCTATAAGATGGAAAGTTGTTGTTTAGACATAATCCATCATCTTTTACATATCTTTATTCAATTCTAGCGCTTCAGATAAATTTGTGTAAATGAGACAGAAATGTGAATCTTTTATGACAAAGAAAATTCTTAAAAGGAGGAGGGGGAGAGAGAAAAGGGTAGGGGGCAAGAGAATGCTTGAATGTATAGAAAAGTATAACATTTTGATCATTATAACAATGAAACGAATCTTAAGTTTGAAGCATTAATATCGTTTATAACATTTATGATCAAGAATGAATGTAAGTAGAGAAACTTTTGCATGCCTGCAGATGGTACATAATTTCATGGTTAAGTCGAAGCCTCCCCTCAATAACAAGATCCAAATATCCATGTATCTATCTTAATCGAGCCTCTAAACCCTTTAGAGCTGTCAATTTTTCCACTAACCTATTATGCACAAAAGTCAAATTTTAGAGTTATGTCACCACTAAAAATAGAAGAAACAGAACTTTGAAACCAAATCCACACACAACACAATGTGGTATTCATACAAAGCCATGTAAACAAACTAAACTTAGAACATTGGAATGGAAACAACTTAGAAGTATGATGCAGAGCACGGATTTAGGGTATAAAGAATCATTTTTCTGCCACCATAGTGAAAAGTTAGCACTTTCTTTCATCTTTGCATATTGGTTTGATGCTTCAAATGATGCATTTCTTATATTGAAAAGTGCATTACCTTATCGAGATTCTCTTTATTTCAAGAATAGTTTACTATTCTCTACTTAACAGGGCCAACCACGTGACGGTGGAAGCTCATTTGGCCCCTCTCCCCCTCACATCACTCTCAATTCCCCATACCCAATCATATAACATTAATCATTCATTCATCCATTAATAACATATAACATTCATTCATTAACATATAACATTTATTAATTAACATGTTCACATTCATTCATTAACATATAATATTCATTCTTTCAGTTTTTACATATTATCAAAAATATGGTTGTCATGATATGATTACAATCACTTCTTTTTTTGTTTCTTTTTGAAAACTACATAAAGCTGAAGTGTAATATCATTTTCTAAGTCAACATATGTCCCCCCTTTAGTTGTTCTGCCCTCTATTTGTGATCTTAATGTATGCCTAGTCGTCTTCTCATGACGTGGATGCCACCTCAAGGGGGGGTCTGCTGCAATAAGAAAGAAATGTTAAACTAATATGTTTTATTATTATTGTTACAAGTATTTCATTAATTAAAAGAACATTAAAGTAGTTCTCTTTACCTAATGGGTCCACATCATGTTCCTAAACTTTTGTTATAGACTCATGCTCAACTAATATGTTTTATTATTATTGTTACAAGTATTTCATTAATTAAAAAAACATTAGAGTGGTTCTCTTTACCTAATGGGTCCACATCATGTTCCTAAACTTTTGTTATAGACTCATGCTCAACATGTTGAACACCCTCTAAATCTTGATCTGCAGTTGAAACATGAAAGGTTACATTAATTAATACACCAATTGAAATTAAATATGTTTAAGAGAACATGAGAGTGGTCCTCTTTACCTGATGGGGCCACATCATGTTCTTGATCTTCTCTAGCTAATCATGCTCAACACGTTGATCATGCTCTACATGCTCTAAAGTTGAAACAAGAAAGGTTACATTAATTAATACACCAATTGCAATTAAATATGTTTAAAAGAACTTTAGAGTGGTCCTTTTGACCTGATGGGGCCACATCATGTTCTTGATCTTCTCTAGCCTGATCATGCTCAACATGTTGATCACACTCTACATGCTCTAAAGTACTGGGATGCACACCATGACCTTCATCTATAGGTTGTGCTCCACCCTCACCAGGCTGCATTCTAATGTCATGTGCAGTATTATCATTGCTTGAATGTTTAAAAAAAATAGGAATGTAATTACTTTATGGTGGAAATTAGTATTAAATAGATTGCAGTCCATAGAAGCATAAATCTGCAAAAAATCCCAATTAATCATGATTTTTAAAAAATCTACAGGCTAGATGAATTTTTCCTCAATTTTTTTGAAAAAATCATTGGCTTTTTGGTGAATGATTATTTTCCGTTTCAAACTGCAAAATAGCCAAAAAATGTGTTTAAAATTTGCAAAAAAATGTGAATAAAATCGAGCTGATTTTTGCACAAAAAAAACCATGAGACCATGGCTTGTTGCTTACTATTATGCTTTGATAAAATTTTTCCAAACATCCATAGCTTGTTTGAAAGCACCTATTTTAGGATTTTAGCCATAGCAGCAAGGCAATGAACTGTTTGATAAAATGATTTGGTAGACATGTATGATAAATGCAGTAGCATAGACAAGGTAGTGAACTGCTTGAAAAAAATGTCTCAAAGAAATGTAGTCTCATGGTGATGGAATTCCATGACAAGCAAATTGCTACAGATTGTCATGGCATTCCATCACCGTGAGACTGCATTTCTTTTAGGCATTTTTTCAAACAATTCACTGCCTTGTCTATGTTATTGCTTACTATTATGCTTTGGTATCCATAGCTTGTTCAAAAGCACCTATTTTAGGTTTTTAGCCATAGCATGAAGGCATTGAACTGTTTGATAAAATGCTTTGGTAGACATGTATGAAAAATGTGGTAGCATAGAAAAGGTAGTGAACTATTTGAAAAAATGCTTCAAAGAAATGTGGTCTCCTAGTGATGGAATGCCATAACGAATGCCATGACAAACAAATTGCTATGGATTTTCATGGCATTCCATCACCATGAGACCACATTTCTTTGAGGCATTTTTTGAAATAGTTCACTACCTTGTCTATGCTATTGCTTACTATTATGCTTTGATGTATTTTTTCCAAGCATCCATAACTTGTTCAAAATCAACTATTTTAGGCTTTTAGCCATAGCATTAAGGCAGTGAACTGTTTGATAAAATGCTTTGGTAGACATGTATGAAAAATGTGGTAGCATAGACAACCGTCACCATCTAATATTTATGTAGTTGTAGTATGTTTTTTGCAATGTAATCAGCGATATGAATGTAACCAACAAAAATCTATTTTCTATAATTCATGGATTGAACTTTGTATTTTATTTAATCTCAATGTCTGTATGCTATGGAAATTCCATTAAATTTTTTAAAAAATTAGTTTCTAATTGTTTTTCTTCAATTTTTTGTGTTTTTTTGTAAATCCAATTTTTTCCTGATCTTTTCCCCATTTTTTCCTTTTTTTTCAAAAAATCCTAAACTTTTGGTTTGCTGATTTTTTCCCCAAATGATTAATGCTGCTATCGATTGCACAAGTATTCAATTTCAAATAAACTTTATTGAGTTTTTTTACCTACGTGTTGGATGTAGTGGAAGGTTGTGTTTGCCCAGTCAAGACTCTTAGGCGTTCAACCACGGCTCCATAGCCTTGTTGGAAGGCAATCTTCAAGTCATCTTCTGTGGGAACTCTGTTGAATTCAGAGCCCCTACATTTTTGCATAAGATCATGAATTTTGCTTCTATGGTGTGATAAAACCAAAATTGTTTTAAATTTATTATTTGGATACTATATTTCATTTATTGATACTTACAATTCATGCGGCTAATTTCATATAACCACCAGAGCCAAGTTTGTGCTCTCTATTGTATAGATCTTAAGGGGATATATGTAATAAGATCCTAGGACAAAATTACATGGCATAAGGGAATGAAATATGGTGGAGTTGCCTAAGGCAACCAAATTTCATTAAGAGCCTAAGAAAAAATGACGGCTTTAGGGTTTAGGGTTTAGAGTTTAGGGTTTAGGGTTTAGGGTAATAGGATAACTTAAGGGTATATATGTAGTAAGATCCTAGGAAAAAATTACATGGCATAAGGGAATAAAATATGGTGGAGTTGCCTAAGGCAACCATATTTCATTCCCTTATGCCATGTAATTTTGTCCTAAGGCAACCAAATTTCATTAAGAGCCTAAGAAAAAATGATGGCTTTAGGGTTTAGGGTTTAGACTTTAGAGTTTAGGGTTTAGGGTAATAGGATAACTTAAGGGGATATATGTAGTAAGATCCTAGGACAAAATTACATGGCATAAGGGAATGAAATATGGTGGAGTTGCCTAAGGCAACCAAATTTCATTGAGATCCTAAGAAAAAATGATGGCTTTAGGGTTTAGGGTTTAGAATTTAGAGTTTAGGGTTTAGGGTAATAGAATAACTTAAGGGGATATATGTAGTAAGATCCCAGGACAAAATTACATGGCATAAGGGAATGAAATATGGTGGAGTTGCCTAAGGCAACCAAATTTCATTAAGAGCCTAAGAAAAAATGATGGCTTTAGGGTTTAGGGTTTAGACTTTAGAGTTTAGGGTTTAGGGTAATAGGATAACTTAAGGGGATATATGTAGTAAGATCCTAGGACAAAATTACATGGAAAAAGGGAATAAAATATGGTGGATTTTCCTAAGACAACCAAATTTCACTTTATGATCTTGGGTAGGACAAAATGAATGGTTTAGTGTTTAGGGTTTAGGGTTTAGAATTTGGAATATTTAATGAACTTGCAAGTTAGTGAAGAACATTTTCTTGTGGAATAGTTGATTGAGATCTACTCAAATGTTTCAACTGACCAACCTAGATCATGATGGCAACTTTTATCACAAAATTTTAAGAATTTTTTTGATCCCCTTAAGAAAATTGAATTACGATATAGGGTGACAAGATGGCTTAAGGGGATTTACGTCTAGTGAGGTCTTAGGAGAAAATGACATGGCTTAAGTGAATAAAATTTGGTGAAGTTTCCCAAAGCAACCGAATTCCATTAAGAGCCTTTAAAAAGAAATGATGACTTTAGGGTTTAGGGTTTAGACTTTAGAGTTCAGGGTTTAGGGTAATAAGATAACTTAAGGGGATGTACATGTAGTAAGATCCTAGGACAAAATTACATGGCATAAGGGAATGAAATATGGTGGATTTTCCTAAGACAACCAAATTTCACTTTATGGTGTTGGGTAGGACAAAATGAATGGTTTAGTGTTTAGGGTTTAGATTTTAGAGTTTAGATTTTAGGGTTTACAAAACTTAGGCTAAAGTTTTGGTGCCCCTTGGAATATTTAATGAACTTGCAAGTTAGTGAAGAAAATTTTCTTGTGGAATAGTTTATTGAGATCTACTCTTGTTTCAATTGACCAACCTAGATCATGAAATCTCATTCATATTATAATCTTGCACAATCTTATTATTGTTAAATTTGGTTGCCTTGGGCAACTTCACCAAATTTTAAGAACTTCTTTGATCCCTTTAAGAAATTTGTCATATTGGGACCCCTTAAGAAATTGATTTATGATTTAAGGTGATAGGATGGCTTAAGGGGATCTAGATGTCTAGTGAGGTCCAAATTTAGTCATACTATAGCCTCATTGGTTCCATCTAGCTTTGGGTCAAAAGTGTTTACCCCTCTAATAAAAAAAAGTATCATGATGTTAAAAATGAATCAATCTATACATATCACAAAAATAACAATAATCTTAAATGTAACCCATACTCTAACAATAATAGAATGCTAAATGATCCCCACCCCTAACCATATCCTAATTGAATTGCAAACCTAATTGAAACTTAATTAAATTATAACCTTTACTAGGTAATCTTAAATGTATTCCTATATTATATTATATTTAAATTAATTTATATTTGTATTATAATTATATTAATATTTATTATATATTCCTAATTGTAACCTAACTATTTACTACAAACCTAATTGAATCTTAAGCCTAATCCTCATTAAAACCCCAAGTAAATTGTAACATTACCTATCCTTAATTGTAATCTTATATTATATTTTATGATATTAAATATTTATATTATTTAATATATTATATTAAATAATATAAATATTTAATTATATTTCTTTTATATGAATCATCCTCCTAGATCTCTAAATTGTAATAATAGCATGTAGTTCCTCCAAACTATCATCATGTACTTCCTCCCTTTCCCATGTAATAGGTGTACCTTGTAGGTGTTAAATGGTTCCATCTTGGTCTCCTTATAGATGCATTTCTATCCTTCCACATAAATCTATATAGTATCAAAATATAGGTAATTTTATGGTTATTGAATTTCTCTTAATTGCTAAAGAATCCATTATGATTGAGGATGGTGGATTATTATCTAGGATCACATCTTAAAAATCCTATAGAGGTCATGTGGTATGTTTTTCTTAATACATATATTCCCATACAAACTTCTTTCCATGTATTATCAACTCTCCTATATAATAGACACCTTCCTAGATTTAAATTTCATATGATATATATGTACCCAAGTGTTTCCAATTGGAATTGCTATAATTATACTTATATGGCATTCTAGATATTCAAAATAGTTTTCATAAATCTACCAAATAGACTCATTCTTGACATTAAACCTACATAATTTTAGGTATGTCCAATGAAAGATTAGGGTCTAGGGTTCATAAATTTCAAATGCTTTAGTGTTATGGGTTTAGATTTTACAGTTTAGGGTCTAGGGTTTAGCAAACTTAGGGTGAAGTTTGGGTGGCCCTTGGCATAATTTAGACTTGCAAGTTAGTGTCACTTGGAATCGATTGTACGTGTTTAGATTTACGAATTTGCTAACTAAATTTGCAAACAAACATCAAGATAAACTTTATGAATTTTAACCATTCTTTAACATATTGATTTCTAATCTAATTATAATTTAATATTGAAATGATTTGTTCGATTCCAATTTAGGGTTTTAACAATTTTTTTTGTTCCAATTCAATTTAGGTTTTCAATTTTAAATAATTAGGGTTTTTAATGCAATTTTTTCATTTCAATTCAAACTAGGGTTTTCAAATTCAATTTTTTTCGTTTGATTTGAATTCAGGGTTTCAAAAAGCTTGATTTGGATTTTAAATGCAATGTTTTTATTTCATTTCAATTTCTAGGGTTTTGAAATGCAATTTTTTTTGTTTTGTTTCAATTAGGGTTTTCAAAATCAATTTTTTTGGGTTTAATCGAACAATTTAGGTTTCAAAAGTTAAATTTTGTTTCTAAAACACAATTCAAGGTTTATTTTTTTATTTTTACTAAAAAACACTTAGGTTTCATTGCATTTTTCGTCTATTTTTACAATTATTCAATTCTACTTTAACAATTAAAAAAATGCTTAGAACGTGAAATAAATTAAAAAAAAATGCTAAATTAACTTATTTCTTTCAAAATTTCAATTCAAAATAGAAAAATGCAAAAAGATGGCATGTAGGTGGGTACTTGTTGCTGATCGTGGGGGTTGCTGTCGCCAGTACTCGAGGTCCCGTCCGCTGAGTAGTGAAAACTATTTTTTTAAAAATAAATATCAATATAAAATGGGATCCTGATTTATAAAAAATGGGATCTCGATTTATAGAAATCGGGATCCCATTTTTTATAAATCGGGATCCCGTTTCTTATAAATCGGGATCCCGTTTCTTATAAATCGGGATCCCGTTTCGTTTCCATTGGTTTGGAATCCTATGGGAAACAGGATCCCGAGTTTTAAAAAGCGGGATCCAGTTTTGTCTTAGGCTCGGGATCCCGAACCGTAACGGGATCCCGATTTTTAAAAATCAGGATCCCGTTGATTTAAATCGGGATCTAGTTTCCTCAATGCTGATTTCTATTTTTTGGTTAAGGCAAAAAAATTCCACGTTTCGTGGACTCAACTTTGTGCACTTACCCATCATATTATTAATATAGTGAGTGTAATAACCATTGATGGTTACTAATCATTCTTTTTCTTCTTTTATTCTCTCCTTATTATAACTAGCACCAATTGACTAACTTATTGTAAAAAAATCATTTTTTAAAAGAAATCAACATAATAATTATATATAAATATCAATATAGCATAAAATCTATTGAAATAAACACTTATAATGAGATTTACTCAAAAATTTAAATTTATTGCTTCCCTCAAACATTTGTAATTCATCAATGTAATCCCTTAATCATCCAAATTGCAAAAGGGAAACAATATTTAATGGCCTATTACCTACGTACCATGTTAGTTACGAGTATTCCATATGAGGCATTGGGATCTTGTAGGGAACCTCTATAATAACCTCTCTTAGTGTTTGTTATCTCAAAGTCATTTTTTTGTGGTGTCCAATTTTAACTTGATGGAAAAAGTGTCAATTACAAGCAATGTAAAGTTGAAAAGTGGTGTAACTTTTGTTCTGCAACTTGTGTGGCCAAATGCACTATTTTAATATGTCCAAATGAGTATGTTTATGCTAGGAATGGTCCCATTTTTCACCCAAACACAAGGAATTGCTCCGAAATATGCTCAACTAGGTTGATCCCTTAATAATCCAAAGTGCAAAAGGGCAACAATCTTTAACAGGCTATTACTCAGAAACTATGATGCTTACAAAATATTCATCTAAGCATATGGAATTGCATTGGGCCTCTCTACAATAATATCTCTTGGTTTTTGTTATCTCAGAGTTTTTTTCTTGTGGTGTCCTATTTTCACTTGATGGAAAAAGTGTCAAATCCAAGCAGTGTCAAATGCAAGCAGTGTAAAGTTGCAAAGTGGTGTAACTTTTCTTTTGCAACTCATGTGACCAAATGAATTGTTTCAATGCATCTAAATGGGTACATTTACACTAGGCATGGTGTCATTTTGCACCCAAACATACGAAATCACTCCAAGCTACATTCAAGTGGCTTGATCCCTTAAGGGTCCAAACTGTAAAAGGGAAGCAATATTTGATGGGTTATTACTCAAAAAACGTGGCACTTACGAACTCTACATCTTCACCTATGAGATTTTATTGGGCCCCTCTACAACAACCTCTCTCAGTTTTTTATATCTTGGAGTGGTTTTCCCGTGGTGTCCAGTTTTCACTTGATGGAAAAAGTGTCAAATCCAAGTAGTGCAAAGTTACAAAGTGGTACATTTTTTATTCTACAACTCGTGTGACAAAATAGATTATTCCAACACATATAGGTGAGTGGATTTATGCTAGGCATCATCCTTTTTCACACCCAAATATGCAGAATCATTCTAAGCTACATTCAACTGACATAATCCCTTAAGAGTCCAAAGTGCAAACTGGCTACAATATTCGACGAACCATTACTTAGACACCATGATGGTTAGAAAATTTTAATTTGAGCCTTTAGGATTACATTGGGACCCTCTACAATAACCTCTCTCAGTTTTCACTAGCTCAGAAGTGTTTTCCTGTAGTGGTGAATTTTCACTTGAGGAAAAAGTTGTTAAATGCAAGTAGTTGAAAGTTGTAAAGTGGTGCAACTTTCGTTCTAAAAATCGTGTGACCAAATAAATTGTTACAATACATCTGAGTGGGTATATTTATGCTAGGAATGGTCCTCTTTTTCACCCAAACACATTGAATCACTCTGAGCTACATTCAACTGGTAGAATCCCTTAAGAGTCCAAAGTGCAAAATAGTTGCAAACTTCAGCATGCTATTACTCGGATATCATGATGCTTAAAAACTTCTCGTCTAAGCCTATGGGATCATGTTGGGCCCCTCTACAATAAAATCTCTTTTTTTTCACTATTTCAGAAGCGCTTTCTCGTAGTGGCAATTTTTTGCTTGGGGAAAAAGTTGTCAAATGCAAGTAGTTGAAAGTTGCAAAGTGGTGCAACTTTCATTCTGTAACTCGTGTGACCAAACAAACTATTTGAATACATCCAAGTGTTTATGTTTACACTAGGAATGGTCCTCTTTTTCACCTAAACACATTGAATCACTCTGAGCTACATTCAACTGACAAAATCCCTTAAGAGTCCAAAGTGTAAAATGGTTGCAAACTTCATCATGTTGTTACTTGGATACTGTGACACTTAGAAACTTCTCTTCTAAGCCTATGGGATTGTGCTAGGCCCCTCTACAATAACCTCTCTTAGTTTTTTCTATCTCAAAGGCATTTTCCCATGGTGGAAAATTTTCAGTTGGGGAAAAAATTGTCAAATGCAAGTAATTGAAAGTTGCAAAGTGGTGAAACTTTCATTCTACAACTCATGTGACCAAACGAATTGTTCCAAAACATCTAGGTGGGAAAATTTACACTAGGAATAGTCCTCTTTGTATGCAAACACGTTGAATCACTCTGACCTACATTCAATTGGCATAATCCCTTAATAGTCCAAAGTGCAAAATGACTACAATCTTTGACGGGTTGTTACTCGAACACTGTGACACTTAAAAATGTCTTGTTTAATCCCTTGGGATCATCTTGGCCCCATCTACAATAAAATATCTCATTTTTTATTATATAAGAGGCGTTCCCCATGGTAGGGTATGTGCAGGATCATCATGGAAAAAATAGGTCCTTAAGTGGCAAAAAATTTAGAAAAAATCAGTGTTAGGCAACTTGACCTAAAATTTTGAATAAGTTATCTATATTATTTCAAAAATATGTAAGAATAGAATCTGTAGAGAATTGAATGTAGTTTCTAAACTGCTAGGTTTATTTAAAAATAAATAAAATCTATTTGGTGAAAATTTTAAATTTCAATGCAGTAGTACTTAAATTTCAGGGAAAAAATAAGAAGTAGGTGTTTGCTGACCACCCTAACCATAATAAAATGATAATATTTTGTTATAATATTCTATATATAAGTAGATGACTCATGTCTAGATGTGATGCATATTTTTTGTAATTTTTTCCAAGTAAATAATTAATTATGAATTTTTATTACAATTTTTAAAATATAAAACTCGTATGTCTGACCACCTTAACTTGGTCAAAATTTCATGAAATTTAAATTTTTTTTTTTTAATCCTATAGTATGTGAAGCATAGAATGTGATGCATGTTTCATATTCAAAAAATGTAATACCATTTGAAAGTTATAGATGTTTTCTAATTAGCTTATCGATCAAGACTTTAGGCATAATTCTAATAGAAAATGAATAATAATAATTTATTAAATTCAAATTAAAGCATAATTTATATTGGTGGAAAGTTGAGAATCTCCTATAAAAACCCTTTTCATTTCATCAATTTTGGGTAAAAAAAATTCGTCAGCCACATACCCTACAAATACCCATAATATTGCCACTTTTTGGCCCATCATGATCCTGCATATACCTGGTAGCTAATTTTCACTTGGGAAAAAAGTTGTCAAATACAAGTAGTTGAAAGTTGCAAAGTGGTGCAATTTTTTGTTTTGCAACTCATGTGACCAAACAAACTATTCCAACGTGTTCAGATGGGCACATTTACATTAGGAATGGTCCTATTTCACACCCAAACATACAAAATTTCTCTGAACTATGTTCAACCAGCTCAATCCCTTAAGGGTTCAAAGTGCAAAAGGGCTCAACAATATTTGGTGGGCTATTACTAGAAAACTGTGATGCTTATGAACTCTTTGTCTGAGCCTATAAGATCGCATTGGGCCCTCTACAATAACCTATGTCAGTTTTTGTTATCTTAAAGTCATTTTCCCATGGTGTCTAGTTTTCACTTGATGGAAAAACTGTCAAATGCAAGTAGTGTAAAGTTGCAAGGTAGTGCAACTTTCGTTTTGTAACTCGCGTGACCAAAAAAACTGCTCCAATGCATCCTGATAGGTATGTTTATGTTAGGCATGGTCGAATTTTACACCCAAACACATGGAATCACTCTGAACTACGTTAAACTGGCTTGAACCCTTATGATTGCATGCAAAAAAATTGAAAAGAGAAACATACACACGACAGTTGAGAAGTCTAAGTTTTCCACATAAAAAGCATATGCTCATCCTCAAGTCTAAAATGTGCAAGACATTTTTTAATTATCCTCCTTGCCTTTACAACAATATACAACCAATTGTAAATGTGTACAATGGTGGAACTTGGAAACATTTTATTTTTCCTCAATTAACAACTTTGGTTGTGAAACATTTTGTCATTTTCATTTGAAATGGTTTGCTATGCTTAAAAATTGGAGTATGAGAGGATCAAGTGATGCTCTCACATACATTTATTATTTGGTGTGATAAATAAAGTTTCCACCATTGAGTCCATTTCTTATTTGTATTTAAATTATAACTTGTTTTCTCCCAAGTCCATTTCCCATACAAGAAATAATATTTCAAAAAGTTGGCATATACATCTTTCAATATGTTTAAATGGTGATGGATCAAGAACATAACAATTCATTTTGCACTATGAGGATTATGTTGTGAAAATGTTTAAAGACCATTCAAGATAAATGTTTGTATGATAATGTGTCAAGAAGTTAACTCCTCATCATCTACTATGAATATTATGTTTTGCAAGTGTTGTGAAGATTACGTATCATTTTCTTAATTGAGTTGTTCCAATCAAAATATTACATATATTGGAATATTTTTATGAAACATTTCATGGAATACCAATTGAAAACATGTTTTTTGCTTTTAGATAAAGCATTACATGGAAATCTTTGGATTAAATTGAATTGAGATATGTAAGAACAAGGGAGCATTAGGAAATACATTACTCAAGGATCTTAAATAAGTTTTCTCTCCCAATAAAATTTTGGATGGATTATTACTTTCAAAGTATCAGAATGCTTTGCCTATTTTCTAGTTTGCAGTTGCCATTCTAGAAGAATTATCTCTTGATATATTTTATACTCATTCTTAATCAATTATGAAATTAGGAATCAGTGCATTTATTTACAATTAATCTTTTCTTTTCAATTTTTACAATTTTGGAAGTTGTAACTTTACTAGTATTCTTAGAAATATTTAAGTTGTTTAGCATCGACTAATAAAGTTGTTTAGCATCAATTAATTAATATTCAAGACAAACCATAAAGGACAACAATGATAAATGCTAGGGCTAACCAATTAATAAGTATACATGTGAATAAGTCAAGCATGTACATGTGAATAAGGGAAGCACAAGTACTCAAAAAACCGCAAGCCTTGAAGTATACACATGAATACATAGTATATACAAATTAATACAAAGTATATGCATGAATACAAGGCATATGCATGAAAACACGTAAGTCACAAAGTATACATTGGAATACACATAAGTTGTAAAATATACACTTGACTACATGTAACTCATATCTATTGAACCATGGATTTATAATGCAAATATGGACACCATCGATAATTTAAAATATTTGTATTAACCAAATAGTCATGTAGGCATACATCAATATATGCCGATATAAGTATAAAATCTATGTACAAAATAGCCATATAGGCTTACGAGAATGCAATATAGACATACAATGTCAAATATATCCAATACAAAATATGTACAAAAATGCCATATAGGCATACAACAAAGGGCTCTGGAATCAAAAGCCATTGCTCTCCATGCTCTCGAAATAAACTCTTTCCCTTTGCTTGTTAATTGGATGGTGATACATCTGCCACTCATTTATTTTGCAGTTGAGGAGTTCTCCTAGTGCTCCTCCTAGGGTTTAGTTCTTGGTCAAGTCTTATCTATTACAATAAGAAGCAAATAAATTAATATATAAAAATTACATTATAAAAAATGATATATTTAACAAAATAATCACTTACTGCCATTTGGTGATCACTCTCCATGAGGGAAATATTCAAATGCCCATGCTGAGGTGTGTTGAAGCCCTGTATAAACCATCCAAATAGAAATTAAACTACAAATAAATAATGGTTTGATTTTTCACTAACATTTACAATAATGAATGTAAATGTAAATTTATTAATTTTCCTCATACCTCCCCTATCAGAGTCATCGAGGAGTCTATAGCAGATGAAACACTGATATCCATTGCCCTATGAACATTCAAAGGTGTATATGCTTGCAACATCTAAAAATAAAAGAAAAAAATATTCAATCACAAAAACTACAATAGTGATTCACATCATGGCTTATAATGTATGGGATAATGAACAAAATTTTGAGTACTTATTAAACTATATATTTTTGACTATCATGCTTACTATTTTCCCTATCCATATCTTGTTTGAAAGCATTTTTTTTTAGGATTTTATCCATAGTAGCAAGGCAGTGAACCATTTGATAAAATGCTTTCATAGACATGTATGATAATCGTGGTGGCATAGAGAAGGAAGTGAACTATTTGGAAAAATTCCTCAAAGAAATGGGGTCTCATGGTGATGGAATGCCATTACAAATAAATGTGTCATGGCATTCCATCACCATAAGACCACATTTCTTTGAGGCATTTTTTCAAGCAGATCATGTTGCCTTCTCTATGGTATTATGCTAGGATGGGGTGGATGGTATAGTGTGGTCTTGGTTATGAGATGGAGGGAAATCATGACATGAAGAGGGAGGGGTGGGGACATGAACAAGTGGAATAAAATGTGAAAGGTTACATGGATTGGTAAATTGAGGATGAGGACCTTGGAAAGAATTTGGAGGGGAATTTTGGCTAATGGGTTCATTTCTAATCTTCAAGCAATGAGCTATTTGAAAAAATGCCTTAGAGAAATGTGGTCTCATGGTGATGGAATGGCATTCCATCACCATGAAACCACATTTCTTCAAGGAATTTTTTCATACTACTCACTTCCTTGACTATGATATTGTTTACTATTATTCTTTGATAGATTTTTTTCCAAGCATCCATAGTTTGTTGGAAAACACCTATTTTAGGCTTTTAGCCATAGCAGCAAGGAAGTGAGTAGTTTGATAAAATGCTTAAATTTACACATGTATGGAAAATGTGGTAGCATAGAAAAGGTAGTGAGATGTTTGAAATTTTTTCTCAAAGAAATATGGTCTCATTAGCATTCCATCACCATGAGACCACATTTCTTCAAGGCATTTTTTCAAACTACTCACTGCCTTGTCTATGCTATTGCTTACTATTATGCTTTGATAGATTTTTTCCAAGCATCCATAGTTTGTTGGAAAGCACCTTTTTTAAGCTTTTAGCCATAGTAGTGAGGAAATGAACTATTTGATAAAATGATTTGATAGACATGTATGGAAAATGTGGTAGCATAGAAAAGGCAGTGAGCTATTTGAAAATGTGCCTCAAAGAAATTGGGTCTCATGGTGATGGAAATCACCATGAGACCACATTTCTTTGAGGCATTTTTTCAAACAACTCATTACCTTGTCTGTGATATTGCTTACTATTATTCTTTCATATATTTCTTCCAAGCATCCATAGCATAGATGAGGCAATGAACTATTTGAAAAGATGCCTCAATAAAAAGTGGTCTCATGGAATGCCATGACAAGCAAATGCAATTGGAAGCCACTCCTACTTATTACTTATGCTATGTGAAGTAATTGAATCACTACTTATGTTTACTTTCTAAACAACTATATTATAGTTGAAAATTTGTCATCTATCAACATCTAGTTATTAGTTATCGAATGTGAAGTAATGCTTTGAGTTTGAAAGATGTGCAATGCAATGTAATCAATGATATTAATATAAATTGCACAAATCTATTAAGTACAATTCATTAGTTAAACTCTTTATTCTATTACATGCATGTAGGTTTGTCTAAATCCATTGGCACTGGGAGGTGTTCCCTCGAAACCTTGAACATTAGCCTATTCAGAATCCAAAATCACATATTAGAATACCATTCATAAAACAATTATTTACTAGTTACATAATAAATTTATAATTATTTACTAGTTACATACCTCAATAGTAGATGTAGTGGAGAAATAAGCGGGTGTAGGGCCAGTGCATCTAGTATCAACACTGTGACCTTGAAATTTTATTAAAATCATAAAACGAAATTAGTTAATCTTGCATTTCAAAATTAAAATTTAATAAATTAAATTCAATGAACATGCTAACATTTACCTAAGTATCGATGCCATAGGCCTCATTACAAATGTCATCTGCCCTCACCATCTCCATAGCTATAGATGTATCTTGCATAGCATCCTCCTTAGTGTTGGTGGGGTCACATGAACAAGTCACCCCATAAGCTTGACACAAATGGGATCGAAGCCCACCACTCGAAGACTCCCTTGGATGGCACTGTAGTATAGGGCTATCATGCTGGATGAAACTTTGGGTCAAAGAGCTGATGACTTACAAAGTACCTACCTCGACACTCTCCTTCATGATGGAAGGGGTAACAATGTGCTCATGAGGTAGCCAAGTGAGAGGTCATCTCACTTTCCACCTAGGATCCTAATGTACACCAGGTCTATCTTGAGCTGAGCCCCCACCTCTCCCTTGGAAATCCCTCATATCAAAATAATTTAGGATTTTGTTCAAGATGAACACATGGTATAGTTTCCTTAGGAAATATTGTAGGACTTCACAATTGTTACAATGGTGGGTAATCAAAAACCATGTACCACCTATCCCCAAAAAAGGACCTAATCTGTTGGTGGTGGCACTGATGGATAGGAAACCTCTTCACATTGAGGGTAAGATTTGCATTTGTGTGTGGGTCAGTGAATAATGAGCATAAATCTAATTTTGTAATTTTTAGATCTTTTACATCTTTATATGATAATTTATCTTGGTAATAATCCCTATCCACCTGCCTCCTACCTTGCCAAATATTTAATTGTTTGCTGATTGAATCTACATGTTTTAACATTTCTTTGAGTGAAGTTTCAAGGGTCTTTCTTTCCATGGTTGAACTGTTTGGATCAATAAACCTCTTGATTAACTCCACAATTTGTTTTCTACTATTTTCAATTTCACTCATTAAGTTTTGTTGAGTGCCAAGAGGATTTTGAGGGATTGGTGGAAGAGATTGTTGTTGTAGTTTTTCAACTTGAGGATTTTTTTTATGTTGTTATTGTTGTACTTGTTGAGGATTTTGTTCCTCTTGTTGTTGTTGTGCTTGTTGAGTATTTTGAGGAGGGTTTGCAGGTTTATTAACATCTCCTACACATTCAAAAAATAAATATTAAAAAAACCTAAGACTAAAAAATTCACAACAAAAAAATAATAATCATTACCTCTCATACCTCCTCGTTGACGTGGTGGCATCTTGGTGACAAAAATTTCTAGATGGATCCTCCCAGAATGCAAGCGTGAAAATGAAGGGTTTTGGCAGTAGGCAAAAATGAAAACACAGTCACAATGAAAATGATTTCAAATTCATTTTTTGTTTTCTTTTAATACCTCATAATGCGAGCATGTTATAATGCACTCACATTATAGGCTCAGCACACCAATCCATAATGTGAGTATGTTATAATGCGCTCATGTTATGAGATTTCATTTTTTTTTTAAAATTTGGCCACAAATTGGCCCCCCATATTTTTGCACCCACCCAAGTAGTTAGAGAAAGAGTGGGAGGGGTGATATCATGAGGTAGAGAGAGGATGGAGGGAGGGAGAGAGATGTGAGATAGTGAGTAGAGAGGGAAGGAGGGAGGGAGAGAGAGGTGAGATAGATAGAAGTAAAGATGAAAGGAGAGAGATGATAAAGAAATAAGTAGAGATGGAATGAGGAAGGAAGGAGGGAGATGTAGGGAGGGAGAGAGAGAGAGATAAGTAGATAGAGAGAGTGAAAGGGAGATAGAGAGATGTGATAAAGAGAGAAGTAGAAAGGGTGAGATGTAGAGAGAAGTAGATATGAGGAGGGAGCTAGGAAGAGAGATATGTTATAAAGAGAGAAGTAGATATGGGGAGGGAGGGAGGGAGGGAGGTAGGGAGAGAGAGGTGAGATAGAAATAACTAGAGAGGAAAGAGAGAGAGGGGGAATAGGGAAGGGAGAGAAAGGTGAGATATATAGGAGTGGAGAGGAAAGAAAAAAGTGATAGAGAAAAGTTATATGAAGAGAAGTAGAGAGGGAAAGATGAGAGTGGAAAAATTTAAAGAGGGAGGGAGAGAGAGGAGGTTATATAGAGATAAGTAGAAAGGGGATGAAAGTGGGGATTTTAAGAGAGAGAGGGAGAGAGTGGGATAGGTGAGATAGAGAGAAGCAGAGAAGGAAGTGGGAGGAAGAGAGAGAGTATAGAGAGAGTAGAGAGGGAAGGAGGAAGATGGATAGAAAGAGAGAGGGAAGGAAGGAGAGAGGGTTAGGGAGGGTGAGAGTGATAGAGAGAAGCAAATAGAGAGAGAGATAGAGAGAGAGAGAGAGAGAGAGAGAGAGAGAGAGAGAGAGAGAGAGAGAGAGAGAGAGAGAGAGAAGGCAGAGATAGGGAGAGATGAAGTGATATATAGATAAGTAGAGAGGAAAGGAGGAATGTGGGGAGATTGAGAGAGAAGAGAGAAAGTCAGATAGATGAGATAGAGAGTAGAGAGAAATGGTGGAAGAGAGAGAGGAAGGAGGGAGAGAGAAGGAGAGAGAGAGAGGTGAAATAAGTAGAAGTGGAGAGGGAAGGAGAGAGACATACATATAGATAGAAAAATAGAATGATAGAGAGAGAGAGAGAAAGAGACAAAGAGAGGGAGAGAGAGAGAGGTGATATAGAGATAAGTAGAGACAAGAGGAAGGTGAAGAGAGAGGTGACATAGAAAGTAGGGAAAAGAGAGATAATGAGAGAGATAGAGGTGAGATAGAGAGGAGTAGAGAGGGAAGGAGGGGGATGGAAAGAGAGAGGTGATATAGAGATAAGTAGAGAGGGAAGGATGAAGGGGAGGAGAGAGGTGACATATAAAGAAGTAGTACAAAGAGAAAGATAATGGGAGAGAGGTGAGATATAAAGGAGTAGAGAGGGAAGGAGAGATAGAATGAGGGAGATATGAGAGAGAGGAATAGAGAGGGAAGGGAAGAGAGAGAGGATTAGAGAGAGAAGGGAAGAGAGAGAGAGGTAGGGAGGGAGAGAGAGGTGAGATATATATAAATAGAGAGAGGAGGGGATTGGAGGAGGGAGGGTGAAGTAGGGAGGGAGAGGGAGATGAGATAGATAAAAGTAGAGAGGAAAGGATAAAGAAAGAGAAATAGAGGTGATAAAGAGAGTAGATATGGAAGAATGAAGGTGGAGGGATTGAGAGAGAGGGAGACAAAGCAAAGGAAGGATAGAGAGGGAGAAAGAGAGAGAGGGAGAGACAGGTGAGATAGATAGAAGTAGAGAGGGAAGGAGAAGGTGTGAGAGAGAGTGGGGGAATGAGGGAGATGTAAAGAGGGGTAGGTGATATAATGATAAGTAGAGAGGGAAGGAGGAAGGGGGAGAGATTGAGAGAGAGAGAGAGTGGAAGAGGTAGAGAGAGAGATAGGCGAGATAGAAAGAAGTAGAAAGGGAAGGAGAGAACAAGAGAGAGGTAGGAGGGGTCTAGGTGATATGGAGAGAAGTAGAGAGGGAAGGAGAGAGTGAGAGGGGGAGAGAAGGTGGAAGGGAGGGAGGGAGGGAAGGAGGGAGAGGTAGAGAGGGATAGGTGAGATAGAGAGAAGTACAAAGGGAAGGTTTGAGGAAGGAAGAGAGAAAGGGATAGGAAGTGGAGATTGAGAGGGAGAGAGAAAGAGAGGGAGCTGTTAAGATAGGTGACATTATAATTGATATCCTAAGTTGATAATTGTGTGTTTCCATATTCTTTGGAAGTGTATTAGAGGACATGAGGGGTAAAATATTAATGATATATTTTCCTATAAAAATTGTAATTCCATTCAAGGAGGTTGATCCACTACAATAACAATTAAAGAGCATCTTGAGAGCATATTCCTTTTGGGCACCACCTAGAAGTGCATGCTCCATGTTATTTGCATGTTTTCTTATGTTGGGCTCTCAAACTTGCATATTCTGGGTCTGATCCATTAGAGAATTATGGAGCACTTGGTATTGACTACATTTGATTGGCTATGGGTTAGGTGCCCATGTGAACCTTGGCCATGTGATCATTTAATCATTTTTACCATGTTTTTGGGTTGTCCACTAGGGGGCATGTGTTTTTCAAGGTGGTTTTACTTGTTGTTTTGGGATAACATGTGTGGTATGGTCTCCCACAAAATTATTTATATAGAAGCATTGAGATGGTGGTTTCATGAGTTTGTTTGTGGGTTGTTAGAGTAACGAAGCACTATCGGATTTCAGAGATGATTGTTGTATTTATGTACTTCCTTGAAGATCAATACAAACAATGAATCTCTTTGGGTGTGAAGTTTTTTCTTGAAAGTGTTTCTCCACATATGTATTGTGTCACTTGTGATTCTCAACTTGTGGTATTGTTGATTATTCTTTCATTGTTGCAATTGCTAATGGGTATGTGTAGGATCATGATGGGCCAAAAAGTGGCAATATAATGGGTATTTGTAGGGTATGTGGCTGACGTCTTTTATTTTACCCAAATTTGATGAAACAAAAAGGGTTTTTAAAGCATATTCTCAGCCTTCCACCAATATAAATTATGTTATACTATGAATTTAATAAATAATTATTATTCATTTTCTATTTGAATTACAACTAAAGTCCTGATTGATAGGCTAATTGAAAAACATCTATAGCTTTCAAATAGTATCACATTTTTTGAGTCTGAAACATGTGTCACATTCTATGCTTCGCATACTATAGGATTAAAAAAATAAAAATTGAATTTCATGAAGTTTTGACCAAGTTAAGGTGGTTAGACATATGAGTTTTTATATTTTTTAAAATTTGTAATAAAAAATTCATAATTAATTATTTACTTGGAAAAAAATTAAAAAAAATGCATCACATATAGACATGAGTCCTCTAGTTATATCTAAAATATTATAAAAAATATTATCATTTTATTGTGGTTAGGGTGGTCAGACAGACACCTACTTCCTATGTTTTTCCTGAAATTTAAGTACTACTGCATTGAAATTTCAAATTTTCACCAAATAGATTTTAAAAAAATAAATAAAAATAAACCTAATAGTTTAAAAAATACATTCAATTTGATATAGATTCTATTCTTACATATTTTTGAAATAATATATATATAACTTATTCAAAATTTTACATCAAGTCTTCTAACTCTGATTTTTTTGAATTTTTTGCCACTTAAGGGTTTGTTTTTTCCATGATGATCCTGCACATACCCTAATCACATATCATAATGTTGGTAATTTCGGATACAAATTTTAGATTTGCAAAAACATACTTAAGTTCATATTGCTACAAGTTTTACCTTGAATTTCCAACAAAGGAAAAGGTAGAGAGGGAGGGAGATAGAAGTGAGATAGAGGCAACCAAATATGGAGAGAGAGAGAGATAAATAATTAGAGATGGAAGGAGGGAGAGGGAGAGAGAGGGAGGGAGGGACACAAATGGAGAGAAGGATGGAGAGGTAGATAGGTAGTTCTTGAGCTCAAGGGAAAGAGAGTTAGATAAAGAAAGATAGATAATGGGATGGAGATAGTGAGAGAGTGAGGTCTAGAGTGTAAGGGATATGCAAAGAGTGAGATAGAGAGAGAAAGATGATAAAGCTTGTTGATTACTAAAATTTGACCTGTTGATTACTAAATTTTGACAAAGTTTGAAAAATTATAAGATCTAAACATTAGAATTTGGATTGTAACTACTACAAATTTGAAACCATTCTCATACATGTATCCTAAAACTATATAAATGAAATATAACTTAAATCATAAGAAAGTAAATGTCCATATATAAATGCTTATCTCTTGTAGATAATTTCACCAAAAGAGAAAGAGAAAAATAAAGAAAATTTTCAAAAGCAAACAATAAGATGAGCATGCTATAATGCACTTGCATTATATCAATGAAACAACATAACACAAGTGCATTATAACACACTAATGCTATGCCAATGCAATCCCATAATGCGAGCAAATTATAATGTGCTTTTGTTATGGCTTGTTCATGACCAAACCTAGGCTTGATCACTACCAACCATAACACGAGTGGGTTTCATTATAACATGCTTAAATTTTCTATTTTATGGGACCAAAAAATCTAGTGGTCACATTTTCATCCTCGAACTTGGTGTACATGTCCATCTTTCATCATGGCTTATCCTTCATCTAAAAACTATGGAAGGTCTCATGCAGATTTTACTTAGTTTTGCAAGTTAAAATATTAAATAAAAACTTACAATGTCCTTTCAAGCATAATATATGCAATAACTTAAATCACTCAACCTAATGAATTTTATGAACATAAATAAAAGACATTTTTTTAGCAACAGTAGGTGTCAAATAGTGGAAGCATACACTTTAGACTTGATAGTTGTTGACAACTATTGGAAAATATTTAGGATTTCTAAATCTCATATGTGGGATGAATCCCTTTATTATTCTATCACACCTTACACCATTTATCACCCTTTGTGTAGTAGTTTGAGATATAAATGTGGAGTGTATTAAAGTGACTAGAACCATGCATTCTACAATGTTACTTTTAGTAAAAATAAATTATCTAAAAGAGACTCACATATTTGTATATTGCATATATTACTAAAATATTTTTTCCAATTTAATGGTACTTAATAATTTTTTAATTCTCTATTCAAAAAATACCTATAACCTGCATTTGGAAAGGTCAATGGGAAACTAAATATCTCTAATTCAATTGATTTTTTTCTTAATAATTGATATTTATAATACCCAAATTATTATAAATCCTAATGCTTAAATTGTATTACTAAAAATTCAAAATTCTTATCTTATTTTAAGAGTTTCATAAAATAAATGTATATATGGGCTGTCATATATATACACTTCAAAATTAGATGTAGATACATTAAATGAGTTATTAATAATTAATTCAACATACCTAAATTTTTTATTTTTTATTGTACATTGTCTAATTTGATTTAATAAAAAAAATCACTTCCATGCCGACTATTAGAATAATCTAGAAAGAATTTCTTTGCAAACCTTTAAACATTGAATAAAGAGGTTCAAATTTTCTTATTACAAGTTACAAAATAACAAAAGTTTCAACAAAAAAAATTAGCTCTTAGAAAAATTTAAATTTGATAATCTTTATCTCCATTCAAACTTTTAGACAAATTTTAATCAAGGACACTTATAAATATCAATTCACAATTAGCTATTACTAGGAAAATTTACCAATTTAAATTGCACTACAAAATATATTCTTTGGTATGATTCTAAAGATGACAAATCTCTCCTAAGAATTTACTCCAAGCAAATCTTAACTTCAATGCTAAATGACACAATAAATACAAAAAATCAAAATAAGAGTTTGACAAAAAATAAAACCAATAACTTAAAAGAACTTCATAATCTAAACACTACAAATACACACTCTCTTCTCTAGGTCATGAATTTTAATTTGAGAACTAATTACATTCTATGCAATTGATGAAGACATCAAGTCTTGCAATGAAATACAATTATACACTTACACAAAAACTCTTTCAAAACTACTTAGCTTTGATATAATGGTTTTTAGAATCATGAAAATTTTATAGTAAATGTAAGTCACTAGATGTAAACAACCTAAATTATTGCAAGTCATTTTTTGTACAAAAGCAATTGATATTAGATAGTATCAAACTAGTTATAAGCATTAATCATAGATAACTTGAATTATTTCTAATCTTAAAGTGATGAAGCAATATAGATAGTGAATATAACATCACCAAGTGATTGAATTTAGTTTCACAAGTACATAATTATTTACCAATAGTTTGGTGATTGAAATTGCATTGATGATAAAGATAATTAAATTGTATTATTTGTAGATAACTATATTTAATGTAATTCTTTTTCCAAAAAAATTAATAAATTAACTAAATTATTAGATTATAAATTATAAATATTGTATAAAATATTATACTTGCATTCTTGATTGAATTTTCACCTCCAATGTTTATAATTATGTAACTGTTAGAATGAAAGAGTAGGTGTTCAATTATAAGAAGTTATATAGTTATAAAAAGAATCACAATTATAAAAAAATATATATTAACAATTAAAAAATCACAATTATACGAAGTTATATAACAATAAAAAGAATCATATTCCTTTGAAGTAGGTAGGCCAGTGCTTTGATTCCTAGGCCTTACACCATAAGAGTTTATTCTATAATATTATTATATTATAATCTTCCATGCATTGGGCTGCTATATGGTGATTTTAAAATTGATACGTGTAAGACAATGGCCCAACAACCAACACAAGCGTGTCATATTGGGTTATTCTGCATGGATACAGTCCTTCTTATCCTGCCACGATACCACATTAAGCTTCCACACTCCCACTAAACCCAAACAATATATTCACAGCAACGCGTAGGGATGGGTACTGAACAAATTGCCCACTGCAACTGCTTGAATGAGTTGAAAGTGCGGTTAGAGAAAGTTTATTATGTAAAGCTTAGTGGCTGTCATCCTTTGCTTGGGACAATCTTGTAGCAGTATTTTTTCGTGCAGCTTTCAGTAATGGTGAAATCATCAGGTAAATAACATCAACCAGTGTTAAAGAACATGATTTAAGGGATTTTATTCTTATAAGAAAATGGGATGTTACAGTTTTGCTATTTGTAACAAGTCGGGCGTTTTTTTGTGGTTGAATTGACAGATGTTGCAAATGTGCGATTTTTTGTGAATTTTCCAATTAGAATGGGCGGAGTTGGAAAGATTGGAGTAAAATTGTAAAGTTCAAAATTATTTTGAAATTAAATTTTACAAAATGAATTGATTTGGAAAATATGGATAAGTAAAATTGTTAGACAGGAATTGAAAAAAGCTAGTTGTTGAATAGATTGTTAAGGACATTTATATAGCTCTCTTGATAAATCTAATTGTTTAAATTCACGATTTTGAGAGAGAAAACAACGTAGCAATATATAGATAGAGCAGAAAAGAAAATATGAAGTAAATCTATTATAACAGAATAGTAAGATCTTATAGTTTATTTTTCAACTCTGATATAAGGTATAATTTAATGGATAAGTTATATTTTGTATCAGCTTTTACTCGGAATGTTGTCTCACATTCGAAACTTGGCTGTTTTCAGGTAAATTGTATTTTTTCAATCCTTATCTCTTCTGCAAGCATATAATGCAGTGTTCTATAAAAAAATATCTTATATCATTTTAACCCTAGTTTTTTTCTCTGTTGGCAGCCATACATATTGTTGGAATTAATTTCTCATATAATGCAGTGTTCTATAAAAAGATACCTTATATCATTTTAACCCTAGTTTTTTCCTTTGTTGGCAGCCATAGGTATTGTTGGAATTAATTTCTCACTCACAACAAAATCTGATCTGAAAATCAGAAAGATAAAGATAGGTTGTCAGAGCTTGCACTCCATCCCCTCACCTCATTGCAAGTCAACAGATTGTCAACAGATTGATCTCTCCACTGCCAGTTGGGGACCACGTCATCCCCACCACCTACAATCTCATCTAATCCTTGTTTCATTCTTATCTATTCCTATGCACCGACTCTATACAATTATAAATAGAGTTTCCTAGAGTTGTAAAGATTATCAAATAGTAATCTGATCGCAGATATTAAAACTCTGCAGAGTTCTGTATTTTCCTCTGTAATCATGATTAGTCTTGATGAATATAATGTTGCAGCAGCAATATGATGTTTAGATAATTGTGTTCTGTTCAATGTTTTTGTTATGATTCTGTATGTTGAAGTTGTTTATTTTGTTTGTTTTACCTCCCTCTGATCCTACATGTATATCCAACTCATTGACGGCGCACACTATCGGATTTACCTTGTTTAGTTGTCCACGCACACTATCGGATTTACCTTGTTTGACCTGCTGCACAGCTGCTTAGTGTATTGATTATTGATGCTGCTTAGTGCATTGATTATTGATCACCACCAATGTTTCCTATAACCCTTTGCACTAGACAACTCATACAAGAATACATATATACAGGTCTCCAAATACATACATACAAGTATATTTGCCATTCTGTTGCTTATCCATTGTCTTACTGTTTTACTTTCTATACATGTGATTGATTCATCTGTTTAGTTCTGTTTTACTCTTTTGCTATTTACTTACGCAGATTTAGAGAATAGCTATTTCATGTGTTGGTAATACAAACTTTTAGGGTTTTGGGTGCATTACTCACGATGAGGTTTTTACTCCGGGTGACTGTTGCCACAGGGATAGGGATACTCATGTGGTCATAAAATGTGAATTTAGATTGAATTTCTTGTGAGAGACACTAGGGATGTGAGGTATCTTACTGAGAGGGGGACTTTGGTTATGCTGCTACAGCTTTGGGTCCGTCCATGTATGTGTTACACAACTGTAAATAATGATATTTATGTATGTGATCCTTTTGTTCTGTTATACAATTGTAGATGATGATATTTTCAATTCTAGGTGTGGAACACAACGTCGCCTGGGATTTGAACCTGGGGTTTACCCAGAACGTTGCAACTTCTTCCTCAAATCCACTGCCACATAATCAAGGGTGAAAAGAATTCTTTGCTTGGGCACTTTTGGGCAATTGGGTCCTTCAGTCTGTCAATTTTATTTTGATTGAATTATTTTTACACCTTGTTCATGACTGCTACACAATAGTGCTATCAAAGTTTTAGATAATTTTGACTATATTTTGTAATGTGTTGATGCCTATTACTTCATTCTCGTGAAAGTCGAGCATGGCTTTTGTTCTATGCTACATAAATGATTTAATTATTAGTATTAGATGTATGGATGATTTAATCAGAAAACTCTGTGATAATACTTTACAGTCTGTTGGGTGAAGTGTTCCTATTGCTCATTTGTAGAATGTCTTATGCTTGTTACTGCATAAATGGCCACAAATTTCAATTATAAGTATTAGATGTACAGATGATTCAATCAGAAAATTTTAGGTGAAGTATTGTCATTGCTCATGTGTACTGCTTGTTGAATCCACTAATTTGAAGTGAACTATGTTATACTTGCTTCCTTTTGTATTTGGAATTTATACATTTTAAAGAAAATTCTAGGGCTAGCTGAAGATTCATTCTATTAGAATTTAGGATGCTTGAGGGATCCTCAACATTGAAGGGTTGGCTCTTTTTGCATGAGAAATGGGATATCAATTGTCCCTAAGCCAAACTATTTTCTGCAAAACTCCGTAATTGAAATTTGATTCCATGATTGATATTTTCCAATAATCTGAGAAATATAATTGAGGCTCAAAGTTAGGCTATGGGAAGTAGTTGACATGCATATTAGTAGACAAATTATTAAACAAAATCTATGAATTAGCTGTTGAGCCCTGGCCCTCATTAATTCAAACCCAGTTGACAAGTTTGAGATTCCTTCTCATACTGAGCCTTTAGATCGCTGTCTGTTGGGTATTAAAAAATATGAACTTAATTTCGTGAGCATTTTTCCCTCTGTTGGATTTAAATTTCTTGATATTCATTCAGCTGTCATGTTATGGATTTTTTGTCAAGTGTTCCACCAATGATTTGGGGCTGCTGTGAAACTTATGTTTCACGGTCTCCTACTGACTTACCTTTGTCAGTTATAGCTTCGATACTAAACTGGGTGGGTATGTGTAGATTTGGATGTATTGTATGTGCTACTTAGGAGTGACACTACATAAGCCTGATAAACAAAAAAGTTACTCTTTTGGTAAAATGGGTACTAAAACCAAGAAGCAAATCCTTGTTCTTCCTCACATCACTGGCTTCCTAGTGCTGCCAACACAGAAACCAGCAAACTGCTCAACATAGAAAAAGAAAAAACAAATTTTATGGTTTTGGGTAGGAGATAGGCAAATTAGATTTAAGATGGGTTTCTGTCAAATTGTCAGATGTATAAGGTGCAAATGCATTTTAGAAACCTTCAAGATGCAGGTAAACTTTGTGGCTAAGTTTGCACTCATAGATATGTTTTGGCAATTAGTATCAGTTATTCCTGGTTAAAATCAATTTAGTTCCAGATGTGCAATGTGTCAGATCTATTTGCATTGATAGATTTATTTTTCTTCATATAATATCTACTATATAAATATTTTGCAATATACTATTATTTGACGTTTTGACTTATACTTTTTGTCAGGCCATGCTAAACCTTATGCTAAACCTTCCGCCATCTCAAGAGATTAGTAGCATTTCAAACACTGATAAAGTTCTTCTATCAATGTCTCTGGAATGAGTAATGTTGATTGTGGCATATGAAAGAAGAAGTAAAGTTGGTAGGAGTAATGGAAAATTGATATACAGAGTAATCATAACTGCAGATGAAAAAGATTGAACAAAGAATTAAAAGATTGTAAGAGCTCTGGCTTCTGTATAGTAAATTCATTAAAAATAAATTCAAATTGTTTTGTAATTGTATTGTTGTTGAAATTGAAGGTCAACTTGAGTTGTTTGTTTATGTTGACGAAATTGAAAATAATCAAATGGTCATCTTTGTTCAGTGTAATGTTAATTTGATTTTAATTGAAAATTGAAAATGTCAATTGAAAATTGAAGTTCAATCTACATCAAAATTCTTATATGTAAAATTCAAAAATTTTCATTTGATTGTAATTATAACAATATGTAATATGTCAAATTCATATCATTTGCTTCTTTGATAAATTGAAAATTGTTCTCTTTAATCCAATCAATTTAATCTTATTTTATTTATTTCATAAAATAAATATTCACGAAGAACAATTATAAATTAGTTATAAAAACATTAATTTACACATTGCTTTCATATATCAAAACTTTCAACAAATGACTGATACAAACAATTGGAAAATATGATACCCATCTAGTAACTCTTCAAATAAAATTAATAAAATATAGTAGTAAAAGTTGATACTCATTTCATTATGTGGTAAACAATAAATTGATTATATTTTTCACATAGAAAACAAATTCTATTAGTACTACTCTCAAAAGAATGTTTCAAGTGCTCTTCTATATTCCCAAAAGCCCTAAAGCTTGATGGACTCCAACACAAAAATTTAAAAAATAATGATATATACTTTTGTGAGTATATAAACTTAGAACCTTTTCAATTATAGATAAAAGTTGAGATACATAAAAGTCTAAAGTGAAATATAATAGATTTTAATGAATCTATTGATTATTGTGCTTCACACACAAAAAGTTAATTCATTCAAAATACAAATTTTTACATTAAATTTTATTTTATAAATTGATACAAGAGATAAATTTAGAATCTTTTAATCCTACTCTTTTCTCAAATGTTATTTATTAACATTTCTCTTTGATATAACATTCCTAATGTTCATGATCAATGTTGTATTTCAAACTTGGATGAATAATCTATACTCAAGATCAATTAACACACTTGGAAAATATTTTAATAGCTTGTTTTTGATTCATGTAAACCAATTTACTTTTATCTTTCACTACATAGTCCTCTGGCCATGTCATATAAGTATCCTCCTCCAAGTCACCATGAAGGAAAGTAGTTTTCACATCCATTTGCTCAACTTCTAAATCATAAGCAACAACAATCGAAAGAAAAAATACATCCCCAATCATCAAGTGAAACCAACAAGTTTTCATCCTTCAAGAAATGGTAAAAGATCCTATGTATCATTCTTTTTCAAAGTTGTCATTTCTTCATCCATAGTAATCTTCTAGAATTTTGCATCATTCATACCTAATTCAAAGAAAAAATACATCCCCAATCATCAAGTGAATAACTTTCAGGTGGTTGTCTATGCCTTGTAGACCTATGAAAAAGATGAGTTGGTGGTTCTTCCCCCTCTTTGAAGATTTAGAGCTAGATGAGCTCTCCTCAATTTCTTGTCTATCCATGGGCCTTGATTCAAATTTCTCCAGTGTAGAAGGAAATTGAATAACATCTTCTTGTTTACTTTGTTTTGGCTGCAATGTAATAGAAGAAGGCTTAATTTCTCTAAAATTAACACTTCTACTATGTACTACCATCTATGCAATAGGATCCCAAAGCTTGTATCCTTTCACACCATAACTGTATTCGATGAAGATACATTTCACAACCTTGTTCTCCAACTTTGTTCTCTTCTCCTTTAGCACATGTGCATATTCCTCACAACTAGAAACTCTAAGATGTCTTAATGAAGGCTTGTGACCTGACCATGCCTCTATAGGTGTCTTATCAACAAGAGCTGATGTAGGAGACTTGTTAATTAGAGAATAGGTAGTGGAAACAACATCAGCCCAAGATCTTTGTTCTAGACTAGCACCACTCAACCAACTCCTAGCCTTCTCCATAAGTGTCCTGTTTATTCGTTCTGCAACTCCATTTTGTTGTGGAGAAAAAGGAGTTGTGTTTTGTCTATGAATACCACAATATTTACAAAATCTATCAAAATCATTAGAGAAAAATTCACCGACATTATCATTCTCAAACATTTTATTTTCTTTCCAATTTGCAACTCAACCATTGCTTTATATTATTTAAATCGATTGTAAACTTTAAATTTACTCTTTAGAAAATATGCCCATTTCCTTCTACTACAATCATCAATAGATGAAACATAATATGTGGATTTACCAATTGAAGGAACATCTGTAGTACCAAACACATCAAAATTAATAAGATCCAATACACCACAAGATTTATGAGAACTCGAGTAAAACTGATTTTTTTAATTTTTTTTCCATAAATGCAATGCTCATAGAAATAAAATTCAAGATTACAATCAAACAAACCTTCATTGAGGTTTTTATTTTTCAAGGTACTTCGACCATTTTCTTCAATGTGCCCAAGTCTCTAGTGCCATAACATAGTTTTCTCTATAGGTAACTTTTTTTTAGAAGAAAGAGCACCCTTGGGTACCGAAAATCCATAACCATCTGTTGAAGGTGAAACCCTCACTTCTTCCACAAACTTTCTTTTCACAGAAATACTATTGCACTCAACAGTGCATGCATCAAGCTTATACAATGTGCCATATCTGACACCTCTAGCAATCACCATAACATCTCTTACCATCTTGCATCCCGCATTAGAAAATACTACCCACACACTTGCATCTATTAGTTTGATCACAGATAACAAATTTCATGCTAAATTAGGGATATGCAACACACCATTAATCCTTCTTATTCTACCATAAGGAAATATTATTTTAACTTTATCATAGCCAACAATGTCTAAATGAGAATGATCATGTAAGTACAGCTTACCTCCATCAAATTCTTCATATTCATAAAACTAGTCTCTATTAAAGGTCAGATGGAAAGATGCACCTGAGTCAATTAACCATGCATCATTACTTGCATGAGTTCCCAAAGTTACAATAAATACATCACAATCTTCCTTCTCTGACTCAAAATCATAATCGAATTTCTTCCTTTTCTTCTTTGCAGTCCTTATGAACATGTCAAGGCTTATCGCAGTTCCAACAAATAACTTTGGACTTTCTAGGAGACTTAGATCTTCCCTTGGACTTGGATTTTTTATGCTTCTCATTCTTTAGATCTTCCATGAACACTCAAGACCTCCTTAGCACTGATGGATACCTTCCTCCTCATCTCTTTAGAAAGTAAAGAATCCACCACATCTTCAATCTTCAATATAACAAAATTACTCCCAATAGCCATAACAAGAGAATCCCATGAATCAGGCAAAGAACAAAGCAAGCAAGATCTGACATTTCTCTTCCTCATCCATTTTGACACCAACTAATGCCAACTGAGCTACCAACATATTGAATGCTTCTAGGTGGTTCGTAATTCATCCACCCTCTTCCATTCTCAAGGAATACAATTTCTTCCTCAAGAAAATCATGTTCACTAAAGATTTGGCTTGATACATCTCACCAAGCTTCTTCCATAGTTTCTGTGAAGATGTCTCTTCATGGACATTGATTAAAATATAGTCTTCCAAGCACAATTTGATTAGACCCTTAGCTTTATGGTCCATAACATCATATTGAGCAGCTTAAGTAGAATCTATAGGCATTGAAACATACTCATCGACAACATCCCACATATATCAATCTATCAATAGATCCTCCATCTTCAACTTCCACATTTAAAAATTATTTCCAGAAAATTTATCCACCTGTATTCTCCCTGATGAACTTTCCATCTGAAAAATCTTGCAATAAGATCACAATGTGTATTTTGCACAAGCTCCCATTCAAATATGGACTAGTTCAAAAAACCCAACAACCAACAATTGAAACCAAAGGTGATCAAGCTCTAATACCACTTGTAAGGAAGCTAAGGTAGCAAAAAAACTTCCTACACTAATCTTGAGAGGAGAATAATGCAAAAAATTTACAAATCTTTAACAGTTATAGAAACTTAAACAAAAATAAATGCAAATATCATGCATACCACAACACAATTATTTACATGGGGAAAACCCTTTCGGGAGAAAAAACCCACACTCCAAAAACTGCCCAATATATTATTCAACAATCACAAATATTACATATACTTGTAGAGAAAACTTCTCATAGGAGTATAACCACTCAAAGATCTAGAGGCAACACAGTTGCTATCAGACTCTCATAATACATCACAATATAGAACCATAATACAATGCTCTCATAAAGTAGGGCTTCCTTCTAGGGAAATTCAAGCTAATAAAATATTGGTTGTTAGATATGAGACATAATGATGAATGATCCATATTTACAATAATTAAATATAAATAAAATTTTCCTTTCAGGGGCACTACCTCCAAGCCCCCACCAGGGTGCACTACCCCTAAACCCCAGCCTAGGGGATGATTTCCCTAGACCCCTCATGGGGGGGATCCCCCCCATACCCCCCCATCATTGTCAGCTAAACAATACCTTATGTATCAACAATAATTGTAAGGTTGAGACACATTTTCTCAACACGTTCAAGCCCTACATGTTTTGCGTTTGAGCCTTTTAAGTCATCGAAGAGTTATAGAGCTCTCAGTATCAACCAACTTTGATTGGCTATGGATTAGGCACCCATGTGAAGGCCATGTGATCTTCTAATAATTTTCACCATGTTTTTGGGTTTTCCACTAGAGGGTGTGGGTTTTTCTAGGTGTTTTTAATTGTTGTTTCGAGATCTACCATATGTGCTATTCACTCCCCTAAAATTCTTTATATTGGAGCATTGAGATGGTCATTTCATGAGTTTTTTTGTAGGTTGTCAGAGTCATGAAGTCCTGCCAAATTTTAGAGATGAATGTCATATTAATGTACTTTTTTGAAGATTAATAGAAACATTGGATCTCTTTGGGTGTGGTGCTTTTTCTCGAAAGGGTTTCTCCATGTATATCTTGTTTCACTTGTGATTCTCTTTCTTGTGGTATTTTTTATTTTTCTTTCATTATTGCAATTGCTAATCACATATCATAATATTGGTAATTTTGGATGTACAAAACTTTAGATTTGAAAACACATACTTTAATTCATATTGTTGTAAGTTTTAACTTTAATTTCCAATAAAGGAAAAGGTATGAAGGGAGGGAGAGAGAGGTGAGATAGAGAGAAGTAGAGATGGAAGGAGAGAGAAATAAAGAGAGAGAGAGAGAACTAGAGAGAGGGAGAGAGAGAACTGATATATAAATAATTGGAGAGAGGAGGGAGAGGGAGAGAGAGAGACAAAGAGAGAGGGGGGGAGATAGAGAGAAGGATGGAGAGGTCTAGATAGGTAGTTTTTGAGCTCAAGGGAGGGATAGAGTTAGATAAAGAGAGGTAGATAAAGGGATGGAGATAGTGAGAGATTGAGGTCTAGAGTGTAAGGGATATACAAAGAGTTAGATAGAGAGAAAGATGATAAAGCTTGTTGATTACTAAAATTTGACATCTTGATTACTAAAATTTGAGCTGTTGATTACTAAATTTTGACAAATTCTAAAAAATTATAAGATAAAAAATAAAATTTGCATTATAACTTCTAGAAATTTGAAACCATTCTCAAACACCCTAAAACTATATACATGAAATATAACTTAAAGTATAAGAAAGTAAATGTCCATATATAAATGAGAGAGAGAAAGAGAAAGAGAGAGAGAAAGTGAAGTGAAATAGAAAGAGACAAATTTTTTTCAAAAGAAAACAATAACACAAACACATTATAACATGCTCACATTATGTCAATGCAATAACATAACATAAGTGCATTATAACATTCTCATGTTATGCCAATAAAATCCAATAATGCAAGCACATTATAATGTTCTTGCATTATGGATTTTTAATGAATAAACCTAGGCTCAATCACAATCAAACCATAACAAGAGCATGTTTCATTATAACGTGCTTAGAATTATATTTTATGGGACCAAAAAATGGAGTGGCTAGTTTTTGGTCCTCAAACTTGGTGCACATGCCCATCTTGTGATGTGGGAGCATCTAGGGGTACTAGAAATCTTGCATCACAAAAAGTATTGCTAATTTATTTTTGTTGTTTTCAAGAAGGGCTAAGGTTTGTGGAAAATAAATATTTTAATTTGCAATAATGTGATTTTCCCTTATGGTGATATGCAAATGAAATTTGGTGAGGAAATATGTCAAGAGGTAAATGTTTCTAAGGCATAATTGGGAAAATACTCCTTTTGGATGTCTCATTCTTGGTGGGGACCACTTGGGGTGAATTTACTTGCATGTTTGTACCACAAGCTTTGCATGTTGTTGCATGTTCCTATTTGGAGTTGTCAGGGCCGTTGGAGATCAATGAAGATGAAAGAATTGACCAAATTTTATTGGGCATGGTTTAGGTACCCATGTGAAGGCCATGTGAGCATTGAGTAATTTTATTATTTTTATGACTATTTCTCCAAAAAGGGTGTGGGTTTTGCAAGGAGATTTATTTTCTTATGGTTTTGGAAAATCATAGTGGTTTTCTCATTTTAAAAATTCTATATTATAATGCCTTGTCATTTGGGGAGATGAATTTGGGAGTTTTTGTAGGTGAGATGGTGAGATGTTGTTGGATTGAAGAGAGTATTTGAAGACTCCATTGTTGCATATTTCTATTTTCATAGAAGACCATATTTTAGAGAGCTAGTGAGCTCCACATTTTGGGAGATAGTGAGCTAGTGAAGATTGTGTGAAGGAAGCTTGAAAACTTTGGTAAAAGGAAGGTTGAAAGATACTAAGAAGAATTTTATGTTGCAATTTTGAAGGTGTGCTACAATAATAAGAAGATTTATGATTTCACAGTTTGTTTGCATAAGTGATTTTCAATGATGAATGTAGGTTGAAGGAGCTACAATCAAGTGACAGAAGAGAGATTGATTGAAATAATTTTGTATTTGATTTTTGTTGTCACATTTTAGTCTCATATCGATTTTTTTTTTCATCAGCCCATATGGCTGTGAAACAATGTATTATTAGAAATTATTTCTTGTTATGTAATTGAAGGAGATTTTGAATTAACAAAGAAGAATAATTCTTACAGATTTTTGTGTTGTTTCAAACCATTTCTAAGTTGAGTTTTAATATTTTTGTGAGTATGTGAATGAGAGTTGGTTTCTTACTTCATTAGTGGCATCAAAGTGTGAGTTCCTCAATGTGTATTTAGAAGTGTCGATGTGAGGCAGTTTGCACCAGAAATTGTGGTGGTGTGTGTGTGGTTTGTGTGTAGAAAGATCACCAAACATGAGGTAGTCTATACAAGAGAGGATGGGATAGGTCATGAGGAGGCCAATAAGAATTTTGTTTTGGAAAAAATATTAGGAAGTATCATGAAGAACTTGAAAAGCTCCATTTGAAGTAAATGTATTGAAAGGAATATTAAAGAGGAAGTGAGAGTGTGGGACTACAGACATAGGAAGAAGAATGTTCTCATGAAAGAGGACAATGAAGAGAAGATAAAAAAGAAAGAGTATTGCAGCCCTTTATTAGGGGTTGACTGTAAGGAAGAATATATGGGGGAAGTCCACACAAATGGAGAAGATAATGTGGCACAAGTTGCAATGATAACATGTGGATGGAGTGAATTGTGTGAGGTGGATGAAGAAAGTTTGCAATAAAAAATTATGGATGGTCCTAGATTTGAAAAGTTGATTGTTGGAGATCGTGAGGATGATCTCTTGTTGAAAGAAGAGATGAGGATGCTGGATAGGATATTTACGAGGCAAATATTGGAGGAAGATGATGAGAAGATGCAAATCTGGAAGATAAAATCCAAGATTTTGCTAGCGTTATCTTCAATGTAGACAACAAAGAAGGAGATACATTAGACGATGGTCCTTTGGAGGACATGAATACATGGGAGAAATTTGAACAACCTTGTGAAGAGTCATACATGGATGGTTTTGAGGATGAAGAACATGATGTTGGGGCAAAAAAGAAGGTAATAATGATTAAATTGAATTAAAACATGCTGATTATTTACCCTTTAAAGAAGAGATTGCATTATTATCTAAGATAGAGTTGTAGTTGCAAATGGGTATATGAATGTTGCATATTTTTGTGTAGAGGTTGTAGATGATGGTGCAGGAAGAACCTGGTGGAGGTGGTCAGTTTATGGTGGGTTGAATCTTACAAGAGTATAGAGAAGAATGTATGGTATTAGGAGGAGGAGGATGGTATATAGTGGATATAAGTCCACGAGAGAAGAGAAGAATGGAGTGTAGAGTTGCCAGAGGAGGAGGTTGCTTGTTCAAACAATGTATTGGAAAAGGAGAAAAAAGACTCAATTTTACAGGTACTAAATTCAGTGGTGGAGTTTTTTGAGGATTGCTTGCAATCTAAAAGGGTGGTACTAACACTCAACTCCATTTTGTGAATCCATATTCACAAAAAATTTCCTACCCTAGTTGTCTGATACAGGAGCATCTAGATGTACTAAAAAAACTTGCATCACCAAAAATATTGCTAATTTATATTTGTTGTTTTCAATAAGGGCTAAGGTGTGTGGAAAATAAATATTTTAATTTGCAATAATGTGATTTTCCCTTGTGGTGATATGCAAATGTAGTTTTTGGGGGAAATATGTTAAGGTAAATGCTTTTAAGGCATAATTGGAAAATACTCCATTTGGATGTCTCATTGTTGGTGGGGACCACTTGGGGTGCATTTTCTTGCATGTTAAATTGTATGTCTTGCATGTAATTGCATGTTTGTGTCACAAGCTATGCATGTTGTTGCATGTCCATATTTGGAGCCATCAGGGCCTTTGTAGATCAATGTCGATGCAAGAATTGACCAAATTTGATTGGCCATGGTTTAGATTCCCATGTGAAGGCCATGTGAGCATTGAGTAATTTTATTATTTTTATGATTATTTCCCAAAATGGGGTGTGGGTTTTCCAAGGAGGCTTTTTTATTGTGGTTTTGGAAAATCATAGTGGTTTTCTCATTTTAAAACTTCTATATTATGATGCCTTGTCATTTGAAGAGATGGATTTGAGAGTTTTTGTAGTTGAGATGGTGGGATGTTGTTCAATTGAAGAGAGTATTTGAAGAATCCATTTTTGTAAATTTCTATTTTCATAGAAGACCATAGTTTAGGGAGCTAGTGAGCTCTACGTTTCAGGAGATAGTGAGCTAGTGAAGTTTATGTGAAGGGAGCTTGAGAAATTTGGTAGAAAGAAGGTTGAAAGAAACTAAGAAGAATTTTATGTTGTAGGTTTGGAGGTGTGCTACATAAACAAGAAGGTTGATGATTTCATGGTTTGTTTGTAGTAGTGATTTCTAATGATGAATGCAGGTTAAAGGAGCTAGAATTGAGTGGAAGAAGAGAGATTGAGTAAAACCATTTTCTATTTGATTTTTGTTGTCATATTTTAGTCTCATATGAGATTTTTAATTTTTTTCGTCGGCCCATATGGCTGCAAAAAAAATTATTTTCAGAAATGCTTTCTTGAACATATGTAATTGAAGGGGATTATGAATGACCAAAGAAGAATACTTCTTGTAGAATTTTGTGTCGTTTCAAACCATTTCTGATGTGATGTTAAGATCTAGGACTATTGCACGTGACTAATAAATTTTACAACGATTGAACTAAAGGTATTTAAAACATAATTTTGTAATTAAAATACTTAAACAAACATTCAATGATTAAACAACCAAAGTAAAGTGATGAAAATAATAGAAGAGAGAGAGGAAATAGAAGACGAAACATAAGTTGATAATGAAGATCACCAATATGGCTATGTCTCCAGGTCCCTCTCCAAAGAGTGATTGATTGTTGATTATACTCCAAATAGATTACAAGGCATCGTCAAAATACACCATCGAGTCTCTTGGTTCACAAGAGTTAGAATGTTCTACTCTTTCAAGTGCAGTAGAATAACATTCCTCCAAAGCATAGAGTTTAACAAAACTCTACAAGAAACTCTCTCACAAAAAGCACCACTTCTAAGTCACTACTTGGTTATCCCAAGTCCTAAATTCCCCCCTTTTTATACAAAAAAAAATTGCTCAATATGGTTACTAACCATATGATTTGAAAAACTACCCTATCTCCAAAACTCCCCCATAATTACATATGTAATTTTGAAAATCTTCCTTATTTATAAAAATAATCTACCTTTAAAATCATAAAAACCCTAGCCCCTTTTAATTGTAGGCCCTTATAGTTTTAGGATTTACAAGGTAATTGTAAAAATCCTTTTAACAATCTTAAAATGTCCTTTTTTAAAAAGATCTTGATTAAATCCTTAAACTTTTAATATTTTGGAAACCCTTATTTTAAGGCATTCGGGTTGCCTTTTAAAAGTTCATAAAGGATATATTGTAAATATTATTCTAAGGTTGACATTATATTTAGGGGAATTAAACCTTATTTAAAGATTTATTTATTAAAAGGGGTTTTTCTTTTATAATGAAGAATGGTAAGGCAAGAGGATTTTAAGGCATGGGTTAAGGGATCAAATCCCACTAAATCCTCCTTACTTTAATTTTTTAAATCATACTTTTTATTTTTCCTTTAATAATTATGGTTTAATCCATATTTATGCCACGTCATCTAATCTTTGAACGTGTTAGTCTTTGATAGGTCAGCTGTGCCATGTCACCCACATGCCATGTCAGTATTTTGACCAAGTTTGACCACAGCTTTGATTGGTCATAACTGTCGCATACAGACTCCGTTTGACACAAAATGAACATCATCAGAATTGTGGTGATGAGCTCTTTGACATGATGATTCTTTTAACCATTTTTGAGATAATGATTTTTTTTGTCATTCTGTCTGGCCTCTATACCTAGTTTGACCACAACTTTGATCAAGCATAACTTAAGCGTATGAGATCCTTTTTCACCCATTCAAGTTGCGTTGGACTCATATTTCAGAGCTCTTTGACATGGTATAGAATTTTAGAGCAATTGAGACACTTCAATTTTTGATGACAAGTATCCACCTGGATCAGTCATCCCCACTAAAGAGCTTTTGGAACTCCAAAACTTACATTTATTTAGAATTTAAGTGAGGGAATGGCACCCCAATTTTTTTGTATCACCTGCCCATCTACATATCTGGCTCAACACCACAATTAGGATAGCAATAACTCTATTGAACACATACATCATTCTATCACTTCCATAAGCATCTACATCAACTGTTATAGCCATTAACCAATAAACACTGACTAATATCAAGTTGAATAAAAATGCATAAATGAAAGAGTATGAATCAACATGTCTATCTTTCACAACAGGAACATTTTTACCCAAGGGAATCTCCAAATTCCTAACCACAAGTTGTGGACTTGGAGCATCAATGCTTTCATTTATTGTTTCCTCATGTTGTACTGTTGGCGTATCCTGCAACATCTGATTAACCTTGCTTACCTCAAATTCATGTCCTAAACCACATGAATTAACAAATGTAAGAGATAAATCTTTACTTACATTAATCACCCTTTTTAATTGTTGTGTGTTTGCAAAAGATTTACCAGTCTTGATCCTATGAGAATGTGTAATATACCTGATACAATCTTTAAACAAGTGATAATGATTCAATTCCTTGTAGAAAATAGCCTTCTAAACATATAAATATGGGCTACCCAGGACTATCCCACAGACATATAGTGGAATCACATCAAATTGCACCTCATCAACATACTTACTTGTGATTGTGAACCTTAAAACACATTGCCTTGTTATTTGCAATTCATTATTTTTGCAAACCCTGCCTAGTGGATAAGGTTTATGATGTGGTGTAGTTTTCAACCCCAAATTCCTTACAACATTTTCTAAGATTAAGTTAATTTGAGATCCACTATCTATGAGAGTATCAATTTTAGTGTGCTTAGCAATAACCCATATGTGAAAAAGATCATTTCTTTTCTTATCTTCAAGAAAATCATAGAATTGGGAAGTAGAAGGACAACTAGCAACAAAAAAAATTGGTAACATAAGCCTTACCTTTCAATCCCATTGTAGTTATCTTAGTTTCATCTTTAGATTCTGAACCAAGATCCATAACAACATTTGTATACTCCTTACCTTTCTATTTATGAGTCCTTTTCGGCTTCAATTATGGATGCAACTACCAGCAGTGATATTCATTATGACCTTTATTGTCATAATTAGAGCATGATAGTTTATCATCCTTCTTCTTAATGGTAGTTGTCTTCTTACCCTTTCCTTTATCTTCATATTTATCTTCAAGCTTAGATGGCTTCTTATCTGACTTATCAATGAAAGTACCCTTACCCCTTGACTCTAGGTGAGTGGCTTGGACACTTAATTCATCCAAATTACTAGGATTCAAAACCAAAATAGAATCTTAGATAAGAGTGAATACCACCTATGTACTCAAGTAAAGTGTCTTGGGTGCATAATGGGACATTCAATGCAATAGCCCTTTTCCTGAATTCATGGGTGTACTCTTGGATAGATTGTCATTTTCTCTTGAGTAAAGGTTTTCCAGTCCATCATTAACTATTGCATATGGCCTAGGGGATAAAATTTATTTTTAAGAGCATTAACAAACTCTTCCCTTCTCCTCTCTGGTTTGGGATAAGCTTATGAAATGCTAGCATTTTTCTTGGGTCCCCCCGGAGTCGGCTGAAGAATTTTTTGTTCAATGGAAAGCCCCTTCTCTCAACCCCTTTATTAAAAAACTTTGGGCTTTCTCATTCCCCCATGTGGTGTGGGGAATTTGGAAAGAGAGAAACCACAAGATCTTCAGGGATAAGGAGTCATCGGAGGAAGTGGTGTTTGAAAGAATTCTTAGGATGATTAAAGAGAACTTCTCTATTGTCCCCTTTAGGGTAGACAAGTTTGAGGCTATGGTTTGCTCTCCTTATGACAATCAGATGGCTAGGGAATGGAGAATTAAATGGGATATTTCCAATTATGCTCCTTATCCGGCCAAAAAGTCCAGGAAGGGAGTTTGCTAGAGTTTTCCTAAGGAGGGTTGGGCCAAAGCCAACTTTGATGGGGCAGCCAAAGGAAATCCAGGTAAGGCTAGGTGCAGTGGAGTCCTAAGGGACTCAGCAGGTAACTTTATGGGAGCTATTGCCACCCCTTTGGGGGTCCAAACTAATCACGTGGTGGAAGCAGTGGGTGCTTATTACATAATCAACCTGGCATTGGAAATTAAATGCAAAAAATTATGGCTTGAAGGTGATTCAAAAAATATAATAGATAGCCTTTGTGGTAGGTCCCAACCCGCATGGTTGATTAAAAATTGGATTGAAGATGCTAAGTTATTACTTAGTAAGTTTGACATAATTAGAATCACTCAATCTTATCGCGAGGTGAATATAGTTGTGGATTTTTTTGCTAACGAGGGAGTTAAGAGTGATAAAATCCTCAAGTGGCACAAAAGGATTGATCTCCATTCTAATGTTCAAGCTTTAATGGTGCTTGATGTGGTGAATGGAAAAGTGGCAGCCTCTTGTAATAATGATGAAGGTACGAGTCATGACTTACAAAATGAGTAGACTACATGGGGCTGAGAGTATTCGTCAGAGTTATTATTTACCTTGGCATGCTTTGTGGGTCCTGCAAAGCAAAGGAACTATCTGGAATAGGGTCTCTATTTGCAATAGTATCTGCATCGAGTTTGCTAAAATGGGTGGGGAACGAAAGTGAGTCAAACCCACCAGTTTCGAGTCACACACCAAGAACACTAAAGCATGGAGCAAAATAAGAAGTGGTGGCTTACTTCCATTCATCGAGAAACTCTGCGGCCCTTAGGATGAGATAACTGATTTCTTTGAGAAAAATTGGAACAATGGGGAGGTTTTCCTCTTCGGGAGGAAAGTTCAGATTGATGAGGCCCTGATTGCAGAGGTTATTGGTATCCCAATTGAAGAGCATAAATTTTTTAGAGACAGGAAATTCTCTGATGAAGCTGTGATAAGGTTCCCTATGATCGATATGGAGAAGCAAAACTTGTTAAAATGTCGAACAGTTACTATGAAGCGGACACCATAAAAGCTTTATGGAGAAAAGTGCTAAGGGTTATTATGGAGTACATCACTCTTGACGGTCGCTTCACTAGGGTTTATGGATACCACTTCGTGTTGCCCAATCACTTCCGACATAAGGTGCATGTTTCCATCCCTTTCTTTTTACTCTGTTCCCTAAGAAATAGCTTTACAGACCATAGAAGCATCCCTAAAAGATACCTGATTCTTCACATGGGTCTTTTAAGGCTCATTTATGAGCATTTTCAAAATTTTCCTACCCCCTCAAACCCTTTAGCCCCTTTGGTTTCTGTTGAGGACGATATTGAGCCTAGTATTTTTGGGACTTTTGGCCGTGTTAAGCTCTCCTCACTTCCCTTGCCCTCCCCTCTTGCCTCTGGCCACTCCCCCAGACTTCTGGCACTTGCTCTGTTCCCGCTCCCGACTGCACTAACCCTAATGTTATTTTGGTGGGCTCTAGTTCTCCGGCTAAAAAGTTAGTTTCCTATCCTAAAGACTCACCTACTGTTTCTGCTAAAGCGGCCGAGGTCAGTCTTGAGGGTCCCCACTCCCCTCAGAATGTTCAAAAGGAGATTTGTAGCCCTCCCAGAGGTGCAGAGTCAGTGAATTACAATGTCAATTCTGATTGTGACCCCCCTTATGACTTTGTTAGAACTGCCAAGAGATGCTCTGAGGAGCAATTTAATTATGCCAAATGGTTATTTAATGAAGTCAGTGAGCTGAAGACCAAAAATATGTCTCTTCATAGTAAGTTGGGGGAAATTGAAGCCAAAGTTGATGGGCTAAGTCAGCTCGAAGTGGAGAAGAATACCTTTGTGAAGGAAAGCATGCAAAAGGATAGGACTATTGTTTATGATCTTGACAAAATTAAAGGAACCATGAAAAATGAACAGAATTGTAGAATAGCCAAACATAATTCTTTAATCATCAAAGCTATGACTGAAAGTGTGGAGAAAACCCAGAATAGAGTGTTGATTATCGACTTAGATAAGGAGAAAGACCAGGATGATGATGTGGGGATCTCTAGGCGCACTAGATCAAAAATGAAAAGAAAAGCCCCGTCTACCTCAAATATGACTTATATTTTCATGGAGGGGGGCCAGGACATGGTGGACCTGGAAGCAGTTGTTGACGAGCTCCTGAAGATGATGGATTAGCTGTAGGTGGGCCCTGGTTTCTCTATGCGCTGGCTTTCTGATGGTTTTTTTGTGGCTTTTTGTGGCTGCCAGCTTTTATTGGTTTTTATCTCTTTGGTAGCCTTTGCTTCTTGTTTGGACCTCTCCTTTTGGTCTCTGTTTGTACTATTACTTTGTGGTTTCGGGTCCCTATAAAACCCATTTATCCCTTTTATAAAAAAAAAACTCTTCCCAAGTTAAATTGGCCCTTATAGTTTTGGGATTTACAAGGTAATCATTAAAATCCTTTTAACAATCTTTAAATGTCCCTTTTTAAAAAGATCTTGATTAAATCCATAAACTTTTAATATTTTGGAAACCCTTATTTTAAGGCATTTGGGTTGCCTTTTAAAAGTTCATAAAGGATATATTGTAAATATTATTCTAAGTTTGACATTATATTTAGGGGAATTAAATCTTATTTAAATATTTATATATACTGAGGGGTTTTCCTTTTATCATGAAGAATGGTAAGGCAAGAGGATTTTAAGGCATGGGTTAATGGATCAAATCCCACTAAATCCTCCTTAGTTTAATTTTTTAGACCATACATTTTATTTTTCCTTTAATAATTATGGTTTAATCCATATTTATGCCACGTCATCTACTCTTTCCACATGTTAGTCTTTGATGGGTCAGTTGCGCCATGTCACCCACTTGCCATTTTAGCATTTTGACCAAGTTTGACTAGTCATAACTTTCGCATATATACTCCATTTGACGTGAAATGAATGTTGTAGGAATCATGGTGACAAGCTCTTCGAAATGATGCTACTTTTGACCATTTTTGAGATGATGTTTTTGTCTTTCTGAGTGGCCTTTTTACCTAGTTTGACCCCAACTTTGATTAGGCATAACTTAAGCGTATGAGCTCCTTTTTCGCTCATTCAAGCTACGTTGGACTCATATTTAAGAGCTCTTAGACATGGTATAGAATTCTGGAGCAATTGAGACACTTCAATTTTTGATGACAAGTATCCACCTAGATCAATTTCTAAGTTGAATTTTTTAGATTGTTGTGAGAGTGTGAAAGATGGTTGGTTTCTTACTTCATCATCTTGCATCACGACTTATCTTTCATCTAAAAACTATGGAAGCCTCATTTAGATTTTACTTTGTTTTTAAAGCTAAAATATTAAATGAAAACCTACAATATCCTTTCAAGCAAAATATGTGTGCTAACTTAAATCACTCAATGTAATGAATTTTTATTTTGAAATCAACATATTAAGTAAATTTTTTATTTATTTTTTGCAAAAGTAGGTGTTAAAGGGTGGAAGCATACACTTTACACTTGATAATTGTTGATAACTATTGGAAAATCATGTAGGATTTCTAAATCTCCTATGTGGAATGAATCCCTTTATTATTATATCACACCTTACACCATTTATCACCCTTTGTGTAGTAATTTGAGATATACATATAGAGTGTACTAAAATGATTAGAACCATGCATTCTACAATGTTATTTTTAGTGAAAATAAATTATCTAAAGAGGTTCGCGTATTTGTATATTGAATATATTACTAAAATATTTTTACCAATTTAATTGTAATTTTTCATTTTTTTAATTCTTTATTCAAAAAATACCTATAACCTACATTTGGAAAGGTAAATGGTAGACTAAACATCTCTAAGAAAATTGATTTTTTTCTTAATAATTGATATTTACTATACACAAAATATTATAAATCCTAATGCTTAAATTGTATTATTAAAACATCAAAGTTCTTAATCTTATTTTAACAATTTCTTAAAATAAATGCTTACATGGGTCGTCATATATACAATTCAAAATTAGATGTAGATACATAAAATGAGTTATTAACAATTAATTCAATATAGCTAAATTTTTGTTTTATATTGTATATTGTTTAATTTAATTTAAGAAAAAAATTGTCACTTTCATGCGGATTATTGGAATAATCTAGAAATAATTGCTTTGCAAACTTTTAAACATTGAGTAAAGATGTTCAAATCTTGTTATTACAAGTTACAAAAATACATAAGTTTCATCAAAAAGTTTAGCTATTACAAAAATTTAAATTTCATAATCTTTATCTCCACTCAAACTTTTAGACAAATTTTAATCAAGGACACTTATAAATATCAATTCACAATTAGCTATTACTAGGAAAATTTACCAATTCAAATTGCAGTACAAAATCTATTCTTTGACACGATTCTAAAGATGACAAATCTCTCCTAATAATTTACTCCAAGGAAATCTTAACTTCAATGCTAAATGACACAATAAATACAAAAAATAAAAATAATAGTTAGACAAAAAATAAAAAACAATAACTTAAAAGAACTTCATAATCTAAACACTTCAATACATTCTTTCTTCTCTAGGTTAATCTCTTTCTAGTCAAAGGAAGGTCAATCAAACACTTTACTAGTGCACATAGAAAAAAAGTCATGAATTTTAATTTTAGAACTAATTACATTCTATACAATTGATGAAGACATAAAGTCTTACAATGAAATACAATTATACATTTACACAAAAACTGATTCAAAACTACTAAATTTTGATATAATAATTTTTAGAATGATGAAAATTTATAGTAAAGGTAAGCCATTCGATGTAATTAACCTAAATTATTGCTAGTCATTTTTTTACACAAGCAATTAAGTGATATTAGATAGTAGCAAACTAATAATAAATGTAAGTATTAATTATAGATAACTTGAATTATTTCTAGTCTTAAAGTGATGAAGCAATATTAGATAAGGAATATAACATCATCAACTGACTAAACTGAGTGTCACAAGTACATAATTATTTACCAATAGTATGGTGGTTGAAATTGCATTTTGGATTAATAGTGATAAATATAATTAAATTGTATTATTTGTAGATAACTATATTTAGTGTAAATTTTTTTTCAAAAAATAATAAATTAACTACATTATTAGATTATAAAATATTATATGAAATATTGTACTTGCATTCTTGATTGAATTTTCATCTCAAATGTTTAATGTTTATAATTATTTAACTATTAGAATGAAAGAGTAGGTGTTCAATAATAAGAAGTTGTATAGCAATAGAAAGAATCACAATTATAAGGAATTATTTATTAGCAATAAAAAAAATCACAATTGTACAGAGTTATATAGCAATAAAAAGAAATCACATTCCTTTGGAGTAGGTAGGCCAATACTTTGATTCCTGGGCCTTAAACCATGAGAGCCTCACCCATTCATTAATTTTATTCTTGACTTTTATCATAGACAATATTATTATATTATGATCTTCCATGCATTGGGCTGCTAAATGGTGATTTTCAATAAAATTGATACGTGTACGACAATGGCCCAACAACCTACACAAGTGTCATACTGGGTTATTCTGCATGGATATAATCCTTCTTATCCTGCCACGCTCCCACTAAACCCAAACAATATATTCACAGCAACACGTAGGGGTGGGTACTGTTTAGTGATAACAAATTGCCCACTGCAACTGCTTGAATGAGTTGAAAGTGTGGTTAGAGAAAGTTTATTGCCCTTTTACAATATGTAAAGCTTAGTGGCTGTCATCCTTTGCTCCGAACAATCTTGTAGCAGTATTTTTTCGTGCAGCTTTCAGTAATGGTGAAATCATCAGGTAAATAACATCAACCAGTGTTAAAGAACATGATTTAAGGGATTTTATTCTTATAAGAAAATGGGATGTTACAGTTTTTCTATTTGTATCAAGCTGGGCGTTGTTTTGTGGTTGAGTTGACAGATGCTGCAAATGTGCTTCACAAAGTTCGATGGAGACTTTTCTGTGAATTTTCGGATTAGAATGGACGGAATTGGAAAGATTGGAGTAAAATTGTAAAGTTGAAAATTATTTTAGAATTAAACTTACAAAATGGATTGATTTGGAAAATATTGATAAGTAAAATTTTTAGACCCGATATAAAAAAATCTAGTTAAATAGATTGTTAAGGACATTTATATAGCTCCCTCAATAAATCTAATTGTTTAAATTCACAGTTTTGAGAGAGAAAACAGCTTAGCAATATATAGATAGAGCAGAAAAGAAAATATGAAGTAAATCTATTATAACATAATAGTAAGATCTTATAGTATATTTTTCAACTCTGATATAAGGTATAATTTAATGGATAGGTTATATTTTGTACCAGCTTTCACTTGGAATGCTGTCTCACATTGGAAACTTGGCTGTTTTCAGGTGAATTGCATTTTTTCAATTCTTATCTCTTCCGCAAGCATTTAATGCAGTGCTCTATAAAAGAATACCTTATATCATTTTAACCCTAGTGTTTTCCTCTGTTGGCAAAAAATACCTTATATCATTTTAACCCTAGTGTTTTCCTCTGTTGGCAGCCATACCTTGCTGCGCACACTATTGGATTTACCTTGCTGCGCACACTATCAGATTTACCTTGTTTAACTTACTGCACAGCAATCTTACTGCACAGCTGCTTAGTGCATTGATTATCAAAGCTGCTTAGTGCATTGATTATCAAAGCTGCTTAGTGCATTGATTATTGATCACCACCAATGTTTCCTATATACTTACAAATACAAACATACAGGTATATTTTCCGTTCCCTTGCTTATCCACTGTTTACTGTTTTACTTTCTATACATGTGATCGATTAATCTATTTACTGCTGTTTTACTCTTTTGCTATTTACTTATGCAGATTTAGAGAATAGCTATTGAATGCGTTGGTAATACAAACTTTTAGGGTTTTGGGTGTATTTTCATGTAGACCCATTTGATAGAAGATGTACGATTTCGTTTACTCACAATGAGGTTTTTACTCTGGGTGAATGTTGCCACAGGGATAGGGATACTCATACGGTCATAAAATGTGAATTTAGATTGAATTTCTTGTGAGAGACACAAAATGTGAATTTAGATTGAATTTCTTGTGAGAGACACTAGGGATGTGAGGTTTCTTAATGAGGAGGGGACTTTGGTTATGCTGCTACAGCTTTGGGTCCGCCCATGTATGTGTTACGCAACTGTAGATGATGATATTTATGTACGTGATCCTTTTGCTCTGTTATACAACTGTAGATGATGATATTTTCAATTCTGGGTGTGGAACACAATGTCGCCTGGGATTTGTACCTGGGGTTTCATTGTCCCGGAACATTGCAACTTCCTCCTCAAATCCCGTGCCACATAATCAAGGGTGAAAATAATTCTTTTCTTGGGAACTTTTGGGCAATTGGGTCCTTCAGTCTGTCAATTTTATTTTGTTTTGAATTATTTTTACACCTTGTTCATGACTGCTACACAATAGTGCTATCAAAGTTTTAGATAATTTTGACTATATTTTGTAATGTGTTGATGCCTATTACTTCATTCTCGTGAAAGTTGAGCATGGCTTTTGTTCTATGCTACATAAATGATTTAATTATTAGTATTAGATGTATAGATGATTTAATCAGAAAACTCTGTGATAATACTTTACAGTCTGTTGGGTGAAGTGTTCCTATTGCTCATTTGTAGAATGTCTTGTGTTTGTTGCTGCATAAATGACCACAAATTTCAATTATAAGTATTAGATGTACAGATGATTCAATCAGAAAATGTTGGGTGAAGTATTGTCATTGCTCATGTGTACTAGCTTGTTGAATCCACTAATTTGAAGTGAACTATGTTATACTTGCTTCCTTTTGTATTTGGAATTTATAAATTTTAAAGAAAATTCTAGGGCTAGCTGAAGATTCATTCTATTAGAATTTAGGATGCTTGAGGGATCCTCAACATTGAAGGGTTGGCTCTTTTTTCATGAGAAATAGGATATCAATTGTCCCTGAGCCAAACTATTTTCTGCAAAACTCCATAATTGAAATTTGATTCCATGATTGATATTTTCCAATAATATGAGAAGTATAATTGAGGCTCAAAGTTAGGCTATGGGAAGTAGTTGACATGCATAGTAGTGGACAGATTATTAAATAAAATCTATGAGTTGGCTGTTGAGCCCTGGCCCTCATTAATTCAAACCCAGTTGACAAGTTTGAGATTCCTTCTCATACTGAGCCTTTAGATCGCTGTCTGTTGGGTATTAAAAAATATGAACTTAATTTCGTGAGCATTTTTCCCTCTGTTGGATTTAAATTTCTTGATATTTATTCAGCTGTCATGTTATGGATTTTTTGTCCAGTGTTCCACCAATGATTTGGGGCTGATGTGAAACTTATGTTTCACGGTCTCCTACTGACTTACCTTTGTGAGTTATAGTTTGGATACTAAACTGGGTGGGTATGTGTAGATTTGGATGTATTGTATGTGCTACTTAGGAGTGACACTACATAAGCCTGATAAACAAAAAAGTTACTCTTTTGGTAAAATGGGTACTAAAACCAAGAAGCAAACCCTTGTTCTTCCTCACATCAATGGCTTCCTAGTGCTGTCAACACAGAAACCAGCAATATGCTCAACATAGAAAAAGAAAAAGCAAATTTTATGGTTTTGGGTAGGAGATAGGCAAATTAGATTTAAGATGGGTTTCTCTCAAATTGTCAGATGTATAAGGTGCAAATGCATTTTAGAAACCTTCAAGATGCAGGTAAACTTTGTGGCTAAGTTTGCACTCATAGATATGTTTTTGCAATTAGTATCAGTTATTCCTCGTTAAAATCAGTTTAGTTCCAGATGTGCAATGTTTCAGATCTATTTACATTGATAGATTTATTTTTCTTCATATAACATCTACTATATAAATATTTTGCAATATACTATTATTTGACGTTTTGATTTATACCTTTTTGTCAGGCTATGGAAAACCTTCCGCCATCTCAAGAGATTATTAACATTTCAAGCACTGATTTTCAACTAACCACAACTCCAATGACTATAGTAAACACACCCTCGCCACCAAATGAATCATCTGCATTTGTCAATTGGAATGGGACTCACGAAACTAACATTGAAAATTTTGCAAATAAAGTTTTAACAAGTTGTCATGAGGTCATTGAACAAGCAAGAGAAACAAGCCTAGATACACGCCTTGTGCAACAGTTCAAGATTGAGGTTATGTAGAAAACAATTAATCAATTCCACATAACATGCAAGAACTATAATCTCTTATGAGAGTTGAACTATGATAAATATTATAGAGTGGAGAATGCTTCTTCTATGAAATGTGCATTTCTTAACATTCCAAATCATATGTAATTTGAGATTGCTATCATGAATTTTAATAGATACAAATAATTATAGCTATGAATTTTGTAATAAATAAGTACGGTACCACAACTCTATGTACTATCTGAGAAGCTAACTATTTTTTCTAATTCTTCACAAGAATAAAGATACAATGAACATTAAGAAGTCATGGAATACTTCATGTATGAAAGTGAAGGGGTGGCTAGAGAAAAAAAACAGAACTCTACACAGCTAAAGGGAAAGAGAGGTGAGGACTACGCCAGGAGAGGAATTCATTAATCCACCGTAATGAAGAGGAGGTGAGAAAAAATTTAAATTATAAATTGTATGCAAGGGACAAAGCGGAGGATGTGTGAGCAAAACAGAGGAAAAAAAAAATCAATATCTCTGGAATGAGTAATGTTGATTTTGGCATATGAAAGAAGTAAAGTTTGTAGGAGTAATGGAAAATTGATATATTGAACAAAGAATTAAAAGATTGTAAGAGCTTTGGCTTCTGTATAGTAAATTCATTAAAATTAAATTCAAATTGTTTTGTAATTGTATTGTTGTTGAAATTAAAGATAAACTGGAGTTGTTTGTTTATGTTGATGAAATTGAAAATAATCAAATGGTCATCTTTGTTCAGTGCAATGTCAATTTGATTTTAATTGAAAATTGAAAATGTCAATTGTGAAGGTTGCCACTGTGTTATAAGACTTGTGAATTTCAATCTGCATCAAAATTCTTATATGTAAAATTCAAAATTTTCATTTGATTGTAATTATAACAATATGCAAGATGTCAAATTCATATCATTTGCTTCTTTGATAAATTGAAAATTGTTCTCTTTAATCTATGCATTTATATTTGAATACAATCAATTTAATCTTATTTTATTTATCTCATAAAATAAATGTTGACATTGTTCTTCATAAGAATAGTTATAAATTAGATATAAAAACATTAGTTTACACTAATCATTTTGCTTTCGTATATCAAAAATTTCAACAAATGACAGATACAAACAATTGGAAAATATGATACCCATCTAGTAACTCTTCAAATAAAATTAATAAAATATAGTAGTAAAAGTTGAAACTCTATTATTTCATTATGTGGTAAACAATA
>VDFB02353493.1:2178287-2226072 GCA_007258455.2 Sequoia sempervirens
CAGCTCAACAAATGTTGGACAAGAAGAAAATGGCTCTTCAAACTTTTCATCATTTATTCCTTGCTTACCAAATGGTAGACGAGAGCTGCAAGCACTAAAGACATCTTGAAAATTGGGAAAAAAGACCAAAATATCTTATCTTGGCCTAAAGTTAGCCCTTCTCCTGTTAATGAATACAACACTAAAGGTTTATTTTCAATGGCATTTCCAACATTGTTCCCCACTAGAGCAGTGCTTCCCCTTCAACCAAGAAATATTAAAATTCACTTGCATGAATATGCCCTCCACCTAATGAGATATTTTTACCACAGGTTTTGCAAACATGTTAGGTTTAGATCGTTTCTCCACAACTTGATTATGAGACATCACAACCACCAAAATGTCTATGTTTTTGTTAGAGTGAATGTGGAGGATAGAATCCCTAGGTCATTGACTATTTTGAGGCAATAGCTTCAAGTGACTCCCAACCACCAACTAACTAATCAGTTGATGCAATTTGGCGCATCGCTGCATGGGACCCACTCTTTCTAGAGCTCTTACTAGGCCCAACTAACTGCTATGATCGAACAACTTGGTACACCCACCCTTTTTTCACTTTGAGCTATGCAGACACAAAATGGGCTGACCTGCAAAATGTTTTCTCTGCTTCATCTTGTTTAGCAATGGAGCCTTCAACAAATATGCTAATAGATAGTGTTGTTCAAAATCCACATATAGCATCTTTATATTTGCATCATAGATTCTCAATTTTATGTGAGGAGGTGATCAAAAAGATTTTGCATGCAAAATATTATTGGTATAGATATGAATGGTTTTATATGGCTTTCAGAAGCTCCTGACATGGATACTCTTGATTGGTCCAATAACCATTATCTTACCATAGCAAGGCACTTTTTTGATAGATATGTTTCAACTTGGAATTCACGTTTCCCTACACAAAGATTGCTTAGAACGTATCATTGCTCTGAAGAAAACCAGTGCTTGCTTACCATGAGCTAGATCTTGACCAATGATCCAATCATAGATTATGAAGAGTTGCTAAACATAGTTCAAAGGCACAAAAATGATCTGAATATACTTGTTTAAGAAGAAAAGGAGAGCAATTGCAATGTCAGTATAAAGCACCATGGCAACAACAACTTACCTCTACATTGACATCTAATGTTGCCTCTAACAAATCCTACAAACCAGCAAGAAATGATGATCACTTAAATATTCATAGCCTAGCTATGCTTGCAATTTGGCATGCCAATGTTGATTGCTAGCCAGTTGTTTCTAGGAAAATTATTTTGAATTATATTTCTAAATATGCAACTAAATCTGAGAAAAAATTAGAAAATTATCTAGATATGTTGAAAAGAGTTGCAAATACAAATATAGTTGAGGATAGAGCATTGGTTGCATACCAAAAATTCATGATGAATATGATTGTGGAATGTGACATCTCTGCATAGGAGACATGTCATATGTTACAAAAATTGCCTCTTCTTACTTCAAGCCGACGATACGTTTGGTTGAACATTTGCAAAAAGACATGGTTTCATATAAACAAAGATGATATTGATGAAGAGTTTCCAACAAACTATATTCATTGCTATATGCAAAGGCCTCTAGAGTTAACTGCTTTAACCCTTATTGATTCAGTCCACCTATATAAACACTCGCAACAACACAAAAAGGATAAATGGAAACCAAGGCTCCAGCCTATAGCTATCCTTGTTTACCCGTTATTCAAGACTACTCCTATTTAAGATACAAAGATATTTGAGACATTTTTTTGGACTAAACTTATTTTATACAAACCTTTATGGAATATACAAACAGATATAGGCCTTTGGAGAGAATAGATAATAGAAAATTGGGAACTTTTAAAAATGGTTGGATATCATCCTTGGCATGTTAATAGAGTTCCAGTTACATCCACAATTGAAGAACAAGATGATAGTGACACTGATGATTTGAACCATTGTCCTTCTATGGATGAATATGAATGGGAAGTTTTCTCTCAGCTTGGTGCTACTACTAACTTTAGTATGAATTAGCTTCAGCTATTGGGTAGGCAGGATTTTGATATGAACCATCCATGGAATGCAAACCATGTTCCTAGAGAACTCCATAATATTACTTTGCAGTTCATCTCATCAGTGAAGGCACAACGTGAGCAAGCTATGGTTCAATTCTTTCTTGTAGATATGTCAACCCATCAACTTTCACTTAAGCAGCAATTGACCCTTCAAATAATCCAACCCCACCATATGCAGCCTTCACCCAAAGCCACTCTTCGTATGATTATTCAAGGGAAAGTTAGCACTGGAAAATCCTTCCTCATAAATTGTATTTGACAACAAATGAACACCTCTTTGGCTAGACCCAATAGTTTCTTGCTCACATTGGCTCCTACAAGTGTCGTTGCATACAACATATGTGCCTCTACAATCCATACAACACTTTGGATTCCCATAAAGGATATGAGTCCTTTGCAAGGGCAGTAATTGACATTATTCCAAGAACAATTTAAGTATATTGAGTACATATTGATTGATGAAATGAGTTTTCTAGGCCCAAAATTGCTATTGAAAATAGAGAGCTGATTATGCCAAGCATTCCCAGATAAGTAGATAGAGCCATTTGGTGGTGTTTCTATGATCCTTGTTGGTGATCTTGCTTAGTTACCACTTGTCATGCATACACCTATTTATTCTTCATCCTCATCGGCAGTAGCTTTGTGGCACACTTTCATAGTCTCAATAACCCTAGACACTATCTTTCACCAAAAAGGAGATAGCCCTTTGCAACGAAAGTTTGCAAAATCCTTCTTCATATAAGAAATGTTGAGGCTCTCCATGATTATTGGGAAGAGCTTATGAAACAAAAAAATAAAATTCTCTCAACCACAAAAAGACAACAATTTAATGTTGCTACACATTTGTTTGCAAAAAATGACTTGGTCACATTCCACAACAAAAAAATGATCAAACAGTTAAATCTACCAATAGCCATTAGCATTGCTCAGATGGCTCAACAACATGCATCTAATCATGGAGATGATGACCAACTTCTCCCAGAATTGCTACTTTTTGTTGGTGAATAGGTGATGCTAACAACGAATCTGTGGATTCAAGCTAGCCTCGTCAATGGATCCCTTGGTGTTGTTATGGCTATTGTGTAAAATCTAGATTCTAAACTGCCAAACCCACCTGACTGTGTTGTTGTTCAATTCCAAAATTACATTGTCCCACCATGGGAACCATAACATCTAAGAGATATCCCCACCCCAGCTATAAGTCAGGGGATTCAAACACAAATTCCACTCACTATGGCATGGGGAATCACAATACATAAAGCACAGGGATTAACATTGGATAGAGCAACAATAAACATAGGTACCAAAGAGAGATAAGGGTTGACTTTTACAGCTATTTCATGTGTAAAATTAATTGAAAGAATTTGCATTGATCCACCTTTCTCATTTGAGAGATACTCTAGGCTTGGCACCAACAAGTACATTGCTCGTCGCCGTAGTGAAGAAACATGCCTCAAGCAATTACAGGCCTTGCCAAGTGCTTCTAGTTCCAGCCAATAGGCCAACAAATAAAAAAGGCTTCAAAATAATTATTCTTTCATCTACATCAACTTGTGTGCCATCGCCTCTTGAAACATTTTCTAATTTGTATCTTTAAAAACTAGATACCAAGTAATAATTTGTGTAAAATGAACAAAGATACCACACACAAATAACTAGATGCCACAACTTGTATAGGCCAATTCCATGTTTTGATGATTCTATTCTATTAAATTGCTGACTTCTTCATCTAAGATTTTGTTGTGTGATGCTTTTACTATATGGCATTCAAACCAATACACTCTTTTGTATATTCCATTTTCCCATCTTTGTTTAAGTGTTTTAAAATTTCCATGAATTCAACTATTTATTGGCATACCTACAATTCTCTTACAACTGATTTTAACACACAGTGGTGTAAACATACAGTTATAGTTGTTATACATTAATAGATAAGCAAATACAAACAACTCCAATTGTCTAAGATGCATGGAGATTGGAACCAACAATAACTAGAAAACAAAAGTTATATAAGTAGATAACATCTTTGCAACATTCCAATATATTACCCTTTATATGCACGTGTTGAAGATGCATTCTAAAAAAAAATTGTCTTCCATTTGATTAATAAGTTTGAAATCCTCCAACGATGTTGTGTTTTCTATTCTAACAGCCTATATACGTTGACTTCTCGCACTCCTCCTCTGTGCTTTCCTTCCACAAATTAATTTTTTTCCTGTTATCTTTTCTATTAGATTTATTTGATTCAAATTGCTACAAATGTTTGCCTACAAAATTCTTTTCCAGCCATTTCCCTGTTTCACTATTCCTATATATTACATTCATAAATATATAGTGTTGTGTACATTGATTTTATTTTTTCATGATACATGATAAAATTCCATGTTATTTGTGTTGGCTTGCTCGGTCGTGTCCACAACAACCATGGATTTTATTGCCTTCATGGTTTCTTCATCATGCCCCACTCAACAGACACAAAATGGTAGGTGTTTTCTCATAAGCTAGTTGATAATATTCATTGTTCTACAATAATGATATAAATTGTTTTGGTTGCCTTGTGAAATGACAAACACTGGTGTTTGTTTCATAGCAGACCTATCAAAGAAATTGATATGCACCTAGCTTTCGTGCCAGTTTGGAGAGCTCTGCAGCTGCCCCTGTCCACAGCCTATGACACCTTCACTATTGTTCTTGTGGTGGGCCATTCCACAATGCCTTTTCCCCATTCCTTACTTATATAATTTCAGTCATTTATTTTCATATAACAATATGAAATGTTGCTTTGTAGTTGTATGATGTTGCATTCAATACAAAGATGGATCAACAAGCAAAAATGCAGCCCATGTATTCAACAATTGGTGTCAGAAAGACATCCACAACTCTAATTGTAAGCAAGGTTTGTTTTACATATTTATATTTTCCTGTTTTATACAATCAATTTTCCCCTCCCTCCATGGCTACATACCCTCTATATATTTGTTGCTTTATATAAACAATCATGCACAGATTTATACATGAACTTGACTAAAATAGTTATTCTCTTTCTATTATATCTTAAAGCCTATGTTAAACATATTAATACAAGATAAGCAATTTTCGTAAGAATTGAGTTGTGAATTTGAAATTCAACTTATACTGTTTTCTAGTCAACCTAAACAAATAAGGAAATTCTAAAAGAGCTACTAGAATAATACTTCACAACCATAAAACTACTCTTATTCTAGAATTGCTCCTATGTCGATGGCTATAACACAAAAAGTACATAGAGATACTTGCAAACAACAAACGAATAGTAGGGTATAGACTATCCCTATTCATATTTCCTAGCAACAACACAACATTTAACTATAATTTCTCAATGAAGGTTGAAGCTTTTTATTTGCATGGAATGGTGACACATATGTAGACACATATATACACTCTGTGCATCTTTGGTGCTACACTTTTTGTACAATTAGCCCCTTTGAATCCCACTAATTGATTTCACTTCAAATCCTTACAAAGAGGACACTGTAGATTCTGAATGGCTACATAATTCATTCTTCCCTTTGCCAATATAGGTTTGCACATTCATTGAGCTCCCATGGTTTTCATTTTTCTTTGATGCCCACCTTCTTTGTAGTGTGCTAACAAATAGAGGAATTGTATAACAATAGTTGCATTATCTGCCATTGAGTATTATAGAAAAATGGGGAAATTGTAACAAAACTATTAGTAAAACATACATACATATATTTATCCATACATACATATATATACATGTGCAAGTAGACATGCATTGATCTTTCCAAAGACTTCAAAATATATTTTCCTTGACCATTCTATCCATGTGTTGTGATAATATGCATTTTCCTTCACTGCACTTGTTTGTCTTATTCTAATACCGCTTTTACAATTTCTCTATTACTCTATAGTATTTAGTACGATGCAACGCATGTGGAATATTTAATGAGGTTTGTGGGGTTATACTCTTTTTTACATGTGGGTGTTTTGCATAGATGATTAATTTATTGTTAATGTCTTCTTGTTATATCTTTTTCAGCAGGGCTTCCATCAACCTAACCATGAATAGGATTTACTATGTAATAGCTCTTTCATAATTCGTGCTTTTATTAAAATAGACAAGACTTCTCTAGGGCTTTTACTGATAGCCTGGACCTTACCTCTTAAACAAAGGATCTGCCTAAATCTTCCTCATTGGTCAATAGACACAAATAACCAAAACCATAAACCAACGACAAACAAATTACTAACCCTCAGCATATTTTCTAGTGAAAGAAAGGACATTTAATTGCAATTCCTGCATGCATATAGAATGATAATCTCTTTCAAATCTCCACAATGGGTATAATGGAAAAGAAACAAACATTTGACAAGAACACATAGAAATTGAAAAATTTATTAAATGAATAAGAAAAGTGAATGAAGCAGCACAAAGCAGTGAGATACCTGAGATGAGGAGATAAGCGAAATGACAAAATTGAGAATAGAGGGCAGAAATCCCACATTCTCCCAGTGCTGGCAGGATAGTGGAAGGGTTATTGGTACCGGTCCAGCCCACTGATATATCACGGAAGCGTCCAATGGAGTTGACCAAGGCCAGTAGGCATTTGGGTGACACATCGTATTCTCGTGATTTTGGATTGTGGCTGAGATTCTCTCCAATTTCATCCCAATCTCGCTTTTAGTACACATATTGTGTGTCTCACTGAAAACCATCGCTTGCATGTCAATTTGAAACAGTCAGTGTGCGCTTGCTAGTTGTCTAATTGCAACTGCCATTTCTTTTTTATGTACTCAGGTCTTTTGATCCCCTTCTATGACTGATAGAACGCCTCTCGACATAATAATTACTCTATATATCAATTTTCCGTTACTCCTACCAACTTTACTTCTTCTTTCATATGCCACAATCAACATTACTCATTCCAAAGACATTGATTATTTTCAAGTTCCTCTATTTTTCTCACACATCCTCCACTTTGTCCCTTGCATACAATTTATAATTTAAACTTTTTCTCACCTCCTCTTCATTACAATAAACTCCTCCCACTTGTGCTTTGTGAGTTACTCTCCTGGCGTAGTCCTCACCTCTCTTTCCCTCTAGCTGTGTAGACTTCTATTTTTTTTTCTCTAGCCACCCCTTCACTTCCCCTTCGATCCCCTCTTCACACGCTGCTCAGTTTCTTTTCACGTGTTTCCTCACCTCTTTGCCATGGGTATGTGACTCTCCCTCTTCTTATTTCCGTGAATTTTTTATTTTATAATAATTTCTCTATCCCAATGTTGGGCGTAACTCTCCATCTCCCCTCTTGGATAGCGCAGCCTCCACATTTCCCTCTTCAATGCATTGATCCACCATCAACAATTACAGATGCAACCAATATCAGAAGACTGGTTTATACAATTACAATGAAAGGAATAGCCCATAAGGAATACAAAATATCATATTTATATTAACATATGAGAGCTACATTTGGTACATGAAGCATTCAATGACTTATTAATGTACATTGTAGCTTTAATCTTAATCTTGTCAAGAATTAGAAAAAATAGTTAGCTTCTCAGATAGTACATAGAGTTGTGGTATCGTACTTATTTATTACAAAATTTATAGTTATAATTATTTGTATGTATTAAAGCCCATGATAGCAATCTCAAACTACATATGATTTGGAATGTTAAGGAATACATGTTTGATAGAAGAAGTATTCTCCACTAATTCAACTCTCGTAAGAGATTACAAGAAAGCAGCTAACTTCTCACATGTTATGTGGAATTGATTAATCGTTTCCTGCATAACCTCATCTCAATCTTGAAATGTATCTAGGCTTGCTTCCCTTGCTTGTTCAATGACCTCATGACAACTTGTTAAAACTTTGTTTGCAAAAATTTCAATGTTAGTTTCATGAATCCGATTTCAATTGACAGATGCAGACGATTCATTTGGTGACGAGGGTGTGTTAACTGTAGTCATTGGGGTTGTTGTGGTTACTTGAAAATCAGTGCTTGAAATGTTAATAATCTCTTGAGATGGCAGAAGGTTTGCCATAGCCTGACAAAAAGGTATAAGTCAAAATGTCAAATAATAGTATATTACAAAATATTTATATAGTAGCTGTTATATGAAGAAAAATAAATCTATCAATGCAATAGATTTGAAACATTGCACATCTAGAACCTAACTGACTTTAACGAGGAATAACTGATACTAATTGCATAGATTAAAGAGGAATAACTGATACTAATTGCAAAAACATATCTATGAATGCAAACTTGACCACAAATTTTACCTGCATCTGGAAGGTTTCTAAAATGCATTTGCACCTTATACGTCTGACAATTTGAGAGAAACCCATCTTAAATCTAATTTGCCTATCTCCTACCCAAAACCATAAAATTTGCTTTTTCTTTTTCTATGTTGGGCATATTGCCGGTTTGTGTGTTGGCAGCACTAGGAAGCCATTGATGTGAGGAAGAACAAGGGTTTGCTTCTTGGTTTTAGTACCCATTTTACCAAAAGAGTAACTTTTTTGTTTATCAGCCTTATGTAGTGTCACTCCTAAGTAGCACATACAATACATCCAAATCTACACATACGCACTCAGTTTAGTATCCAAACTATAACTGACAAAGGTGAGTCAGTAATAGACTGTGAAACACATCAGCCCCAAATCATTGGTGGAACACTGGACAAAAAGCCCATATAAATCAATGGAAATGGAAAAAGAGCCAAATTCGTGTCTTATCATCATGAAATTAAGTTCAGATTTTTAAATACCCAACAGACAGTGATCTAAAGTCTCAGTATGAAAAGGAATCTCAAACTTGTAAACCGAGTTTGAATTAATGAGGGCCAGGGCGCAACAGCTAACTCATAGATTTTGTTCAATAATTTGTCCACTGATATGCATGTCAACTACTTCCCATAGCCTAACTTTGAGCCTCAATTATATTTCTCAGATTATTGGAAAATATCAATCATGGAATCAAATTTCAATTACGGAGTTTTGCAGAAAACAGTTTGGCTTAGGGACAATTGATATCCCATTTCTCATGAAAAAAGATACAACCCTTCAATGTTGAGGATCCCTCAAGCATCCTAAATTCTAATAGAATGTATCTTCAGCTAGAATTTTCTAAAAAATGTATAAATTCCAGATACAAAAGGAAGCAAGTATAACATAGTTCACTTCAAATTAGTGGATTCAACAAGCTAGTACACATGAGAAATGGCAATACTTCACCCAACCGCTTGTAAGTATGATCAAAGGGTTTTCTGATTGAATCATCTGTACATCTAATACTTATAATTGAAATTTGTGGTCATTTATGCAGCATCAAACATAAGACATTCTACAAATGAGCAATGGGAACACTTCACCCAACAGACTGTAAAGTATGATAACAGAGTTTTCTGATTAAATCATCTATACATCTAATACTAGCATAGAACAAAAGCCATGCTCAACTTTCACGAGAATGAAGTAATAGGCATCAACACATTACAAAATATAGTAAAGATTATCTAAAACTTTGATAGCACTATTGTGTAGCAGTCATGAACAAGGTGTAAAAATAATTCAATCAAAATAAAATTGACAGACTGAAGGACCCAATTGCCCAAAAGTGCCCAAGAAAAGAATTCTTTTCACCCTTGATTATGTGGCAGGGGATTTGAGGAGGAAGTTGCAATGTTCCAGGACAATGAAACCCCAGGTTCAAATCCCAGGCGACGTCATGTTCCACACCCAGAATTGAAAATATCATCATCTACAGTTTTATAACAGAGCAAAATGATCACATACATAAATATCATCATCTATAATTGTGTAAAACATAATGGGCGGACCCAAAGCTGTAGCTGCATAACCAAAGTCCCCCTCTCATTAAGAAACCTCACATCCCTAGTGTCTCTCACAAGAAATTCAACATTTTATGACTGTATGAGTATCCCCATCCCTGTGGTAACATTCACCGAGAGTAAAAACCTTGTCATTAGTAAACAAAATCCTACATCTTCTATCAAATGGGTTTACATGAAAATCCACCCGAAACCCTAAAAGTTTGTATTACCAATGCATCAAGTAGCTATTCTCTAAATCTGCATTAGTAAATAGCAAAAGAGTAAAACAACAGTAAACAGATTAATCGATCACATGTATAGAAAGTAAAACAGTAAAACAGTGGATAAGCAACGGAACGGCAAATATACCTGTATGTTTGTATTTGTAGGTATATATGTATTCTCGGATGTGCTGTCTAATGCAAAGTGTTATTTGGAAACATTGGCGGTGATCAATAATCAATGGACTAAGCAGTATTGATAATCAATATAAGCAGTTGTGCAGGTTAAACAGGGTTAAACAGGGTAAATCTGATAGTGTGAGCCAACAATGAGTTGGATATACGTATGGCTGCCATCAGAGATAAAAACTAGTGTTAAAATAATATAAAGTATTTTTTTTTACAGAACACTGTATTGAATGCTAAAGTATTTTTTTTTACAGAACACTGTATTGAATGCTTGCGGGAAGAGATAAAGATTGAAAAATCCAATTTACCTGAAAACAGCCAAGTTTCCAGCCAAGTTTCCAATGTGAGACAACATTCCAAATTATGAAAGCTGGTACAAAATATAACTTATCTGTTAAATTATACCTTATATCAGAGTTGAAAAATATACTATAAGATTTTAGTATTCTGTTATAATATATTTACTTCATATTTTCTTTTCTGTCTATCTATATATTGCTACATTATTTTCTCTCTCAAAACTGTGAATTTAAGTAATTAGATTTATTGAGGGAGCTATAGAAATATACTTAACAATCTATACAACTAGATTTTTTCAATTCTTATCTAACAATTTTCTTATCCATATTTTCCAAATCAATCTATTTTGTAAGTTTTGAGCTTTACAATGTTACTCCAATCTTTCCAATTCCGTCCATTCTAATTGGAAAATTCACAGAAAAGCCTCCATCGAACTTTGTGAAGCACATTTGCAGCATCTGTCAATTCAACAACAAAACAACACCCAGCTTGATACAAATAGCAAAACTGTAATATCCTATTTTCTTATAAGAATAAAATCCCTTAAATCATGTTGTTTAACACTGGTTGATGTTATTTACCTGATGATTTCACCATTACTGAAAGCTGCACGAAAAAATACTGCTACAAGATTGTCCGGAGCAAAGGATGACAACCACTAAGCTTTACATATTGTAAAAGGGCAATAAACTTTCTCTAACCACACTTTCAACTCATTCAAGCAGTTGCAGTGGGTAATTTATTGTCATTAAACAGTACCCATCCCTACGGTTGCTGTGAATATATTGTTTGGGTTTAGTGGGAGTGTGGAAGTTTAATGTGGGAGCGTGGCAGGATAACAAGGATTGAATCCATGCAGAATAACACGTTTGTGTAGGTTGTTGGGCCATTGTCTTACACGTATCAATTTTATTCAAAATCACCATTCAGCAGCCCAATGCATGGAAGATCATAATATAATAATATTGTCTCTGATAAAAGTCAAGAATAAAATTAATGAATGGGTGAGGCTCTCATGGTGTACGGCCCAGGGATCAAAGTAATAGCCTACCTACTCTACCTAACTCTGTAAATTGGGAATAGAATTGTGATTCTTTTTATTGCTATATAACTTCTTATAATTGAACACCTACTCTTTCATTCTAATAGTTACATAATTATAAACATTTGAGGTGAAAATTCAATAAAGAATGCAAGTATAATATTTCTAATTTATAATCCAATAATGTAGTTAATTTATTATTTTTTGGAAAAAAAAATTACATTAAATATAGTTATCTACAAATAATACAATTTAATTATCTTTATCATCATTAATCCAAAATGCAATTTCAACCACCAAACTATTGGTAAATAATTATGTAGTTGTGAAACTCAATTCAGTCACTTGATGATGTTATATTCCTTATCTAATATTGCTTCATTGCTTTAGGACTAGAAATAATTCAAGTTATCTATAATTAATACTTACATTTATTATTAGTTTGCTACCATCTAATATCACTTAATTGTTTTTGTAAAAATATGACTAGCAATAACTTAGGTTAATTACATCCAATGGCTTACCTTTACTATAAATTTTCATCATTCTAAAAACTATTATATCAAAACTTGTAGTTTTGAAATAGATTTTGTGTAAATGTATAATTGTATTTCATTGTAAGACTTGATGTCTTCATCAATTGTATAGAATGTAATTAGTTCTCAAATTAAAATTCATGACTTTTTTACTATGTGCACTAGGAAATCGTTTGATTGGCCTTCCTTTGACTACAAAGAGATTAACCTAGAGAAGAAAGAATGTATTGAAGTGTTTAGATTATGAAGTTCTTTTAAGTTATTGTTTTTAATTTTTGTCTCACTATTATTTTTATTTTTTGTATTTTTTGTGTCATTTAGCATTGAAGTTAAGATTTCCTTGGAGTAAACTATTAGGAGAGATTTGTCATCTTTAGAATCATGTCAAAGAATTGATTTTGTACTGCAATTTGAATTGGTAAATTTTCCTAGTAATAGCTAATTGTGAATTGATATTTATAAGTGTCCTTGATTAAAATTTGTCTAAAAGTTTGAGTGGAGATAAAGATTATGAAATTTATTTTTTTGTAATAGCTAAACTTTTTGATGAAACTTATGTATTTTTGTAACTTGTAATAAGAAGATTTGAACCTCTTTACTCAATGTTTAAAAGTTTTCAAAGCAATTATTTCTAGATTATTCCAATAATCCACATGAAAGTGACAATTTTTTTCTTAAATCAAATTAGACAATGTACAATATAAAACAAAATTTTAGCTATATTAAATTAATTTTTAATAACTCATTTTATGTATCTACATCTAATTTTGAATTGTATATATGACGATCCATGTAAACATTTATTTTAAGAAATTGTTAAAATAAGATTAAGAACTTTGAAGCTTTAATAATACAATTTAAGCATTAGGATTTATAATATTTTGTGTATTGTAAATATCAAAAAAAATCAATTGTCTTAGAGATGTTTAGTCTACCATTGACCTTTCCAAATGTAGGTTATAGGTATTTTTTGAATAAAGAATTAAAAAAATGAAAAATTACAATTAAATTGTTAAAAATATTTTAGTAATATATGCAATATGCAAATATGTGAACCTCTTTAGATAATTTATTTTCACTAAAAATAACATTGTAGAATGCATGGTTCTAGTCATTTTAGTACACTCCATATGTATATCTCAAATTACTACACAAAGGGTGATAAATGGTGTAAGGTGTGATATAATAATAAAGGGATTCATTCCACATAGGAGATTTAGAAATCCTAAATGATTTTCTAATAGTTATGGACAATTATCAAATGCAAAGTGTATGCTTCCACCCTTTAACACCTACTTTTTCTAAAAAAAAAAGTTTATTTTACATAATATGTTGATTTCAAAATAAAAATTCATTACATTGAGTGATTTAAGTTAGAACACATATTATGCTTGAAAGGACATTGTAGGTTTTCATTTAATATTTTAGCTTGCAAAACAAAGTAAAATATGAATGAGGCCTTCCATAGTTTTTAGATGAAGGATAAACCATGATGCAAGATGATGAAGTAAGAAAGCAACCATCTTTCACATACAACAATCTAAAAAATTCAACTTAGAAATTGATCTAGGTGGATACTTGTAAAAAATTGAAGTGTCTCAATTGCTCCAGAATTCTATACCATGTCGAAGAGCTCTAAAATATGAGTCCAACACAGCTTGAATGGCAAAAAAGGAGCTCATATGCTCAAATTATGCCCGATCAAAGCTGAAGTCAAATTGGGTACAGAAACCAGTCAAAAAGACAAAAAAAATCATCTAAAAAATGCTCAAAAGTAGCATCATGTCGAAGAGCTTGTCACCATGATTCCTACAACATTCATCTCACATCAAATGGAGTCTGTATGTGAAAGTTATGACCAGTCAAACTTGGTCAAAATGTTGATGTGGTAGGTGCTCAAAAGTAGCATCATGTCGAAGAGCTTGTCACCATGATTCCTACAACATTCATCTCACATCAAATGGAGTTTGTATGTGAAAGTTATGACCAGTCAAACTTGGTCAAAATGTTGATGTGGTAGGTGGGTGGTGTGGCGCAAATATGGATTAAACCATAATTAGTAAGGGAAAATAAAATGAATGGTTTAAAAAATTAAAGTAAGGAGGATTTAGTGGGATTTGATCCCTTAACCCATGCCTTAAAATCCTCTTGCCTTACCATTCTTCATGATAAAAGGAAAACCCCCAATATATACAAATCTTTAAATAAGATTTAATTCCCCTAAATATAATGTCAACCTTAGAATAATATTTACAATATATCCTTTATGAACTTTTAAAAGGCAACCTGAATGCCTTAAAATAAGGGTTTCCAAAATATTAAAAGTTTAAGGATTTAATCAAGATCTTTTTAAAAAAGGGAATTTAAAGATTATTAAGAGGATTTTTACGATTACCTTACAATAAAGCCTGAAACTATAAGGGCCTACAACTAAAAGGGGTTAAGATTTTTATGATTTTAAAGGTAGATCATTTTGATAAATAAGGAATATTTTAAAAACTACATATGTAATTATGGGGGATTTTTGGAGATAGGGTAGTTTTTTCAAATCATATGGTTAGTAACCATATTGAGAAAAAAAGATTGTATAAAAAAGGGGGGAATTTAGGACTTGGGATAACCAAGTGGTGACTTAGAAGTGGTGAGTTTTGTGAGAGAGTTTCATGTAGAGTTTTGTTCAACTGTGTGCTTTGGAGGAATATTATTTTGCCACACTTGAAGGAGTCGAACATTGTAATTCTTGTGAACCAAGAGACTCGACATTCTATTATGTTGATGCATTCTAATCTATTTGGAGCATAATCAAGGACCAGTCACTCTTTGGAGAGGGACTTGGAGATGTAGCCATATTGGTGAACTCGGTTATCAACTTGTGTTTTTTCTTTTATCTCCTCTCTCTCTTATATTATTTTCATCACTTTACTTTGGTTGTTTAATCATTGAATGTTTGTTTAAGCATTTTAATTATGAAATTATGTTTTAAAGACCTTCAGTTCAATCATTGTAAAAGTTATTATTCACGTGTAATAGTTGTAGATCCTAACACCAGATCAACTGGTATTATAGCTTTGTTGTGACTAGTGTTTGCAGAGGTGAATGATAACACGATCTAGGAGCTAGTGAGGTGAAGGCACGCTTGCAGAATATAATCCTAAGATCAGGAAACAAAGGCCATTGAAAACATAAAAAATGGTAACTGAACATGAAGTTCCAAAGCTTGATGAAAGAAGCTTTCGAAAAAATTTCCTTGACATGAAGGAAATGGTAGAAGTTCATTTTCAAGAAAGGAAAGAAAATTTGGAACTAAAGAAGCATGAAAAAGGAGATACGTCAAAGCGAGAGAAGCATGAAGATCGGAAAGACAAAGGGAAAGGACCAGGAGGTGATTAGGAGCCTCCAAAAACACCTTCAACTCCATCTTCTCCTTCTTCTTCTACCGATTCTAATTCTTCTGCTAATCCTTTCAAGGGTGCACATAAGCCAAAAATTAAATTGGATGTAAAATTTGATTTACCTAAGTATTGTGGGGAATTAAATGCTAAGAAACTAGATGACTGTCCAATTCAACAAGTAGAAGTGTACTGTAGAGTTCAAGATCTCTTAAATGATGCTTTTAAGATCTAGTTAGCTACTCTTCAATTGGGAGAAATAGCTCTCACCTGGTGGGAGAGTAGAACTTGGGCAAAAATTTCACAACATGGTAGAGTCAATTTAACTTGGGAAGAGTTTACAGTTAATGCTCTTAAAAAGCAATTTTATCCCCTAGGCCATATTCAATAGTTAATGATGGACTGGAAAACTTTTAGGCAAGTGAATGGTCAATATATCCAAGAGTACACCCATGAATTCAAGGAAAGGGCTATTGCATTGAATGTCCCATTATACACCCAGGACACTTTTCTTAAGTACATAGGTGGTATTCACTCTTATCTAAGACATTCCATTTTGGTTTTGAATCCTAGTAATTTGGATGAAGTGTCCAAGCCACTCACCTAGAGTCAAGGGGTAGGGTACTTTCATTGATAAGTTGGAAAAGAAGCCATCTAAGCTTGAAGGTAAATATGAAAATAAAGGAAAGGGTAAGAAGATAGCTACCATTAAGAAGAAGGATGATAAACTCTCATGCTCTCATTGTGACAATAAAGGTCATGATGAAGATCACTGCTAGTAGTTTCATCTAGAATTGAAGCCGAAGTGGACTCATAAATAGAAAGGTAAGGAGTCTACAAATGTTGTTATGGATCTTGGTTCAAATTCTGAAGATGAAACTAAGATAACAGTAATGGGTTTGAAAGGTACAGTTTATGTTACCAATTTTTTTGTTGCTACTTGTGCTTCTACTTCTCAAGTCTATGATATTCCTAAAGATAAGAAAAGAAATGATCTTTTTCATGCATAAGGGTTGTTGCTAGGCACACTAAAATTGATACTCTCATAGATAGTGGATCTCAAATTAACTTAATCTTAGAAAATGTTGTAAGAAATTTGGGATTGAAAACTACACTGCATCAGAAACCTTATCCACTAGGCTGGGTTTGCAAAAATAATGAATTGTAAGTAACAAGGCAATGTGTTTTAAGGTTCGCAATCACAAGTAAGTATGTTGATGAGGTACAGTTTGATGTGGTTCCACTAGTTGTCTATGGGATAGTGTTGGGTAGCCCATATTTATATGATCAGAAGGCTATTTTCTACAGGGAATTGAATCATTATCACTTGTTTAAAGATGGTATCAGGTATATTATACATTCTCACAGGATCAAGACTGGTAAATCTTTTGCAAACACACAACAGTTAAAAGGGTGATTAATGCAAGTAAAGATTTGTCTCTTATGTTTGTTAATTTGTGTGGTTCTGGACATGAATTTGAGGTAATCAAGGCTAATCGGACATTGTAGGATACACCAACAGTACAACATGAGGAAACAATAAATGAAAGCATTGATGCTCCAAGTCCACAACTTATGGTTAGGAATTTGGAGATTCCCTTGGGTAAAAATGTTCCTATTGTGAAAGATAGACATTTTGTTGATTCATTCTCTTTCATTTATGCATTGTTATTTAGCTTGATATTAGTCAGTGTTTATTGGTTAATGGTTGTAACAGTTGATGTAGATTCTTATGGAAGCGATAGAATGGCGTATGTGTTCAACAATGTTATTGCAATCCTAATTGTGGTGTTGATCTAGGTATGTAGATGGATAGGTGATATAGGAAAAGTGGGGATGCCATTCCCTCACTTAAATTCTAAATTAATGTAAGTTTTGGAGGTCCAAAAGCTCTTCGATGGGGAGGACTAATCCAAGTGGATACTTGTCATCAAAAATTGAAGTTTCTCAATTGCTCCAAAATTCTATACCATGCCAAAGAGCTCTGAAATGTGAGTCCAACACAACTTGAATGGGTGAAAAAGGATCTCGTATGCTTAAGTTATGCTCAATCAAAATTGGGGTTAAACTGGGTACAGAGGCCAATCAAAAAGACAAAAAAAATCATCTCAAAAATGGCGAAAAGAAGCATCATGTCGAAGAGCTTTTTGCTGGGATTCTGACAATGTTTGTTTTGCATCAAATGGAGTTCATATGCAATAGTTATGACCAATCAAAGTTGTGGTCAAACTTGGTCAAAATGCTAACATGGCAGGTGGGTGATGTGGCACAGCTAACCTGTCAATGACTAACATGTGGCAAGATTAGATGGCGTGGCATAAATATGGATTAAACCATAATTATTAAAGGAAAATAAAATGAACATGGTTTAAAAAATTAAAGTAAGGAGGATTTAGTGGGATTTGATCCCTTAACCCATGCCTTAAAATCCTCTTGCCTTACCATTCCTCATGATAAAAGGAAAACCCTTTAGTATATATAAATCTTTAAATAAGATTTAATTCCCCTAAATATAATGTCAACCTTAGAATAATATTTACAATATATCCTTTATGAACTTTTAAAAGGCAACCCGAATGCATTAAAATAAGGGTTTTCAAAATATTAAAAGTTTAAGGATTTAATCAAGATCTTTTTAAAAAAGGACATTTAAAGATTGTTAAAAGGATTTTTATGATTACCTTGTAAAGCCCAAAACTATAAGGGCCTACAATTAAAAGGGGTTAGGATTTTTATGATTTTAAAGGTAGATTGTTTTTATAAATAAGGAAGATTTTCAAAACTATACACATGTAAAAATGGGGGAATTTAGGACTTGGGATAACCAAGTGGTGACTTAGAAGTGGTTATTTTTGTGAGAGTTTCTTGTAGAGTTTTGTTAAGCTCTGTGCTTTGGAGGAATGTTATTCTGCAGCACTTGAAGAAGCATAACATTGTAACTCTTGTGAACCATGAGACTCGATGTTGTATTCTATTGATGCCTTGTAATCTATTTGGAGCATAATCAAGGATCGATCACTCTTTGGAGAGGGACCCAGAGACGTAGCCATATTAGTGATCTTCGTTATCAACTCATGTTTTGTCTTCTATCTCCTCTCTCTCTTCTATTATTTTCATCACTTTACTTTTGTTGTTTAATCATTGAATGTTTGTTTAAGCATTTTAATTACAAAATTATGTTTTAAATACCTTCAATTCAATGGTTGTAAAAGTTATTATTCATGTGCAATAGTCCTAGATCCTAACATCAGATCAGAAATGGTTCGAAACAACACAAAAATCTACAAGAAGTATTCTTCTTTGTTCATTCATAATCTCTTTCAATTACATATGTTCAAGAAAGCATTTATGAAAATAATTTTTTTTTGCAGCCATATGGGTCAATGAAAAAAATTTAAAAATCTCATATGAGACTAAAATATGACAACAAAAATAAAGGAGAAAATGGTTTCACTCAATCTCTCATCTTCCACTCGATTCTAGCTCCTTCAACCTGCATTCATCATTAGAAATCACTACTACAAACAAACCATGAAATCATCAATCTTCTTGTTTTTGTAGCACACCTCCAAACCTACAACATAAAATTCTTCTTGGTTTCTTTCAACCTTCTTTCTACTGAAGTTCTCAAGCTCCCTTCACATAAACTTCACTAGCTCACTATCTCCCAAAACGTAAAGCTCACTAGCTCCCTAAAATATGGTCTTCTATGCAAATAAAAATCTACAAAAATGGATTCTTCAAATACTCTCAAAGCCATCTCCCCAAATGACAAGGCATCATAATATAGAAGTTTTAAAATGAGAAAACCACTATGATTTTCCAAAACCACAAGAAAAACACCTCCTTGGAAAACCCACACCCCATTTGGGGAAATAATCATAAAAATAATAAAATTAATCAATGTTCACATGGCCTTCACATGGGCATCTAAACCATGGCCAATCAAATTTAGTCAATTCTTCCATCTTCATTGATCTATGATGGCCCCAATAGCTCCAAATATGGACATGCAACAACATACATAGCTTGTGGCACAAACATGCAATTACATGCAAGACAAACAATTTAACATGCAAGCAAATGCATCCCAAGTGGTCCCCATCAAGAATGGGACATCCAAACAAAGTATTTTCCAATTATGCCTTAAAAGCATTTACCTCAACATATTTCCCCCAAAAACTGCATTTATAAATCACCACAAGGGAAAATCACATTATTGCAAATTAAAATATTTATTTTCCACACACCTTAGCCCTTATTGAAAACAACAAATATAAATTAGTAATATTTTTGGTGATGCAATATTTTTAGTACCTCTAAATGCTCCTACATAAGACAACCAATGAAGGAAATTTTTTGTAAATATGGATTCACAAAATGGAGTTGAGTGTTAGTACCACCCTTTTATATTGCACGCAATCCTTAGAAAACTCCACCACTAAATTTAGTACCTACAAATTGAGTCTTCTTTCTCCTTTTCCAATACTTATTTTGAACAAGCAACCTCCTCCTCTAACAACTCTACACTCCATTCTTCTCTCCTCTTGTGGAATTATATCCACTATGTACCATCCTCCTCCTCCTAATACCATACATTCTCCTCTCTACTCTTGTGAGATTCAGCCCACCATAAACTGACCACCTCTGCCAAGTTGCTCCTGCACCATCATCTACAACCTCTACACAAAAATATGCAACATTCATATACCCATTTACAACTACAACTTTATCTTAGATACTAATGCAATCTCTTCTTTAAAGGGTAAATAATCAGCAATTTTCAATTCAATTTAATCATATATTACCTTCTTTGTTGCCTCAACATGTAATATCCCCTTCTCAGTTGTGATCATTTCAGTTGACCGTTGGCCTATTCCGGAGACCCGTAGGCTACGCGAATGGTGAAATTAGGGTTTCCTAGTTTTGAGGAGGTTTTTGCTCAAAGTTTGGATTTCTGATTGCGGATTCTTTCTGGGTTTTCAGAGAGCTTCGCAATGGTATGTTCAGTTTATCATTCCGAGCAACTTCGCGAATTTACTATTTTTAGTAAATTCTATTTTTGGCAATGGACGGTATGGCTTCAGTTCAGTTGGTCCTCTTCTTCAGTTGTTTCAGCTGGCACTTCAGTTCCTAGCCTTGGGCGCATATTTCTTAGAGAGATAAGTATTTTCATTATAATATTATATTTTAATATTATAACCCCTTGCCTAGCAGTACAACTTTAAGTTGTTTTTAAAAAGGGGACTTTGAGGGTCAAGGTGCCATGAGAAGATAAATTATATTTTAATTTCAAAAATTGAGCTTAAGGAAAAAGGACGCCCTTTTGAGAGATTTAACTTTATTTTTAAAAAGTGAATTATTTCAAAGGTGAAATGGGGCGCCATCTTTTGGAGGGAAAAGGTGAATTTGAAATTAGGGTTTGGGCACCTTCTTGAAGCTTCTAGATGTTTCTCTCTTGCCTATTTAATCAGGCCTCAGCTCTTCATTTGGGATCTTTTGTCTTCTACACCGTTATGCTGCTGAATTATCTTCAGGCACTTGCTTCGAGGAAAGCACACCTCCTAGCATTGGCTCTTCTTCTTGCTTGAAAGATAGCAACTAGTTGAGAGGTTAGCATGTATTAGGATTAAATGGCATTTTCAGTTGAGTATTTGCATTTGGAGTTCTAGATTGCATTTTCTATCATATTTATGATGTTGCTGAATGTCATTAAGGAATGTAAGTTTTACTCATAGCTCATGAAATAAAAATGCTATCATTCTGGGTACTGAGTCTATTGATTTGTCTATGAAAGGCGACCATTCTAGCATATTATCAGATTTTATTAGTGACTATTTGATTTTATAGAGAAAATTCGCCCTTGCAGCTGGGTCGTACCATCTTGAAGTTACATTGAATGTTGTGCAAAATAAATAAGGCATGTTTGGGTTGGTTTAGGGATTGCATCTTGGGTTCCAACATCAGTATAGTAATCTGCATTTGATTTCGCGTCAATAGGATGAGTTTTGAGTAAGTTATGTGCATCTTAGTGAGTTATTATGCTGCTGTTCTGTATTAATTATGTCAAAAACAGTCATACCAGATTTGAGAAAGTTCACTAGTTGTGCGAGGAGTTGATATTCAAAGAGTTTGAGAGTGAAGAAGAGGGTTCTTAACTTTTTATAGCTTTGGAAGTTCTTAATCTTATGATATTGGCAAGCTCTCTAATTTGTTGTAAGCTGAATAGTAGTACTGTCAGCAAGTCTCTCCTTTCATTTTGAATTTACATGTATTTCCCACTGAACAAGTGGAAGAGGCTGGCTTGCCACCTATTTGCTTTCAGTTGAGTAGTTCAGGGACCCTCTGACCATATGCTCGCCATCAATCGATACCATTCTTGGTTAGGGTTACATTCTGTTCATCATGCATTGATCCTCTGACCATATGCTCACCATCACTCGGCGCCATTCTTGGTTAGAGTTCCTTTCAGTTTTGCATTGCATAGATCCTCTGACCAATGCTCACACCTTGCCCACATCAGGATCCTGGTGTACATTCTAGTTAGAGTTACCTTCCGCATCGTTTTGGGTTTGTGCTAACCTTAACGGGTGCGTGTTTCATTGTAATCAATTATGAAAATCAAAAAAAAAAATTGGTCTAGTTCATTATAGTGGTATCAGAGCCATGATTCTGCCAACCTATGCCCAACAATGATTCAATGGTCAGATGAGTGACAGTGATTGCAGATACTTCACTAGAGGTCAGGCCAGAAGACAACAGATACAGCTTCCGCCAGTGCCAGAAGCAGATACTCTTTCAGAAGCTTTGAGAGAAATCATAAGAGAAGTGGATATAGGTAAAACAGTTGAGAACATGTCAGACAATCTTAGGCAAGCCATAGATGAGAAGGATGCAAGGATGGAAAAGAAGTTTGATGGAATGATCGAGATGATGTCTTGGTTACTTGCTCGGATGGACCAGCAAACTTCTCAGAATCATACTCCGAATCAAAACCATACTACAGGAGAAAGCAGTGGGGTCAATGAAAACAATGGGAACAATGGAAACAATGGGAATAATGGTAATGGATGTAGTAGAACCATTGGACAGCATGATGCCATCTCTAGCGGATCAGCCTCTAGACCGCTCTTCCCTACATTCACTCTGAGGGAAGACCAGCAAGTTGAAGCTACCATTCCTTTGGTAGACGATGCCAGGCAAGCCTACATGGAGTATGCCACCCTACCTCCTAATCTTAGAGACCAATGGTCCTTTGATCAATTCTTGAACCAGAGAAACAAAAGAAATGGAGGAAGAGCTGATAACCGAGCTTATATGGCTCCTAGAACTGATTTTCATCAAGCCTTAGGGAAGGTAACATTGGCTCACTTCAATGGAAGTGATAAGTGTTCAGCAAGATCGTGGGTTCAGAAGTTAGACAACTACCTTTCACTTCATCCCATGCCAGAAGAAGATGCCATCAAGTTTGCAACACTTCATTTAGAGGGAGCTGCCCATGAGTGGTGGTACCATGGTTTGGTCACTCTTGGCCATAACCTTATTCGAACCTATGGAGAATTCACCAACAAGCTGATTGAAAGGTTCGACACTAAGGATCCTGAAGTAAGATTTCGTGAGCTTGCACAACTGAAGCAGCATGGCTCCTTGGATTCTTACATTGCTGATTTCCAGAGACTTTTTGTGATGGTGCCCAACATCACCGAAAGAAGATTGGTTGTTTTGTTTTCTGAAGGTTTGGTTGAACCCTTGAAGGGGTGGGTTAAAGCTTTTGATCCACCAAGTCTTGATGAGGCAATCAAGAAGTCTAGAAGTATGAAGTTATCAGCCCCTAGGCCCAAATTTCTGCCTAAGCCTTTTGGCCATAAGAAGGATAAGAGACATTCTTCTAATCAGCACAAGAAGTTTCCACCTAAGTTGACTGAAGAGCAACATGAACAACTCAGAAAGGAGGGCAATTGTTACACATGCTTAGATCCTTGGACTAAAGGCCATAGATGTCCTGGTAGAGGGTGTTATAATCAAATGGGAACCTATTCTGATTATGAATCAGCATCTGATATGTCAGATCAGCAGTCTTATTTTGGGGACAGCGAAGATGAAAGAGCCACAGAAGATTCTGATCATGAGCAAGGAGTTGGGGGCCCTATTTCCCAACTCTCTAGTTTCCAGAAGAACGAATCTTTCAAGGTTCGTGGTGGAGTTGGAGGTCATCGTATTGTGGCATTAATTGATACTGGTGCCATGCATAACTTCATTGATGAAGGTGTGACTACAAAGAGAGGTCTCAAAACGGAAGAATTTGAAGGCTTCAAAGTCATGGTGGCTTATGGGTTTCATATTTCTTGCACCCGAAGAGTTCCTAACATGTCTTTGCAATTGGGAAACTATGAAGTCAAAGATGACTTCTATGTGGTTACTATTGGTGACACAGATGCAGTTTTGGGCATGCAATGGTTACGTTCACTTGGTGAAATCTCTCTCAATCTACAAACAATGGAGCTCAAGTTCCAATCTGATGGCAAGAGGGTTGTATTGAGAGGAATGTCCAATGGTGGCCCTCGAATAGTTTCATTCAAAAGGATGGAGAGGCTGATTAGACATGACCAAGTGGAGTGGGCTGCGGAATGCATGGTTCTTCCAGCTAGTCCAGTTGAGACAAAGAGGGAATATCCTCCAGATATTCAATCCATACTCACCAAGAGGAGTAAAATGTTTGCTGATCTACCTCCTGGGCCACCACCTGAAAGAGGAGCTGAGCATGTCATTGAGCTCAAAGAAGGGGCCAAACCAGTCATCACAACTCCTTATCGATATCCTAAGAAGCAGAAGGATGAAATTGAAAAGAACATAAAGAAACTTCTGGAGATGGGCTTCATTCGCCCTAGTAAGAGTCCCTTTGCTTCAACTATAGTTCTTGTGAAGAAGAAGGATGGCACCATCCGCATGTGTGTGGATTATCGTGCCTTGAATCAAAGCACAATAAAGAATCGGTATCCTATTCTTCAGATTGATGAGCTCATTGATGAGCTACATGGTGCCAAATTCTTCTCAAAAATTGATTTGAGGTCGGGTTACTATCAAATATAAATGAGAGGTTCAGATGTTGAGAAGGCGGCATTCAGATGCCATTATGGTCATTTTGAGTTCCTACTCATGCCCTTTGGCTTGACTAATGCTCCAGCCACCTTCCAGTCTTGCACGAACAGAGTTTTCCAGAAATAGTTGAGGAAATTTGTGTTGATCTTCTTTGATGATATTCTCATCTTCAGCAAGACTTGGGAAGAACACCTCAAGCACTTGGAGGAAGTGCTCAACATTCTTGAATCAGAAAGTTTGTTTGCTAAGGAGTCCAAATGTGAATTTGGCATGAAGGAGTTGCTCTACCTTGGTCATATAATCAGTGCTGATGGGGTGAAGGTTGATCCAGAAAAGATCAAGGCAATAGTAGATTGTCCACCTCCATAAAATTTGACTCATTTGAAGGGGTTCTTGGGTCTTTGTGGCTTCTACAGAAGATTCGTAAAGGGTTACTCCCAAAGTGTTGCTCCTCTTACTGACCTCACTAAAAAGGGGGCTTTCATGTGGTCAGAAAAGGCTCAAAGTGTGTTTGATAAGTTCAAGAAAATTATGAGTTCTTGTCCAGTATTGGCCATACCAGATTTCTCCAATCCCTTCGAGTTACAGTGTGATGCATCAGGGGAAGGTATTGGGGCTGTTTTGATGCAAGATAAGCATCCTATTGTGTTTGAAAGCAGAAAATTGGGGGGGGTTGAAAGGACCTATTCTATCTATGACAAAGAAATGCTTGCGATCATGCATGCATTAGCCAAGTTTAGACAATATCTGGTGGGGAGCAAATTCGTGGTCAAAACTGATCACAACAGTCTCAAGCACTTCATGCATTAGAAAGATTTGAATGAAAGACAGCAGAAGTGGGTGAGTAAGCTTCAAGCTTACGATTTTGACATTGAGTATGTCAAAGGGAAGAACAACATTGTGGCTGATGCTTTATCCAAAAGGCCTCATTTGAGCTCATTGTGTGAGCTTACTGCTGATTGGAAGGAAATGTTGCTTGCTGATTATGCCAAAAATCAGTTTGCAACCAGCATTATTGAAGGTACTTTTCATGATGAAAGGTACAAGGTAGTGGATGGGTTGATACACTACAAGGGAAGAATCTTCTTGGTGGCTGATTCTAAACTTAAGAAGAAGATTTTGATGACTTTTCATGATATTCCACTTGCTGGTCATCAAGGGTATTTCAAAACCTATAGGAAGATTTGAGAGAGGTTCTCTTGGAAGGGGTTGAAAGAAGAAGTTCAACGTTACATCAAGGAGTGTAGCACTTGTCAAATGAACAAAAATGAGCACTCTCTCCTAGCTGGTCTACTGCAGCCACTTCCCATTCCAAATCAAAAATGGGAAAGTATCTCGATGGATTTCATCACCAGATTGCCTAGGGCTCAAGGCAAAGATTGTATTTATGTTGTAGTGGACAGATTGACCAAGTTTGCTCATTTTTTTGCCATCACTAGCACATTTACAGCGGCTCAAGTTGCAAATTTGTTTTTCCATGAAGTGTTTAGATTGCATGGGTTGCCTAAAAACATTGTGAGTGATAGGGACAGCAAGTTCCTAAGCACCTTTTGGCAAGAAGTTTTCAGGATGAGTGGTATAGTGCTTACTCTGAGCACTAGCTATCACCCTCAAACAGATGGTCAAATAGAGATTGTGAACAAATGGTTGGAGGGCTATCTTAGGAACTATGTCTCGGAGCAGCAAAGAGCATGGGTGAAATGGCTCCACTTGGGAGAATATTGCTACAACTCATCCTTCCACATGTCAATAAAGATGTCTCCATTCATGGCCCTCTATGATTATGAGGCTCCTAGCTTTGCTGACTTGGTGTTTGGCGATAGCAAAGCTCCTCAAGCCAAGGATTGGTTGCAGTAGAGCCAAGATGTTTTGAAATATTTGAAGGACAACCTTCAAATGGCACAAAATCAGCAGAAAATGTACGCTGATCAGCAGCGTATTGAGCGCTCATTTGAGGTTGGTGATATGGTTTATCTTCGGCTTCAGCCTTACAGACAGTCCACACTTAAGAAGAGTGGAGCTGAGAAGCTTAAACCGCGCTTCTATGGGCCATTCCAAGTTGTTAGAAAGGTTAGAGCAGTGGCTTATGAGTTGGAACTACCATCGAATAGTAAGGTCCATAACGTTTTCCATGTGTCTCGCCTCAAAAAGGCACTTGGACACAATGTTGTGGCTTCATCACAGTTGCCTCCTTTGGATGAAGAAGGGCGGTTGACCTTGGTTCCAGAACAGATTATTGATTCCACAGAGTGTTCCTTGGTGAAGTGGAAGAATTTACCTTTGGAGGATGCCACTTGGGAGAATGAGGAGATTATATAGCATCCATACTTGCGATTGCTTGAGGGCAAGCAATCTTGGGGAGGGTGGACTGTAATGTCCCCTTCTCGGTTGTGATCATTTCAGTTGACCGTTGGCCTATTTCAGAGACCCGTAGGCTACACAGATAGTGAAATTAGGGTTTCCTAGTTTTGAGGAGGTTTTTGCTTGAAGTTTGGATTTCTGATTGCGAATTATTTTTGGGTTTTCAAAGAGCTTCGCAGTGGTATGTTCAGTTTGGCATTCTGAGCAACTTCGCGAATTTACTATTTTTAGTAAATTCTATTTTTGGCAGTGGACAGTATGGGTTCAGTTCAGTTGGTCCTCTTCTTCAGTTGTTTCAGCTGGCACTTCAGTTCCTAGCCTTGGGTGCATATTTCTTGGAGAGATAAGTATTTTCATTATAATATTATATTTTAATATTATACCCCCTTGCCTAGCAGTACAACTTTAAGTTGTTTTTTAAAAGGGGACTTTGAGGGTCAAGGCGCCATGAGAAGATAAATTATATTTTAATGTCAAAAATTGAGCTTAAGGAAAACGGATGCCCTTTTGAGAGATTTAACTTTATTTTTAAAAAGTGAATTATTTCAAAGGTGAAATGGGGCGCCATCTTTTGGAGGGAAAAGGTGAATTTGAAATTAGGGTTTGGGCACCTTCTTGAAGCTTCTAGATGTTTCTCTCTTGCCTATTTAATCAGGCCTCAGCTCTTCATTTGGGATCTTTTGTCTTCTACACCGTTATGCTGCTGAATTATCTTCAGGCACTTGCTTCGAGGAAAGCACACCTCCTAGCATTGGCTCTTCTTCTTGCTTGAAAGATAGCAACTAGTTGAGAGGTTAGCATGTATTAGGATTAAATGGCATTTTCAGTTGAGTATTTGCATTTGGAGTTCTAGATTGCATTTTCTATCATATTTATGATGTTGCTGAATGTCATTAAGGAATGTAAGTTTTACTCATAGCTCATGAAATAAAAATGCTATCATTCTGGGTACTGAGTCTATTGATTTGTCTATGAAAGGCGACCATTCTAGCATATTATCAGATTTTATTAGTGACTATTTGATTTTATAGAGAAAATTCGCCCTTGCAGCTGGGCCATACCATCTTGAAGTTACATTGAATGTTGTGCAAAATAAATAAGGCATGTTTGGGTTGGTTTAGGGATTGCATCTTGGGCGCCAACATCAGTATAGTAATCTGCATTTGATTTCGCGTCAATAGGATGAGTTTTGAGTAAGTTATGTGCATCTTAGTGAGTTATTATGCTGCTGTTCTGTATTAATTATGTCAAAAACAGTCATACCAGATTTGAGAAAGTTCACTAGTTGTGCGAGGAGTTGATACTCAAAGAGTTTGAGAGTGAAGAAGAGGGTTCTTAACTTGTTATAGCTTTGGAAGTTCTTAATCTTATGATATTGGCAAGCTCTCTAATTTGTTGTAAGCTGAACAGTAGTACTGTCAGCAATTCTCTCGTTTCATTTTGAATTTACATGTATTTCCCACTGAACAAGTGGAAGAGGCTGGCTTGCCGCCTATTTGCTTTCAGTTGAGTAGTTCAGGGACCCTCTGACCATATGCTCACCATCAATCGACGCCATTCTTGGTTAGGGTTACATTTTGTTCATCATGCATTGATCCTCTGACCATATGCTCGCCATCACTCAGCACCATTCTTGGTTAGAGTTCCTTTCAATTTTGCATTGCATAGATCCTCTAACCAATGCTCACACCTTGCCCACATCGGGATCCTGGTGTACATTCTGGTTAGAGTTACCTTCCGCATCGTTTTGGGTTTGTGCTAACCTTAACGGGTGCGTGTTGCATTGTAATCTATTGTGAAAATCAAAAAAAAAAAATTTGGTCTAGTTCATTATAGCTGTAATGTCCCCGTTTTTAGCACTTCACTTTTCAGTGATTGATAGTCTATTTCTAGTGTGTTGTCGGCAAGTCAGTGACAAAATTAGGGTTTTTGACTGCTTGATGGGTTCTCTTGAAGATTCAGGGTTTTGCTTGTTGGAGTTTGGGTGTTTGGATTCTGGATTCCTTCTAGGTTTTCAGAGAGCTTCGTAGAGGTATGACTTGCAACTGCGTCGGGCAACCTTTCTAAACTTACTATTTTTAGTAAGTTATGATGGCTACATCTCGGAGTTTGGGATTTTGGATTGCGAATTCTTTCTGGGTTTTCAGAAAACTTCGCAATGGTGTCGCATGCATTCCATTCTGAGCAACTTCTTGAATTTACTATTTTTAGTAAATTCTATTTTTAGCAGTGGTCCAATTAGCACCAGCTCCGTCAACTTTCCTCTTCTGGCAGTTCATTGGGTAATTCTAATTTTTGGCTTAAAGGGTTCATTTTGGAGAAATAAGTATTTTAAAGACAATAATGTTTTATTTTATAAAATAACCCCTTGTCCTAGTAATATGACTTTAAGTTGTTTTAAAGAAGGGGACCTTGAGGGGTATTTTCTCATGAAGAAATATTTTTATATTTCTAAATTAGTCAAATTGCTCTTGAGGAAATTGGACGCCAACTTAAGGAGAGAAATACTTTATTTAAAAATGTTTTATATTGCCTTCGAAAAGGGACGCCACTTTGGAGGGATAAGGGAGTCAACTTCAAATTTGAAATGCTTTGACCTTGGTTTGGGCACCCTTCTAGATGCTTTTGGAAGATCCTTCTCAAGTCTATAAAAGGAGGCTTCTATTCTTCATTTGCTATCTTATTTTTCTATCATATTGTTATGTTGTTGAAATACTTTTAGAGTTACTTCGAGGGATGCATACCTCCTAGCCATTTCTCTTGGTTTCGTGCTTGAAAGATAGCACCTAGCTAAGGCTTCAGAGACTGCTTCTCATCCAGAAAAGCAAAAAGAGCATCAAGGTTGAAGATTTCAAAGATTTTGTCAGTTTTGCATTTGCTGGTTAGGGTTTGGCTAAAGTAGAAATCTGCTCATAAGTCTTTGTATGAATTTTTGTTGGTTCTAGGTACTTCACATATGGTTTCCTCATCCTAGGGCGCCCCTCTTTGGTGAGTTTCAGAATTTATTATTGAGTGTATGATTTTATCTTCTCAAAATCACCCTTCTCCTTGGCCGTACCATTATGGGCTATCTTAGGAAGTGTGCCAAAAAATAATACTGCATTTTGATAGTCATTTCTCAGTCATTTTTTCATTGTCAGCATTCTAGCTCTCGTTTGCATCTAGTTTCAAGTGATTTGGTTGGGTTTTGAGTGAGTTATGAGCTTTTTAGTGGATTACTGTGTTGCTGGTTGAAGTTTCCAGATTTGCTGATTTTATATCAGAGTTCCAAAAGTTCGGTTCATGTGTTGTTTTCTCAATATTGTGAAGTAAAATAAGTTGGAACAACATTCTATTAGTGGTTGCTTTGGTTTAACAGTTTGTAACACTTTGTAATCTGCAGATTGTGCATTGTAAGGCTGTTAATAGTAGTACTATTTCAGTCATTTTATATTCTGCAATTACTTAGTTTTAACAGTAGCAAACCTAATAATCTTTGGATGGTTTACCGCCAGAGATGGGTGAATGAACTACACACTTAAAGTTCTTGGATGGTATTCCGCCAAGAATGGAATTAAAGCTTTGCACTTCTTACATTGTATTCGCTCCCGCTGAATAAGTGGTAGAGCTTTCTTTCAGCATTGTATTTACTTTTTGTTACTCTGCCAGATGGTCGCTACTTGCCCTACTTGGGTTGGAAAGCACATTCTTGGTGTCGAGTTTACTTTCAGCATTGTAATTCCTTTCTAGTTGTACTGACGATCCTCTTGCCATATGACAACATCTTTCTCATCTTGAGATTGAGTGCGCATTCTTGGCAAAGAGTTACTTGCAAACTATTGGTTTGTTTTGGACTAACCCTAACGGTTGCTTCTTGCATTAGTGTGTTCATTGAAATAAATTGAAAAGATTGGTCTGGTTCATTACAGTGGTAAATAAACTGACCACCTCTGCCAAGTTGCTCCTGCACCATCATCTACAACCTCTACACAAAAATATGCAACATTCATATACCCATTTGCAACTACAACTTTATCTTAGATACTAATGCAATCTCTTCTTTAAAGGGTAAATAATCAGCATTTTTTAATTCAATTTAATCATATATTACCTTCTTTGTTGCCCCAACATCATGTTCTTCATCCTCGAAACCATCCATGTATGACTCTTCACAAGGTTGTTCAAATTTCTCCCATGTGTTCATGTCCTCCAAAGGACCATCATCTAATGTATATCCTTCTTTGTTTTCTACATTGAAGAATAATGCTAGCAAAATCTTGGATTTTATCTTCCATATTTGCACCTTCTCATCATCTTCCTCCAATATTTGTCTCTTGACTATCCTATCCAGCATCCTCATCTCTTATTTCAACAAGAGATCATCCTCATGATCTTCACCAATCAACTTTTCAAATCTAGGACGATCCATAATTTTTGAATACAAACCTTCTTCATCCACCTCACACAATACACTCCATCCACATGCTATCGCTACAACTTGTGCCACATTATTTTCTCCATTTGTGTGGACTTCCCCCATATATTCTTCCTTACATTCAACCACTAATAAATTGCTGCAATACTCTTTCTTTATGATGTTCTATTCATTTTCCTCTTTCATGAGAACATTCTTCTTCCCATGTCTGTAATGCCACACTCTCACTTCCTCTTTAATCTTCCTTTCCATACATTTACTTCAACTTGGAGCTTTTCAAATTCTTCATGATACTTCCTATTTTTCACTTCTTCCTAATATTTTTCTCAAAAAAAAATTATTTGGGCCTCCTCATGACCCATCCCATCCTCTCTAGTATAGACTACCTCATGTTTGGTGGTCTGTCTACACACAAACCACACACACACCACTGCAATTCCTGGTGCAAACTACCTCACATCAATGCTTCTACCTACACATTGAGGAACTCCCACTTTGATTCCATTGATGAAGTAAGAAACCAACCCTTAGTCACATACTCAGAAAAATCTTAAAATTCAACTTAAAAATGGTTTGAAAGAACACAAAAATCTATAAGTATTTTTTTTTGTTAATTCAAAATCTCCTTCAATTACATAACAAGAAAGAATTTCTGAAAATACATTGTTTCATAGCCATATGGGCTGATGAAAAACATTAAAAATTTGATATGAGACTGAAATATGACAAAAAAAATCAAATACAAAATGGTTTCAATCAATCTCTCTTCTTTCACTTGATTCTAACTCCTTCAACCTGCATTCATCATTGAAAATTACTGTTGCAAACAAACCATGAAATCATCTTGATCTTCTTATTGTTGTAGCACACCTCCAAACTTGCAACATAAAATTATTCTTGGCATCTTTCAACCTTCTTTTTACCAAAGTTCTCAAGCTTCCTTCACACAAACTTCACTAGCTCACTATCTCCCAAAATGTGGAGCTCACTAGCTCTCTAAAATATGGTCTTATGTGCAAATAGAAGTATGCAACAATGGAGTCTTCAAATACTCTCTTCAATTCGACAGCATCTCCCCATCTCACCTACAAAAAATCCCAAATCCATCTCCCCAAATGACAAGGAATCGTAATGTAGAAGTTTTAAAATGAGAAAACCACTATGATTTTCCAAAACCATAAGGAAAAAACCTCCTTGGAAAACCCACACCCTATTTCAAGAAATAATCATAAAAATAATAAAATTACTCAATGCTCACATGGCCTTCACATGGGTACCTAAACCATGCCCAATAAAATTTGGTCAATTCTTGCATCTTCATTGATCTCCGATAGCCCCGACAACTCCAAATACGAACATGCAATGTATGCAACATGCAACATGCAACATGCAAAGCTTGTGGTACAAACATGCAATTGCATGCAAGACATACAATTTAACATGCAAGTAAATCCACCCCAAATGGTCCCCACCAAGAATGAGACATCGAAAAGGAGTATTTTCCCAATTATGCCTTAGAAACATTTACATCTTGACATATTTCCTCACAAAATTTCATTTGCATATCACCATAAGGTAAAATCATATTATTGCAAATTAAAATATTTATTTTCCACACACCTTAGCCCTCATTGAAAACAACAAAAATAAATTAGCAATAATTTGGTGATTCAAGATTTCTAGTACCCCTAGATGCTCCTGCATCACAAGATGGGCATGTGCACCAAGGTTGAGGACCAAAAACTAGCCACTCCATTTTTTGGTCCCATAAAATATAAATTCTAAGCACATTGTAATGAAACACACTCTTGTTATGGTTTGATTGTGATTGAGCCTAGGTTTAATCATTAAAAATCCATAGTGTGAGCACATTATAATGTGCTTGCATTATGGGATTTTATTGGCATAACATGAGAATGTTATAATGCACTTATGTTATGCTATTGCATTGACATAATGTGAGCATGTTATAACGTGTTTGTGTTATTGTTTTCTTTTGAAAAAATTCTTTCTCTTTCTCTTTCACTTCACTTTCTCTTTCTCTTTCTCTTTCTCTTTCGATGAAACTATATAAATGAGATAAACATTTATATATGGACATTTACTTTCTTATACTTTAAGTTATATGTCATGTATATAGTTTTAAGGTGTTTGAGAATGGTTTCACATTTCTAGAAGTTATAATGCAAATTTTATTTTTTATCCTATAGTTTTTTAGAATTTTTCAAAATTTAGTAATCAACTCAAATTTCAATAATCAAGATGTCAAATTTTAGTAATTAACAAGCTTTATCATCTTTCTCTCTATCTAACTCTTTGTATATCCCTTACACTCTAGACCTCAATCTCTCACTATCTCCATCCCTTTATCTACCTCTCTTTATCTAACTCTCTCCCTCCCTTGAGCTCAAGAACTACCTATGTAGACCTCTCCATCCTTCTCTCTATCTCCCTCCCTCTCTCTTTCTCTCTCTCCCTCTCCCTCCTCTCTCCAATTATTTATATATCACTTGTCTCTCTCCCTCTCTCTCTACTTCTCTCATCTCCTCTCTCTCTCTTTCTTTCTCTCCTTTCATCTCTACTTCTCTCTATCTCACCTCTCTCTCTCCCTCCCTTCACACCTTTTCCTCTATTGAAAATTAAACTTAAAACTTGCAACAATATGAATCAAAGTATCTGTTTGCAAATCTAAATTTTTGTATCCAAAATTACCAATATTATGATATGTGATTAGCAATTGCAATAATGAAAGAAAAATAAAAAATACCACAAGAAAGAGAATCACAAGTGAAACAAGATATACATGGAGAAACCCTTTCGAGAAAAAGCACCAAACCCAAAGAGATCCAATGTTTGTATTAATCTTCAAAAAAGTACATCAATGACAGTCATCTCTAAAATATGGCAGCACTTCGTTACTCTGACAACCTACAAAAAAACTCATGAAACAACCATCTTAATGCTCCACTATAAATAATTTTATGGGAGAGAATACCACATATGGTAGATCTCGAAACAACAAGCAAAAACACCTGGAAAAACCCACATGGTGAAAATTATTAAAAGATCACATGGCCTTCACATGGGTGCCTAATCCATAGCCAATCAAAGTTGGTCAATACCGAGTGCTCTATAACTCTTCAACGACTCAGACAACTCAAACCTAGAACATGTAGGCTTCAATGTGTTGAGAAAATGTGTCTCAAACTTGCAATTACTTTTGATACACAGGGTACTATTCAGTTGACGATGATGGGGGGGCATGGGGGGATCCCCCCCCATGAGGGGTTTGGGGAAATCATCCCCTAGGCTGGGGTCTAGGGGTAGTGCACCCTGGTGGGGGCTTGAGGGTAGTGCCCTTGAAAGGAAAATTTTAATTATATTTAATTATTGTAAATTTGAAACATAAAGGGGGGTAAAAATTTTATTAAACCAAGGAAACGTTACAAAGCAAGGGCATTAAATGGTCCTATCAAGTTCAACCAAGTGATTCAATTGATGAGACAAATCCAGGGGTAGTTGGCCTCGATCCACCAAATTCTAATCATGCATATGATCAGAAGCCCATTTAGCCAAGCAATCAGCAACACCATTCCATTCATGGGGAATATGATTGAAAGTAATAAACTCTAGAGAGGCACAGAGAGTGAGAATTTGTTCAACAATCAAATCCAACTGCCAACTCACATTATCCATATGCTGCCTTTTCAGTAAGTTCACCACAACCTGGGAGTCAGAATCACATATGATCCTTCACCATCCCAACTGACTGCCCTGCTCCACATCCAATAAAATGGCCTAAACCTCCATAAGATTATTCGTATGAAGACCCTTATACACAAAGAAAATAAATTGAACATCTCCTGAGCTATCACGTCCCACACCCCCAATGCTAGCATGACCTGGATTTCCATGAGAAGAGCCATCCGAGTTGATTTTTAGGACTCTAAAGGGAGGAGGGGTCCATATTCCATCCCTATTCACCTTCAGGGTAGGATGCCTGCATCTATTGCGCATGAGTTGTCATTGCGGAGGAGGAAGATGAAGACGATTACAACAATCAACATCCTGAGGGTCCACCAGCATAGTCATATCACACTTAGCCGCAATATTTTCTCCTAAGGAGTGTAAAATTTTCCTCCAAAGGTGAGGAGCTATCAACCGCGAATCCTGAAAGATCCACCTATTCCTCTCCAACCAAAGGTTCCAGATAATAAAGGAAGGCCCAAGAGCCCAAGCAGCCTGAAGAAAGGAAGTAGAAATAGGGGCCCTGCCCCACCATTCCTCAAATTCCACCAAAGAGGAAACATGCCAGCAGGCCGTATTCCACACCCCCCACCAGAAGTGCCAAATCTCCCTAGCATAGGAGCATTGGAAGAAGATATGGGAGACACCCTCTTCATAGCCATGACACAAAACACACATAGAGGGGCCTTGGAAACCACTCTTACATAAATTATCCCAAGTAAGACACCGATTTTGAGCCACTAACCACATAAAGAAGTTGCACTTGGGCCATGACAACTTGTGCCAAACTTGCTTCCACCAAGGGACCTCAATGTCCCCAAACAACTGCCTACCAACCTGCTTATAACCGGCAACCACAGAGTACTTTCTAGACAAGTCTGAACCATCCCAAGCCAAGACATCAAGTCCTCTCAAAGAATTACAAGCACGGGAAGCCAAAAGTTGGGAAAGCTCACGCCTATCCCCCTCAGACCCTCCTGGTGGCCACTCAGAAGGGTGCTTCCAATGAAAATGTAGAACCAAACCATCATGTTGTGCCACCTTATAATGCTCCATAGTATCCCAGCCACCCACACTAAAAACCTCAGAAAGAGGCTGGAGATGAGGAAAAGAAGAAAGAATAGGAGGGTGACCATCCCAAGAATCTAACCAAAAAAGAGCCTGTGACCCTGAATGATAGATCCAAAAAAGAGCATCCTTAATCAACTGCGCCCCCACTTTCAAAGTATGCCAAATAATAGAACCACTCCCTTCCAGAGGATAGCGAGGGACCTCAAAAGAAGCAACACCCTGAAGATATTTATGGTTGAGAATACGAGCCCAAAACTGGTGCTGATGGGTGCACCAACACCAATAAAGCTTGGCAGCAAGAGCTTTCCCATTCAAAATAGCAGAGCGTAAACCAAGACCGTCCTCCTGCTTTGGTCTACACACTGATTCCCACTTAAGAAGGCTCCATTTTGAAGACAACAAATTACCGCTCCAAAGAAATTGATGAGAAAGAGCATCAAATTCCTTAAGGAAATACATAGGAGCTGCTTGAACAAAGCACCTGTAGATGGGAAGGGCCTGGATAACAGACTTGAGAAGAGTCAATCTAGCTACAGAAGACAACCAACGATGAGTCCAATGAGTAACCTTCCGCCTAAGCTTATCAAGCAACTGCTGCTAAGAGGATCTGGGCTGATGGCCAACAGTAAGAGGAATACCCAAGTAGACAAAGGGAAGAGACCCAATTTGAAACCGCAGAATAGCAGCAATCCGACGCTGGATAGCTTGAGGAGTATTAAAGAAGATTATTGTAAATTTGGATCATTCATCATTATGTCTCATATCTGACGGCTGATATTTTATTAGCTTGACTTGCCCCATAAGGAAACCCTACTTTATGAGTCATTGTATTACGGTTCTATATTGGGATGTATTCTAAGATTCTGATAGCAATTGTATTGCCTCTAGATCTTTGAGTGGTGATACTCCTATGAGAAGTTTTCTCTACAAGTATATGTAATATTTGTGATTGTTTAATAATATATTAGGTGGCTTTTAGAGTGTGGGGTTTTTCTCTCAAAAGGGTTTTCCCCACATAAATTATTGTGTTGTGGTATGCATGGTATTTGTGTTTATTTTTGTTTAGTTTCTATAACTGTTAAAGATCTATAAAAGTTTTGCATTATTCTCCTCTCAAGATTAGTGTAGGAAGTTGTTTTGCTACCTTAGCTTCCTTACAAGTGGTATCAGATCCTTATCACCTTTGGTTTTAGTTGTGGGTTGTTGGGTTTTTTTAACTAATCCATATTTGAGTGGAAGCTTGTGCAGAAGACACTTTGTGATCTTATTGCAGGATTTTTCAGATGGAAAGTTCATCAGGGAGAATAGAGGTGAATAAATTTTTTGGAAATAATTTTGAAATGTGGAAGCTAAAGATGGAGGATCTGTTGATAGATTGAGATATGTGGGATGTTGTCGATGAGTATGTTTCAAGGCCTATAGATCTTACTCAAGCTACTCAATATGATGTTATGGACTGTAAAGCTAAGGGTCTAATCAAATTGTGCTTGGCATACTCTATTTTAATCAATTTCCATGGAGAGACCTCTTCACATAAACTATGGAAGAAGCTTGGTGAGATGTATCAAGCCAAATATTTAGTGAACATTATTTTCTTGAGGAAGAAATTATATTCCTTGAGAATGGAAAAGGGTGGACAAATTATAGACCACCTAGAAGCATTCAATATCCTAGTGGCTTAGTTGGCATCAGTTGGTGTCAAAATGGATGAGGAAGATAAATGCTAGATCTTGCTTTGTTCTTTGCCTGATTCATGGGATTCTCTTATTATGGCTATTGGGAGTAATTTTGTCATATTGAAGATTGAAGATGCTGTGGGTTCTTTGCTTTCTGAAGAGATGAGGAGGAAGGTATCCATCAATGCCAAGGAGGTATTGACTATTCATGGAAGATCTAAGGAAAAAGGCAAGAAGAATGAGAAGCATCAAAAATACAAGTCCAAGGGGAGATCTAAGTCTCCTAGAAAGTCCAAAGTTATTTGTTGGAACTGTGGTAAGCTTGGACATGTTCATAAGGACTGCATAGAAGAAAAGGAAGAAATTTGATTCTGATTCTAAGTCGGGTAAGGAAGATGGTGACGTATTCATTGCAGCTTTGGGAACTCGTGTAGGTAATGATGCATGGTTAATTGACTCAGGTGCATCTTTCAATATGACCTTTAATAGAGACTAGTTTTCTGAATATGAAAAATTTGATGGAGGTAAGGTGTACTTAGGTGATGATTCTCATTTAGAGATTGTTGGCTATGGTAAAGTTAAAATAATATTTCATAATGGTAGAATAAGAAGGATTAATGGTGTGTTGCATATCCCTAATTTAGCATGAAATTTGTTATCTGTGATCAAACTAATAGATGTTAAGAGGTGTTATGGTGATCGCTAGAGGTGTTAGATATGGCACATTGTATAAGCTTGATGCATGCACTGTTGAGTGCAATAGTACTTCTACGAAAAGTAAGTCTGTGGAAGAAGTGAGGGTTTCACCTTCAACAGATGGTCATGGCTTTTGTGTACCCAAGGGTGCTCTTTCTTCCGAAAAAAAATTACCTATAGAGAAAACTATGTTATGGTACTAGAGACTAGGCCACATTGGAGAAAAGGGTCTGAGTACCTTGAAAAATAAAAACATCATTGAAGGTTTGTTTGATTGTAATCTTGAATTTGATTTCTTGAGCATTTCATATATGGAAAAAAAAATTGTCTTCAATTTTACCCAAGTTCTCATAAATCTTGTGGTTTATTGGATCTTATTCATTTTGATGTGTTTGGTTTTGTAGATGTTCCTTCAATTGGTAAATCCACATATTATGTTTCATTTATTGATGATTATAGTAGAAGGAAATGGGCATATTTTCTAAAGAGTAAATTTAAAGTTTACAATCGATTTAAAGAATTTAAAGGAATAGTTGAGTTGTAGACTGGAAAGAAAATAAAATGTTTGAGGAATGATAATGGTGGTGAATTTTTCTCTAATGATTTTGATAGATTCTGTAAAGATTGTGGTATTCATAGAAAAAATACAATTCTATATTCTTCACAACAAAATGGAGTTGCGGAAAGAATAAACAAGACACTGATGGAGAAGGCTAGGATTATGTTGAGTGGTGCTAGTCTAGAACAAAGGTTTTGGGTTGAAGTTGTTTCCATTGCTTGTTATCTGATTAACAAGTCTCCTACATCAAATCTTGTTGATAAGACACTATAGAGGCATGGTTGGGTTGCAAGCCTTCATTAAGACATCTTAGAGTTTTTGGTTGTGAGGAATATGCACATGTGCTAAAGGAGAAGCGAACAAAGTTGGAGAACAAGGCTATGAGATGTATCTTCATTGAATAAAGTTATGGTGTGAAAGGATGCAAGCTTTGGGATCTTATTACATAGGAGGTAATACATATTAGAAGTGTTAATTTTAGAGAAATTAAGACTTTTTTTGGTTATGTGCAGGATCATCATGGAAAAAATAGGCCCTTAAATGGAAAAAAATTCAGAAAAATAAGAGTTAGGCAACTTTACGTAAAAAATTGAATAATTTATCTATATTATTTCAAAAATATGTAAGAATAAAATTTTTAGAAAATATAATTTAGTTTCTAAGTTACTAGGTTTATTTAAAAAATAAAAAAAATTATTTGGTAAAAATTTGAAATTTCAATGCAGTAGTACTTAATTTCAAGGAAAAAATAAGTAGGTGTCTGTCTGACCACCTTAATCACAATAAAATGATAATTTTTTTTATAATATTTTAGATATAGGTAGAGGACTCATGTCTGATGTGATGCATATTTTTTTGTAATTTGTTTCCAATTAAATAATTAATTATGAATTTTTATTACAACTTTTAAAAATTAAAAATCATATGTCTAACCACCTTAACTTGGTCAAAACTTCATGAAATTCATTTTTTTTTTTTAATCCTATAGTATGTAAAGCATAGAATGTGACACATGTTTTAGATTCAAAAATGTGATATTGTTTGAAAGCTATAGATGTTTTTCAATCAGCCTATCAATTAAGACTTTAGTTGTAATTCAAATAGAAAATAAATAATAATTATTTATTAAATTCAAAATAAAACATAATTTATATTGGTGGAAAGGTGAGAATCTCCTTTAAAAACCCTTTTCGTTTCATCAATTTTGGGTACGAAAAAAATCGTCAGCCACATACCCTACAAAAACCCATCATATCGCCACTTTTTGGCCCATCGTGATCCAGCACATACCCTTCTATTACATTGCAGCCAAAACAAAGTAAATAGGAAGATGTGATTCAATTTCCTTCTATGCCAGACAAATTTGAATCGAGGCCCATGGATATACAAGAAGTTGAGGAGAGCTCATCTAGCTCTGAATCTTCAGAAGAGGAGGAAGAACCACCAACTTAGCTTTTCCATAGGTCTACAAGGCATAGACAACCACTTGAAAGGTATTCACTTGATGATTGGAATTGTATTTTTTCTTTGAATACTAACATGGGTGAATCCAAATTAGTAGAAGAAGAATTAGGTATGAATGATGTAGAATCCTTGAAGATTGCTATGGACCAAGAAATGCCAACTTTGAAAAAGAATGATACATGGGATCTTGTACCATTTCTTAAAGGATGAAAAATTGTTGGTTGCAAATGGGTGTTCAAAAAAACTATTGCTTCAGATGGAAGTATTGAGAAGTCAAAGAAACGTTGGTTGCAAAAGGTTAGTCTCAAGTTGAAGGTGTTGATTATGGTGAGATATTTTCTCCTGTTGCAAAAATAAGATCCATTAAATTTTTTATTTCTATTGTTGTTGCTTATGATTTAGAAGTTGAGCAAATGGATGTGAAAACTATTTTCCTTCATGATGACTTGGAGGAGGATATTTATATGACACATCCAAAGCACTACGTAGTGAAAGGTAAAAGTAAATTGGTTTGCAAATTGAAGAAATCTTTGTATGGCCTAAAACAGAGTCCTAGTATGTGATACCAAAAATTTGATACATATGTGTTGAGTTTGGGATTTGAGCGTTCTAAATTAGATCATTGTGTTTATTATAAAAAAAATGGTGATTGTTTCTTGTTTATTGCATTACATGTTGATGATATGTTATTTATCAGTAAAGGGAAAGGTATGATTTCAAAAATAAAATCTCAACTTGCTGGTAAATTTGAAATGAAAGATCTTGATGTAGCTAAACACATTCTTGGGATGGAAATTAGAAGAGATAGAGTGAATAGAAAGCTATGGCTTAGCCAAATTAAGTATGACAATCCAATTTTACAGAGGTTTGATATGTAGGCTTGTAGACCATTGTGTGTTCTTGTTTTAGCTGGAACAAAGTTATCTATTTCAGATTGTCCAAAATCCTCATCAGAGATGGAAGACATGAGCAAAGTACCTTACCAGAGAGAAGTTATCATTGTAATATGATTGAATACAAGATTTCCCTTGATATTCATGGTTATGTGGATTCAGACTGGGTAGGCGATGTTGATAGTAGAAGATCCACCAGTGCTTATGTGTTTACTTTATTTGGTGGTGCAATTAGTTGGATGAGTAAGCAACAAGCTATGGTTGTTTTGTCCACTACTAAAGCAGAGTATATGGCAGCTACTCAAGCATGTAAAGAAGCCATTTGGCTTAAGAGACTGTGTTCAAATATTGGAATAAAACAAGGTGCAGTGACAATTTATTATGACAGTCAGAGTGTGATATGTCTAGCCAAGAACCTGACATTTCATGTCAGGACCTAGCACATTGATGTATAGTATCATTTTGTTAGAGATATGGTCAAAGATGGTAGGGTGAAGTTGGTCAAGGTAGATAATTTGATGAATTTTGTTGATTCTTTAACTAAGCTTGTGAGCACAAATAAATTCAGATGGTGTTCAGAGACTATGGGCCTTTTGGCCCCTAGCAATTAAGAGATGATGATGACACTTGCCCTTGCAAGGTGTTCGACAAGTGGGAGATTTTTTGAGAAAATGTGTCTCAACCTTGCAATTATTGTTGATACATAGGGTAGTGTTCAACCAACAATGATGGGGGGCATGGGGGAGATCCCCCCACCATGAGGGGTTTGAGGGGATCATCCCCCTAGCTGGGATCTAGGATTAGCATGTCCTAGTGGGGGCTTGGGGGTAGTGCCCTCGAAAGGAAAATTTTATTTATATTTTATTATTGTAAATCTGGACCACTCATCATTATGTCTCATATCCGATGGTTGATATTTTATTATCTTGACTTACCCTAGAAGGAAACCCTATTTTATGAAGGCATTGCATTGCGGTTGTGTATTGTGATGATTCTAAGAGTTTGATAGTGGTTGTGTTGTCTCTAGATCTCTGAGTGGTACTCTTGTGAGAAGCTTGCTTTATAATTATATTCTAATCTTTGTGATTGTTGAATAATAAATTGGGTGGCTTTTAAAGTGTGGGGTTTTTCTCCCAAAAGGGTTTTCCCCACATAAATCATTGTGTTGTGGTATGCATGATATTTGTGTTTATTTATGTTTAAGTTTCTCTAACTATTAAAAATCTATAAATTTTTTGCATTATTCTCCTCTCAAGATTAGTGTAGAAAGTTTTTTTGCTATCTTAACTTCCTTACAGAACACTCAACACGTGCAAACATGAAAATAACATGGAGCATGCACTTTTGGGTGACAACCAAAAGGAATATTCTCTTGGGATGCTCTATAACTATCACTGTAGTGGGTCAACCTCTTTAAATGTAATTATAATTTTTATAGGAAAATAAATAACAAATATTTTGACCCTAATTATGTCCTCTAGAACACTTTCTAAAGAACATGGAGGCACACAATTATCAACTTAGGATAGAAATTATTTAATGTCACCTATCCTAACACTCTCCATCCCTCCTTCCCCCCTTCTCTCTATCCCTCTACTTATCTCTCTATCTCTCCCTCCCTACCTCTCCCTACCTCTCTCTCTCTCTCAACCTCTCAACTTTCTCCCCCTCTAGATCTCTCTTCCTCCCTCCCTCCCTCCCTCTCCCTCTCTTTTTTCCTCTCTACTTCTCTCTATATCACCTAGATCCTTCCTACCTCTCTCTCATTCTCTCCTTTTCTTTCTACTTTTCTCTATATCACATCTCTCTCTCTACCTCTTCCTCTCTCTCTCTCTCAATCTATCCCCTTCCTCCTACTCTCTCTACTTATCAATATATCACCTACCCCTCTTTATATCTCGCTCACTCCCTATCTCCCTCCCTCCATCCCTTCCCCAATCTATTTCACTTTCTCCTTCCCTCTCTACTTTTATCTATCTCGCATCTCTCTCTCCTTCTACATCTCTACCCCCCTCTCTCTCTCTCTCACTACTCTCTATATCACCTCTCTCTCTCATTTTCTCCTTCCCTCTCTACTTTTATCTTTATAACCTCTCTCTCCCTCCCTCCCCTCTCTCCTTCCCTCCTTCCCCTCTCTCTCCTTCCCTCTAATAGTTTTTCATATCTTGTACCTCTCTCTCTCCCTTCCTCTCTTTCTCCCTCTCTCTCTCTCCTTCTCTATATACTTCTCTCTATCTCTCTCTCTCCATCTCTACCTCTCCCTCCCTACTTCTCCCTCCCTCCTCTCTCTCTCTCTCTATCTCACCTCTCTCTATGACTCCCTACCTTTCCATCCATCCCTCTCTCTATCCTTATCTACTTTTCTCTATCACTCTCTCCCTCCCTACCTCTCCCTCCCTCCTCCCTCTCTCTCCGCATTCCTCCTCTACTCTCTATATCACTCTATTTCTTCCTCCCTCTCACCCTCCCTCTCTACCTATCTCCCTCCTTCTCCTCCTCCTCTCTCTCTCTCTCTCTCCCACCTTCCCTAGTTACTTCTCTTTATCTCACATATCCCAATCTCTCCCTCTCTCTCTAAATCTCCCCACTTTCATCCTCTCTCTCTCTCTCCCACTCTCACTCCAACTCTCTCTCCACCCCTCTCTTTTTTTCTATCTCACCTCTCTCTATGGCTCCCTACCTTTCCCTCCATCCCTCTCTCTATGATCCAAGTGGATACTTGTCGTCAAAAATTGAAGTGTTCCACATGCTCCATATTTCATCACCATATCGAAGATCTTGTCAAGAGCTTTTCAATGCATTTTGAACAAACCAAATCTGAGTCTGTATGTGAGAGTTATGGTCGGTCAAAGTTGAGGGTTGACCATGATGATGTGGCAGGAATGATGACATGGCAAGAATGATGACGTGGAAAAAATGAGGACATGACTATTTAAAATATAATTTAAAAGCTAAATTCCCTTAAATTTAAATTATTAAATCTTTTAAGTTTTAAAATCCCATACTACGAGATTTTTAAGGGGTCTTAGAGATTTTTTAGGATATTAAAAGATTTTTAGAGGATTTTAAAAGATTTTAAGGGAGATTTTTAAGGGCTTGAAATATCATAAAAGATATTTTAAAACTAAAATTAACGTTAACCTCCAAACTTAAAACAAATTTAATCCCTTATGATTTTTATAGCCCGAAATTATGAGGGCCATGAATATACGAGAGACAGTTTGGTTTTATTAGAGTTGTTAAAACTAATATTAAAACCAATCAACCTCTAAATGGCTTTCCTATGAGAAAAGACAAAAATAAATAAACAATATGGAACCCAGATGGAAGAATTTGTTTTTTTTTAGGGGATAGTGGTTGAGATTATTGTTTTATTTGTAAAAATAGGGGAAATTTGTTGTAAGGGGGTTATTTTATTAAATATGGTGGTTTAACCCCATATGGGAAAATTATGTATAAAAAGAGGGGAATTTAGGACTTGGGATAAGCAAGTGGTGATTTTTTTATGAGATTATTTTGAATTGTGGAGAGAATTTTGTATGGAGAGTCTGAGTGTCTGAATTTGTGCATTGAAGGAGTGTTACTCTATTGCACTTGAAAGAGGAAGACTTTGAAACTATTGAAGACTCGACATTGTATTCTATTTATGCCTTGTAATCAGTTTGGAGCATAATCAAGGATCGGTCACTCTTTAGAGAGGGACCCAGAGACGTAGCCATATTGGTGAACTATGTTATCAACTATGTTTGCAATTCTCTCTTCTCTCTTGTTCTAAATCACTTTGTTATTTTCATTAACTTAATTGTGTTGGTGTTTCACTAAAGTAATTTGGATTTTAAAGATTGTAAACATTAAGCATTCAAGTGCAATTAGTCTAGATCCTAAATCAGATCACTCTATCCTTATCTGCTTATCTCTATCACTCTCTCCCTACGTCTCCCTCTTTCCTTCCCTTTCTCTTCACCTTCTTCCCTTTCTACTCTTTATACCACTCTATCTCTCACTCTCTTCCTCCCCCCACCTTCCCTCTCTACTTCTCTCTATCTCAACTATACATCTCTACCTCTCTCCCTCTCTCTCACAATCTCCCCACTTTCATCCCCTCTCTACTTCTCTCTATATCACCTGCTCTCTTTCCCTCTCTTTTTCAGTTTTTCCACCTTCATCCTTCCCTCTCTACCTCTCCCTCCCTCATTCCCCCTATTTCTCTTCACCTTCATCCTTCCCTCTCTACTATCTATATAAATAAGATATCTCTCTCTTCCTCCCTCTCCACTTCTCTCTATCTCAACTATCCCTCTATACCTCTCCCTCCCTCCTCTCTCTCTCTCTCCCACCTTCCCTCTTTACTTCTCTCTATCTCACCTATCCCACTCTCTCCATCTCTATTGCAATCTCCCCACTTTCATCCCCTCTCTACTTCTCTCTATATCACCTACTCTATGTACCTCTCTCTTTCAATGTTTCCACCTTCATCCTTCCCTCTCTACCTCTCCCTCCCTCCCCCTCTCTTCCTCTCCACCTTCCTCCTTACCTCCCTCCCTCATTCCCTCTCTCTTTCTCTCCACATTCCTCCTTCCCCCCTCTCTCTCTCTCTCTCTACGTCCCTCCCAACTTCCTTTTCCTTCTCTTTGTCTCAACTATCCCTCTCTAACTCTCTCCCTCTCTCTCTCCAACTTCTCTCTCCACTTCTCTCTATCTCACCTATCCCACTCTCTCTCAATCTCCCCACTTTCATCCCCTCTCCACTTCTCTCTCTCCTCTCTCTCTCTCTCTTTCAATTTTTCCTTCATCCTTCCATGTCTACTTCTTTTCATATCACTTCTCTCTCTCTTGATTTTTGGACTTCCCTCTCTACTCCTATCTATGTCACCTCTCTCTCCCTCCCTCCTTCCTCCCTCTTTCTTTCTTCTTTTGTTATCTCTCCCTCCCTCCGTCCCCATATCTATTTTTCTCTACTTCTCTCTTTATCACATCTCTCTCCCATTCACTCTAATTTTGTTTATCTCATCTCTCTCTCCCTATCTACTTATCTCTATCTCTCCTTCCCTACATCTCCCCCATTCCCCCTCTCTCCATCTCTCTCTCAATCTCTCTACATTCCTCATCCCCTCTCTAATTCTCTCTTTATCACCTCTCTCCTCTTCCATCTTTAGTTCTATCTCACCTCTCTCTCCCTCCCTCCTTCCCTCTCTACTCTCTATCTCATGTCTCTCTCCCTCCCTCCATCCTCTCTCGACTTTTTTATATCACTCATATCCTTCTTTCCCTAACTACATGTTTGTCTCTCTCTATCCCTACCTACCTCGCTCCTTCTCTGTCTACTCTTTATCTCCCCTTTCCCTCTCTACTTACCTCTTCTTCCTTCCACACCTATCCCTATATCTCTCCCCCACTACCTCTCTCTCTACTTGTACCACTTCCTACCTAAAGAGAGAGATATCCATGGAGGGATGGAAAGTGGATATAGAAATAAGTAGATACAATGAGATGTAGAGAGAGAGAGGAGAGATACAAAGAAGTAGAGAGGTAAGGAGGGTGGGAGGGGGTGGTAGGTAAGGAGAGAGAGAGGTGAGATAGAGAGATTTAGATATGGGTAGAGAGATCACTAGAGAGGGACAAGTAAGATGGAGAGAAGTAGAGAGGGAAGGAGGGAGAGGGAGGGAGAGAGAGAGAGAGAGAGAGAGAGAGAGAGAGAGAGAGAGATGTGATATAGAGATAATTAGAGAGGGAAGGAGGAAGGGGAGGAGATAGGTGACACAAAAATAAGTCCAAAAAGGAGAGAGAGGGAGAGAGAGAGAGAGAGGAAGAGTGGTAGAGTGGTGAGATATAGAGAGAAGTAGTGAGGGAAGGAGAGAGTGAGAGAATAATGGGAGGGATGGATTGAGAGATAGAGAGAGATAGGTGAGATAGAGTAGAAAGAGTGAGAGATAGATAAGTAGAGAGGGAAGGATAGATTAAGAGAGAAAGATCGGGAGGGAGAGAGATAGACAAATAAAGGAGGGATGGAGAGTGTGAGAGAGAGGTAGATAAAGTGGTGAGATAGACAGAAGTAGAGAGGGAAGGAGAGATTGGGAGAGATAAGGGAGGGAGGGAGAGGTAGAGAGGGATAGGTGAGATAGAGAGTAGAGATAGAGGGGGTGAGGAGGGAAGGAGTGAGAGTTAAAGAGAGAGAGAGGGGGGGAAGGAGGGAGAGGGA
>VDFB02353493.1:2226172-2275593 GCA_007258455.2 Sequoia sempervirens
TGATAAAGATAATTAAATTGTATTATTTGTAGATAACTATATTTAATGTAATTCTTTTTCCAAAAAAAATAATAAATTAACTAAATTATTAGATTATAAATTAGAAATATTGTATAAAATATTATACTTGCATTCTTGATTGAATTTTCACCTCCAATGTTTATAATTATGTAACTGTTAGAATGAAAGAGTAGGTGTTCAATTATAAGAAGTTATATAGTTATAAAAAGAATCACAATTATAAAAAATTATATATTAACAATTAAAAAATCACAATTATACGAAGTTATATAACAATAAAAAGAATCATATTCCTTTGAAGTAGGTAGGCCAGTGCTTTGATTCCTAGGCCTTACACCATAAGAGTTTATTCTATAATATTATTATATTATAATCTTCCATGCATTGGGCTGCTATATGGTGATTTTAAAATTGATACGTGTAAGACAATGGCCCAACAACCAACACAAGCGTGTCATATTGGGTTATTCTGCATGGATACAGTCCTTCTTATCCTGCCACGATACCACATTAAGCTTCCACACTCCCACTAAACCCAAACAATATATTCACAGCAACGCGTAGGGATGGGTACTGAACAAATTGCCCACTGCAACTGCTTGAATGAGTTGAAAGTGCGGTTAGAGAAAGTTTATTATGTAAAGCTTAGTGGCTGTCATCCTTTGCTTGGGACAATCTTGTAGCAGTATTTTTTCGTGCAGCTTTCAGTAATGGTGAAATCATCAGGTAAATAACATCAACCAGTGTTAAAGAACATGATTTAAGGGATTTTATTCTTATAAGAAAATGGGATGTTACAGTTTTGCTATTTGTAACAAGTCGGGCGTTTTTTTGTGGTTGAATTGACAGATGTTGCAAATGTGCGATTTTTTGTGAATTTTCCAATTAGAATGGGCGGAGTTGGAAAGATTGGAGTAAAATTGTAAAGTTCAAAATTATTTTGAAATTAAATTTTACAAAATGAATTGATTTGGAAAATATGGATAAGTAAAATTGTTAGACAGGAATTGAAAAAAGCTACTTGTTGAATAGATTGTTAAGGACATTTATATAGCTCTCTTGATAAATCTAATTGTTTAAATTCACGATTTTGAGAGAGAAAACAACGTAGCAATATATAGATAGAGCAGAAAAGAAAATATGAAGTAAATCTATTATAACAGAATAGTAAGATCTTATAGTTTATTTTTCAACTCTGATATAAGGTATAATTTAATGGATAAGTTATATTTTGTATCAGCTTTTACTCGGAATGTTGTCTCACATTCGAAACTTGGCTGTTTTCAGGTAAATTGTATTTTTTCAATCCTTATCTCTTCTGCAAGCATATAATGCAGTGTTCTATAAAAAAATATCTTATATCATTTTAACCCTAGTTTTTTTCTCTGTTGGCAGCCATACATATTGTTGGAATTAATTTCTCATATAATGCAGTGTTCTATAAAAAGATACCTTATATCATTTTAACCCTAGTTTTTTCCTTTGTTGGCAGCCATAGGTATTGTTGGAATTAATTTCTCACTCACAACAAAATCTGATCTGAAAATCAGAAAGATAAAGATAGGTTGTCAGAGCTTGCACTCCATCCCCTCACCTCATTGCAAGTCAACAGATTGTCAACAGATTGATCTCTCCACTGCCAGTTGGGGACCACGTCATCCCCACCACCTACAATCTCATCTAATCCTTGTTTCATTCTTATCTATTCCTATGCACCGACTCTATACAATTATAAATAGAGTTTCCTAGAGTTGTAAAGATTATCAAATAGTAATCTGATCGCAGATATTAAAACTCTGCAGAGTTCTGTATTTTCCTCTGTAATCATGATTAGTCTTGATGAATATAATGTTGCAGCAGCAATATGATGTTTAGATAATTGTGTTCTGTTCAATGTTTTTGTTATGATTCTGTATGTTGAAGTTGTTTATTTTGTTTGTTTTACCTCCCTCTGATCCTACATGTATATCCAACTCATTGACGGCGCACACTATCGGATTTACCTTGTTTAGTTGTCCACGCACACTATCGGATTTACCTTGTTTGACCTGCTGCACAGCTGCTTAGTGTATTGATTATTGATGCTGCTTAGTGCATTGATTATTGATCACCACCAATGTTTCCTATAACCCTTTGCACTAGACAACTCATACAAGAATACATATATACAGGTCTCCAAATACATACATACAAGTATATTTGCCATTCTGTTGCTTATCCATTGTCTTACTGTTTTACTTTCTATACATGTGATTGATTCATCTGTTTAGTTCTGTTTTACTCTTTTGCTATTTACTTACGCAGATTTAGAGAATAGCTATTTCATGTGTTGGTAATACAAACTTTTAGGGTTTTGGGTGCATTACTCACGATGAGGTTTTTACTCCGGGTGACTGTTGCCACAGGGATAGGGATACTCATGTGGTCATAAAATGTGAATTTAGATTGAATTTCTTGTGAGAGACACTAGGGATGTGAGGTATCTTACTGAGAGGGGGACTTTGGTTATGCTGCTACAGCTTTGGGTCCGTCCATGTATGTGTTACACAACTGTAAATAATGATATTTATGTATGTGATCCTTTTGTTCTGTTATACAATTGTAGATGATGATATTTTCAATTCTAGGTGTGGAACACAACGTCGCCTGGGATTTGAACCTGGGGTTTACCCAGAACGTTGCAACTTCTTCCTCAAATCCACTGCCACATAATCAAGGGTGAAAAGAATTCTTTGCTTGGGCACTTTTGGGCAATTGGGTCCTTCAGTCTGTCAATTTTATTTTGATTGAATTATTTTTACACCTTGTTCATGACTGCTACACAATAGTGCTATCAAAGTTTTAGATAATTTTGACTATATTTTGTAATGTGTTGATGCCTATTACTTCATTCTCGTGAAAGTCGAGCATGGCTTTTGTTCTATGCTACATAAATGATTTAATTATTAGTATTAGATGTATGGATGATTTAATCAGAAAACTCTGTGATAATACTTTACAGTCTGTTGGGTGAAGTGTTCCTATTGCTCATTTGTAGAATGTCTTATGCTTGTTACTGCATAAATGGCCACAAATTTCAATTATAAGTATTAGATGTACAGATGATTCAATCAGAAAATTTTAGGTGAAGTATTGTCATTGCTCATGTGTACTGCTTGTTGAATCCACTAATTTGAAGTGAACTATGTTATACTTGCTTCCTTTTGTATTTGGAATTTATACATTTTAAAGAAAATTCTAGGGCTAGCTGAAGATTCATTCTATTAGAATTTAGGATGCTTGAGGGATCCTCAACATTGAAGGGTTGGCTCTTTTTGCATGAGAAATGGGATATCAATTGTCCCTAAGCCAAACTATTTTCTGCAAAACTCCGTAATTGAAATTTGATTCCATGATTGATATTTTCCAATAATCTGAGAAATATAATTGAGGCTCAAAGTTAGGCTATGGGAAGTAGTTGACATGCATATTAGTAGACAAATTATTAAACAAAATCTATGAATTAGCTGTTGAGCCCTGGCCCTCATTAATTCAAACCCAGTTGACAAGTTTGAGATTCCTTCTCATACTGAGCCTTTAGATCGCTGTCTGTTGGGTATTAAAAAATATGAACTTAATTTCGTGAGCATTTTTCCCTCTGTTGGATTTAAATTTCTTGATATTCATTCAGCTGTCATGTTATGGATTTTTTGTCAAGTGTTCCACCAATGATTTGGGGCTGCTGTGAAACTTATGTTTCACGGTCTCCTACTGACTTACCTTTGTCAGTTATAGCTTCGATACTAAACTGGGTGGGTATGTGTAGATTTGGATGTATTGTATGTGCTACTTAGGAGTGACACTACATAAGCCTGATAAACAAAAAAGTTACTCTTTTGGTAAAATGGGTACTAAAACCAAGAAGCAAATCCTTGTTCTTCCTCACATCACTGGCTTCCTAGTGCTGCCAACACAGAAACCAGCAAACTGCTCAACATAGAAAAAGAAAAAACAAATTTTATGGTTTTGGGTAGGAGATAGGCAAATTAGATTTAAGATGGGTTTCTGTCAAATTGTCAGATGTATAAGGTGCAAATGCATTTTAGAAACCTTCAAGATGCAGGTAAACTTTGTGGCTAAGTTTGCACTCTGGAACAAATTTTATGGTTTTGGGTAGGAGATAGGAAAATTAGATTTAAGATGGGTTTCTCTCAAATTGTCAGATGTATAAGGTGCAAATGCATTTTAGAAACCTTCAAGATGCAGGTAAACTTTGTGGCTAAGTTTGCACTCATAGATATGTTTTTGCAATTAGTATCAGTTATTCCTTGTTAAAATCAGTTTAGTTCCAGATGTGCAATGTTTCAGATCTATTTACATTGATAGATTTATTTTTCTTCATATAACATCTACTATATAAATATTTTGCAATATACTATTATTTGACGTTTTGATTTATACCTTTTTGTCAGGCTATGGAAAACCTTCCGCCATCTCAAGAGATTATTAACATTTCAAGCACTGATAAAAGTTCTTCTATCAATGTCTCTGGAATGAGTAATGTTGGTGTGGCATATGAAAAGAAGAAGTAAAAGTTAGTCAGGAGTAATGGAAAAATTGATACAGAGTAATCACTTTACCAGATGAAAAAAGATTGAACAAAAGGTACAAGGGAGAGTAATGTTGATTGTGGCATATGAAAGAAGTAAAATTGGTAGGAGTAATGGAAAATTGATATACAGAGTAATCATAACTGCAGATGAAAAAGATTGAACAAAGAATTAAAAGATTGTAAGAGCTCTGGCTTCTGTATAGTAAATTCATTAAAAATAAATTCAAATTGTTTTGTAATTGTATTGTTGTTGAAATTGAAGGTCAACTTGAGTTGTTTGTTTATGTTGACGAAATTGAAAATAATCAAATGGTCATCTTTGTTCAGTGTAATGTTAATTTGATTTTAATTGAAAATTGAAAATGTCAATTGAAAATTGAAGTTCAATCTACATCAAAATTCTTATATGTAAAATTCAAAATTGTCATTTGATTGTAATTATAACAATATGTAAGATGTCAAATTCATATCATTTGCTTCTTTGATAAATTGAAAATTGTTCTCTTTAATCCATGCGTTAAAATTTGAATACAATCAATTTAATCTTATTTTATTTATTTCATAAAATAAATGTTCACATTGTTCTTCATAAGAATAGTTATAAATTAGTTATAAAAACATTAATTTACACTAATCATTTTGCTTTCATATATCAAAAATTTCAATAAATGATGGATACAAACAATTGGAAAATATGATACCCATCTAGTAACTCTTCAAATAAAATTAATAAAATGTAGTAGTAAAAGTTGATACTCTATTATTTCATTATGTGGTAAACAATAAACTTGATTATAGTTTTCGCATAGAAAAAAAATTCTGTTAGTACTACTCTCAAAAGAATGTTTCAAGTGCTCTTCTACATTCCAAAAAGCCCTAAAGCTTGATGAACTCAAACACAAAAATTAAAAAAATAATCATATATACTTCTGTGAGTATATAAACTTAGAACCTTTTCAATTATAGATAAAAGTTGAGATACATAAAAGTCTAAAGTGAAATATAATAGATTTTAATGAATCTATTGATTATTGTGCATCACACACAAAAGTTAATTCATTCAAAATATAATTTTTTACATTAAATTTTATTTTATAAATTGATACAAGAGATAAATTTAGAATCTTTTAATCCTACTTTTTTCTCAAATGTTATTTATTAACATTTCTCTTTGATATAACATTCCTAATGTTTATGATCAATGTTGTATTTCAAACTTGGATGAATAATCTATACTCAAGATCAATTAACACACTTGGAAAATATTTTAATAGCTTGTTTTTTATTCAGGTAAAAATTGGTTTTGAAGGGACCCGAAACCCTTTACAATAACCAACCCCCAAACAAGACCCATCAAGATTTACATTTAGAACTACTCTTGTGGGAGCGGAGAGTCATGTCAAAATAAGGCCTAGAGGATTTTTTCCTGTCCTTAGCAATAATCTAGCCTTCTTCCACACATGTTGCCTTATCATGCCAGGCCAACCCACAATTTTCTTGAAGAAGAATGCCTATAGCCATAGTCTCAAAGCTTTCATCACTATTCCTTCGTGTAGACATAGAATTATCCGAAGAACCACTAGAACTGGTCATTGTAGCACTATTACCAGAAATGGCAGCTTGAGATCCATTCACTTGCTCAATAGGGGAAGCCTTAGCCACCCCACCTTTTGAGACATCCGGAGGGGATGTCGCAAGACCCTAAGAATCCATAGCAACAATCTTAGAAAAACTCCTGTGTTGTTCAAACTTCTCCTCAACTATATAATGTTGTTGAGAAGCACCTTTCCACCAAGTAGTCGTCATAACTTTTTTCTCGAATCTACATTGTGCAACAACATGACCTGTTTTATTAAAACATCTTCTACTCCAGAAGGGAATCCCTTCATAATCCAAATCTTGGACCCAAGAAACCTTTGAGGACTTAAGTAAAATCTTCTACTATATTTTTAGATGGTAGATATTAAGGGGTAACATAGTCTCTAGTATGGCCCCCCTAAAGTATTAAATATTTTTAGTATTTCAAAAATGCTCATTAAGAAATTACCTAACACTATGTAGTTTATATATGATTTTTTTGATAATTTTTTAATGAATACATGACTTTTTACTAATTTTTAAAGTGGGCACATCCTGAAAAACATAAAATTGAGCATGCTTCGCCTAAACTTTTTGAAAACTGATCAAAATTATTATTATTTTCTTATGTGTAAAATGGAGTCTAGTTTCTATAAATATAATTTATTTGATATTTTAATGAATAATTGAAAAATAGTCAAAAATGCCAAAAAATGGTTTTTGAAAAAAATAGACACACTAACAAAAAATTAAAGATGAAAATTTTAACATACTCAAAACGTGAAAAAATTACATGGTTAGATAACTAAAAGAGACCTTAACATTATCATGGTGTTTTTTTTTTACTTGGCATTGAAACACATGCAAACCTAATGGGGAGCATGCTCAAGGTTATGTCTATTTTTTACAATTTACAAAAACACCTTTTTGAATGTTGAAAAGTCACTCCAAGTACTCTCACATTATTGTTTGCTTTGGAAAATTCTCTTTCTCTTTTGGTAAAACTATATACATGAAATATAACTTAAAGTATAAGTGACATTTACATATGGAAATTTACTTTCTTATACTTTAAGTTATATTTCATGTGTATATTTTTAAGATGTTTGAGAATGGTTTTAAATCTCTAAATTTATAATGTAGACTCTAGTTTTGGAAGATCTTATAATTTTTTACTTACACAATTTCAATAATCAACCTAGGTCAAATTTCAATAATTAGTAAGCTCCCATCATCTTGATCTCTCTCTCTCTCTCTCTCTAACTCACTCTATATGTATCTCTTACACACACACACTCTCTCTCTCTCTCTCTCTCTCTCTCTCTCTCTCTCTTCCTCCCTCCCTATCTCCCTATCTCCATCATTTCTCTACCCTTGTCTCCACTAAGATCAAGATCTCTCTCTCCCCCCTTCCTTCTATGCTTCTTTCTATCTCACCTCTCTCTCTCTCTCTCCCTCTCCCTCTCCCTCCCTCTCTCCCCCCCTACTCTCTCTCTCCCTCTCCATCCTTCCCTCTCTCTCTCTTTTACTCTCACTCCTTCCCTCCTCATCCCCTCTATCTCTACTTCTCTCTATCTCACCTATCCCTCTCTACCTCTCCCTCCCTCCCTTATCTCTCTCAATCTCTCCTTCCCTCTCTAGTTTTCTCTGTCTAACCACTTTATCTAGCTCTCTCTCACACTCTCCATCCCTCCTTTATTTGTCTATCTCTCTCCCTCCCGATATTTCTCTTAATCTATCCTTCCCTCTCTACTTCTCTATCTCTCACTCTCTCTGCTCTATCTTGCTCGTATCTCTCGATCTCTCAATCCATGCCTCCCATTAATCTCTCACTCTCTCCTTCCCTCTCTACTTGTCTCTATATCTCACCACTCTTCCTCTCTTTTCCCCACTTATTTTGTGTCACCTATCTTCTGCCCCTTTCCTCCTTCTTCCTCTCTTATCTCTCATATTTCTCTCTCTCTCCCTCTCTCTCTCTCTCATTCTCTCCCTCCCTGTCCCTCCTTCCCTTGCTACTTCTCTCCATCTTACTTGTCCCTCTCTAGCACTCTCTACCCCCTACCTAAATATCTCTATCTCAACTCTCTCTCTCCTTATCTACCACCCCCTCCACCCTCCTTACCTTTCTACTCCTTTGTATCTATCCTCTCTCACTCTACATCTCATTGTATCTACTTATTTCTATCTCCACTCTCCATCCCTCCATGGATATCTCTCTCTTTAGGTAGGAAGTGGTAACTAGAGAGAGATGTAGTGGGAGAGAGATATAGAGATAGGTGTGGAAGGAGGAAGAGGTAAGTAGAGAGGGAGAGGGGAGATAAAGATTAGATAGAGAAGGAGGGAGGGAGGTAGGGATAGAGAGAGAAAAATATGTAGTTAGAGAAAGAAGGATATGAGTGATATGAAAAGGTAGAGATATGATGGAGGAAGGGAGAGACACATGATATAGAGAGTAGAGAGGGAAGGAGGGAGTGAGAGAGAGGTGAGATAGATAGAAGTAAAGATGGAAGGAGAGAGAGAGGTGATAAAGATAGAAGTAGAGAGGGGAGGAGGAATGTAGAGATTGAGAGAGAGATGGAGAGAGGGGGAATGAGGGAGATGTAGGGAAGGAAATAAAGAGATGAGTAGATAGGGAGAGAGAGAGAGATGAGATAAACAAAATTAGAGGGAATGGGATAGAGATGTGATAAAGAGAGAAGTAGAGAGGGAGATATATAGAGAGAAGAGATATGGGGAGGGAGGAAGAGAGAGAGATGTGATAAAGAGATAAGTATAGGGAATTAGACATGGGGAGGGATGGAGGGAGAGAGCGAGGAAGAGACATAACTAGAGAAGAAAGAGAGGGGGAGGAAGGAGGGAGGGAGAGAGGCACGACATAGATAGGAGTAGAGAGGGAAGTCCAAAAATCAAGAGAGAGAGAAGTGATATGAAAAGAAGTAGAGAGGGAAGGATGAAGGTGGAAAAATTGAAAGAGAGAGGGAGAGAGAGGAGGTGATATAGAGAGAGAAGTAGAGAGGGGATGAAAGTGGGGAGATTGAGAGAGAGTGGGATAGGTGAGATAGAGAGAAGTAGAGAGAGAAGTGGGATAGAGAGAGAGGGAGAGAGGTACAAAGGGCTAGTTAAGACAAAGAGAAGGAAAGGGAAGGTGGGAGGGACAGAGAGAGAGAGGGGAGGAGGGAAGGAGGAGGGTGGAGAGAAAGATAGAGGGAATGAGGGAGGGAGGTAAGGAGGAAGGTGTAGAGGAAGAGAGAGGGAGAGAGGGAGGAAGAGGTAGAGAGGGAAGGATGAAGGTGGAAAAATTGAAAGAGAGGTGCATATAGTAAGTGGGGGAGGGATAAAGTGGGAGATTGCGATGAGATGGAGGAGTGGGATGGGTGAGATAAGAGAAGTAAGAGGAAGGTGGGAGAGAGAGGGTGAAGGAGGTGAGGAGGATGGTTGAGATAGAGAGAAGTGGAGGAGGAAGAGAGAGAGAGGTTATATAGAGTGAGAGGAAGGATGAAGGTGGAAATAGGAGGAATGGGGAGGGAGGTAGGGGAAGGATGAAGGGTGGAAGATTTGAGAAAGGAGGGAGAGGCGGGTGATACAGAGGTGGGGGATGAAGTGGGAGATTGTGAGGAGGGGAGGTAGGATGGGTACTGAGATCGAGTTAAGAGGGAAGGTGGGAGAGAGAGGGAGAGGAGGGAGGGAGAGAGGTATAGTTGAGATAGAGAGTGGAGAGGGAAGGTAGGGGGAGGAAGAGAGTGAGAGATAGAGTGATATAAAGAGTAGAGAGGGAAGAAGGTGAAGATAAAGGGAAGGAGGGAGGGAGAGAGTGATAGAGATAAGTAGATAAGGATAGAGAGAGGGATGGAGGGAAAGGTGGGGAGCCATAGAGAGAGGTGAGAAAGAAAAAAATAGATGGATGGAGAGAGAGAGAGGGGGGAGATGAAAGTGGGGAGATTTAGAGAGAGAGGGAGAGAGTGGAATAGGTGAGATAAAGAGAAGTAATTAGGGAAGGTGAGAGAGAGAGAGAGGGAGGAAAAGAGAGAGAGATAGAGTGATATAGAGAGTATAGAAGGAAGGAGGAATGTGGAGAGAGAGGTAAGGAGGGAGGGAGAGGTAGGGATGGGGAGAGTGATAGATAAAAGTAGATAAGGATAGAGAGAGGGATGGATGGAAAGGTAGGGAGTCATAGAGAGAGGTGAGATAGAGAGAGGGAAAGGGAGAAAGAGAGGAAGGGAGAGAGAAATAGGTAAGATATGAAAAAATATTAGAGGGAAGGGGAGAGAGGGGAAGGATGGAAGGAGAGATAGGGGAAGGAGGGAGGGAGAGAGAGGTGAGAAAGATAAAAGTAGAGAGGGAAGGAGAAAATGAGAGAGGTGATATAGAGAGTAGTGAGAGAGAGAGAGGGGGTGTAGAGATGTAGAAGGTGAGATAGAGGAGGGGGAAGGAGGGAGGGAGAGAGAGGTGAGATAGATAGAAGTAGAGAGGGAAGGAGAAAGTGAGATAGATTGGGAAAGGGAGCGAGGGAGGGAGGGAGGGAGGGAGAGAGGGAGTTAGGGAGTGAGTGAGATGTAAAGAGGGGTAGGTGATATATTGATAAGTAGAGAGAATAGGAGGAAGGGGATAGATTGAGAGAGAGAGAGGAAGAGGTAGAGAGAGAGATGTGATATAGCTCAAGAAGTAGAAAGCAAAGGATAGAATTAGAGAGAGGTAGGAGGGATCTAGGTGATATAGAGAGAAGTAGAGAGGAAAAAAGAGAGTGAGAGGGAGAGAGGTGGTGGGAGGGAGGGAGGGAGAGGTAGAGAAAAGTACAAAGGGAAGGTGGGATGGAGGAAGGAAGAGAGATCTAGAGGGGGAGGAAGTTGAGAGGTTGAGAGAGAGCGAGAGGGAGGGAGAGGTAGGGAGGGAGAGATAGAGAGAGAAGTAGAGGGAGAGAGAGAGGGAGGGAAGGAGGGATGGAGAGTGTTAGGATAGGTGACATTATAATTTATATCCTAAGTTGATAATTGTGTGCCTTTGTATTCTTTAGAAAGTGTTCTAGAGGAAATTAGGGTCAAAATATTTGTTATTTATTTTCCTATAAAAATTATAATTATATTCAAAGAGGTTGACCCACTACAGTGATAGTTATAGAGCATCCCGAGAGCATATTCCTTTTGGTTGTCACCCAAAAGTGCATGCTCCATGTTATTTGCATGTTTTCATGTGTTGGGTGTTTTGTAAGGAAGCTAAGGTAGTAAAACAACTTTCTACACTAATCTTGAGAGGAGACTAATGCAAAACTTTTATAGATCTCTAATAGTTAAGAAACTTAAACATAAATAAACACAAATATCATGCATACCACAACACAATGATTTATGTGGGGAAAACCCTTTTGGTTGAAAAACCCCACACTTTAAAGGGTATGTGTAGGATCATGATGGGCCAAAAAGTGGCAATATGATGGGTATGTGGCCGACGACTTTTTTTTAACCCAAAATTGATTAAATGAAAAGGGTTTTTAAAGGAGATTCTCAGCTTTCCACCAATATAAATTATGCTTTACTTTGACTTTAATAAGTAATTATTATTCATTTTCTACTCAAATTATGACTAAAGTCCTGATTGATAGACTAGTTGAGAAATATCTATAGCTTTCAAATGATATCATATTTTTTGAATCCAAAACATACGTCACATTCTATGCTTCACATAATATAGGATTAAAAAAAGAAAAACTTAATTTCATGAAGTTTTGACCAAGTTAAGGTGGTCGACATACATGTTTTTATATTTTTAAAAATTGTAATAAAAAATTCATAATTAATTATTTAGTTGGAAAAAAATTACAAAAAATATGCATCACATTGGGGCATGAGTCATCTACTTATATATAAAATATTATTAAAAAATATAATTTTATTGTGGTTAGGGTGGTCAGACATACAACTACTTATTTTTCCACTGAAATTTAAGTACTACTACATTGAAATTTCAAATTTTCACCAAATAGATTTTTTTTTAAACAAACCTAGTAGTTTAGAAACTACATTCAATTTCCTATAGATTCTATTCTTACATATTTTTGAAATAATATAGATAACTTATTCAAATTTTTATGTCAATTTTCTTAACTCTAACTTTTTTTATTTTTTTTCCACTTAAGGGCCTATTTTTTCCATGATGATCCTATACATACCCTAAAATCCACCCAATTTATTATTCAACACTCGCAAAGATTACAAAATACTTGCAAAGCAAGCATCTCACAGGAGTACCACTTAGAGATCTAGAGACAACAAAACCACTCTCAAATGCTTAGAATACATTGCAATACACAACCGCAATACAATGTCCTCATAAAATAGGGTTGCTTGTATAGTAAGTCAAGATAATAAAATATCAACCACCGGATATGTGACATAATGATGAGTGGTCCAGATTTACAATAATAAAATATAAATAAAATTTTCCTTTCAAGGGCACTACCCCCAAGCCCCCACTAGGACGTCCTACTCCTGGACCCCAGCCAGGGAGATGATCCCCTCAGATCCCTCATAGGGGGGGATCTCCCCCATGCCCCCCTGCCATCTTTAGTTGAAAATCACCTTGTGTATCAACAATAATTGCAAGGTTGAGACACATTTTCTCAAAAAATATCCCACTTGTTGAATACCTTGCAAGGACAAGTATCATCATCATCTCTGAATTGCTAGGGGCCGAAAGGTCCATAGTCTCTGAACACCATCTAAATTTATTTGTGCTCATAAGATTAGTTAAAGAATCAACATAATTTATCAAATTATCTACCTTGACCAGCTTCACCTTGCCATCTTTGAACATATCTCTAACAAAATGATACTATACATCAATGTGCTTGGTCCTGACATGAAATGTCAGGTTCTTGGCTAGACATATCACACTCTAACTGTCATAATAAATTGTCATTACACGTTGTTTTATTCCAATATTTGAACACAATCTCTTAATCCAAATGGCTTCTTTACATGCATGAGTAGTTTCCATATACTCTACTTTAGTAGTGGACAAAGCAACCATAGCTTGTTGCTTACTCATCCAACTAATTACACCGCCAAATAAAGTAAACACATAAGCACTAGTGGATCTTCTACTATTAGCATCACCTGCCCAATCTGAATCCACATAACCATGAATATGAAGGGAAATATTTTTTTCAATCATATTACTATGATAACATAAGGAATAATCTAAGGTACCACACAAATATTTAAAGACTCTTTTAATTGCTTCCCAATGAACTCTACCAAGATTAGACATATAGCTGGAAAGAACTCCCACTGCTTGGGCAATGTCTAGTCTAGTACAAACCATAGCATACATCAAACTTCCAACTGCACTCTACTAAGGCACTTTGCTCATGTCTTCCATCTCTGGTGGGGATTTTGGACAATCTAAAATACATAACTTTGTTCTAGCTAAAACAAAAACACACAATGGTCTACAAGCCTGCATATCAAACCTCTGTAAAATTGGATTGACATACTTACTTTGGCCAAGCCATAGCTTTCTGTTCACTCTATCTCTTCTAATTTCAATCCCAAGAATGCGTTTAGCTACATCAAGATCTTTCATTTCAAATTTAGCAGCAAGTTGAGATTTTAGTTCTGAAATCATACCTTTCCCTTTACTGATAAATAATATATCATCAACATATAATGCAATAAACAAGAAATGATTACCATTAGTTTTATAATAAACAAAATGATCTAGTTTAGAATTCTCAAATCCTAAACTCAACATGTATGTATCAAATTTCTGGTATCACATACTAGGACTTTGTTTTAGGCCATACAAAGATTTCTTCAATTTGTAAACCAATTTACTTTTACCTTTCACTACATAGTCCTCTGGCCGTGTCATATAAGTATCCTCATCCAAGTCACCATGAAGGAAAGAAGTTTTCACATCTATTTGCTCAACTTTTAAATCATAAGCAACAACAATTGAAGGAAAAAATCTAATTGATGTCATTTTTGAAATAGGAGAAAATGTCTCACCATAATCAACACCTTCAACTTGAGACAAACCTTTTGTAAGCAACCTTGCTTTGTACTTCTGAATACTTCCATTTGAACCAATATTTTTTTTGAACACCCATTTGCAACCAACAAGTTTTCATCCTTTAAGAAATTGTACAAGATCCTATGTATCATTCTTTTTCAAATTTGTCATTTCTTCATCCATAACAATCTTCTAGGATTCTGCATCATTCATACCTAATGCTTTTTCTACTGATTTGGGTTCATCCATGTTATTCAAAGAAAAAATACATCCCCAATCGTCAAGTGAATAACTTTTAGGTGGTTGTCTATGCCTTGTAAACCTATGAAAAAGATGAGTTGGTGGTTCATCCTCCTCTTCTGAAAATTTAGAGCTAGATGAGCTCTCCTCAACTTCTTGTCTATCCATGGGCCTCGATTTGAATTTCTCTGGTGTGGAATGAAATTGAATCACATCTTCTTGTTTACTTTGTTTTGGCTGCAATGTAATAGAAGAAGGCTTAATTTCTCTAAAATTAACACTTCTACTATGTACTACTTTCTATGCAATAGGATCTGAAAGCTTTTATCCTTTCACACCATAACTGTATTCAATGAAGATACATTTCACCACCTTGTTCTCCAAGTTTGTTTTCTTCTCCTTTAGCACATGTGCATATTCCTCACAACCAAAAACTCTAAGATGTCTTAATGAAGGCTTGTGACCTGACCATGCCTCTATAGGCATCTTATCAACAAGAGCTGATGTAGGAGACTTGTTAATCAAAGAATAGGTAGTGGAAACAACACCCCAAAACCTTTGTTTTAGACTAGCACCACTCAACCAACTCCTAGCCTTCTCCATAAGTGTCCTGTTTATTCTTTCTGCAACTCCATTTTGTTGTGGAGAATATGGAGTTGTCTTTTGTCTATGAATACCATAATATTTACAGAATCTATCAAAATCATTAGAGAAAAAATCACCACCATTATCATTCCTCAAACAATTTATTTTCTTTCCAGTTTGCAACTCAACCATTGCTTTAAATTCTTTAAATCGATTGTAAACTTTAAATTTACTCTTTAGAAAATATGCCCATTTCCTTTTACTATAATCATCAATAAATGAAACATAATATGTGGATTTACCAATTGAAGGAACATCTGTAGGACCAAACACATAAAGATTAATAAGATCAAATACACCACAAGATTTATGAGAACTTGAGTTAAACTGAAGACAATTTTTTTTCCATAAATGCAATGCTCATAGATATCAAATTCAAGATTACAATCAAACAAACCTTCAATGAGGTTTTCATTTTTCAAGGTACTTAGACCCTTTTCTCCAATGTGGCCAAGTCTCTAGTGCCATAATATAGTTTTCTCTATAGGTGACTTTTTTTTAGAAGAAAGAGCACCCTTGGGTACCCAAAATCCATGACCTTCTGTTGAAAGTGAAACCCTCACTTCTTCCAGAAACTTTCTTTTCACATAATAATATTGCACTCAATAGTGCATGCATCAAGCTTATACAATGTTCCATATCTGACACCTCTAGCAATCACCATAAGACCTCTTACCATCTTGCATCCTGCATTTGAAAATACTACCTGCACACATGCATGTATTAGTTTGATCACAAATAAAAAATTTCATGCTAAATTAGGGATACACAACACACCATTAATCCTTCTTATTCTACCATTAGGAAATCTTATTTTAACTTTATCATATCCAATAATGTCGAAATGAGAATCATCATGTAAGTACAACTTACCTCCATCAAATTCTTCATATTTAGAAAAATAGTCTCTATTAAAGGTCAGATGGAAAGATGCACTTGAGTCAATTAACCATGCATCATTACCTAAATGAGTTCCCAAAGTTAGAATGAATACGCCACCATCTTCCTTCTTTGACCCAAAATCATAATCAAATTTCTTCCCTTTCTTCCTTATGAACATGTCCGGGCTTATCGCAATTCCAACAAATAAGTTTGGAATTTCTAGGAGAGTTTGATCTCCCCTTGGACTTGGATTTTTCATGCTTCTCATTGTTCAAATCTTTGATGAACACTCAAGAAATACTTGGCAATAATGGATACCTTCCTTCTGATCTCTTCAAAAAGAAAAGAACCCACCACATCTTCAATCTTCAATATAACAAAATTACTCCCAATAGCCATAACAAGAGAATCCCATTAATCAGGCAAAGAATTATAAAGCAAGATCTGACATTTCTCTTCCTCATCCATTTTGACACCAACTAATTCCAACTGAGGCACCAACATATTGAATGCTTCCAAGTGATTTGTAATTCATCCACCCTCTTCCATTCTCAAGGAATACAATTTCTTCCTCAAGAAAATCATGTTCACTAAATATTTGGCTTGATACATCTCACCAAGCTTCTTCCATAGTTTCTATGATGAGGTCTCTTCATGGACATTGATTAAAAAATAGTCTGCCAAGCATAATTTGATAATAGCCATAGCTTTATGGTCCATAACATCATATTGAGCAGCCTAAGTAGGATCTATAGGCCTTGAAACATAATCATAAACAACATCCCATAGATCTCAATCTATTTATAGATCCTCCAACTTTAGCTTTGACATTTCAAAAATATTTCCAGAAAATTTATCCACCTCTATTCTCCTTGATGAACTTTCCTTCTAAAAAATCTTGCAATAAGATCACAATGTGTATTCTGCACAAGCTCCCATTCAAATATGGATTAGTTCAAAAAACCCAACAACCAACAACTGAAACCAAAGGTGATCAGGCTCTAATACCACTTGTAAGGAAGCTAAGGTAGTAAAACAACTTCCTACACTAATCTTGAGAGGAGAATAATGCAAAACTTTTACACATCTTTAACAGTTATAGAAACTTAAACAAAGATGAACACAAATATCATGCATACCACAACACAATGATTTATGTGGGGAAAACCCTTTCGGGAAAAAAACCCCACACTCCAAAAGTTTCCCAATATATTATTCAACAATCACAAATATTACATATACTTGTAGAGAAAACTTCTCATAGGAGTATCACCACTCAAAGATCTAGAGGCAACATAGTTTCTATTAGACTTTGATAATACATCACAATATAGAACCGTAATACAATGCTCTCATAAAATAGGACTTCCTTCTAGGGAAAGTCAAGCTAATAAAATATCGGTTGTCAGATATGAGATTTAATGATGAATGATCCATATTTACAATAATTAAATATAAATAAAATTTTCCTTTTGGGGGCACTACCCCCAAGCCCCTACCAGGGCACACTACCCCTAGACCCCAGCCTAGGGGATGATTTCCCTAGTCCCCTCATGGGGGGGATCCCCCCCACACCATCCCCATCATCATCGGCTAAACAATACCCTATGTATCAATAGTAATTGCAAGGTTGAGATACATTTTCTCAACACGTTCAAGCCCTACATGTTATGGGTTTGAGCCTTTTAAGTTGTCAAAGAGTTATAGAGCACTCAGTATTAACCAACATTGATTGGCTATGGATTAGGCACCCATGTGAAGGCCATGTGATCTTTTAATAATTTTCACCATGTTTTTGGGTTTTCCACTAGGGGGTGTGGGTTTCTCCAGGTGTTTTTACTTGTTGTTTCAAGATCTACCATATGTGGTACTAGATTCACTCCCATAAAATTCTTTATATTGGAGCATTGAGATGGTCATTTCATGAGTTTGTTTGTACGTTGTTAGAGTCATGAAGTGCTACCAAATTTTAGAGATGAATGCCATATTAATGTACTTTTTTGAAGATTAATACAAACATTGGATATCTTTGGGTGTGGTGCTTTTTCTCGAAAGGGTTTCTCCATGTATATCTTGTTTCACTTGTGATTCTCTTTCTTGTGGTTTTTTTAATTTTTCTTTCATTATTGCAATTGCTAATCACATATCATAATATTGGTAATTTTGGATGTACAAAACCTTAGATTTGCAAACACATACTTTAATTCATATTGTTGCAAGTTTTAACTTTAATTTCCAATAAAGGAAAAGGTATGAAGGGAAGGAGAGAGAGGTGAGATAGAGAGAAGTAGAGATGGAAGGAGAGAGAAAGAAAGAGAGAGAGAGAGGGGGAGAGAGAGAAGTGATATATAAATAATTGGAGAGAGGAGGGAGAGGGAGAGAGGGTGAGAAAGAGAGAGGGAGGGAGATAGAGAGAAGGATGGAGAGGTCTAGATAGGTAGTTCTTGAGCTCAAGGGAGGGATAGAGTTAGATAAAGAGAGGTAGATAAAGGGATGGAGATAGTAAGAGATCGAGGTCTAGAGTGTAAGGGATACACAAAGAGTGAGATAGAGAGAAAGATGATAAAGCTTGTTGATTACTAAAATTTATGCTATTGATTACTAAATTTTGACAAATTCTAAAAAATTATAAGATAAAAATTAAAATGTGTATTATAACTTCTAGAAATTTGAAACCATTCTCAAACACCTTTAAAATATATAAATGAAATATAATTTAAAGTATAAGAATGTAAATGTCCATGTATAAATCAGAGAGAGAAAGAGAAAGAGAAAGAGAAAGAGAAAGAGAAAGAGAAAGAGAAAGAGAAAGAGAAAGAGAAAGAAATTTTTCAAAAGAAAACAATAACACAAACACATTATAACATGCTCACATTATTTCAATGCAATAGCATAACATAAGTGCATTATAACATTCTCATGTTATGCCAATAAAATCCTATAATGCAAGCACATTATAATGTGCTTCCATTATGGATTTTTAATGATTAAACCTAGGCTCAATCACAATCAAACCATAAAAAGAGTGTGTTTCATTCTAACGTGTTTAGAATTTATATTTTATGGGACCAAAAAATGGAGTGGCTAGTTTTTGATCCTCAAACTTGGTTCACATGCCCATCTTGTGATGCAGGAGCATCTACGGGTACTAGAAATCTCGCAGCACAAAAAGTATTGCTAATTTATTTTTGTTGTTTTCAGTTAGGGCTAAGGTTTGTGGAAAATAAATATTTTAATTTGCAATAATATGATTTTCCCTTATGGTGATATGCAAATGAAATTTGGTGAGGAAATATGTCAAGAGGTAAATGTTTCCAAGGCATAATTAGGAAAATACTCCTTTTGGATGTCTCATTCTTGGTGGGGACCACTTGGGGTGAATTTACTTGCATGTTAAATTTTATGTCTTGCATGCAATTGCATGTTTGTACCACAAGCTTTGCATGTTGTTGCATGTTCATATTTGAAGTTGTCGGGGTTGTTGGAGATCATTTTTTTTTTTTTAGACTACAGGAATTGGGTAGCACGACCCCATATAAATGCAAGTAGCTTATGTAAAATTTTTAAATCAAGGTGTTGGTTGACACACCCTCCGTACCATGGGGGTGGGGAGACTAGACCTGGACTAAACTCTAATAGGAAAGATTTATCCAATCGAGCTAGGCCCCAACCCCGCTATTGGAGATCAATGAAAATGCAAGAATTGATCAAATTTTATGGGCATGGTTTAGGGTACCCATGTGAAGACCATGGAGCATTTGAGTAATTTTATTATTGGGCATGGTTTAGATTTTTGTGTTTGTTGAGAAATATCTATAGCTTCCAATGATATCACATTTTTTGAATCCAAAATATGCCACATTCTATGCTTCGCATACTATAGGATTAAAAATAAAAAGAATTTCATGAAGTTTAGACCAAGTTAAGGTGGTCAGACATACGATTTTTTATATTTTTTGAAAGTTGTAATAAAAAAATCATAATTAATTATTTACTTGGAAAAAAATTACAAAAAAATGTGCATCACATCGGGGCATGAGTCCTCTACTTATATCTAAAATCTTATAAAAAAATATTATCATTTTATGTGGTAGGGTAGTTAGACATACAACTACTTCTTATTTTTCCCCTGAAATTTAAGTACTACTACATTGAAATTTCAAATTTTCACCAATAAGATTTCTTTTAAAAGCCTAGTAGTTTAGAAACTACTTTCAATTTCCTATAGCTTCTATTCTTACATATTTTTGAAATAATATAGATAACTTATTCAAATTTTTATGTCAAGTTTCTTAACTCTAATTTTTCTAAATTTTTTTCTACTTAAGGGCCTATTTTTTCCACAATGATCCTGTACAACAATTTATTATTCAACAATCACAAAGATTACAATATAATTGCAAAGCAAGCTTCTCATAGGAGTACCACTCAAAGATCTAGAGAAAAAACAACCGCTATCAAACTCTTAGAATACATCTCAATACACAACTGCAATACAATGCCCTCATAAAATAGGGTTGCCTTGTATGGTAAGTCAAGATAATAAACATTTTTCAACCATTGGATATGAGTCATAATGATGAGCGGTCCATATTTACAATAATAAAATATAAATAAAATTTCCTTTTGAGGGCACTAACCCTAAGCTCCCACAAGGATGTGCTACTCCTAGACCCCAGCTAGGGGGATGATCCCCTCAGATCCCTCATAGGGGTGATCTCCCCCATGCCCCCCCGTCATCGTCAGTTGAACATTACCCTGTGTATCAACAATAATTGCAAGGTTGAGACAAATTTTCTCAAAAAATATCCCACTTGTTCAATACCTTCCAAGGAAAGGTGTCACCATCATCTCTTAATTGTAGAGGTCGAAAGGCCTGTAGTCTCTGATAATCATTTAAATTTCTTTGTGCTTATAAGCTTAGTTAAAGAATCAACAAAATTCACCAAATTATCTACCTTTACTAGCTTCACCCTGCCATCTTCGAACATATCTCTAACAAAATGATACTATACATCAATGTGCTTGGTCCTCACATGAAATGTCAGGTTCTTGGCAAGACATATCACACTCTCACTATCGTAATAAATTGTCATTGCACCTTGTTTTATTCCAATATTTGAACACAGTCTCTTAAGCCAAATGGCTTCTTTACATGCATGAGTAGTTGTCATATACTCTACTTCAGTAGTGGACAAAGCAACCATAGCTTGTTGCTTACTCATCCAACTAATTACACCACCATATAAAGTAAACACATAAGCACAAGTGGATGTTCTACTATCAACATCTCCTGCCTAGTCTGAATCCACATAACCATGAATATCAAGGGAAATGTTGTTTTCAATCATATTACTATGATAACATAAGGAATAATTTGAGGTCCCACGAAAATATTTGAAGACTCTTTTAACTGCTTCCCAATGAACTCTACCAAGATTAGACATATACCTAGAAAGAACTCCCATTGCTTGGGCAATGTCTAGTCTAGTACAAACCATAGCATACATCAAACTTCCAACTGCACTCTGGTAAGGCACTTTACTCATGTCTTCCATATCTGGTGGGGATTTTCAACAATCTAAAATACATAACTTTTTTCTAACTAAAACAAGAGCACACAATGGTCTACAAGCCTGCATATAAAACCTCTATAAAATTGGATTGACATACTTACTTTGGCTAAGCCATAGCTTTCTATTCACTCTATCTCTTCTAATGTCCATCCCAAGAATGTGTTTAGCTACATCAAGATCTTTCATTTCAAATTTAACAGCAAGTTGAGATTTTAGTTCTGAAATCATACCTTTCCCTTTACTGATAAATAATATATCATCAACATATAATGCAATAAACATGAAAAAATCACCATTAGTTTTATAATAAACACAATGATCTAATTTAGAACTCTCAAATCCCAAACTCAACATGTATGTATCAAATTTCTAGTATCACATACTAGGACTTTGTTTTAGGCCATACAAAGATTTCTTCAATTTGTAAACCAATTTACTTTTACCTTTCACTACATAGTCCTCTGGTTGTGTCATATAAGTATCCTCCTCCAAGTCACCATGAAGGAATGTAGTTTTCACATCTATTTGCTCAACTTCTAAATCATAAGCAACAATAATCGAAATAAAAAATCTAATCGATGTCATTTTTGCAATAGGAGAAAATATCTCACCATAATCAACACCTTCAACTTGAGACAAACCTTTTGTAACCAACCTTGCTTTGTGCTTCTCAATACTTCTGTTTGAAGCAATATTTATTTTGAACACCAATTTGCAACCAACAAGTTTCCATCCTTCAAGAAATGGTACAAGATCCTATGTATCATTCTTTTTCAAAGTTGTCATTTCTTCATCCATAGCAATCTTCTAGGATTTTGCATCATTCATACCTAATGCTTTTTCTACTAATTTGGGTTCATCCATGTTATTCAAAGAAAAAATACATCCCTAATCATCAAGTGAATAAATTTTAGCTAGTTGTCCATGCCTTGTAGACCTATGAAAAAGATGAGTTGGGGGTTCTTCCTCCTCTTCTAAATATTTAGAGCTAGATGAGCTCTCCTCAACTTCTTGTCCATCCATGGGCCTCGATTCAAATTTCTCTGGTGTAGAAAGAAATTGAATCACATCTTCCTATTTACTTTGTTTTGGCTAAAATGTAATAGAAGAAGGCTTAATTTCTCTAAAATTAACACTTCTACTATGTACTACCTTCTATGCAATAGGATCCCAAAGCTTGTATCCTTTCACACCGTAACTGTATTCGATGAAGATACATTTCATAGCCTTGTTCTCCAACTTTGTTCTCTTCTACTTTAGCACATGTGCACATATTCCTCATAACCAGAAACTCTAAGATGTCTTAATGAAGGTTTGTGACCTGACCATGCCTCTATAGGCATCTTATCAACAAGAGCTTATGTTGGAGATTTGTTAATCAAAGAGTAGGTAGTGGAAACAACTTCACCACTCAACCAACTCCTAGCCTTCTCCATAAGTGTCCTGTTTATTCTTTTTGCAACTCCATTGTGTTGTGGAGAATGTACAGTTGTCTTTTGTCTATGAATACCACAATATTTATAGAATCTATCAAAATCATTAGAGAAAAATTCACCGCCATTATCATTCTTCAAACATTTTATTTTCTTTTCATTTTACAACTCAACCATTGCTTTAAATTCTTTATATCGATTGTAAACTTTAAATTTACTCTTTAGAAAATATGCCCATTTCCTTCTACTATAATCATCAATAAATGAAACATAATATGTGGATTTACCAATTGAAGGAACATCTGTAGGAAAAAACACATGAAAATTAATCAGATCCAATACACCACAAGATTTATGAGAACTCAAGTAAAACTGAAGACAAATTTTTTTTTTCCATAAATGCAATTCCCATAGAAGTGAAATTCAAGATTACAATCAAACAAACCTTCAATGAGGTTTTTACTTTTCAAGGTACTTAGACCCTTTTCTCCAATGTGGCCAAGTCTCTAGTGCTATAACATAGTTTTCTCTATAGGTAACTTTTTTTTAGAAGAAAGAGCACCCTTGGTTTCCCAAAATCCATGACCATCTGTTGAAGGTGAAACCCTCATTTCTTCTAGAAACTTTCTTTTCACATAAATACTATTTCACTCAACAGTGCATGCATCAAGCTTATACAATGTGCCATATTTGACACCTCTAGCAATCACCATAAGACCTCTTACCATCTTGCATCCCGCATTAGAAAATACTACCTGCACACCCACATCTATTAGTTTGATCACAGATAACAAATTTCATGCTAAATTAGGGATATGCAACACACCATTAATCCTTCTTATTCTACCATTAGGAAATCTTATTTTAACTTTATCATAGGGAACAATGTCTAAATGAGAATCATCATGTAAGTACACCTTACCTCCATCAAATTCTTCATATTTAGAAAACTAGTCTCTATTAAAGGTCAAATGGAAAGATGCACCTGAGTCAATTAACAATGCATCATTACCTGAATGAGTTCCAAAAGTTACAATGAATATGTCACCATCTTCCTTCTCTCAATCAAAATTAGAATCAAATTTCTTTCGTTTCTTCTTTGCAGACCTTATGAACATGTCCAGGCTTACCGTAGTTCCAACAAATAACTTTGGACTTTCTAGGAGACTTAGATCTCCCCTTGGACTTGGATTTTTCATGCTTCTCATTCTTTAGATCTTCCATGAACACTCAAGACTTGCTTGGCACTCATGGATACCTTTGTAAGATCAAACCATGTGAAGCTGTAATGTAGTCACTTTCTGGAACTTGTGAGAAACCATTTGCAACAACACTCTCATCTGTTGAAAAAGACAAATCAAGATCTAGCAAGGATGTAGGTAGAACATACTCCAAAGATGATGTCTCCTCAAGAGAGAAAGTTGCCTCCTCCAACTGTTGTAAAGATGCATCCACAATCACATCAACCTTGAAAGACTGATCATGTAGAGGAGGGTCAAAGTGTTCCCTTGCAACAACTGAAGAAGAATCACCTTCATCAAAGAGAAGATGTATGTAATCAAATGTGTCTCCCAAATCTGAAATGTAGGACTCCACAAACAAACTACCAATGTTTGTCAAGTAGTCATCCCATGAAGCTGCTACTGGAAGACAAGGTATGCACTATTGCACTGAATCACAAGGCACTAAAACTGTCATAACACAAGTATCATCAAGTACATCAGTCCATGTAGGAGATGGAATATCAACAATAGGTTCAAGAACCTTAGGAGTAGAAAGCACTCCAAGATTCAAGTAACCATACTCAATCTCCTCAAGTATGTGCACACTAGGGTGAACTGAATCATCAATAGGAGAAAAATATGAGAAGGTGTAGAGCTGAGAACAAGTATCAACCTCCCCAACTACAACAAGAGCCCTGCTATGCAAATCCTAAACAATAACATAATCTGGTGTGAACTCTACACTCTTTCCTGTACCATTGTGTGTAATCTGATAGATGGAAAGGATGTTCCTTGACAAAGTAGGTACACATAGAACATCATTAAATGCTCCACCTTCAATGTCAATAGACCCCCTCCCACAAACTACCAAAGAAGTGTTGTTGGCCATCAAAATGGGTGGTGATGAACAAGAATCAAATGAAAAGAACATATCCTTGGAAGAAGTCATATGATGTGATGTTCTTGAATCAAGGATCCACCTATCTAAATTAGAATCTGCAACTACAAGAAATTCTTTCCCCTTATATTTCTCATGTTAAGATGATGTAGAAGAAGGAGAAGAGCTTGATGTTGTTGCCATAAGAGTTGTTCCTTTTCCCTTAGAAGAAGTGGAAGGGGATGAGTCCTTCTCTTGATATGCAACTGGAAAGTTGATATTGTTCTTCTTAAGGATGTTTTTCAACTCATGAATTTGCTTAACATGACAAGGATGCTCCTCATGACCAATCTTTTTGCAATATGCACATGTTGGTTGCTCCCTCTTGCTTGAATTGTTGTACTTCTTTGAAGAAGATGAAGTTGAGATTTGTTGTGGAGGAGTGGATTGTTTGTTCTCTCCTTGCGGCTTTGGTGAAGATTTCTTTTGGTTCTTCCATTTTCCTCGCTTATTGTTTCCATGATTGACCACCAATGCTTTTGGAGTTGAAGACTTGAGAATTTCCATTTTCAATAACTTATTTTTCTCAAGAATCAAAAGATCTATGAGAGCCTCAAAAGATGGTGATGTGAAATTACTTATTGTCAATCTTTGAGTTTGAAAACTTGAAACAAAGGTTGCATACTCAATTGGAAGTTTATCCAACAAGTTGAAGACCAATTGATCATCCTCTTTCTCAATACCACAATCTTTTAGTTGTGCTCTTAGTTCATTTTCCTTAGTGACATAATCCTGAATTGTATCAAAATCCTTGGGATCAAGGCTTAGGAGATCATGTTCAAGTGTGTATCCCTTAACCTTATCAACCTTGCCATACAAATCAACAAGCTTATCCCAAGCTTCATTGGTTGTAGTACATTTATCAACATGAAAAATGAGATCATCTGAAATGAACTTTCTTAGTGTACCCAATGCCATAGAAGTTTTAGTGAGCCAATCCATATATGTTGTTGGATTTTCCTTAGGATATGAAGGTGCAGTTATGGTTCCATCAATGTAGTAAATTAAACCTTTTTCCATTAGTTTACTCCATGCACGTACTTTCCATGTACCATAATTATGTGCAGTTAAGAGTGGAACTTTAGATGAACCCATGATGGAATGAAAGAGAACAAGAGATAAAATATGAACAATCACACAAGATACACCCCCCCAAATTCACTCAATCAAAGTACCCCCCCACAAATAGATGATTTCAGCACTTTATAATGCAGTGCGTGTACAATAGGCCACTTCCAACTAGGCTAAGTGGACTTTTGATTTCTGATTTACAACTTGCCACAAATAGGCTGATAACATACTAGAACAAATAAGCAAAGACCTAAATTCATATCTATGCAATACAAGTGCCAAATAGGCCAAAAAAGACCATATGTTGAAAGTACAAAATCCACTCAAGATTTCTTCAAATTGATTGCAGATTCAAGAAGTAGACAAAAAATCATGCACTTTAAAAAAAAAAGACACCTGAAAAGGAGTTTGTATGAGCCTAAATGAAGCCTCAGAAGTTTCAAAAATGGTGCAAGATAGGTATAGTGTTGAGAAACTACAAATTCTGGAAAATCTGTGCACCAAAATTAGAAACCGAGTACACTACTACGAAGTACATGAAAAATTATCCCAAATAAAAAAAATTATTCAAAAAAAGGAGCAAAAATGACTAAGATATGAAGCTCTGAAGTCGGACTGCAAAATCAAAAACTTCATTAGAGAGGGAGGCAAAAATTTTTAACCAGTATTGACGTCATCGATGACGCGTGATGATGTCAACAAACTCTGCGATCAAACTTGATGGTTGAATGCTCGTCGGAACAGTTGCATGGTCTTAAATTTGATGGGTAAATGCCTGTCATCGCCGATGGCCAAATATTTTCCAGAATCTGGAGAAGATGCTCTAAATATTCTTCGTAGCTAACGGAATATTCCCTAGTTGTCGATGGTAGAATCTTTGGCGGAGAATCTTCAAATTTATTGATGTTGATGTATAAACAGTCGTTGACTATTTTTTTGTATGCTGATTATCGAGTAATAATGCTCGCCGGAGGTTTGGGGTGGGCCGTGGGGGCCAGTGGCCGCCTGCCATGTGGCCTCTACGGTACTACTGTAGTACCCTGCGTATGCAAGGTACAAAGAATTTTTTTTGTTTTTTTTGTTTGAATGTTTTGATTTACAAAATAAAAAATCAAATACAATTTTGATTTTTTTTTTTATATTTGTTTTAAAAAAAAAAAAATGAAATACAAATTTTGATTTTTTGATTTTGATTTTTTTAAAAAAAAATCGTAATAACCCTGTGTTATACAATTTTTTCAAAGGGGTTTAATTTTCCTGGAAAAAATTTTAAAATATTCTAACCATTATTGGCAGATTATTGATTTTTTACAACGAGAATTTAAAAAAAAATTCAAAATTTTCTAACGAATAGAAAATAGAAAATACCCAAATTGGTGAATTTTTCAAATATGGAGCTCCTAACATCCAATTTGGATAAAATGAAAGGCAATCCCAACTAGAAACCACCTCCCTAACACAATGGTGGGTCTAAATTTGGTGGATGTCCAAAATGTCACAGTAAATATAAGGCCAAATGAATCCTCCAAATCTCCAAATATTCAACCAAAGCGGCAATTCAATAGGCTCCGATACCATGTAAGAATTGGCTAAGTGACTAAGAGTCACCAAAGATCTGGGAGGCCTAATAGGAAAGCACAAAAGAGAGAGAGAGAATAGAATATGACAAGAATAAATTTGTATTCCTTATCAATGATATGAGATATCATACAAATGTATATAGGAGACCCCTTGGTTATATAGCCAAGGTGAGAACATAAGAGGGCATGAGATTATGACAAGTGTCGTAATCTTATGACATGAGACAATAATGAAAAGTTATCACTCCACCTAAAATGGGAAGGGATAATGTGATAATCTCCACAAAGGTGGATCACCCACAAAAGGTGGAGAGATAATCACATGATGTGTCCACACAGTGGAAGTGATGGAGGTAATGACACGTCAAGTCCACCAAAAGGAAAATCTCCAACAACTCCCAGGGTCCTTTGCAAATATACCAAGGTGTACTATGAGCTAGGACAAGGTACAAGACATTTTAATTACACTCAACAACCTTCCTCTCATCTTCGTAAAGCAAAGCAACCCACTACATCTTCTTAATCTTTCATTATAACAAAAATTAATTTCTAATAGCCATAATAAGAGAATCCCATGAATTAGGCAATGAACAAAGCAAGATCTAACATTTTTCTTCCTCATCCATTTTGACACCAACAGATGCCAATTGAGCCACCAACATATTGAATGCTTCTAGATGGTCTATGATTCATCCACCCTCTTCCATTCTTAAGGAATACAACTTCTTCCTCAAGAAAATCATGTTCACTAAAGATTTGGCTTACTACATCTCACCAAGTTTCTTCCATATTTTCTATGTAGAGGTCTCTTCATGGACATTGATTAAAATATAGTCTTCCAATCACAATTTGATTGGACCCTTAGCTTTACAGTCCATAACATCATATTGGGAAACTTGAGTAGGATCTATAGGCCTTGAAACATACTCATTGACAACATCCCACATATCTCAATCTATCAACAAATCCTCCATCTTTAGCCTAATATTTCAAAATTATTTCCAAAAATTTATCCACCCTCATTCCCTCCTGGCGAACTTTGTACATTCCAAAAAATCTTTCTTAATAAGATCGCAACGTAGCTGTACCAAGCTCACATTCAAATATGGATTAGTTCAAAACCCAACAACCAACAACTAAAACCAAAGATGATCAGGCTCTAATACCACATGTAAGGAAGCTAAGGTTAGAAAAAAAACTTCCTACACTAATCTTGAGAGGAGAATAATGCAAAACTTTTACGCATCTTTAACAGTTATAGAAACTTAAACAAAAATAAACACAAATATCATGCATACCACAATACAATAATTTACGTGGGGAAAATCCTTTCAGGAGGAAAACCCCACACTCACAAAAAGTCGCCTAATATATTATTCAACAATCACAATGATTATACAAGTACTTGTAGAGAAATTTCATAGGATTATCACCACTAAAGATTCAAACATAGTTATAAGTTAGACTCTCGTAATACATACTGTTGCTACAACCGTATAATGCTCTCATAAATAGGTTTTCAGTGGCAAGTCAAGTTTAATAAAATTAGTTGTCGACATAGAGATATAATGATAGAATGATCCATATTTATATTAATTAAATATAAATAAATTTTCCTTCGGGGCATCAACCTCCCACTTGGGAGCGACTACCCCTAGACCCTGGGCCTAGGGGATGATTAGATTCTTTTACTGGGGATCTCCCACACCCCCCATCATCGTCAGCTAAATAGTACCCTATGTATCAATAGTAATTGCAAGGTTGAGACACATTTTTTCAACACGTTCAATCCCTACATGTTCTAGGTTTGAGCCTTTTAAGTCATTGAAGAGTTATAGAGCACTCGGTATTGACCAAATTTGATAGGCTATGGATTAGGCACCCATGTCAAGGCCATGTGATCTTTTAATAATTTTCACCATGTTTTGAGAGTTTTCCAATTAGGGGTGTGGGCTCTTCCAAGGGTTTCTTTTACTTGTTTCGAGGTTCACCATATGTGTGGTATTCACTCCCTACAAATTATTTATATGGGGGTTAATGATGTCGCTCTATGAGTTTGTTTCTGCTGTCGAGGTCATGAAGTGCCAAATCTAGAGATGAATGTCATTGATGTCTTTTTTTTTGAAGATTAATACAAACATTGGATCTCTTTAAGTGTGGTGCTTTTTCTCAAAAGGATTTCTCCATGTATATCTTGTTTCACTTGTGATTCTCTTTCTTGTGGTATTTTTTATTTTTCTTTCATTATTGCAATTGCTAATCACATATCATAATATTGGTAATTTTGGATGTACAAAACTTTAGATTTGCAAACACATACTTTAATTCATATGGTTGAAAGTTTTAACTTTAATTTCCAATAAAGGAAAATGTATGGAGGGAGAGCGAGGTGAGATAGAGAGAAGTAGAGATGGAAGGAGAGAGAAAGAGAGAGAGAGGGGAGATAGAGAGAAGTAGGAGAGAGGGAGAGAGGAGAAGGATATATAAATAATTGGTGAGAGAGTGGAGAGGGGAGATAGAGAGAGGGGGAGGGAGATAGAGAGATGCATGGAGAGGTCTAGATAGGTAGTTCTTGAGCTCAAGGGAGGGATAGAGTTAGATAAAGAGAGGTATATAAAGGGATGGAGATAGTAAGAGATCAAGGTCTAGAGTGTAAGGGATATACAAAGAGTGAGATAGAGAGAAACATAATAAAGCTTGTTGATTACTAAAATTTGAGCTGTTGATTGCTAAATTTTGACAAATACTGAAAAATTATAAGATAAAAATTAAAATTTGTATTATAACTTCTAGAAATTTGAAACCATTCTCAAACACCCTAAAACTATATACATGAAATATAACTTAAAGTATAAGAGAAAATTTCCATATATAAAAATGAGAAGAGAAAGAGAAAGAGAAAGAGAAAGAGAAAGAGAAAGAGAAGAAGTGAAAACATAAAGAGAAAGAATTTTTTCAAAAGAAAACAACAACACCTAACACATTATAATATGCCTACATTATGTCAATGTAACAGTACAACATAAGTATTATAAATATCTTATGTTATGCCAATAAAATCCCATAATGCAAGCACATTATAATGTGCTTACATTATGGATTTTTAATTATTAAACCTAGGTTCAATCACAATCAAACCATAACAAGAGTGTGTTTCTTTATAACGTGCTTAGAATTTATATTTTATGGGACCAAAAAATGGAGTGGCTAGTTTTTGGTCCTCAAACTTGGTGCACATGCCCATCTTGTGATGCAGGAGCATCTAGGGGTACTAGAAATTTTGCATCACAAAACATATTGCTAATTTATTTCTTTTGTTTTCAATAAGGGCTAAGGTTTGTGGAAAATAAATATTTTAATTTGAAATAATGTGATTTTCGCTTATGGGGATATGCAAATGAAATTTGGTGAGGAAATATGTTGAGGTAAATGTTTCTAAGGCATAATTGGGAAAATACTCCTTTTGGATGTCTCATTCTTGGTGGGGATTACTTGGGGTGAATTTACTTGCATGTTAAATTGTATGTCTTGCATGCAATTGCATGTTTGTACCACAAGCTTTGCATGTTGTTGCATGTTCATATTTGGAGTTGTCGGGGCCATTGGAGATCAATGAAGATGCAAGAATTGACCAAATTTTATTGGGCATGGTTTAGGTACCCATGTGAAGGCCATGTGAGCATTGAGTAATTTTATTATATTTATGACTATTTCTCCAAATAGGGTGTGGGTTTTCCAAGGAGATTTTTTTTCTTATGGTTTTGGAAAATCATAGTGGTTTTCTCATTTTAAAACTTCTATATTACAATGCCTTGTCATTTGGGGAGATGGATTTGGGAATTTTTGTAGGTGAGATGGCGATATGTTGTTGGATTGAAGAGATTATTTGAAGACTCCATTGTTGCATATTTCTATTTGCATAGAATACCATATTTTAGAGAGCCAGTGAGCTCCACATTTTGGGAGATAGTGAGCTAGTGAAGCTTGTGTGAAGGAAGATTGAGAAATTTGGTAAAAGGAAGGTTGAAAGATACCAAGAAGAATTTTATGTTGCAAGTTTGAAGGTGTGCTACAATAATAAGAAGATTGATGATTTCATGGTTTGTTTGCAACAGTGATTTTCAATGATGAATGCAAGTTGAAGGAGCTACAATCAAGTGAAAGAAGATAGATTGATTGAAACCATTTTGTATTTTATTTTTGTTGCCATATTTCAGTCTCATATCAATTTTTTTTTTTTCATCAGCCCATATGGCTATGAAACAATGTATTTTCAGAAATTCTTTCTTGTTATGTAGTTGAAGGAGATTTTGAATTAACAAAGAAGAATAATTCTTATAGATTTTTGTGTTGTTTCAAACCATTTCTAAGTTGAGTTTTAAGATTTTTGTGAGTATGTGAATGAGGGTTGGTTTCTTACTTCATCAGTGGCATCAAAGTGGGAGCTCCTCAATGTGTAGGTAGAAGTGTCAATATGAGGCAATTTGCACCAGAAATTGAGGTGGTGTGTGTGTGGTTTACATGTAGACAGATCAACAAACATGAGGTAGTCTATACAATAAAGGATGGGATAGGGCATGAGGAGGCCCATAAGAATTTTTTTTTGGAAAAAATATTAGGAAGTATCATGAAGAATTTGAAAAGCTCCAAGTTGAAGTAAATTTATTGAAAGGAATATTAAAGAGGAAGAGAGAGTGTGGGGTTATAGACATGGGAAGAAGAATGTTCTCATGAAAGAGGACAATGAAGAGAAGATAAAAAAGAAAGAGTATTGTAGCCCTTTATTAGGGGTTGAATGTAAGGAAGAATATATGGGGGAAGTCCACACAAATGGAGAAGATAATGTGGCACAAGTTGTAGTGATAACATGTGGATAAAGTGTATTGTGTGAGGTGGATGAAGAAGGTTTGCAATAAAAAATTATGGATGGTCCTAGACTTGAAAAGTTGATTGGTGGAGATCATGAGAATGATCTCTTGTTGAAAGAAGAGATGAGGATGTTGGAGAGGATATTTCAGAGGAAAATATTGGAGGAAGATGATGAGAAGATGCAAATCTAGAAGATAAAATCCAAGATTTTTCTAGTGTTATCTTCAATGTAGATAACAAAGAAGGAGATACATTACACGATGGTCCTTTGGAGGACATGAATACATGGGAGAAATTTGAACAACCTTGTGAATAGTCATACATGGATGGTTTCGAGGATGAAGAACATGATGTTGGGGAAACAAAGAAGGAAATATATGATTAAATTGCATTAAAAAATGTCGATTATTTACCCTTTAAAGAAGAGATTGCATTATTATCTAAGACAAAGTTGCAGTTGCAAATGGGTATATGAATGTTGCATATTTTTGTGTAGAGGTTGTAGATGATGGTGCAGGAGGAACTTGACAGAAGTGGTTAGTTTATGGTGGGTTGAATCTCACAAAAGTAGAGAGGAGAATGTATGGTATTAGGAGGAGGAGGATGGTATATAGTGGATATAAGTCCACAAGAGGAGAGAAGAATGGAGTGTAGAGTTGTCAGAGGAGGAGTTTTCTTGTTCAAACTAAGTATTTGAAAAGGAGAAAGAAGACTCAATTGCAGGTACTAAATTCAGTGGTGGAGTTTTCTAAGGATTTCTTGCAATCTAAAAGGGTGGTACTAACACTCAACTCCATTTTGTGAATCCATATTCACAAAATTTTTCCTACCTTGGTTGTCTGATACAAGAGCATCTAGAGGTACTAAAAATCTTGTATCACCAAAAATATTGCTAATTTATATTTGTTTTTTTCAATAAGGGCTAAGGTGTGTGGAAAATAAATATTTTAATTTGCAATAATGTGATTTTCCATTGTGGTGATATGTAAATGAAGTTTTTGGGGGAAATATGTTGAGGTAAATGCTTTTAAGGAATAATTGGAAAATACTCCATTTTGATGTCCCATTCTTGGTGGGGATTGGTTGAGGTGCATTTTCTTGCATGTTAAATTGTATGTCTTGCATGTAATTGCATGTTTGTGCCACAAGCTATGCATGTTGTTGCATGTCCATATTTGGAGCCATCAGGGCCTCTGTAGATGAATGACGATGCAAGAATTGACCAAATTTGATTGGCCATGGTTTAGATTTCCATGTGAAGGCCATGTGAGCATTGAGTAATTTTATTATTTTTATGATTATTTCCCCAAATGGGGTGTGGGTTTTCCAAGGAGGTTTTTTTCTTATGGTTTTGGAAAATCATAGTGGTTCTCTCATTTTAAAACTTCTATATTATGATGCCTTGTCATTTGGGGAGATGGCTTTGAGAGTTTTTGTAGGTGATATGGTGGGATGTTGTTCTATTGAAGAGATTATTTGAAGAATCCATTTTTGTAGATTTATATTTTCATAGAAGACCATAGTTTAGGGAGCTAGTGAGCTCTACATTTCAGGAGATAGTGAGCTAGTGAAGTTTATGTGAAGGGAGCTTGAGAAATTCGGTAGAAAGAAGGTTGAAAGAAACCGAGAAGAATTTTATGTTGTAGGTTTGGAGGTGTGCTACATAAACAAGAAGATTGATGATTTCATGGTTTGTTTGTAGTAGTGATTTCTAATGATGAATGTGGGTTAAAGGAGGTAGAATTGAGTGGAAGAAGAGAGATTGAGTAAAACCATTTTCTATTTGATTTTTGTTGTCATATTTTTGTCTCATATGAGATTTTTAATTTTTTTCATCAGCCCATATGGCTGCAAAAACATGTATTTTCAGAAATGCTTTCTTGAACATATTTAATTGAAGGAGATTATGAATGAACAAAGAAGAATACTTCTTGTAGACTTTTGTGTTGTTTCAAACCATTTCTGATCTGATGTTAAGATCTAGGACTATTGCACATGACAAATAACTTTTACAACAATTGAACTAAAAGTATTTAAAACATAATTTTGTAATTAAAATACTTAAACAAACATTCGATGATTAAACAACCAAAGTAAAGTGATGAAAATAATAGAAGAGAGAGAGGAGCTAGAAGATGAAACATAAGTTTATAACGAAGATCACCAATATGGCTACGTCTCCAGGTCCCTCTCCGAAGAGTGATCGATCCTTGATTATGCTCCAAATAGATTACAAGGAATCAACAAAATACACCATCGAGTCTCTTGGTTCACAAAAGTTACAATGTTCTGCTCCTTTAAGTGTGGTAGAATAACATTCCTCCAAAGCACAGAGTTTAACAAAACTCTACAAGAAACTCTCTCACAAAAATCACCACTTCTAAGTCACCACTTGGTTATCGCAAGTCCTAAATTCCCCCCATTTTATACAAAAAAAAATTGCTCAATATGGTTACTAACCATATGATTTGAAAAAACTACCCTATCTCCAAAAATCCCCCATAATTACATATGTAATTTTGAAAATCTTCCTTATTTATAAAAATAATCTACCTTTAAAATCATAAAAATCCTAGCCCCTTTTAATTTTAGGCCCTTATAGTTTCAAGATTTACAAGGTAATTGTAAAAATCCTTTTAACAATCTTTAAATGTCCCTTTTTTAAAAGATCTTGATTAAATCCATAAACTTTTAATATTTTGGAAACCCTTATCTTAAGGCATTCAGGTTTCCTTTTAAAAGTTCATAAAGGATATATTGTAAATATTATTCTAAGGTTGACATTATATTTAGGGGAATTAAATCTTATTTAAAGATTTATATATACTAAGGGGTTTTCCTTTTATAATGAAGAATGGTAAGGCAAGAGGATTTTAAGGGATGGGTTAAGGGATCAAATCCCACTAAATCCTCCTTACTTTAATTTTTAAAACCATATGTTTTATTTTCCTTTAATAATTATGGTTTAATCCATATTTATGCCACATCATCTAATCTTGCCACATGTTAGTCTTTGATAGGTCAGTTGTGCCACATCACCCACCTCCCATGTTAGCATTTTGACCAATTTTGACCACAACTTTGATTGGTCATAACTATCACATACGGACTCTGTTTGATGCAAAATGAACATCGTTAGAATTAAGGTGATGATCTCTTTGACATGATGCTTCTTTTGACCATTTTTGAGATAATGATTCTTTTGTCTTTCTAACTAGCCTCTATACCTAGTTTGACCACAACTTTGATCAAGCATAACTTAAGTGTATGAGATCCTTTTTCACCCATTTCAGTTGCATTGGACTCATATTTCAGAGCTCTTTGACATGGTATAGAATTCTAGAGCAATTGAGACACTTCAATTTTTGATGACAAGTATCCACTTGGATCAATCCTCCCCACTAAATGGCTTTTGGAACTCCAATTTAACTTACATTTATTTAGAATTTAAGTGAGGGAATGGCATCCCCACTTGTTTTGTATCACCTACCCATCTACATATCTTGCTCAACACCACAATCAGGAGAGCAATAACATTGTTGAACACATACATCATTTTATCACTTCCATAAGCATCTACACCAACTATTATAGCCATTAACCAATAAACACTAACTAATATCAAGTTGAATTAAAATGCATAAATGAAAGAGAATGAATCAACAACATGTCTATCTTTCACAACAGGAACATTTTTACCCAAGGGAATCTCCAAATTCCTAACCACAAGTTGTGGACTTGAAGCATCAATGCTTTCATTTACTGTTTCCTCATGTTGTACTGTTGGTGTATCCTGCAACATCTGATTAGCCTTGATTACCTCAAATTCATGTCCTGAACCACATGAATTAACAAACGTAAGAGACAAATCTTTACTTACATTAATCACCCTTTTTAATTGTTGTGTGTTTGCAAAAGATTTACCAGTCTTGATCCTATGAGAATGTATAATATACTTGATACCATCTTTAAACAAGTGATAATGATTCAATTCCCTATAGAAAATAGCCTTATGATCATATAAATATGGGATACCCAGGACTATCCCATAGACATATAGTGGAATCACATCAAATTGCACCTGATCAACATACTTGTAATTGCGAACCTTAAAACTCATTGCCTTGTTACTTGCAATTCATTATTTTTGAAAACCTAGCCTAATGGATAAGGTTTCTAATGCGGTGTAGTTCTCAACCCTGATTTCCTTACAACATTTCCTAAGATTAAGTTAATTTGAGATCCACTATCTATGAGATTATCAATTTTAGTGTGCTTAGCAACAACACATATGTGAGAAAGATCATTTATTTTCTCATCTTCAAGAAAATCATAGAATTGAGAAGTAGAAGGACAACTAGCAAAAAAAAAATTGGTAACATAAGCCTTACCTTTCAATCCCATTGCTGTTATCTTAGTTTCATCTTCAGATTCTGAACTAAGATCCATAACAACATTTGTAGACTCGTTCTTACCTTTTTGTTTACGAGTCCATTTTGGCTTCAATTCTGGATGCAACTACCAGCAGTGATCTTCATCATGACCTTTATTGTCACAATGAGAGCATGAGAGTTTATCATCCTTCTTCTTAATGGTAGCTATCTTCTTACCCTTTCCTTTATCTTCATATTTATCTTCAAGCTTAGATGGCTTCTTATCCAACTTATCAATGAAAGTACCCTTACCCCTTGACTCTAGGTGAGTGGCTTGGACACTTACTTCATCCAAATTACAAGGATTCAAAACCAAAATTTAATCTTAGATAAGAGTGGATACCACCTATGTACTTAAGTAAAGTGTCCTCGGTGTATAATGGGACATTCAATGTAGTGGGCCTTTTCCTGAATTCATGGGTGTACTCTTGGATAGATTGACATTTTCCCTTGCGTAAAAGTTTTCTGGTCCATCATTAACTATTGGATATGGCCTAGGGGATAAAATTTCTTTTCAAGAGCGTTAACAAGCTCTGCCCAACTTAAATTGGCTCTACCATGTTGTAAAATTTCTCCCTGAGTTCTACTCTCCCACCAGGTGAGAGCTATTTCTCCGAACCAAATAGTAGCTAACTGGATCTTAGAAGCATCATTTAAGAGATCTTGAACTCTACAATACACTTCTACTTGTTGAATCCAATCATCTACTTTCTTAGCATTTAATTCCCCACAATACTTATGTAGATCAAATTTTACATCCAATTTAATTTTTGGCTTATGTGCACCCTTGAAAGGATTAGCAGAAGAAGTAGAATTAGTAGAAGGAGAAGATGGAGTTGAAGGTGTTTTTGGAGGCTCCCAATCACCTCTTGGTCCTTTCGCTTTGTCCTTCTGATCTTCATGCTTCTCTCACTTTGAAGTATCTCCTTTATCACACTTCTTTCATTCCAACTTTTCCTTCCTTTCTTGGAAAAGAACTTCTACCATTTCCTTCATGTCAAGGAAAACTTTTCAAAAACTTCTTTCATTGAGCTTTGGAACTTAATGCTCAATTACCATTTCTAACATTTTCGATGGCCTTCATTTCCTAATCTCAGGATTATATTCTGCAAGTGTGCCTTCACCTCACTAGCTCTTGGATCATGTTATTATTCACCTCTGCAAACACCAGTCACAACAAAGCTCTGATACCACTTGATTTGGTGTTAGGATCTAGGACTGTTACATGTGAATAAGAAATTTTATGATGATTGAACTAAAGGTCTTTAAAACATAATTTCATAATTAAAATTCTTAAACAAACATTGAATGATTAAACAACCAAAGTATAGTGATGAAAATATTAGAAGAGAGAGAGGAGATAGAAGACAAAACACAAGTTGATAACGAAGTTCACCAATATGGCTACATCTTTGAATCCCTCTCCAAAGAGTGACCGATCCTTGATTATGCTCCAAACAGATTACAAGGCATAAACAAAATACAATGTCAAGTCTCCTGGTTCACAAGAGTTACAATGTTCTACTCCTTCAAGTGCAGAAAAATAACATTCCTCCAAAGCACACAGTTGAACAAAACTCTACAAGAAACTCTCTCACAAAAATCACCACTTCTAAGTCACCACTTGGTTACCCCAAGTCCTAAATTCCCCCCTTTTATACATATAAAATTTCTCAATATGGTTACTAACCATTTGATTTGAAAAAACTACCCTATCTCAAAAAATCCCCCATAACTATATATGTAGTTTTGAAAATCTTCCTAATTTATAAAAATAATCTACCTTTAAAATCATAAATATCTTAACCCCTTTTAATTGTAGGCCCTTATAGTTTTGGGCTTTACAAGGTAATCGTAAAAATTCTTTTAACAATCTTTAAATGTCCCTTTTTAAAAATATCTTGATTAAATCCTTAAACTTTTAAAATTTTGGAAACTCTTGTTTTAAGGCATTTGGGTTGCCTTTTAAATGTTCATAAAGGATATATTGTAAATATTATTCTAAGTTTGACATTATATTTAGGGGAATTAAATCTCATTTAAATATTTATATATATTGAGGGGTTTTCCTTTTATCATGAAGAATGGTAAGGCAAGAGGATTTTAAGGCATGGGTTAAGGGATCAAATCCCACTAAATCCTCCTTAGTTTAATTTTTTAAACCATACATTTTATTTTTCCTTTAATAATTATGGCTTAATCCATATTTATGCCACACCATCTACTCTTTCCATGTGTTAGTCTTTGATGGGTCAGTTGCGCCACATCACCCACTTGCCATGTCAACATTTTGACCAAGTGTCAACATTTGGACCAAGTTTGACTGGTCATAACTTTTGCATACAGAGTCCATTTGACGTGAAACAAACATTGTAGGAATCATGGTGACAAGCTCTTCGACATGATGTTGCTTTTGACCATTTGTGAGATGATGATTTTTTTGTCTTTCTGACTGGCCTCTGTACTTGGCTTGACCCCAACTTTGATCAAGCTTAACTTAAGCGTATGAGCTCCTTTTTCGCTTGTTCAAGCTACGTTCGACTCATATTTCAAAGCTCTTCAACATGTTATAGAATTCTGGAGCAATTGAGACACTTCAATTTTTGATGACAAGTACCCACCTGGATCAATTTTTAAGTTGAATTTTTTAGATTGTTGTGAGTATGTGAAAGATTGTTGGTTTCTTATTTCATCATCTTGCATCAGGGCTTATCTTTCATCTAAAAACTATGGAAGGCCTCATTTAGATTTTACTTTGTTTTTAAAGCTAAAATATTAAATGAAAACCTACAATGTCCTTTCAAGAAAAATATGTGTGCTAACTTAAATCACTCAATGTAATGAATTTTTATTTTGAAATCAGCATATTAAGTAAAATATTTTTATTTTTTTAGCAAAAGTAGGTGTTAAAGGGTTGAAGCATACACTTTACACTTGATAATTGTTGATAACTATTGGAAAATCAGGTAGGATTTCTAAATCTCCTATGTGGAATGAATCCCTTTATTGTTATATCACACCTTACACCATTTATCACCCTTTGTGTAGTAATTTGAGATATACATATGGAGTGTACTAAAATGACTAGAACCATGCATTCTACAATGTTATTTTTAGTGAAAATAAATTATCTAAAGAGGTTCACATATTTGTATATTGAATATATTACTAAAATATTTTTACCAATTTAATTGTAATTTTTCATTTTTTTAATTCTTTATTCAAAAAATACCTATAACCTACATTTGGAAAGGTCAATGGTACACTAAATATCTCTAAAACAATTGATTTTTTTCTTAATAATTGATATTTACAATACACAAAATATTATAAATCCTAATGCTTAAATTGTATTATTAAAACATCAAAGTTCTTAATCTTATTTTAACAATTGCTTAAAATAAATGCTTACATGAGTCATCATATATACAATTCAAAATTAGATGTAGATACATAAAATGAGTTATTAACAATTAATTCAATATAGCTAAAATTTTGTTTTATATTGTACATTGTCTAATTTGATTTAAGAAAAAAATTGTCACTTTCATGCGGATTATTGAAATAATCTAGAAATAATTGCTTTGCAAACTTTTAAACATTGAGTAAAGAGGTTCAAATCTTCTTATTACAATTTAAAAAAATACATAAGTTTCATCAAAAAAGTTTAGCTATTACAAAAATTTAAATTTCATAATCTTTATCTCCACTCACACTTTTAGACAAATTTTAATCAAGGACACTTATAAATATCAATTCACAATTAGCTATTACTAGGAAAATTTACCAATTCAAATTGCAGTACAAAATCTATTCTTTGACATGATTCTAAAGATGACAAATCTCTCCTAATAATTTACTCCAAGGAAATCTTAACTTCAATGCTAAATGACACAATAAATACAAAAAATAAAAATAATAGTTAGACAAAAAATAAAAAACAATAACTTAAAAGAACTTCATAATCTAAACACTTCAATACATTCTTTCTTCTCTAGGTTAATCTCTTTGTAGTCAAAGGAAGGTCAATCAAACAATTTACTAGTGCACATAGAAAAAAAGTCATGAATTTTAATTTTAGAACTAATTACATTCTATACGATTGATGAAGACATAAAGTCTTACAATGAAATACAATTATACATTTACACAAAAAAAATTTCAAAACTACTAAATTTTGATATAATAGTTTTTAGAATGATGAAAATTTATAGTAAAGGTAAGCCATTGGATGTAATTAACCTAAATTATTGCTAGTTATTTTTTTACACAAGCAATTAAGTGATATTAGATAGTAGCAAACTAATAATAAATGTGAGTATTAATTATAGATAACTTGAATTATTTCTAGTCCTAAAGTGATGAAGCAATATTAGATAAGGAATATAACATCATCAAATGACTAAATTGAGTTTCACAAGTACATAATTATTTACCAGTAGTATGGTGGTTGAAATTGCATTTTGGATTAATAATGATAAATATAATTAAATTGTATTATTTGTAGATAACTATATTTAATGTAATTTTTTTTCCAAAAAATAATAAATTAACTACATTATTGGATTATAAATTAGAAATATTATATGAAATATTGTACTTGCATTCTTGATTGAATTTTCACCTCAAATGTTTATAATTATGTAACTATTAGAATGAAAGAGTAGGTGTTCAATTATAAGAAATTGTATAACAATAAAAAGAATCACAATTATAAGAAATTATATATTAGCAATAAAAAAAATCACGATTGTACAGAGTTATATAAGAATAAAAAGAATCACATTCTTTTGGAGTAGGTAGGCCAATACTTTGATTCCTAGGCCTTACACCATCAGAGCCTTACGGCCCATTCATTAACTTTATTCTTGACTTTTATAATAGACAATATTAATATATTATGATCTTCCATGCATTGGGCTGCTAAATGGTGATTTTCAATAAAATTGATACGTGTAAGACAGTGGCCCAAGAACCTACACAAGTGTCATACTGGGTTATTCTGCATGGATATAATCCTTCTTATCCTGCCACGCTCCCACATTACACTTCCACGCTCCCACTAAACCCAAACAATATATTCACAGCAACACGTAGGGATGGGTACTGTTTAGTGATAACAAATTGCCCACTGCAACTGCTTGAATGAGTTGAAAGTGTGGTTAGAGAAAGTTTATTGCTGTTTTACAATATGTAAAGCTTAGTGGCTCTCATCGTTTGCTCCGGACAATCTTGTAGCAGTATTTTTTCGTGCAGCTTTCAGTAATGGTGAAATCATCAGGTAAATAACATCAATCAGCGTTAAAGAACATGATTTAAGGGATTTTATTCTTATAAGAAAATGGGATGTTACGGTTTTGCTATTTGTATCAAGCTGGGCGTTGTTTTGTGGTTGAATTGACAGATGCTGCAAATGTGCTTCACAAAGTTCGATGGAGACTTTTCTGTGAATTTTCTGATAAGAATGGACGGAATTGGAAAGATTGGAGTAAAATTGTAAAGTTGAAAATTATTTTAGAATTAAACTTACAAAATGGATTGATTTGGAAAATATGGATAAGTAAAATTTTGGACATTTATATAGCTCCCTCAATAAATCTAATTGTTTAAATTGGCAGTTTTGAGAGAGAAAACAGCTTAGCAATATATAGATAGAGCAGAAAAGAAAATATGAAGTAAATCGAAAGAAAACAGCTTAGCAATATATAGATAGAGCAAGAAAGAAAATATGAAGTAAATCTATTATAACAGAATAGTAAGACCTTATAGTATATTTTTCAATTCTAATGTGAATTAAATCTATTATAACAGAATAGTAAGAATAGTAAGACCTTAGTATATTTTTCAACTCTAATATAAGGTATACTTTAATGGATAAGTTATATTTTGTACCGGCTTTCACTTGGAATGCTGTCTCACATTGGAAACTTGGCTATTTTCAGGTGAATTGCATTTTTTCAAATTCAAATTTCTTCTACAAGCATTTAATGCAGTGTTCTATAAAAAATACCTTATATCATTTTAACCCTGGTTTTCTCCTCTGTTGGCAGCCATACCTGCTGCGCACACTATTGGATTTACCTTGTTTAACTTACTGCACAGCTGCTTAGTGCATTGATTATCAATGCTGTTTAGTGCATTGATTATTGATCACCGCCAATGCTTCTTATAACCCTTTACATTAGACAGCACATAAAAGAATACATATATACCTATAAATACAAACATACAGGTATATTTGCTTATCCATAGTTTACTGTTTTACTTTCTATACATGTGATCGATTAGTCTATTTCCTGCTGTTTTATTCTTTTGCTATTTATTTATGCAGATTTAGAGAATAGTTATTGGATGCATTGGTAATACAAACTTTTAGGGTTTCTGTTGCTTATCCACTGTTTACTGTTTTACTTTCTATACATGTGATCGATTAATCTATTTACTGCTGTTTTACTCTTTTGCTATTTACTTATGCAGATTTAGAGAATAGCTATTGGATGCGTTGGTAATACAAACTTTTAGGGTTTCGGGTGGATTTTCATGTAGACCCATTTGATAGAAGATGTAGGATTTCATTTACTCATGATGAGGTTTTTACTCTGGGTGAATGTTGCCACAGGGATAGGGATACTCATACGGTCATAAAATGTGAATTTAGATTGAATTTCTTGTGAGAGACACTAGGGATGTGAGGTTTCTTAATGAGAAGGGGACTTTGGTTATGCTGCTACAACTTTGGGTCCGTCCATGTATGTGTTACACAACTGTAGATGATGATATTTATGTACGTGATCCTTTTGCTCTGTTATACAACTGTAGATGATGATATTTTCAATTCTGGGTGTGGAACACAACGTCGCCTGGGATTTTTACCTGGGCTTTCATTGTCCCGGAACATTGCAACTTCCTCCTCAAATCCCCTGCCACATAATCAAGGGTGAAAAGAATTCTTTTCTTGGGCACTTTTGGGCAATTGGGTCCTTCAGTCTGTCAATTTTATTTTGATTGAATTATTTTTACACCTTGTTCATGACTGCTACACAATAGTGCTATCAAAGTTTTAGATAATTTTGACTATATTTTGTAATGTGTTGATGCCTATTACTTTATTCTCGTGAAAGTTGAGCATGGCTTTTTCTCTATGCTACATAAATGATTTATTTCTTAGTATTAGATGTATAGATGTTTTAATCAGAAAGCTCTACTTACATACTTTACAGTCTGTTGGGTGAAGTGTTCCTATTACTCATTTGTAGAATGTCTTATGTTTGATGCTGCATAAATGACCACAAATTTCAATTATAAGTATTAGATGCACAGATGCTTTGATCATACTTACAAGCTGTTGGGTGAAGTATTGTCATTGCTCATGTGTAATAGTTTGTTGAATCCACTAATTTGAAGTGAACTATGTTATACTTGCTTCCTTTTTTATTTGAAATTTATATATTTTTTTAGAAAATTCTAGGGCTAGCTGAAGATTCATTCTATTAGAATTTGGGATGCTTGAGGGATCCTCGACATTGAAGGGTCGGCTCTTTTTTCATGAGAAATGGGATATCAATTGTCCTTATGCCGAACTATTTTCTGCACAACTCCGTAATTGAAATTTGATTCCATGATTGATATTTTCTAATAATCTGAGAAATATAATTGAGCCTCAAAGTTAGGCTATGGGAAGTAGTCGACATGCATATTAGTAGAAAAATTATTAAACAAAATCTATGGGTTAGCTGTTGAGCCCTGGGCCTCATTAATTCAAATCCGGTTTACAAGTTTGAGATTCCTTAATTTCTTGGGTATTAAAAATCTGAAATTAATTTCGTGATGATAAGGCACGAATTTGGCTTTTTTTTCATTGCCAAGCATTGTAGCATTTTTTTCTTGATATTTGTTCAGCTGTCATGGTATGGGTTTTTTGTCCAGTGTTCCACCAATAATTTGGGGCTGATGTGAAACTTACGTTTCACAGACTGCTACTCACTTACCTTTATTAGTTATAGTGTTGGATACTATACTGGATGGGTATGTGTAGATTTGGACGTATTGTATGTGCTACTTAGGAGTGACACTACATAAGCCTGATAAACAAATAAGTTAGTCTTTTGGTAAAATGGGTACTAAAACCAAGAAGCAAACCCTTGTTCTTCCTCACATCAATGGCTTTCTAGTGCTGCCAACACAGAAACCAGCAATATGCCCAACATAGAAAAAGAAAAAGCAAAATTTATGGTTTTGGAAAGGAGATAGGCAAATTAGATTTAAGATGGGTTTCTCTCAAATTGTCAGATGTATAAGGTGAAAATGCATTTTAGAAACCTTTCAGATGTAGGTAAACTTTGTGGCCAAGTTTGCATTCATAGCTATGTTTTTGCAATTAGTATCAGTTATTCCTCGTTAAAATTAGTTTGGTTCTAGATGTGCAATGTTTCAGATTGATAGATTTATTTTTCTTCATATAACATCTTTTATATAAATATTTTGCGATATATTATTATTTGACGTTTTGGCTTATCTCTTTTTGTCAGGTTATAGCAAACCTCCCGCCATCTCAAGAGATTATTAACATTTCAAGCACTGATTTTCAAGTAATCACAACTACCCCAATGACTACAGTAAACACACCCTCGCCACCAAATGAACGTCTGTATCTATCAATTGAAATGGGACTCATCAAATTAACATTGAAACTTTTGCAAACAAAATTTTAACAAGTTGTAATGAGATCATTGAACAAGCAAGGGAAACAAGCCTAGATACATGCCTTGTGCAACAATTGAGATTGAAGTTATGCAGGAAATGGTTAATCAATTCCACATAACATGCCAGAAGTTAGCTGCTTTCTGTAATCTCTTACGAGAGTTGAACTACAATGAATTTATAGAGTGGAGAATGCTTCTTCTATCAAACGTGCATTCCTTAACATTCTGAATCATATGTAGTTTGAGATTGGTATCGTGGACTTTATACATACAAATAATTATAGCTATGAATTTTGTAATAAATAAGTACAGTACCACAACTTTATGTACTATCTGAGAAGCTAACTATTTTTTCTAATTCTTCACAAGATTAAAATTACAATGGCCATTAAGAAGTCATGGAATGCTTCATGTATCAAACGTAGCTCTCATATGTTAATATAAATATGATATTTTGTATTCCTTATGGGCTATTCCTTTCATTTTAATTGTATAAACCAGTCTTCTGATATTGGGTGCATTTGCAATTGTTGATGGTGGATCAACGCAATGAAGAGGGAAATGTGAAGGCTGTGCTATCCAAGAGGGAACATGGAGAGTTACGCCCAACATTGGGATAGAGAAATTATAATAAAATAAAAAAGTCTAAATTATAAATTGTATGCAAGGGACAAAGTGGAGGATGTGTGAGCAAAACAGGGGAAAGAAAATAATCAATGTCTCCGGAATGAGTAATGTTGATTGTGGCGTATGAAAGAAGTAAAGTTGGTAGAAGTAATGGAAAATTGATATACAGAGTAATCATGAGTAATCATAACTGCAGATGAAAAAGATTGAACAAAGAATTAAAAGATTGAACATAGAATTAAAAGATTGTAAGAGCTTTGGCTTCTGTACAGTAAATTCATTAAAAATAAATTTAAATTGTTTTGTAATTGTATTGTTGCTGAAATCGAAGGTAAACTGGAGTTGTTTGTTTATGTTGACGAAATTGAAAATGGCCATCTTTGTTCAGTGCAATGTTACTTTGATTTTAATTGAAAATTGAAAATGTCAATTGTGAAGGTTGCCACTGTATGATAAGACTTGTGAATTTCAATCTGAATCAAAATTCTTATATGTAAAATTCAAAATTTTCATTTGATTGTAATCCTAACAATATGCTAGATGTCAAATTCATATCATTTGCTTTTATCTTTCATATCATTTGCTTCTTTGATAAATTGAAAATTGTTCTGTTTAATCTACGCATTTATATTTGAATACAATCAATTTAATCTTATTTTATTTGTTTCATAAAATAAATGTTCACATTGTTCTTCATAAGAATAGTTATAAATTATTATAAAAACATTAGTTTACACTAATCATTTTGTTTTCGTATAGAAAAAATTTCAACAAATAACTGATACAAACAATTGGAAAATATGATACCCATCTAGTAAATCTTCAAATAAAATTAATAATAAAATATAGTAGTAAGAGTTGATACTCTATTATTTCATTATGTGGTAAACAATAAACTTGATTATAGTTTTCACATAGAAAAAAATTTCTGTTAGTACTACTCCAACACAAAAATTGAAAAATAATCATATATACTTTTGTGAGTATATAAACTTAGAACCTTTTCAATTAGAGATAAAAATTGAGATACATACAAGTCTAAAGTGAAATATAATATATTTTAATGAATCTATTGATTATTGTGCATCACACACAAAAAGTTAATTCATTCAAAATATAGTTTTTTACATTAAATTTTATTTTATAAATTGATACAAGAGATAAATTTAGGATCTTTTAATTCTACTCTTTTCTCAAATGTTATTAACATTTCTCTTTTGTATAGCATTTCTAATGTTCATGATCAATGTTGTATTTCAAATTTGGATGAATACTCTATACTCAAGATCAATTAACACACTTGGAAAATATTTTAATAGCTTGTTTTTTATTTTGGTAAAAACAGGTTTTGAAGGGACTTGAAACCCTTTACAATAAAAAAAAGGCTACAGAAAGCATAGCCTGCAGCCAGCCCCCAAGCAAGACCCACCAAGATTTACATTTAGAACTACTTTTGTGGGAGCGGAGAGTCATGTCAAAATAAGGCCTAGAAGATTTTTCCTTGCCCTTAATAGTAATCCAACCTTCTTCCACACGCGCTACCTTATCATGCCAGACCAACCCACAATTTTCCTGAAGAAGAATGCCTGCAGCCATAGTCTCAAAGCTTTCATCACTATTCCTTCGTGCAGACATAGACTTATCTAAAGAACCACCAAAACTAGTCATCATAGCACTATTACAAGAAATAGTAGCTTGAGCTCCATTCACTCGCTCAATAGGGGAAGCCTTAGCCACCCCACCTTTTGAGATATCCGGAGGGGATGCCCTAAGACCTTGAGAATCCGTAGCAACAATCTCAGAAAAACTCTTGTGTTGTTCAGACTTCTTCTCAACTATATAATGTTGTTGAGAAGCACCTTTCCACCAAGTAGCCATCATAGCTTTTTTCTCAAATCTGCATTGTGCAGCAGCATGACCTTTTTTAAAACATCTTCTACATCAGAAGGGAATCCCTTCATAATCCAAAGCTTAGACCCAAGAACCCTTTGAGGACTTAAGTAAAATCTCAGCAGTCATCCCTTTTGAAACATCTATTTCAACAAATATGCGGGCAAAGGTGGAATGAAAAATGTCAGAAGATTCATCATCCACCAACAAAAAATTGCCAAAGGCATCTCCCACTTCCTCTAGAAGAGGGTTAGTCCAAAGGTGGAGGGGAAGATTAGGCAACCACACCCAAATCGAGATCTTGTTGAAAGTTTTAGAAACATGGTTGAAATTTGAATGCCAAGGCTTAGTCATCAACAAATATTTGTCCTCGCAGCTAAAAAAGTTGTCACATGAAATTATAGTTTTGTCCTAAGCGTTGTTAAACTTAGCTACCAAAAGCCTCTTAGCCATGGGGAAGATATGAACTTTACCAAAAATTAGAGGCTCCCATTCACTGGAGATCCAAGAATGTAGCTGAGGGAGGCTAGGCCAAAAACCCCTAAACCTATAAATAACCCCATGGGTAGAGAGCTCAACAATATTATCATCTATTTTCTCTACTGTCTCATTCTTCAACTTCACTGAAATGGCATTGGCAACTGGGATAAACCTACTGGTCGGAAACCTCCCCTACTTGAATCCCGTAGCCGACACCTTAGCATTTGCTACAGGGCTACTACCCTTAACATGCCCCCCACCAGAACCCGTCGCACAGGGAACACCATTCTTCGTTGCACAGGGGACACCAATAGCAATTTTTGTAGACAAAGACTATGTTGACGAGGAACCACTACCGCACAGACCACTAGTAGCATCAACATCACCCACACCATCAATTTGGACTGCTTTAGGGTTTGCATTGGCTTGTGACACCATCACCTTTGGAAATATTGATGTTACATGTAATGCCTTTTCTTTTTAATAGAGATCTTGTTGCACATTGAACAAACCTCTATTTTTTTATTAGGTTAAGTGCAAAAAGATGGGGACCAAAAAGGGGTCTTAAGTGGTCACTTTTTTTCTAAAATTAGGAAAGATTGACTTTGGATGAGAAATTGAAGATAATTACACTCA
>VDFB02353493.1:2275693-2286163 GCA_007258455.2 Sequoia sempervirens
TTACCTTTGTGAGTTATAGTTTGGATACTAAACTGGGTGGGTATGTGTAGATTTGGATGTATTGTATGTGCTACTTAGGAGTGACACTACATAAGCCTGATAAACAAACAAGTTACTCTTTTGGTAAAATGGGTACTAAAACCAAGAAGCAAACCCTTGTTCTTCCTCACATCAATGGCTTCCTAGCGCTGTCAACACAGAAACCAGCAATATGCTCAACATAGAAAAAGAAAAAGCAAATTTTATGGTTTTGGGTAGGAGATAGGCAAATTAGATTTAAGATGGGTTTCTCTCAAATTGTCAGATGTATGAGGTGCAAATGTATTTTAGAAACCTTCAAGATGCAGGTAAACTTTGTGGCTAAGTTTGCACTCATAGATATGTTTTTGCAATTAGTATCAGTTATTCCTCGTTAAAATCAGTTTAGTTCCAGATGTGCAATGTCTCAGATCTATTTACATTGATAGATTTATTTTTCTTCATTGATAGATTTATTTTTCTTCATATAACATCTACTATATAAATATTTTGCAATATACTATTATTTGACGTTTTGATTTATACCTTTTTGTCAGGCTATGGAAAACCTTCCGCCATCTCAAGAGATTATTAACATTTCAAGCACTGATTTTCAACTAACCACAACTCCAATGACTATAGTAAACACACCCTCGCCACCAAATGAATCATCTGCATTTGTCAATTGGAATGGGACTCACGAAACTAACATTGAAAATTTTGCAAATAAAGTTTTAACAAGTTGTCATGAGGTCATTGAACAAGCAAGAGAAACAAGCCTAGATACACGCCTTGTGCAACAGTTCAAGATTGAGGTTATGTAGAAAACAATTAATCAATTCCACATAACATGCAAGAACTATAATCTCTTATGAGAGTTGAACTATGATAAATATTATAGAGTGGAGAATGCTTCTTCTATGAAATGTGCATTTCTTAACATTCCAAATCATATGTAATTTGAGATTGCTATCATGAATTTTAATAGATACAAATAATTATAGCTATGAATTTTGTAATAAATAAGTACGGTACCACAACTCTATGTACTATCTGAGAAGCTAACTATTTTTTCTAATTCTTCACAAGAATAAAGATACAATGAACATTAAGAAGTCATGGAATACTTCATGTATGAAAGTGAAGGGGTGGCTAGAGAAAAAAAACAGAACTCTACACAGCTAAAGGGAAAGAGAGGTGAGGACTACGCCAGGAGAGGAATTCATTAATCCACCGTAATGAAGAGGAGGTGAGAAAAAATTTAAATTATAAATTGTATGCAAGGGACAAAGCGGAGGATGTGTGAGCAAAACAGAGGAAAAAAAAAATCAATATCTCTGGAATGAGTAATGTTGATTTTGGCATATGAAAGAAGTAAAGTTTGTAGGAGTAATGGAAAATTGATATATTGAACAAAGAATTAAAAGATTGTAAGAGCTTTGGCTTCTGTATAGTAAATTCATTAAAATTAAATTCAAATTGTTTTGTAATTGTATTGTTGTTGAAATTAAAGATAAACTGGAGTTGTTTGTTTATGTTGATGAAATTGAAAATAATCAAATGGTCATCTTTGTTCAGTGCAATTTTCATTTGATTGTAATTATAATAATATGTAAGATGTCAAATTCATATCATTTGCTTCTTCGATAAATTGAAAATTGTTCTCTTTAATCCATGCATTTATATTTGAATACAATCAATTTAATCTTATTTTATTTATTTCATAAAATAAATGTTCACATTGTTCTTCATAAGAATAGTTATAAATTAGTTATAAAAACATTAATTTACACTAATCATTTTGCTTTCATATATCAAAAATTTCAACAAATGACAGATACAAACAATTGGAAAATATGATACCCATCTAGTAACTCTTCAAATAAAATTAATAAAATATAGTAGTAAAAGTTGATACTCTATTATTTCATTATGTGGTAAACAATAAATTTGATTATAGTTTTCACATAGAAAAAAAATTCTGTTAGTACTACTCTCAAAAGAATGTTTCAAGTGCTCTTCTACATTCCAAAAAGCCCTAAAGCTTGATGAACTCAAACACAAAAATTAAAAAAATAATCATATATACTTTTGTGAGTATATAAACTTAGAACCTTTTCAATTATAGATAAAAGTTGAGATACATACAAGTCTAAAGTGAAATATAATATATTTTAATGAATCTATTGATTATTGTGCATCACAAACAAAAAGTTAATTCATTCACAATATAAATGTAAAAGATGGGGACAAAGGGGTCTTAAGTGGTCACTTTTTTTCTAAAATTAGGAAAGATTGATTTTGGATGAGAAATTGAAGATAGTTACATTCAAAATATGAAGATGCAACAAAATAATCTACTTTTTATAATACTATATTTTTAGATGGTAGATATTAAGGGGTAACATAGTGTCTAGTATGGGCCCCCTAAAGTGTTAAATTTTTTTAGTATTTCAAAAATGCTCACTAAGAAATTACCTAACACTATGTAGTTTATATATGATTTTTTGATAATTTTTAAGTGAATACATGACTTTTGCTAATTTTTAAAGTGGTCACATCACGAAAACATAAAATTGACCATGCTCCCTTTGAAATTTTTGAAAACTGATCGAAATTATTGTTTTCATATGTAGTAGAGATAGTTCTGGTTTCTATAAAATGCAATTTATTTGAGTATTTTGATGAATAGTTGAAAAATAGTAAAAAATACCGAAAATTGGTTTTTGACAAAAATAGATACACTAACAAAAGAATTGAAGATGAAAATTTTAGCGTACTCAAAACGTGAAAAAATTACATGGTTAGATAGCTAAGAGAGACCTTAACATTATCATGGTGTTTTTTTTACTTGACATTGAAACACATGCAAACCTAATGGGGAGCATGCTCGAGGTTATGTCTATTTTTTACAATTTACAAAAATATCTTTTTGAATGTTGAAAAGTCACTCCAAGTACTCTCACATTATTGTTTGCTTTGGAAATTTCTCTTTCTCTTATGGTGAAACTATATACATGAAATATAACTTAAAGTATAAGTGGCATTTTACATGTAAAATTTATGTTCTTATATAGGTTATATTCCCTCTCTTATCTCTTACAAAGGTGTTTGAGAATGGTTTCAAATCTCTAGATTTATAATGTAGACTCTAGGTTTTGGAAGATCTTATAATTTTTCACTTACTCAATTTCAATAATCAACCTAGGTCAAATTTCAATAATTAGTAAGCTCCCATCATCTCTATCTCTCTCTATTCTCTCTCTCTCTCTCCATCATTTCTCTACCCTTATCTCCACTGAGATCAAGATCTCTCTCTCCACTTCTTTGTTTCTCTCTATTTGACCTCTCTCTCTCTCTCCCTCTCCCTCCCTCTCCTTCCCCCTACTCTCTCTCTCCCTCTCCCTCCTTCCCCCCCTCTCTCTCTCTTTAACTCTCACTCCTTCCCTCCTCACCCCCTCTATCTCTACTCTCTATCTCACCTATCCCTCTCTACCTCTCCCTCCCTCCCTTATCTCTCCCAATCTCTCCTTCCCTCTCTACTTCTGTCTATCTCACCACTTTATCTACCTCTCTCTCACACTCTCCATCCCTCCTTTATTTGTCTATCTCTCTCCCTCCCGATCTTTCTCTCTTAATCTATCCTTCCCTCTCTACTTATCTATCTCTCACTCTTTCTACTCTATCTCACCTATCTCTCTCTATCTCTCAATCCATCCCTCCCATTATTCTCTCACTCTCTCCTTCCCTCACTACTTCTCTCTATATCTCACCACTCTACCACTCTTCCTCTCTCTCTCTCTCTCCCTCTCTCTCCTTTTTGGACTTATTTTTGTGTCACCTATCTCCTCCCCTTCCTCCTTCCCTCTCTAATTATCTCTATATCACATCTCTCTCTCTCTCTCTCTCTCTCTCTCTCTCTCTCTCTCTCCCTCCCTCTCCCTCCTTCCCTCTCTACTTCTCTCCATCTTACTTGTCCCTCTCTAGTGATCTCTCTACCCATATCTAAATCTCTCTATCTCACCTCTCTCTCTCCTTACCTACCACCCCCTCCCACCCTCCTTACCTCTCTACTTCTTTGTATCTCTCCTCTCTCTCTCTACATCTCATTGTATCTACTTATTTCTATATCCACTTTCCATCCCTCCATGGATATGAAATATTAGAACCAATTTTTTTAATTTTTTTTCAATACTTGATTACAACAACATGCACCCATTAGGGTTAGCACTTAAAAACCAAAGCGATGCAAAATTCAACTCTAACCAAGGATGTGCCAGATGACGGCGAGCATATGGTCAGAGGATCTCAATGCAATGCTGAAAGAGTAACTCTAACCAAGAATGTGCCCAAGGTGGACGAACATATGGTCAGAGGATCCCTACCAACTACTATGCTGAAGTAACTCAACATCAAGAATGTGCCTCCCAACCCAAGATGGAATTGGAGCTACCATATGACGGAGATGCTAAGTAATTACAATGCTAATTCAAAATAAGATAGGCGGCAAGCCAGCCTCTTACACTTATCCAGCGGGTATTACAATGAAATAACAGAGAAGAAGTAAGATTGCTGACAGTACTACTGTTTAGCTTACAATAATTAGAGATTTTCCTGCCAAATGCATGGGAATAAGAAGTCTAACCGTCCTACAATGTAGGTATAGTAATCTCCTCAGTGATCACAGAATTTTGGCCCAAACCCAGCTCAAGATGGGCTTTACAAGCTGATGTGACAAAACATGAACTTAATGAGCAACCAGCAACCTAGAATCCCACTCAAAATGCTGACATCTCCTCTAAATGCTTGCAGGAATGACATGAGACTTGATGCAAGCGAGAAAGCTGGATGATGACAAGTAGAGACTAGACAAAGAAACAGCTGACAAATTGAAGTATTTTTTTTTCTATACACTTGCCAGGCAAAACAGAATGGTACAGCCTCAAGAAATGTTCTACCAACAAGATAAAATCCAAGACACCTCTAAAAAATCTGCAACTTGGCATAGAGGGGCGCCCAAGGCTAGCAAATGCATGGGTAAACTACCTAGAACCAAAATAAATTCGCCCAAAGACTTATGAGTATAAACTTCAATCTGCAATACAAAATCAACAACTCCAGATTTTGATTAAAATGCAAGAAACTGAACTACAAATGCAAAAACACTTCTACAATGCAAAATCTCACTCAACTACAATCTAACTCTCCACTAGTTGCTATCTTTCAAGCAAGAAGTCGAGCCAAGGCTAGGAGGCATTCATTCCTCGAAGCAATCCAAATGCCATTCCGGCAGCATAACTTTACTCAAGACATAAGATGATAAAATGAGGACCCAAAGCTTCCTTTTATAATTTTTGAGAAAGCCCTCCAGAAGCTTCTAGAAAACAAACCCTAATTTCAAACTTGAATTGACTCCTTTTCCCTCTAGTTTGGGCGCCCCCTTTCATAATGTTCAATTTTGACTTTATTAAAAATCCCCTCTTCATAAAATGGTGTCCCTTTCTCCAAGAAGTATTTTTTATTTTAGAAATATCAAAATAATTCCCCATGAGATAACCACCCTCAAAGTCCCCCTTTTTAAAACAACTTAAAGTCATATTACTAGGACAAGGGGTTATTTTATAAAATAAAACATTATTGACTTTAAATGACTTATTTCTCCAAAATGAACCCCTTAAGCCAAAAATCAGAATTACCCAATGAACTACCAGAAAAGGAAAGCTTGTTGAGCTGATGCTGACTTGACCACTGCTAAAAATAGAATTTACTAAAAATAGTAAATTTGAAAAGTTGCTCAGATCAAAGTGCATGTGACACCATTGCGAAGCTTTCTGAAAACCTAGAAAGAATCTGCAATCCAAAATCCCTGACTCCAAGCTGTAGCCATCATAACTTACTAAAAATAGTAAGTCCAAAAAAGTTGCCCGACGCAGTTGCAAGTCATACCTCTGCAAAGCTCTCTGAAAACCCAGAAGGAATCCAAAATCCAAACAACCAAACTCTAACAAGAAAAACCTCGAATCTTCAAGAGAACCCACCAAACAATCAGGAACCCTAATTCTGCCTCCAACCTGCCGACGGTGCATCAGAAAAAGGCCATCAATCATTGAAAAGTGTAGTGCTAAAAATGGGGACATTACAGTCTGCCCTTCCCAAAATTGCTTGTCCTCAAGCAATGCCACCACAACTCCAGAGAATATAGAACCGATCAATACCCCAACAAGTAAGATCCCAGGTTCCCAAATCCATCTCAGGAAGGACCCACCATGCCACTGCTGCACCACTCTGATCACATCAATGAAAAAATCATGCCACTGTTGCACTAACCTCCCTTGTAACTCCAAAGTGTTACCATCCATGATACTCAAACTGAAAGATCTTAAAGGACTGAGATCAATATCATGCAACACCTCAAGTCCAAGATGCCCAAGGTCAACAGTATCAACCATACCAATGTCAATCACAATTCTAAGCAAGAAGAAGGATAGGCTACTCAACTCAAAATCAATCTCATCAGCATACCTCCACATGGTAACAAACAAAGCCCTGATGGAAAAAGTGTCATCTTCAAATCTTCTTGCAAAGAGGAAAACAATCCTTTGCAAGAGCTCAACCAACTCAGACTCACGTCTCCTCATGGAGCTACTATGCACCAACTGAATTATACTGACACCACCAAGAAGACTTCTAATCACTCTTACAGTTCCAACTCTAAAAGTATCAGAATTAAAAGCTAGAGCATGAGGAAGTTCGCTGTCCCGAACCAGTATAGTAAAGAAACTATCAAGATTTGCTTCACAAACCTCCGTAAGGTGAACTCTGAGAATAGGGTAAGTGTGAAGGAACAAATAATCTCTGTTGTTCAAGGTTGAAGTCAGCAAAGTGCTATCTGATTTTAGTGCTTCACACAAGGAAAAACAGCAACACCAAAGGAATTTCCAAATGTGAGTATATGAGAAGAGCATTGAGTTGCAAGATAACACCTCCAAAGTGGCCAGAAAATACACTAGAGCCACCTCCAACTGAAAACTACCACCTCTTAAACCGAAAGTGAAGAACCCACTCTCCTGAATGAAAGTAACTCCACATGTAAGGTGGCAGGTCTGCCTCCAACCAGCAAACTCATGTCCCAAAATCTGCCCTTGTCTTGGCCAAGGATCAACGCCAAGAGCAACCAACTGTTCATCTTTCCAACCCATACTCAAAATTTCTCTCCAATCCATTTGTTGATGAACAAATAGAACCATCAAGTGGCTGGAAAAGAAGGGAACAATACCAACCAAAATGAAATTTTGATCCTTATCCCTCCAACAGTCCTTTCCATATGTAATAAGCTCCATCAACCTATGTTGAGAATCCCAAGCATGGATACCCAACTAAAAGTGATTTTCAACATTTTGAAAAGAAATCTCAACGCACTCCCAAGTGCTAGTGAGAATTAGGTGCATTATCTTAAAACTGATGTACCTTCCAGTGAATCCTTGAAGCTTAACCATGAAAGCTTCCGCAACATTGAAGTATGAAACATAGAGTGGCTTCAAATTCAACTCCCAAAACTGACTAGTATGAACCAAAACATCACTCCACCCAAGGGAGGGACTATCAAGTATGCAACCACCAAGTTCTGGTCCACTTTCCTTCCATGCCTTCTGGATAGTAGGTTTGAAATCTTCACTCCTTGCTGCTGTAATAAAGTTACCAACAACTACCAAGACGTGTCTCCTCAACATCTTGATGCCGAAAATATGGAAATCTCCTCAAATCAACACTTCCCATATAGAGACTTCATCCTCGAACCCTCTTATGCATTCGCTAACAAGCAACCTCGAAAGATTATTAATCACAATTTGTGTCACATCTTCATAGAGTGAAATCAAAGCATCCTTAGATTGGAGTTCATGCTTGACCTCATGCTTGGTCACTTCACTACTTGACTCATTTTTCAAAACAAAGAGAGGATTGTCATAAGTTGCTTCAGCACCCACTTCAAAGAAGGGATTGTCAAAGACTTGGAAGCCATTCCTTTTGTCTTGCTGCCCCAAATCTGCACGTACAACTTCTGATTTCCTTGTGACGTTTACAAGATCGAACTCCTCTTGAAGACAATCAAGTTCTCCAATCACTTGCTGGATTTCTTCAGCTCTTTTTACATTCTCTTGCTTTGTGAAAAATTTGAAATCAGCAAACTGATTTTCTACCTCTGTAAATGCCATTTGAGTTTCTTCTAGCGTAACTCTTGTTGATTCAAGTTCCAGAGAAAGTTCATCAAACTCCCTCTCTATCTTGAGAAGCACAAATGGTCCTTTTTGCGACTTCAAAGGCGTGATCACGATCTTCAACCAAGTGCATGTACTCGGACTTCAAGGTTACCAAAGAGTTTCTGATAAGTTGCAGATTGGGAAGAGCAACTTCATCGTTCACTCCTCTTTGTCTCTCTTCAAGCTGAGCCTTCCAGTACAACTCTTCAACCAAGCTAAGTGTGTGATCAAACAGGGATAGAGCTTGCACTTCCTTGTCAACGGACACCTTGAATTGTCTGTCCCAATCATGAGAATTCAAAAATGATGAACTACTGATAGGCTGCAACTGAAAATCAGAACCTTGTCCCTTGTCTTTGCTGCCCTCATTGCTACACCAACATTCATGAACTTCACCATTGACTAGAGGAGAATGCTCATTATCATAAAAGGCATCATACTTTGCAGATTCTTTGACCCCAAGTTTGCAATCAGCTTCTTGAATTGGTAAATCAACCTTGTATTCTAAAACCACTTTAAACCTTTCTTCTTCAAGAGCCCTAAAGTATTCTAGCTCTTCATCCACCTTATCATCTTCTTGATCAAACATTATAGCAGCATCCAACTTGCTCAATGGATCACAATCGTCCGCTGTTCGGAAAGTTTCTGTAGAGACATACTCTTCTTTAGTGGCTGCAACCACTTCAAAGAGATCATTATGGAGCTTCGTTGAACACTCCTCTTCTTCAAGGACAACTTCCTCTTCAATGGCCACCTCATAGTTTGCAATGAAATCTGATTTTTGATCTTCGTCAGGATCAAAGGGAAATTCATCCCACAAAGGTTCTTTATCATACCTTGGTGTTAACCAACCGGGATCCCAAATGGAAAAAGGCTGATTGTTTTGATCAAAAGAAAAGTACTCTTCATGCTTCTCTTGGAGTGTTGAGTCTTTGAATAGGTCACCATGTAACTCACTTGAACTGATTTCTTCATAAGTCCTTCTCTCCAAGGGCTCAGTTTGATGATCAAACCCACGTTCACCCAGGTCACCAATATCATAGTGAAGCAAAGAATCTTCAATGTTAGCTGTTTTGAAAACTTCGTTCCTTTTTCCTTCAATGTAACCACCATCTATAGGTATATTTCTGATCTCATCTTTAGTAATCATATGCATACCAAAAAGGTTTCCTTGATCACTTGTCATAATTTCTTCTTGTGAAAACTCTTGAGGAGTTTGGACAGCAACAAGAGGAAAACTATCCATCACCAAATCTTCAACACGAGGTGGTACAATCCTGTTGGAATCATTACCAACATTATCACTTTGGCAATGGTCATGGGCTGATTCAAAGGCACCAACAGTATTTCCTTCTACTTGCTCTTCTTCAGCAAACTCATCCCATACAACAGTACTACTGAAATCTTCTGTGAAGCCCTTAGCTTCAAGACCTTCATAGGTTGAATCCTTATTAGGACTCAAGACTGTTATGTTCTTTTCACCGAGCTGATCTTCATCACTTCCTATTACATGCAAGTCAAGGGAAGTATTATGGGGCTCTACCCTTAACTCCTCATTTGTCAAGGTATTTTCATCGAGCTCACGTTCATTTTGATGTGATGGGTGCACCTTGCTTGTGCCATCTTCACTGCTAGATGACTGATTTTTCTCTTCAACTTGCATATTTGTGGGCTGCAATTCACAAATAGGCACTTCACCTTCTTCCTTCTTTGATTTTTCAACCAAGGCTTGTTCTGCTTCCCTTTTTAACATTTTCCTAATGTGGTCCACCATCTCCAACTTTTCGGGCTTCAGAAACACCACACAATTCAAATGGGTATCAAATGAAACATTGTACCTATAATCATCTGGCATGTTTTGATATTGCTCACGGAGTTTGGCAACCTCATGTTCACACTGTCTTTTATACTGTCTGGCATATTCAATGAAATCCCTTACGGCATCACTAACCTTTCCTCCCTCAGATACCATAGTTGAATCTGACTTCTCACGATCCCTGGTCTTAAGAAAATGCAACATCTTGAAACTTTAGAAAGCTAAACTGAACTCAGGTGAACAATCTGATTTCTCTGTCACTCAACTATCAACTGACTCTGTCTTTTTTTTCACAGGATGGCAGGATCTTGGCTCTGATACCACTGAAATTTTCCGAACCAATTTTTTCAATTTTTTCAATAACAGATACAATGCAAC
>VDFB02353493.1:2286263-2299518 GCA_007258455.2 Sequoia sempervirens
TCACAAAGATTACATATACTTGTATAGAAAACTTCTCATAGGATAATCACCACTCAAAGATCTAGATGTAACACAATTGCTATCAGACTCTCAAAATACATCACAATATAGAACCGTAATACAATGCTCTCATAAATAGGGTTTCCTTCTGGGAAAGTAAACTAATAAAATATTGAAACTGCTCAGTTATGATACATAATGATGAATGATCCATATTTACAATAATTAAATATAAATAAAATTTTCCTTTTGGGGGCACTACCCTCGAGCCCCCACTAGGGCGCACTAGCCCTGGACCCCAGCCTAGGGGATGATTTCCTTGGACCCCTCATGGGGGGGGATCCCCCCCACACCCCCCCATCATCGTTGGCTAATAGTACCCTATGTATCAATAGTAATTGCAAGGTTGAGACACATTTTTTCAACACGTTCAATCCCTACATGTTCTAGGTTTGAGCCTTTTAAGTCATTGAAGAGTTATAGAGCACTCGGTATTGACCAAATTTGATAGGCTATGGATTAGGCACCCATGTCAAGGCCATGTGATCTTTTAATAATTTTCACCATGTTTATGAGTTTTCCACTAGGGGGTGTGGGTTTTTCCAAGGGTTTTTACTTGTTTTGAGATCTACCATATGTGGTATTCACTCCCATAAAATTCTTTATATGGGAGCATTGAGATGGTTGTTTCATGAGTTTGTTTGTAAGTTGTCAAAGTCATGAAGTGCTACCAAATTTTAGAGATGAATGTCATATTGATGTACTTTTTTGAAGATTAATACAAACATTGGATCTCTTTAGGTGTGGTGCTTTTTCTCGAAAGGGTTTCTCCATGTACATCTTGTTTCACTTGTGATTCTCTTTCTTGTGGTATTTTTTATTTTTCTTTCATTATTACAATTTCTAATCACATATCATAATATTTGTAATTTTGGATGTACAAAACTTTAGATTTGCAAACACATACTTTAATTCATATGGTTGAAAGTTTTAACTTTAATTTCCAATAAAGGAAAATGTATGGAGGGAGAGCGAGGTGAGATAGAGAGAAGTAGAGATGGAAGGAGAGAGAAAGAGAGAGAGAGAGGAGATAGAGAGAAGTAGAGAGAGGGAGAGAGAAGTGATATATAAATAATTGGAGAGAGGAGGGAGAGGGAGATAGAGAGAGAGAGGGGGAGGGAGATAGAGAGATGCATGGAGAGGTCTAGATAGGTAGTTCTTGAGCTCAAGGGAGGGATAGAGTTAGATAAAGAGAGGTAGATAAAGGGATGGAGATAGTAAGAGATCGAGGTCTAGAGTGTAAGGGATATACAAAGAGTGAGATAGAGAGAAACATAATAAAGCTTGTTGATTACCAAAATTTGACATCTTGATTACTAAAATTTGAGCTGTTGATTACTAAATTTTGACAAATACTGAAAAATTATAAGATAAAAATTAAAATTTGCATTATAACTTCTAGAAATTTGAAACCATTCTCAAACACCCTAAAACTATATACATGAAATATAACTTAAAGTATCAGAAAGTAAATGTCCATATATAAATGAGAGAGAGAAAGAGAAAGAGAAAGAGGAAGTGAAGTGAAAGATAAACAGAAAGAAATTTTTCAAAAGAAAACAATAACACGAACACATTATAACATGCTCACATTATGTCAATGCAATAGCATAACATAAGTGCATTATAACATTCTCATGTTATGCCAATAAAATCCAATAATTCAAGCACATTATAATGTGCTTACATTATGGATTTTTAATTATTAAACCTAGGTTCAATCACAATCAAACCATAACAAGAGTGTGTTTCTTTATAACGTGCTTAGAATTTATATTTTATGGGACCAAAAAATGGAGTGGCTAGTTTTTGGTCCTCAAACTTGGTGCACATGCCCATCTTGTGATGCAGGAGCATCTAGGGGTACTAGAAATTTTGCATCACAAAACATATTGCTAATTTATTTCTTTTGTTTTCAATAAGGGCTAAGGTTTGTGGAAAATAAATATTTTAATTTGAAATAATGTGATTTTCGCTTATGGGGATATGCAAATGAAATTTGGTGAGGAAATATGTTGAGGTAAATGTTTCTAAGGCATAATTGGGAAAATACTCCTTTTGGATGTCTCATTCTTGGTGGGGATTACTTGGGGTGAATTTACTTGCATGTTAAATTGTATGTCTTGCATGCAATTGCATGTTTGTACCACAAGCTTTGCATGTTGTTGCATGTTCATATTTGGAGTTGTCGGGGCCATTGGAGATCAATGAAGATGCAAGAATTGACCAAATTTTATTGGGCATGGTTTAGGTACCCATGTGAAGGCCATGTGAGCATTGAGTAATTTTATTATATTTATGACTATTTCTCCAAATAGGGTGTGGGTTTTCCAAGGAGATTTTTTTTCTTATGGTTTTGGAAAATCATAGTGGTTTTCTCATTTTAAAACTTCTATATTACAATGCCTTGTCATTTGGGGAGATGGATTTGGGAATTTTTGTAGGTGAGATGGCGATATGTTGTTGGATTGAAGAGATTATTTGAAGACTCCATTGTTGCATATTTCTATTTGCATAGAATACCATATTTTAGAGAGCCAGTGAGCTCCACATTTTGGGAGATAGTGAGCTAGTGAAGCTTGTGTGAAGGAAGATTGAGAAATTTGGTAAAAGGAAGGTTGAAAGATACCAAGAAGAATTTTATGTTGCAAGTTTGAAGGTGTGCTACAATAATAAGAAGATTGATGATTTCATGGTTTGTTTGCAACAGTGATTTTCAATGATGAATGCAAGTTGAAGGAGCTACAATCAAGTGAAAGAAGATAGATTGATTGAAACCATTTTGTATTTTATTTTTGTTGCCATATTTCAGTCTCATATCAATTTTTTTTTTTTCATCAGCCCATATGGCTATGAAACAATGTATTTTCAGAAATTCTTTCTTGTTATGTAGTTGAAGGAGATTTTGAATTAACAAAGAAGAATAATTCTTATAGATTTTTGTGTTGTTTCAAACCATTTCTAAGTTGAGTTTTAAGATTTTTGTGAGTATGTGAATGAGGGTTGGTTTCTTACTTCATCAGTGGCATCAAAGTGGGAGCTCCTCAATGTGTAGGTAGAAGTGTCAATATGAGGCAATTTGCACCAGAAATTGAGGTGGTGTGTGTGTGGTTTACATGTAGACAGATCAACAAACATGAGGTAGTCTATACAATAAAGGATGGGATAGGGCATGAGGAGGCCCATAAGAATTTTTTTTTGGAAAAAATATTAGGAAGTATCATGAAGAATTTGAAAAGCTCCAAGTTGAAGTAAATTTATTGAAAGGAATATTAAAGAGGAAGAGAGAGTGTGGGGTTATAGACATGGGAAGAAGAATGTTCTCATGAAAGAGGACAATGAAGAGAAGATAAAAAAGAAAGAGTATTGTAGCCCTTTATTAGGGGTTGAATGTAAGGAAGAATATATGGGGGAAGTCCACACAAATGGAGAAGATAATGTGGCACAAGTTGTAGTGATAACATGTGGATAAAGTGTATTGTGTGAGGTGGATGAAGAAGGTTTGCAATAAAAAATTATGGATGGTCCTAGACTTGAAAAGTTGATTGGTGGAGATCATGAGAATGATCTCTTGTTGAAAGAAGAGATGAGGATGTTGGAGAGGATATTTCAGAGGAAAATATTGGAGGAAGATGATGAGAAGATGCAAATCTAGAAGATAAAATCCAAGATTTTTCTAGTGTTATCTTCAATGTAGATAACAAAGAAGGAGATACATTACACGATGGTCCTTTGGAGGACATGAATACATGGGAGAAATTTGAACAACCTTGTGAATAGTCATACATGGATGGTTTCGAGGATGAAGAACATGATGTTGGGGAAACAAAGAAGGAAATATATGATTAAATTGCATTAAAAAATGTCGATTATTTACCCTTTAAAGAAGAGATTGCATTATTATCTAAGACAAAGTTGCAGTTGCAAATGGGTATATGAATGTTGCATATTTTTGTGTAGAGGTTGTAGATGATGGTGCAGGAGGAACTTGACAGAAGTGGTTAGTTTATGGTGGGTTGAATCTCACAAAAGTAGAGAGGAGAATGTATGGTATTAGGAGGAGGAGGATGGTATATAGTGGATATAAGTCCACAAGAGGAGAGAAGAATGGAGTGTAGAGTTGTCAGAGGAGGAGTTTTCTTGTTCAAACTAAGTATTTGAAAAGGAGAAAGAAGACTCAATTGCAGGTACTAAATTCAGTGGTGGAGTTTTCTAAGGATTTCTTGCAATCTAAAAGGGTGGTACTAACACTCAACTCCATTTTGTGAATCCATATTCACAAAATTTTTCCTACCTTGGTTGTCTGATACAAGAGCATCTAGAGGTACTAAAAATCTTGTATCACCAAAAATATTGCTAATTTATATTTGTTTTTTTCAATAAGGGCTAAGGTGTGTGGAAAATAAATATTTTAATTTGCAATAATGTGATTTTCCATTGTGGTGATATGTAAATGAAGTTTTTGGGGGAAATATGTTGAGGTAAATGCTTTTAAGGAATAATTGGAAAATACTCCATTTTGATGTCCCATTCTTGGTGGGGATTGGTTGAGGTGCATTTTCTTGCATGTTAAATTGTATGTCTTGCATGTAATTGCATGTTTGTGCCACAAGCTATGCATGTTGTTGCATGTCCATATTTGGAGCCATCAGGGCCTCTGTAGATGAATGACGATGCAAGAATTGACCAAATTTGATTGGCCATGGTTTAGATTTCCATGTGAAGGCCATGTGAGCATTGAGTAATTTTATTATTTTTATGATTATTTCCCCAAATGGGGTGTGGGTTTTCCAAGGAGGTTTTTTTCTTATGGTTTTGGAAAATCATAGTGGTTCTCTCATTTTAAAACTTCTATATTATGATGCCTTGTCATTTGGGGAGATGGCTTTGAGAGTTTTTGTAGGTGATATGGTGGGATGTTGTTCTATTGAAGAGATTATTTGAAGAATCCATTTTTGTAGATTTATATTTTCATAGAAGACCATAGTTTAGGGAGCTAGTGAGCTCTACATTTCAGGAGATAGTGAGCTAGTGAAGTTTATGTGAAGGGAGCTTGAGAAATTCGGTAGAAAGAAGGTTGAAAGAAACCGAGAAGAATTTTATGTTGTAGGTTTGGAGGTGTGCTACATAAACAAGAAGATTGATGATTTCATGGTTTGTTTGTAGTAGTGATTTCTAATGATGAATGTGGGTTAAAGGAGGTAGAATTGAGTGGAAGAAGAGAGATTGAGTAAAACCATTTTCTATTTGATTTTTGTTGTCATATTTTTGTCTCATATGAGATTTTTAATTTTTTTCATCAGCCCATATGGCTGCAAAAACATGTATTTTCAGAAATGCTTTCTTGAACATATTTAATTGAAGGAGATTATGAATGAACAAAGAAGAATACTTCTTGTAGACTTTTGTGTTGTTTCAAACCATTTCTGATCTGATGTTAAGATCTAGGACTATTGCACATGACAAATAACTTTTACAACAATTGAACTAAAAGTATTTAAAACATAATTTTGTAATTAAAATACTTAAACAAACATTCGATGATTAAACAACCAAAGTAAAGTGATGAAAATAATAGAAGAGAGAGAGGAGCTAGAAGATGAAACATAAGTTTATAACGAAGATCACCAATATGGCTACGTCTCCAGGTCCCTCTCCGAAGAGTGATCGATCCTTGATTATGCTCCAAATAGATTACAAGGAATCAACAAAATACACCATCGAGTCTCTTGGTTCACAAAAGTTACAATGTTCTGCTCCTTTAAGTGTGGTAGAATAACATTCCTCCAAAGCACAGAGTTTAACAAAACTCTACAAGAAACTCTCTCACAAAAATCACCACTTCTAAGTCACCACTTGGTTATCGCAAGTCCTAAATTCCCCCCATTTTATACAAAAAAAAATTGCTCAATATGGTTACTAACCATATGATTTGAAAAAACTACCCTATCTCCAAAAATCCCCCATAATTACATATGTAATTTTGAAAATCTTCCTTATTTATAAAAATAATCTACCTTTAAAATCATAAAAATCCTAACCCCTTTTAATTGTAGGCCCTTATAGTTTCAGGCTTTACAAGGTAATCATAAAAATCCTTTTAACAATCTTTAAATGTCCCTTTTTTAAAAAGATCTTGATTAAATCCTTAAACTTTTAATATTTTGGAAACCCTTATTTTAAGGCATTCGGGTTTCCTTTTAAAAGTTCATAAAGGATATATTGTAAATATTATTCTAAGGTTGACATTATATTTAGGGGAATTAAATCTTATTTAAAGATTTATATATACTAAAGGGTTTTCCTTTTATCATGAGGAATGGTAAGGCAAGAGGATTTTAAGGCATGGGTTAAGGGATCAAATCCCACTAAATCCTCCTTACTTTAATTTTTTAAACCATGTTCATTTTATTTTCCTTTAATAATTATGGTTTAATCCATATTTATGCCACGCCATCTAATCTTGCCACATGTTAGTCATTGACAGGTTAGCTGTGCCACATCACCCACCTGCCATGTTAGCATTTTGACCAAGTTTGACCACAACTTTGATTGGTCATAACTATTGCATATGAACTCCATTTGATGCAAAACAAACATTGTCAGAATCCCAGCAAAAAGCTCTTCGACATGATGCTTCTTTTCGCCATTTTTGAGATGATTTTTTTTGTCTTTTTGATTGGCCTCTGTACCCAGTTTAACCCCAATTTTGATTGAGCATAACTTAAGCATACGAGATCCTTTTTCACCCATTCAAGTTGTGTTGGACTCACATTTCAGAGCTCTTTGGCATGGTATAGAATTTTGGAGCAATTGAGAAACTTCAATTTTTGATGACAAGTATCCACTTGGATTAGTCCTCCCCATCGAAGAGCTTTTGGACCTCCAAAACTTACATTAATTTAGAATTTAAGTGAGGGAATGGCATCCCCACTTTTCCTATATCACCTATCCATCTACATACCTAGATCAACACCACAATTAGGATTGCAATAACATTGTTGAACACATACGCCATTCTATCGCTTCCATAAGAATCTACATCAACTGTTACAACCATTAACCAATAAACACTGACTAATATCAAGCTAAATAACAATGCATAAATGAAAGAGAATGAATCAACAAAATGTCTATCTTTCACAATAGGAACATTTTTACCCAAGGGAATCTCCAAATTCCTAACCATAAGTTGTGGACTTGGAGCATCAATGCTTTCATTTATTGTTTCCTCATGTTGTACTGTTGGTGTATCCTACAATGTCCGATTAGCCTTGATTACCTCAAATTCATGTCCAGAACCACACAAATTAACAAACATAAGAGACAAATCTTTACTTGCATTAATCACCCTTTTAACTGTTGTGTGTTTGCAAAAGATTTACCAGTCTTGATCCTGTGAGAATGTATAATATACCTGATACCATCTTTAAACAAGTGATAATGATTCAATTCCCTGTAGAAAATAGCCTTCTGATCATATAAATATGGGCTACCCAACACTATCCCATAGACAACTAGTGGAACCACATCAAACTGTACCTCATCAACATACTTACTTGTGATTGCGAACCTTAAAACACATTGCCTTGTTACTTACAATTCATTATTTTTGCAAACCCAGCCTAGTGGATAAGGTTTCTGATGCAGTGTAGTTTTCAATCCCAAATTTCTTACAACATTTTCTAAGATTAAGTTAATTTGAGATCCACTATCTATGAGAGTATCAATTTTAGTGTGCCTAGCAACAACCCTTATGCATGAAAAAGATCATTTCTTTTCTTATCTTTAGGAATATCATAGACTTGAGAAGTAGAAGCACAAGTAGCAACAAAAAAATTGGTAACATAAACTGTACCTTTCAAACCCATTACTGTTATCTTAGTTTCATCTTCAGAATTTGAACCAAGATCCATAACAACATTTGTAGACTCCTTACCTTTCTATTTATGAGTCCACTTCGGCTTCAATTCTAGATGAAACTACTAGCAGTGATCTTCATCATGACCTTTATTGTCACAATGAGAGCATGAGAGTTTATCATCCTTCTTCTTAATGGTAGCTATCTTCTTACCCTTTCCTTTATTTTCATATTTACCTTCAAGCTTAGATGGCTTCTTTTCCAACTTATCAATGAAAGTACCCTACCCCTTGACTCTAGGTGAGTGGCTTGGACACTTCATCCAAATTACTAGGATTCAAAACCAAAATGGAATGTCTTAGATAAGAGTGAATACCACCTATGTACTTAAGAAAAGTGTCCTGGGTGTATAATGGGACATTCAATGCAATAGCCCTTTCCTTGAATTCATGGGTGTACTCTTGGATATATTGACCATTCACTTGCCTAAAAGTTTTCCAGTCCATCATTAACTATTGAATATGGCCTAGGGGATAAAATTGCTTTTTAAGAGCATTAACTGTAAACTCTTCCCAAGTTAAATTGACTCTACCATGTTGTGAAATTTTTGCCCAAGTTCTACTCTCCCACCAGGTGAGAGCTATTTCTCCCAATTGAAGAGTAGCTAACTAGATCTTAAAAGCATCATTTAAGAGATCTTGAACTCTACAGTACACTTCTACTTGTTGAATTGGACAGTCATCTAGTTTCTTAGCATTTAATTCCCCACAATACTTAGGTAAATCAAATTTTACATCCAATTTAATTTTTGGCTTATGTGCACCCTTGAAAGGATTAGCAGAAGAATTAGAATCGGTAGAAGAAGAAGGAGAAGATGGAGTTGAAGGTGTTTTTGGAGGCTCCTAATCACCTCCTGGTCCTTTCCCTTTGTCTTTCCGATCTTCATGCTTCTCTCGCTTTGACGTATCTCCTTTTTCATGCTTCTTTAGTTCCAAATTTTCTTTCCTTTCTTGAAAATGAACTTCTACCATTTCCTTCATGTCAAGGAAATTTTTTCGAAAGCTTCTTTCATCAAGCTTTGGAACTTCATGTTCAGTTACCATTTTTTATGTTTTCAATGGCCTTTGTTTCCTGATCTTAGGATTATATTCTGCAAGCGTGCCTTCACCTCACTAGCTCCTAGATCGTGTTATCATTCACCTCTGCAAACACTAGTCACAACAAAGCTATAATACCAGTTGATCTGGTGTTAGGATCTACAACTATTACACGTGAATAATAACTTTTACAATGATTGAACTGAAGGTCTTTAAAACATAATTTCATAATTAAAATGCTTAAACAAACATTCAATGATTAAACAACCAAAGTAAAGTGATGAAAATAATATAAGAGAGAGAGGAGATAAAAGAAAAAACACAAGTTGATAACCGAGTTCACCAATATGGCTACATCTCCAAGTCCCTCTCCAAAGAGTGACTGGTCCTTGATTATGCTCCAAATAGATTAGAATGCATCAACATAATAGAATGTCGAGTCTCTTGGTTCACAAGAATTACAATGTTCGACTCCTTCAAGTGTGGCAAAATAATATTCCTCCAAAGCACACAGTTGAACAAAACTCTACATGAAACTCTCTCACAAAACTCACCACTTCTAAGTCACCACTTGGTTATCCCAAGTCCTAAATTCCCCCCTTTTTTATACAATCTTTTTTTCTCAATATGGTTACTAACCATATGATTTGAAAAAACTACCCTATCTCCAAAAATCCCCCATAATTACATATGTAGTTTTTAAAATATTCCTTATTTATCAAAATGATCTACCTTTAAAATCATAAAAATCTTAACCCCTTTTAGTTGTAGGCCCTTATAGTTTCAGGCTTTATTGTAAGGTAATCGTAAAAATCCTCTTAATAATCTTTAAATTCCCTTTTTTAAAAAGATCTTGATTAAATCCTTAAACTTTTAATATTTTGGAAACCCTTATTTTAAGGCATTCAGGTTGCCTTTTAAAAGTTCATAAAGGATATATTGTAAATATTATTCTAAGGTTGACATTATATTTAGGGGAATTAAATCTTATTTAAAGATTTGTATATATTGGGGGTTTTCCTTTTATCATGAAGAATGGTAAGGCAAGAGGATTTTAAGGCATGGGTTAAGGGATCAAATCCCACTAAATCCTCCTTACTTTAATTTTTTAAACCATTCATTTTATTTTCCCTTACTAATTATGGTTTAATCCATATTTGCGCCACACCACCCACCTACCACATCAACATTTTGACCAAGTTTGACTGGTCATAACTTTCACATACAGACTCCATTTGATGTGAGATGAATGTTGTAGGAATCATGGTGACAAGCTCTTCGACATGATGCTACTTTTGAGCATTTTTTAGATGATTTTTTTTGTCTTTTTGACTGGTTTCTGTACCCAATTTGACTTCAGCTTTGATCGGGCATAATTTGAGCATATGAGCTCCTTTTTTGCCATTCAAGCTGTGTTGGACTCATATTTTAGAGCTCTTCGACATGGTATAGAATTCTGGAGCAATTGAGACACTTCAATTTTTTACAAGTATCCACCTAGATCAATTTCTAAGTTGAATTTTTTAGATTGTTGTATGTGAAAGATGGTTGCTTTCTTACTTCATCATCTTGCATCATGGTTTATCCTTCATCTAAAAACTATGGAAGGCCTCATTCATATTTTACTTTGTTTTGCAAGCTAAAATATTAAATGAAAACCTACAATGTCCTTTCAAGCATAATATGTGTTCTAACTTAAATCACTCAATGTAATGAATTTTTATTTTGAAATCAACATATTATGTAAAATAAACTTTTTTTTTTAGAAAAAGTAGGTGTTAAAGGGTGGAAGCATACACTTTGCATTTGATAATTGTCCATAACTATTAGAAAATCATTTAGGATTTCTAAATCTCCTATGTGGAATGAATCCCTTTATTATTATATCACATCTTACACCATTTATCACCCTTTGTGTAGTAATTTGAGATATACATATGGAGTGTACTAAAATGACTAGAACCATGCATTCTACAATGTTATTTTTAGTGAAAATAAATTATCTAAAGAGGTTCACATATTTGCATATTGCATATATTACTAAAATATTTTTAACAATTTAATTGTAATTTTTCATTTTTTTAATTCTTTATTCAAAAAATACCTATAACCTACATTTGGAAAGGTCAATGGTAGACTAAACATCTCTAAGACAATTGATTTTTTTTGATATTTACAATACACAAAATATTATAAATCCTAATTGAGTAGGGAGGGCACAAAACCCTCTCTGCTAATTTAATTTCAACACAAACATAAATTCTCAATTCACTGTGAATTTCAACACAAGTATGAAAGAAACCGCAACATGAAACTTTCATTAAAATGGAAAATCTGCAATTAAAAAATAATAAAGTCTCATTGAGACTATGGGAGCCACATATGCCCTTTACAACATCATAGAATTCCTTACAAAAATCTACAACATTCCATAGAATTTATGTGCTTCTCAAGCACTACAACCAACCCACATGCACACTTTGTCACTCCTCAACAATGGCTGCAATAAAATTCTTGAAGCCTTCACACTTTGCTGCAATTTATCCTTAGAGAAAAATCCACCTTAGTTGTGAGTTTCCTGCCTTTGAAAACTAACTTCAAAATGTAAATGAATTATCTTTTATTACCAACTTTCCAAACCTGCCAGAATGAAATTTCATTTCTATTTCAAACTCAAAAATCATCCTTCCCAAAAATCCAAGGAGAGAATTTCTAAATTGAAATTCAAAAAAATCAAAAATCAAACTTCTCACTTGTGCAAGCAACCAGTCTCACACACACTTTACCGGTAGTTTCCAAAATTGAACTCACTCATCAAAATTGCCAATTTGATCAGATGGGCACCCACTTTGATAGTCCCTATTTTTTAGGGATTTGTGGAAGTTGAGATTTTATTTTAAACTAAAATCTTAAAAATCACCTTTAACTTGCAAAAATCCAAAATTTGAATTTTTGCACTTCCATTTCCTTTGCAACACTTGCTTTTTTTGGGCATAATCATTCAACATGAATTGTTAATGTAATTTAATTTAAAATTACATTATTACATTAATTAGAAATATTTGTGGCAACCATTTATTGAAAACCAAACAAAATTATTTTTTTCTTTTTTTTTGTTGATGCAAGATTGCACAAGACCATGGATGCTCTTGCATCAGACACCCATGATAGGAAGAAAATTTTCTATGAGTGAAGCTCATGAAAATTTGAATATGCTATGTTCACGCTAGATCCAATTTTCAACCTCATCATTGTGAACATTTGGTTTTCCCTTTGCCTACAATATGTTATCTCTACTCTCCTTCATTCTTCCCCTCTTTTTTCCTTTGTTCATAAAATTCAGCTCCCACCATTCTGCACTATGAAATTTTGGAAAACAATAATTAACATCCTTCTCTTCATTAAAACAAATGAAATCATGTGTTACCTCCATTTTTTTTGCTGCTGCAAAAATTTGTATTTCAGCCTGTAACATGTTATTGCTGCACCTTACCATCTCTCTTTCCTCACTTCCTTTTACCATTTCACCCTCACAAAAATCAGCTTCATTAGAAACATTGAATTTTTTTGATAAATCAACAATTACCTCTATTTCCTTCTCCTTTCTTATTGCTGCAAATTTTCCTCCTTCAAAGAGGCATGTATCAGCTGCAACCTCTTTAATTTCATCATCTTCTTCTATAATTTCTCCTTGAAATAATTTTTCTATTTTTCTTATCTCCTCTTTCAACAGGAGACTATCTTCTTCTTCATTATTCCCTTTGTCAAATCTAGGACTATCCAAAGCCACTTTTGAAATTACTCTAACTTCATCCATAGCTTCATCTACTTCTTTTGCATGTAAATAATTACTAACATAATTAAATGATACCTCTTTTTCTACTATTGTATTCTTCTCATTTTCACCACTTTCTTTGTCTTTGCTAGTTCCTGCAAACAAAACATTTTTAGATGAAACAAAATCTTTAAAATTACCATTAAATTTATGATCTGCAGTGACTATTTTCTCTTCTTTCTTTCTCCATCCTTCCTTTATTTTTCTCTTCTTTTTGCTGTCCTCTTTCAACAAAACATTCTTCATCCCAAATCTCTCTTCTCATATTCCCACTTTCTCCTTAATCAACTTTTCCAATAAATCTACTTGAGCCTGAAACTTTTCAAATTCTTCACAGTAATTCTTATTTTCCACTTCTTCCCAATAATTTTCCCAAAATAAAATTCTTGCAGGCCTCCTCAT
>VDFB02353493.1:2299618-2339782 GCA_007258455.2 Sequoia sempervirens
CCATATCCATTTCAAGTAAATGATCTAAATTTCTATGAGAAATTTGTTTCCCCACCTTCTCAGCTAGTTTTATATGCTCATCCATACCAGTAGGAGGAAGTGATCCCAACCCCTCTCCAACATGAATTGTTTGAACTTGTGCCTCCTCCCTATCTTCAAGGACCATGCATTCTTGAGCGGATTCATTTCATCCAATGTCTAGATTTGGCTCGACTTGAGCATGAAAACTTCCTGCTTGTTGAGCCCTTCCTACACATGTGTCACAAAATATTTTGCAAAAAAAAGTGAGAGATGATGTTAAATAAGTGAAGTTTATGTATGCAAGCAAACAAACTGATAAAACATGATACTATAAGTGAGAGAATTTTGTGGTAGTTTTATATGCTCATCCATACCCATAGAAGGAAGTGATCTTGACCCCTCTCCAACAAGCATTATTTGAACTTGGGTCTCCTCCCTAACTTCAAGGTCCATGTGTTCTTCAATGGATTCGTTTTATCCAATATCTAGATTTGGCTCAACTCCAACTTGAGGAATCCCTAGAGAATAAAACATAAAAATAATTTGAGAACATTGAAGTGATGAAAATAAAAGACCAAAGACACAAAACAAAAAAATTGAAACAAAAAGAATTGTCTTAAGGAATTGGAGTCAAGGATCATATAAACATTGCAACTTGCATGACCAAGATGACTTGAGGACATTTAAAAGTATTTATAGTGATTCAAGTGCAATGATGGTTAGAAACCTTCAAAGTAAAAGTCCTAAACACACACTTGAGATTGAGAGAGAGAAGAAACAATCATGTACCTTGTTTCTTTCTATGATAATTTTCCAAGTTTTGTTCACGCCTCTTTTGTTCTTCTTCTTTTGACAATTTTTTATTAAGACACATTTTTTCTTTTTCTTTGTTGTCCCATTTTCTTCTTCAACTTAAAGATGACTCAAAACAAGTCCTCTACCAACTTAGTTAAATTATGCTCCAAATTTTGCCTTGATTGATAAAAATGAAAAGTTGTCGAGCTCCATTATTTGCCTCCTTGATAAATGTGCAAAAACTTCTCCAAAATCTACACTCCAAGTGATATAAATGAGAATTAATCTTGCAATTTGATATCTAGAATAATGAAAAATGATCTTCTATTTATATGCATATGGGATGGGAAAAAATTATTCTAGTGTACATGGAATAACTAGATCCTAGTTTAAATGAATCAAGTAGTAAACAAACAAGTTATTTCATTGTGGAGTTTATATATTTAATTCATAGGTATGCACAACATATCTAGTAATTTAGAATTTGTTAAAGTGTCAAAATGCATATTAGAGGTATAATTTGAATTGAATTTTCTTAATTATATTGGAATTGAATTTCAAGTTAGTTGTCGAAAATGTATAATAGAGGTATAATTTGAATTAAATTTTCTTAATTAAATATTTGAATTGAATTTCAAGTTACTTGTAAAAAACGTATAATAGCTTGATATAATTTGAATTGAATTTCAAGTTACTTGTCAAAAAGATTATATCTTGTTCTCAACTCAATGGATCATGTTTAAGTCATTTTAAAAAAAAAAATTATTATGATCAACATGAATGAACTTAATTATAAAATGGCAGATTTCCTATAAAATTCTACTAGAGATCAAATGTATATTGGAATATAAGGAAATGTAAGTTGTAAGAGATCATAAAATAAGAAAACATGTATGTATATTGAATATTTAAAGCAAATTCATACATATATTATGTGTAAACATGTTTAAACCATAAGCAAACACATTTACATACATGTAAAGGGATTCAATACATATAAACATAACGCATATTATAAGAAAAGAGGAAGAGGAAGATGTATGTATATATCATATAAAAAAATATTTGTACATATCATAAAAGTAAAATGTAAATTAAAGATCATCAAATGTCGAATACTAAAGATCAACAAATAAGCAAATGTATGTATATCATATAAGCAAATGTAACTTAGAGATCATCAAATATCAAATACTATTAAAGAACTTCATATAATCAAATACATGTGGTAAATATCATAAATCTAGAGTGCATGGCCTAATATGAATGTCTACTCCTAGATGAATGGCCATCTAAATGAGAACAGTCCTGCTCTAATGGATGTGCTGAGCCCTACAAATAAAATTGTGTGCAAGATGTGTTAAATACATATAATTTATATTAAATAAATTTTATGAAAGTTATTTTTAAATGAACTTGTATTTTTAGATATCAATCTAGATCTATGCATACATAAATATATTGCATGTACATATACATGTGTGATTATATAAAAATGTAAAACTCACATGTCCACTGGCAGCAGATTCATACAGAGTCACATCAATCATGCACATGATCTGGACCAAGGCTAGGAGTGATATGAGGTATGTCCACTTGTAACAATATATATACACATATATATCAACTTACATGAATACCTAGTTTTAAAAAAAATTAAAAAATAATGAAAAAAGAATTGAAACATGACATGCACACATACATGCACATCATTTGATATCGGATGACTTAAGTCCTCTGAAATAGTCACCTCCACCATATCCACCAAATGATCAAGCGATGAATCAACATCTACATCCATCTAATCTATCCCATGCCATGCCATAAATGATGAATGTAGAGGACTGTGAAGGTGAGATGGCATTGGCGATGATGAACCAGAACCAATCAACATATTAGTAAAACCCATAGTCTGTGCAGTTGTCGTATGAACTATAGGTGGATCCTGATGCGCACTAGTGCTTGGATGGGAGTGATGGGATCCTGGAACTGAATGACCTCTGCATCTCAAATGATCTCTAACATGCTCTATACCGATCTCATTGTCTGATGCAATGTGGGTATATGCCTCCAATAGGCCCTCAGCCAAACAATGCAGAGTCATGTGTGCCATATCTCATGTAAGTGCATCAAGTTGTGTAGGAGTAGGGATGTCAACCACTGTAAAAGGATCCATGGTGGTCCACTGTGCTAAAAATGGTGTGGATCAAGAATGTCTAGACATCAAATACTGACCTACATGGTCATTATATATCCTAGTGGTGGCAACTACAATATTACCTATAGTGTCAATTGCTTCCTTTTGGGAAGCAATGACAACCTCATATGCTATGGGGGCTAGAGCTAGGGTGAGAGCAGGAGACCTATCACCAATCAATACCATAAACACTAGGGGTGGTCTATCTACTCAATGATAGGTGGGCCTATTAACAATCCTGCCACACCCCTGACTAGCATATGGTGGAATGTCCAAGTAGTTAACTTTGAGGCCCAAATGGACCTCAGCATACAACTGGTGAACAAATTACAATGGAATTTGGTCATTGTTTGGGTATAGACCATGTGTTGTGAGAAATCGTGGGTAGATCAATGAGGCCATAGCATGATCGACACATCTAGTGACCTGGTATCCCCTAACCTTAAGCACATTTTGATAAAATGGAAAATAAGTGGCTTTTATCATTTCTTTGGTAACACTATCCTGTATTTGTTTAAGGGGAACATCAACATGTACTTCTTCCCGCATGCAGGAAAGAATAGTAGTCACTCTATTTGGGGAATATGCACTACTCCTCTCAAGTTCATCTTTTAGTTTTTCTAGACTATGCAATATTAACATGCATGGTTCACTATATATCCCTGGGTTTGCACCCTGTGCTAATGAATCTCTCAATTTTTTAATCTCATTACTAGTATTTGCAAACAAAGAATCTGGCATAGGTGGACCATGATCTGCATTTTCCATGTTATATATATAGTACACCTAAAAGAGCAATAAGACTTTGGTAAATAATATATCTAGATAAAGGGAATACAAATCTAAAATAGTTGTAATAATTCATCTACTCATCAATAATATTTTCATACCATTAACAATTTAAAAAGAATTGGAAGACAACTATAATCTATAACATAGCATCCTTAAATGGATCAAATTTTAAATGAAACGATGAAAGAAAGAATAAGAATACAAAGATTAGTATAAAATTATTTGAAAATAATTGGGGATAAAAATATTTAATTTGATAGTTGTTAACATAAATGAACTTCAAAATAGGATTATAAATTTATCTAGTTAAGATATATCTAAAATTAAGAATTCACACTAGAATATCAATATTCCATGTAAGAATCTCATAAAGAGGATGAATTTAATGGGAGATAATATAAAATCCTCCATATGAGGATGAATTTTATCATTACATTATTAGTGAATCATCTCAATTATATAGCCAAGAACATAAAAAAATTATAGATTGGAAAGCAAAATAATTGATGAGCTTAAGATACGTTCATAGTTTGGATATTATGATGGACTCTTAATATCTTTACTTTTGTTATTTTGTGACTGTTTAAATTCTATGAAACCTTTTATGAGGACATCCTGTAGCAAAACATTTGTATATTCCTGCAGCTTATTGTGTTGACTTGATTACATTTATTGCCCCGTTGACTCCCTAAATGACTGGTATATCGCATACAGTTTTTAAATGATGAGATAGATTTAAATGTGTGATTAATGAATAGATATTGTGTATGTGCCATACACCTCTTCTTTCACATATGTTACCTTTTGTTTCACAGGTTGTTGAAGAATGATCGAGTCGAGCACAGCTGATCTCGGCCTTGTAGTAAAGTCCATTTCCTACACGACTTTGAGGAAGCTCTGGCGAAGACTCTTTGACCGAAACCGTTGGGAAAGATTTTTAATGACAGTCAATCTGGAAAGAGTGGAGTGCTAGATCCTCTTTGGATCGGGTTGAACGCATAAATTCATTTATGAAGTTTGTTTCTTGATTATGGGATACACTTTACTTCCACGTCTTTCTTTGATAGGGTTAGTTGTTCTTTTGTTTTTAAAAATAAAATACTCCTCCTACACGAGTGAGTAGGAGATGATAGTGAGAGTAAGATAGAAGCATAGTGATAGCAGATAGATCATGTAAGAATCAGTATGATAATGAAAAGCAGAGTCTGTTTGACAAGAGACAGAGTTTGTTGTTAGTTTCCATATCAACAAAGCAATGTATACCATTTTGTTTTCATAAATAAAGTTTGATGAAGTTCTGAGTTCAGCATCTGCATAATCAGTAGATGCTTGCTAAGGGGGACCACTTAGTAAGTATTTGTAGCTAGTTAGTTAGTCGTTCTTTTCTGTTGATCTTCAGTTAGCTTTCATCTTTGAAGTTTTCATACAAACTTAGTCTTGTATTGCTCCTGCAGCATAGGGAATCCATCCCTGTGCCTGTCCCTGCAGCATAAGGCCAGTTCATAATTTGTGTTTCATTCATAGTTATGATTTCTATTTTAATTGAATCATAGTCGAGTTAAAGAACTTTGTGTTACTTTCCTGTAGCGTAGATAGAATTCCTTTTTGGTGTTTATTTCTGCTAAGTTTTGACTGAAACTAGTTCTTAGTGCATATATTTTTTTGTGCCATTTAAAGTATATGTGCCCTGGTTTGACAAGTAAATGAACATCTATAGAGAGATATAAGTCACCTGTTGGAATGTCCAATTCCCAGGAAAGGTTTTACTGTGATTTTCATATCCTTTTGTGGGCACGACCATTTTTGGCGCTGTTGTCGAAGATGGCGTCCAGCTAAGAATTCGTTAGAGGTCATTTTTAGCATTAGTTTAGTTTGGTAGTCAAAAATTTTCAAAATCTTTCAAATTACCATTCACCATATTGCATGCATAGAAGAAGAAGAGACGCACTGGGAAGGTTCCGCCCTGAAAACCTGTTTGTTGAACTACCATTTGATCCAGCTGACAATGAACCTGAGGAAAATCCCTTCGCTCTGTTATTCCAACAACCAAACATGGCAAATAATCTACCGAATAATCCACCTCCAGCGTTTTAGTTTCCCATTGTTCCCCAACGAGATACTGAAAATTTTAAGAATATACCTTCTTCACTACTTCCAAAATTTTATGGCCTAGTCACAGAGGACCCAAAAAATTTTCTGTTTGAATTTGATGTCCTCTGTCACAATTATGACTACAACACAGACGCTCATAAACTGAAGTTATTTCCTTCCACCTTGAAGGAAGGAGCTCTTAGATGGTTCATGAGTCTAGGAAGAGGCGTCATTAATAGTTGGGCAGCCATGCAGACTAAATTCCTTGAGAAGTAGAAGGAATATTGTAAGAGTGCCAGTAAAGGTGATGACATATTCCGAATTCAGCAGAAGGAGAATGAAAGTTTGGAAGATTATATTTCCAGATTTTTATTTTCACTAAAAAGGAACTCAAACCATACTCTCAACGAGGACTCTTAGAAACTACTCTTTCTAAGGGGAATCAGTAATGCCTGTATAGACGCCCTGGACCTGATGGGAGGAGGTGATATAACCCAACTGCCTTGGGATGATATAAAGAAAATATATCTTAACTACTCTCGAGCAATACTTAAGAAAGGTTGAAGTCATCAAGCTACAATCTAGAAGTCTTCTTCTGGTGGAGTTTCCCGGATGGAGATCACAAATTTGCTATCTGACTTCAAGCAAGACATCATTAATAATATGGCTACACAACTAGACACTATGCAAGCTCGGAGGAAACATGAGGAAGCTGAGGCAGTTTTGGCTGAGTTCTATCCATACTGTAGACAGAAGAAACGTGATTGTAGATGCAAAATGGTGGCTAATTTGGAAGACAGACAACTACCTACTGACCTCAAGCCAGTAGAAGGTGATGATGATCAAGTTTTCTTTGTTGCACAAAAGAGACCATGGGCCCAAAGACAAGGTATGCCTCAAGATCCTCTAACTTTTGGTAATCCTTATTCTGGCTATAATAACCAATGGAAACATGCATATGGACCACCACCACCTTGGAATCCATCTCAACCAAGTTGGCCTAATTATCAGACCCAACAATGGCAATCCCCTCAAGGAGGTTGGCAGCAGCCACAAGGGCAATGGACCCCACCTTCAGGAAATTGGCAGCAAAATCCTCAATGGAGAGGCCCTCAGCAATGGCAAAACCAGTCCCCTGGATTCCTACAGCTTCCACAGTCATAACCATAGGCCCTCATGCCACCTCTTGCAGCAACTACCACAAATCCTGGCCCTCCGAAGCAAACGCCTATGTCTACCCAGGCGTTTCCAAATCCCATTAATAAGCAACAACAGCAAACACAGTAGCTTGAGTATCTTGCCGAAACAAACCAATATCAAGCTTATGCCTTAAACATTAATAATATCCAATTGAGGTCTGGAACCACTCTACCTACTCCAAAACTGCCTCTAATTACTAAAATACCAGATTCTCCCCTTGAAGAATCTACCGCACCTGCTGTTCCTATTGAGCATATGCCTATAACCGATACGGTTTCTAAGGAGCCTGTTTTGCAAAGTCAAGACAACCCACCTTTTCCTCAGAGGTTGCAAAGTACTGCATTTAAATCCATCGAAGAACCCACTTTTGACATTTTGGATCAACTCAAAAATATACAAATTCAAATCCCCTTATTTCAGGCTATTAAAGATGTTGCCATTTTTGGAAAAGCTATTAAAGAGGTCTGTTTAAAGAAGCCTAGACGAAAGAAAAAGGATCCTCAAACAATTCATGTCTTAGGGAAATTGGCTGATATAATGTTGGGAAATGCAGTCATTCTAAAGTATATTGATCTTGGAAGTCCTGTAGGGAAGATACATATAAATGGCCAAATTGTCAAAAATGTTTTGATTGACTTAGGTGCTGCCATTAATGTCATGATAAAGCATACTATAGACTCCTTGAATATTTCAAACATTAGGTCTACATCCATAGTTCTACAGCTTGCAAATAGCTCCACAGTTAAACTTGATGGGATGGTGGAAGATGTAATTGTCACTCTTGAATCTTGGGAGTATCCTGCTGACTTCACAATATTATCAGTTAAGGCAACTTTAGGAGGGTATCCAGTTATCCTTGGTAGACCATGGTTTGCCACTGCTGATGCTTTTATAGGATGTCGTTTTGGAGATATGACCATTTCTGATGGACAATCCACAAAAAAATTGGCTTTGTATCCACCTGTTAGACCTCAACCAAATCTGTCCCAACCTGTTTGGCCAGATGTGGAGAAAGAAACTGAAGAAGCCAATTCCTTGGCTCAATTAATGATGCTTCAAAATGATCCATTCTCAAAACTTCAGAGTGAAGATGCTTTGCTTTTTCAAATTCTGTAATTTAACTCTGATCTACAGGTAGTTCATCTGATCTAAATGGTAGTCATCTACAATATTTCTTGCAGCAACCATATTCTAAGAGCTCACTTCCTAAACTTCCAACGATTTTTCATAGCTTGCTTCCACAAGAGGTATAGACATTACCTATAGATTCTGTGATTAATCTCACTAAGCAAATAGAATTGTCTCCAAGACACTGTTTGAATATCAATAGCAAACTATCACAATCTCAAGAGGCTGTCTTATTAAAAATGCTACAAGAATAGCATAAAGCTTTTGCATGGGAATATGGGGACATGTAAGGAATAGATCCTCGAGTTTATACTCATAGAATATATATCAAAGAAGATTGTTTACTAGTTAGACAACCTCAAAGAAGAGTAAATCCAACACTTAGAGAAATAGTTAAAAGTGAGCTTCAAAAGTTGTTTGATGCTAGTTTTATTTATCCAATCTCTGACAGTCAATGGGTTTCTCTATTAGTTATTATCCCCAAGAAAGGTGGAAAATGGAGAGTGTGTGCAGATTACAGAGAGTTGAACAATGCCACTAAAAAAGACCACTTTCCACTACCTTTTGTAGACCAAGTATTAGACTCACTGTCTGGCAAAAGATATTTTTCCTTTTTGGATGGTTATAGTGGGTACAATCAGATAAAAATTGCCCCTGAAGATCAAGATAAGACCACTTTTACCTATCCATCAGAAACATTTGCTTATTCAGTCTTGCCTTTTGGTCTATGCAATGCGCTAGCAACATTTCAGAGAGTAGTGATTAGTATCTTTGCTGATATATCTCATGACTGTATAGAGATTTATATGGATGATTTCACTACCTATGGAGTCACATTTGAAGAAGCATTGATGAATTTAGAAAAGGTATTGAAAAGGTGCAGAGGACAAAATTTGTCTCTAAACAGTGAAAATCGTTTTCTAATGATGTAAGAAAGTATTGTTCTAGGTCATCATATTTCAAAGAATGGAATTCAGGTCAACCCTGCTAAAATTGAAGTTATTCTAAATTTACAAACTCCTGCAAATCAAAAAGATGTCAGAAGTTTCCTTGGCCATGCAGGGTATTATAGAAGGTTTATAAAATATTTCAATAAAATTGCCAGCCCACTTTATGCCTTGTTAACAAAGGATTCTCAATTCGAATGGACAGAGGCCTATGAAAAATCTTTCCTGCAACTAAAGGACTTGCTTACTAAAGCCCCTATTCTTCAAGGTCCAAAATGGAACTTACTGTTTCATATACATGTTGATGCCTTTGATTCTGGTATAGGAGCAGTTTTAAGTCAAAAAGAAAATTCAATTGAGAATGCTATCTACTTTATCAGCAAAAATCTTCAAGGTCCTGAGCTCAACTATACTGTTACAGAAAAGGAATTGTTTGCAGTAGTGTATGCTTTGAATAAATTTAGGCATTATGTCACAGGTTATCAGATATTCATCCATACTGACCATGCAGCAATCAAGTACCTGATGAACAAACTTGCCATTTCTGGTAGATTGACATGATGACTCTTGTTGTTACAAGAATTTGACATTACAATCATTGACAAACCAGGAAAAGCTAATGTTGTTGCACCTGCTGAACATGAGGTCATTGATGATAGGTTTCTAGATGAACACTTGTTCTCCATTGTTGCGCATAGTCCATGGTATGCAGACATTGCCAATTAGCTAGCAGCAAATAAAATACCAGCTCATTTTTCTCCAAAAAAAAAGAAATTGTTAATAGAGAAAAGTTTTAACTTTTCATGGATTGCAAATTGTCTATTTTATACTAGACCTAATCAAGTAATGCAAAGATGTGTAAGAGAAGATGAGACTTATGATATCTTTCATGCTTGCCATGATGAACTATGTGGGGGACATTTTGTAGCAAAAAGAACATCAATGAAGGTTCTTACAACAAGGTACTACTGGCCAACATTACACAAGGATATTGTGGCCTATACAAGGAAATGTGATAGATGTCAGCATATGGGAAGACCAACTAAGTCAGATGAAATGCCACTATATCCCCAGGTAATAGTCACCCCTTTTGATAAATGAGGGATAGATTTTGTGGGACCAATTGATCCACCATCAAATGGCAAGTCATACATTCTAGTTTGCACAGACTATGTCACAAAATGGGTCGAGGTAAAAGCTATGACTCATGTTCGAGATAACAAGGTTGCTGAACTTTTGTATGAAAATTTTTTCACTAGATTTGGAGTTCCCAGAGAGCTTGTAATTGATCAGGGAGCTCAATTCACATCGAATCTGATCACTGCACTAATGAATGACTATAAAATCAAATATAGGAAGTCCAGTCCCTATCATCCTCAAGCCAATGGTCAGGCGAAAGTAACAAACAAAGAAATTGAGACGATCCTCACAAAGACAGTGCAGATCCATAGAAAAGATTGGGCAGTAGACTTCCTAAAGCAGTTTGGGCCTACAGAACTACATGGAAGACAACAACTGGGTTTACACCTTTTGAGCTACTTTATGGGAAAACAGCCATGCTGCCCATTGAATTTGAGCACAAAACTTTGAGGACAGCTCTTGAACTCAATATAGAAATATCTACAACATAGAAGGACCATCTCCTGCAGCTAAATGCTTTGGAAGAAATGAGAAAAGCCACCCTGCAGCACATAGAAGCAATCCAACAGCAAAGGAAGAAATGGCATGATCAACACATCAAAACCAAGAAATTTTCTGCTGGTGATTGGGCTCTATTATATGATTCCAAATATCAAGAGAACCAAGGTAAGCTCACAACACGCTAGCTTGGCCCATATGAAGTTGAAAATGTGTTCGACAATGGAGCTGTATAGCTGGTGACAATTGATCCAATCTGCTTCAAATTGCTAGTTAATGGCCACCGACTCCAATTGTACCATAAACCAGTTTCAAAGGAAGAATTCATGCAACAGTTCATTCAGGTTCCTCCTGCTACTCTTCCTGCAACCAAAGGCTTTAGCCTTTCTCCTGCAGCTTCACCGTAACCTTGAAAAAGCATGCTCATAATAAAGGTTTTCTTTTTAAGGAAACCCCTTTTTCTCCATTTTTATTTATCGCTCCATCTCATTTCTTTATCTTTCATCTCATCCATCCATTCCATCCATTCATCTCATCCACCCACGCCACTCATCCACTTCATCCATCCATATCACCCTTAATAATGATATTATTTCAAACTATCAACTCATGCAGACGCTGCCATCTTTCTTCACATGTACGTGCAATTATCAAAGGTACACAATATCCTTCGTTATCGCATATTTGATTTATTTTATTCTATTCATTTACTGCTATGACAGTACCAGTCATTATTACCTGATCTTCGCCTATTCTTTAGTACATGTGAGGACACATGTCATACTCTAAGTAGGGGGCGGGGTAATCCACCTTTTAAAACCTGTCTTTTCACCACTGTCATAACTGCACAAATAACCTTTCTTTAATACTTTTCTGGTACTTTCCAAATATGATCGCATGTCCTTCTTTATTGCATGTTTTTCTTGTAAATTATAATTAAGACTGCTTGTTCAAAAAGTTCATTTTTGGAAAAGAAAGAAACGTGATGACACAACAGAAGGAAAAACCAAAACAGGAAGGGAAACAAACAATTTTGAATTTTTAGCAGGGAATTGAGTTCAGCTAAAAGAAAACTGTAAACATGGGTGGTTAGCTGGTGCGACATGAGCCTATAGCTCATGAATTATTATTGTAAAATCCTCAAACAGTCCACACATTTAGCCTCTGTGGATGGTTAAACTATTTCTTGCGTTTAAATACTTTTGATGAGGAGGCTGTTGGAGAATTTTTTAGAACCTTTTCTGAAGGGGAAGCTACTGTATGGGGTTTAACGGTTGTTACAACTGAAGACAGAATTGTTGAAGTAACTAGGCTTCCAACCGTTGGAGAAAATTTTTCTTCAAATGTTGCCACTGTAAGGGCTGAGTTTTCAATGCCCGCTGATGGACCTTTAGAAGTCTCCAAGCAGGGATGCAAGCGGGTATCATTGCCTCCTCCTTATTCAGAGTATGCTACTTATATAATCAGGTATTTAACCTGTGAAGGCCGTTTCTCCTACCTGCATTCTTATCATTTTAAATTATTAAGTCATATGAGGCATGGGTTAGTTGTAAATGTTCTAAATTTCGTATTAAAATTTCTAGAACAAAGTGCCCATAGAACTCAACAAGGGAAAGATAATTATGTTGCCCAAAAGAGCTTGCAAATTCCACAACCCCCTAGGGTACTTACCCCATGGCCTCAGAAAAAGAAAAAAGAAATTGCGTCTACTAGTAAAATAGGGCAAGGGTCATCTGCTCCTGTAGTGCCTGGTCCTGCAGCTCCTCCACTAGAATCCTCTGTTTGAATACAAACTAGGTTCGCCACTAGGAGAGAGAAGGGAAAAACAAAGGCAGGTGAGTCGTCTGGGGCAGAAAAAACCCCAGAGTCTAACCCTTGTTCTCAGATAAGGCAACGCTCTTCTCCTGCAGCACCTTCCCCTACAGTCGTCTCTCCTACAGCAACGCCTATTGTTAACACCAGTTCACCATCATCCTCTGGTAGGGAAAAACCCTCTAAGCAGACCAGAAAGAGGAAGGCTACCAAAACACCTCCTGTAGCTGCACGAGGGCCAAGAAGAGTGTCCACAAGGAAACAATCTAAGACCTCCCCTGCTTCACCTCAACCAGAGGTTATTGTAATTTCAGAAGGGTCTATAGAGTTTGAATTTGATGTTTCTCTGAATATGTCAAAAAATGCTACACAAAGTTCATTCGTTCCTGAAGAGGAACAAGTTGAGACAAAGGAAATGGAACATAATGAGCAAGGATTACCAAATCTTGATGACTTGGCTACCACTGCTATGCAGTTTTTGGAGGAAGCACAGTCTTCTCCACTGCAGCAACAAGAATTTATCTTGCAGCAAGAGCAGGAACTGACTGAACAATTAAATGTCCCTAGTGAAGCCACATTTTTTCCTGCAACTTGTAAAGCCATTGTTGTTTATAAGAAGACGTTTTTGATTGAGTTTCTGGAATATGTTAAAGCTAATAGGGAAATAGTTATATTGCAAACCCTGAATTTCTGACACATAGCCCAGACTGACATGCAACAAAGTCTATGGGAGGTAGAAAGGAAGAAACTGAAAAAGGAAATTGAAAGTCAGAAACAGGAAATTGTTGAGTTGAAAGCAAAAATGGATGAAATGTTAAAAGTAACTGGTCAAATTTTGGAATGCAGACCACCACCCAGAGTTTATGCTTTATGCCTTAAGGAACAGTTCTTATGGTTCTAACTAATGAGGATTTCCAGAAATCAAAATCCTATACTTCACACTGCTAAGGAATTTTACGAAGCATACTAGGCAGCCCCTAATTGGTTAAGAAATTCTCTGTGTGAATTCTATTTACATGGATTTTTAATCCCATCTTAAACAGAATGGAATCCTCTTCTGTATATTGGTGATATCCATTTGAGATCATTTATGTCATGGGCAGAAAATGAAGCGAATTATGGCAAGCAATGGAGACATATGAAGAAATTGATAAAACTGAGCCTGTTCCATTATGCTCTCAAAGTTCAAACCCCCATGTAATGTTGAAAGACTGGTTTGCTCTGACATATGGTATTAATAATGTTACAACCAGAGAGAAAATATTTGATATCAAGAAACAAGTATATGATGAATTTTAGGAACAGTCATATTCATTTTGGAGACTGGAATACACCACAAGTGAGAAAAGATGGGAAAGATTAACTGTTGGATTAAGAAGATCCGAACCTCACAGTCCCTTAAATTTCACAACAGCTCTCAAACGATCAAGCAGATATATACAGTTGGGACTTCAAAAGAGATTTGAACTGTGGTTTCCATTGACATTCAGACCTCCTGTGCTAATGTGGCCCCTCTATCCTCACCAGGCTACAAATCTTAATGATGATTTAGAAGACCGCAGGTATGAAAGGTGCCAGGCTTTTAGAGGATTTTATTACAGGTTTGGAAATCTATTTCAGAGTCATGCAACAACCACCGACTTCAGAGAAACCACCAGGAAAGTTAATGATGGAGGACCAGCATTGGGCTAAGTAGGGGGCAGAAATGATGAGCTTAAGATATGCTCATAGTTTGGATATTATGATGGACTCTTAATATCTTTACTTTTGTTATTTTGTGACTGTTTAAATTCTGTGAAACCTTTTATGAGGACATCCTGTAGCAAAACATTTGTATATTCCTGTAGCTTATTGTGTTGACTTGATTACATTTATTGCCTCGTTGACTCCCTAAATGACTGGTATATCGCATATAATTTTTGAATGATGAGATAGATTTAAATGTGTGATTAATGAACAGATATTGTGTATGTGCCATACACCTCTTCTTTCACATCTGTTATCTTTTGTTTCACAGGTTGTTGAAGAATGATCGAGTCGAGCACAGCTAATCTCGGCCTTGCAGTAAAGTCCATTTCCTGTACGACTTCGAGGAAGCTCTGATGAAGACTCTTTGACCGAAACTGTTGGGAAATATTTTTAATGACAGTCAATCTGGAAAGAGTGGAGTGCTAGATCCTCTCTGTATCGAGTTGAATGCATAAATTCATTTATGAAGTTTGTTCCTTGATTCTGGGATACACTTTACTTCCACGTCTTTCTTTGATAGGGTTAGTTAGTTGTTCTATTTTTAAAAATAAAATACTCCTCCTGCGTGAGTGAGTAGGAGATGATAGTGAGAGTAAGATAGAAGCATAGTGATAGCAGATATCATGTAAGAATCAGTATGATAATGAAAAGCAGAGTCTGTTTGACAAGAGACAGAGTTTGTTGTTAGTTTCCATATCAACAAAGCAATGTATACCATTCTATTTTCATAAATAAAGTTTGATGAAGTTCTGAGTTCAGCACCTGCATAATCAGTAGATGCTTGCTAAGGGGGCCCACTTAGTAAGTATCTGTAGCTAGGTAGTTAGTCATTCTTTTATGTTGATCTTCAGTTAGCTTTCATCTTTGAAGTTTTCATACAAACTCAGTCTTGTATTGCTCCTGCAGCATAGGGAATCCATCCCTGTGCCTGTTCCTGCAACATAAGGCCAGTTCATAGTTTGTGTTTCAGTCATAGTTGTTATGATTTTTTTTAATTGAATCATAGTCGAGTTAAAGAACTTTGCGTTACTTTCCTGTAGCATAGATAGAATTCCTTTCCGATGTTTATTTCTGCTAAGTTTTGACTGAAACTAGTTCTTAGTGCATATATTTTTCCACGCCATTTAAAGTATACGTGCCCTAGTTTGACAAGTAAATGAACATCCATAGAGAGATATAAGTCACCTATTGGAATGTCCAATTCCCAGGAAAGGTTTTACTGTGATTTTCATATCCTTTTGTGGGCACGACCAATAATCAGACATTTATCATATTTTTATATGTATAAAGTTTAGATACCATCAAACTATTTAAATTTATAGATTGCATAAAGCTAAAAATTGAATCATTAAAACTAATTTATTAAGAATCAAATCTAATAAAGTTTGACTTCATATTGCATACTTGTTATAAATATCTCACTAATCCAACCATACATTTTATATATGTTAAAAATATATATAATTGTTATGCCCATAATTTTTCACTATATCTTGATGTGGATCTTGTTCAACTAGATCAATTAAAAATTATTTGTAATGTTGGAGGAAAATGGATTTAATATCATTAGAGTTGTCATGGAACTACCTCTCTTGATCAACTATAGATATTATCCACTCTCGAGAATGTAAATATGTTCGAGATAACTAGAAAATAATTTGTATCCCTTATATCCTTTCATCCAATGTAGCCTATCTCTTAATTGAGATCCTCTACCACAATTAAGTTCAAATCTTTTAACTTTTATTTCAACGAAAGCAACCACTCATTGCAGAAAAGTTATTAGTAAGTGCTAAAACCAAAACAAGTTTTTTTTTCTATTTGGATCCATATTTTTTTTCCATTCTAGATCTCTTTCTAGCCATATTCTTATTGTAAGATCATAGTAGGGTAGTGCAATAGATTTAATCGCATCATTCCACAATTGTATCCACTTACCATTTTGATGAGGTCTAGGAACATCAACCAAAGGGATATTAGGGAAGCAAGGTGATTAATTTGATTGAGGTGGGAAGTGTTGAGCTTGCATGATAGATTATTATGTATGAGGAATAAGAAGTTTGAAAAGTTTAAAGAATTGGGAGGTGATGTGTGAGATAGGTTTAATAGAATCTAATTAAATAAGGGTGTTTTGTGGAGAGGGGACAATGGAAAGAGAAATAACTAAGTTTTAATCTATCAATACAACTAAGTTTCCCTTAGTTCACCATCTCTTTAGTTGGTCCAAGTGAACTAGTGATCAGTATAAGAATATTTTTTGTTTAAAATGGGATCTAAAACCCTCATGGTATTTCTAGTTAGGATGTAGGAATTCAATTATTTTTTAGAGAGTTTATGAGAACTAAACCAACTTGTATCTTGGTTTTTTTCACCATATCCTATTCACCTCCTTGTAGCCATTTATTGATAGGGAGGGTAGAAAAATCCATTCCCACAATTTAACCTGAGATGAGGAGTCATTAGGCATATTACAATAAAGAAAAAATGAATAGGTATTCCTTCCATTAGTAGTAAGCACTAAGCACAATTGTTGTTGGGATCCACTCTTCAATAGATGATAAACTTAGCCAAGTATTGGGAAAGGTGGGTCAACCTTGCATCTTGATATTTTTATTTATTATTTTGTCCTCATATTAGGAAATGAGGCATCTCACTTTGTGTTGGTAGTTATTTGTCATTTGTTGACTGCTTCAAGGGAGGTGTCTAAGATGTTCTAAATGCATATATTTTATTATAGCTTTATAAGATGAAACCCTAGATTATTCATTGTTATAAGATTTCCACAATCCATAAGAATCAATAAATTGCTTATGGATTTACTCAAGTATATCAATGTTTGTGATTTCCTCCTTTTTTGGCTATTTTTTGGGTTTTTAAAATTCTTGAATATATTGAATTTATCTAGATATTTACATATTAAATATAGTAATATAGAAAAATATTGGTATATTGAATATTGTAATAGATCCCATAGATTATTTCTTCTATATACTTTTAGACTATATGGACAAAGGTAGAAATTCTATTTGGTTTTTTGTTTTTGTTTATCACTCCTTATTTTGGTAATTTATTATTTAATGTTTTTGTCTTATTTTCTTCTCTTCTATTTTATTGTTTGATTGATATTTCCTTTTTGTCACTTTGTTCTCTCTTATTGTTAGCTATTTTCATGGGTGCTCTCACTATTCTTCTTTTCTTGCTTGGCTACATTGTGTTCAACCCTTATTATTTTATCTTTTTCTACCTTTGATCTTTTAAAGTATTACTTTCTCTTGTCTTCTTTCTTTACTAATCTCTCTACTTTACAAGCTGATTTTTTAACCTCCTTCTTTACCAATATATCTTTATTGACACACTAATAAAGATATGGAATATACAATTTTTTTTTGTTCTTTCATCCTTATCATTCTCCTTATTAGAATATACCATTTTTTAATTTTAATGTCAATTTTATTATTGTTCTTTCTTGCCATCCCTTGGGCTTTGTGCCTTCTTTCCCTCTAACACTCTTCTGCCTCTCTTTATATACATGTTGGGTCTGCAACAAACCAATCTTCCATATCCTTGCAACTTTCTATCCTGATGATGGATCACAGAGTGTGATCCAAAATGTTGATTCAAAAAAGCATACGCACAATCAAAACCAGAAGCAATTTATTGACCCTAGATTATTGTTGAAGATCGTGGCAGCTTCAGGTGAATACCTTCCAGCCCACTACGCATGAAGATAATAATTAAATATAGCCGTTGTCTATTTAATTTTTATATGTGTCTTAATGAAGAGTCATTCCATTTGATAAAATATGAATTTAATAAAGAGATGCGAATTTAATAAAGAGGCACAACTTTGAGGTGGCCAACTTATTAAAATTAGTAAAAGATATAATTCTTTTGAGGCTGACCTGATATGATTTGGAGTGACACGCCTCTTCATATTGTATATATATGCATTTGATTATTTCATTGTGACTCATTCATTAGCATTCAGTTCATATCACATACATGTGAGTTCAGTCCAAGTACAGAAGGTGAAGTTATTTATTCAGATTAATTATTGTCAAGTGTGTGTTCTTCAAGATGGAGCGATATCTCTTGTGATTGTATCTTGTATCAATGAAATATTGTTTTGTGTTGGCTATGTTTCATTCTTAGTTGATGCTCATATTCGGCCTTCGAATTGGCCAATTGTAAAAGGACACTCTCCTTATTGAGATTCAATATATTAGTGTTATTTTGTGGCTGGGTTTTTCTCCCTCAAGAGGAGGGTTTTCCTAGGGTATCTATTGTGTTATTGTGTCTGATTTGAATTAATTTTTGTGCATACAATTTGATAATTAAAACTTACAATTATGACATATTCTTATGAAATTTAAGAGCATGACTATAGAATATTTACAGTAAAGTATTGACTGGTCAACATTATGAAAAATCATAAGAAATATTTTAAGAAATAGCAACTGTGTCAAGGAAAAAGATGTGGAAATTTACAAGAACTCTTTTTTAAGCAAAAGTGGGAGACCACTTATAATTTTTTTTATATATAACATTTTACATATAGTTGGTTCAAGTGGACATACTGGTAGGAAAGAAGCAGCAAGAAAACCCCCAGTTGCAGTCCGAGTAACAAATTTTACAAAATATCAAAAAGACCAGTGAGATCCTAGTACAAATGACCAATTGTTTGATTACAACATGTTACAAAAGCACATTGGTTGCATACATCAGTACATATGCACATTCTCTTATGCACCCAAAATACCCAAAAGAAGACATCATACTAGATATACCCATGACCCAAACACATAACATAGTGGAGATTACAAAACCTTACTAAACATAAGACTGATAAGCTAGGAAGCTACTTTCAAAAAGATGCAGATTTTCCACCAACATGTTGAAAGCCATTAACCAAGCTTTCTTTTTTTTTCACTCGTTTACCTTTGTGTTGGAAATCATGCTCAAATGAAGGTTTTGATTTGTTTTAATATCAGGGACATAACAATAACATAATTTCTTTTTGGATGAAGATGGAAGCTGCAAATCATGAATGCAAACATGACTTTTCAAGAAAGAAATGACATGATATTTTCTTTTTAAATCATCAATCTCCTCCATGGAAATGGCAAATCTATATCTATTTAGAACTTGGTAAAGATGTGAAGAAGTGTCATGCATTGTTGATAATAACATGCCTTGGAATATGTGAACATAGGTCTCTTATGAAACAAAACCTTCTTTGAATAATTAACATTAGAAATTAATACAGTTTGGTGAGCATGTTGTATAATCACACTAGAGACCAACAATGGAAGATTAAGAGTCTCAACTAAGAATTCCACCAAGTATAGATAAGATTCATACTAGAAGCCAACAACAAAAGACCAAATTTCATAAATAAAGTTCATGTGTTATATATCATGCCTTTGAGGGGTCCACAAGTACCATAAGCCTTTTGAAATCCTTCTCTATCTAAATGCATCCATTCCAAGACCATTGGGAGGTGGGTATAAAATATGAACCAAGTATTAATTTCTAATGTTAATTATTGAAAGAAGGTATATAAATTATTCGAGCATCTTAATTTTCATACAGAGTTACATCTTAGTCAATTTCTCTTGATGTATGAGTTCCATATATTTGTAAATTTTTCTTAATATAAAAAAATATTTTATTTTATTAAAATTAACCTATCTATTCCATGTTACAAAGGATTCTCTTATTTTAAATTATAAGTATATAATTCAAAATTAATTAGTAATTTTCAAGATAGAGTACACACAATTTCTTTAGTTAAAATAAAATAATATTCTTATTTCCATGTGAGAGTTATGTAGAATGGTAGTTTGATGTCTCAAAAATATTTCTTTCTTATATACTAAATTTTTATCATTGTACATTATGAGTCTCAATTATATATCCAAGCACATCAAAAATTTATGAAGTGGAAAGAAAAATAATCACACATTCATCATATTTTTGTAAGGTGTTCGAAAAGACTAAAAGTTTCCCTAGAAAGAACTAATTAAGGAATAAAAAAAATGGAAAGTGTCTACCTCATTGTATGTTGACCTTTCCCATATAAAAATATCATGGAAATGCTAAATGAGTTGATATAAGAATTTTTAAGAATGAAGGCACAAAATTCATAACACTTTAATCCTAAAAGCAACAAGAAAGGCAATGAATAAAATCTTCCTAGTTATTTTGAAAGAAACTTTAAAAGGTTCTAAATTCCCTTCACACCCTTTTCTAAATGAAGATAAAATAAATAAGCTACCAAATATTTCTTAGAGTTTAAGGTGGTGATTTTAATATGATTTGAGAATAAATAAGATAAATTAGATGAAATCAAGTTTTGTTGTAAAGGTGATGAATTTTGAGGGAATAAGATGAAAATAATTTTGAACCTAGTTGACTCATTAAATGGCAATAAGATAGATTTTAAAGGGAGCTTTATTTAAAATATGTAATAGTTAGATATGTACTAATACATTATATTCTCTATTATATAGTTATTTCTTCCATAAACATTTCTTACAATCTTATAATTTATTAATAATAGTGATGTGTGCATCCCTAGACACTCTTTGATAGCCACACTATTAATGTTTCTATTTTTACTAGGGGATACTCTAATTGAAAATCATGTAAAGAGGAAGGGTTAGTTAATCTTGATATTAATGCAATGAAAGGTGGGATTATCTTGATGGTATCAAAGTTATCTTAAAAATATATTGAAGGTTTTTCTTCTATGCCTGAACACATTTAGTGAAATATTATGAATATGTGTTATCCTAGAAAAATATGTATAGCATTAAGGATAAAATTTAGACTTTAAGTAAATAGAAAATGTCAAATATTTAGAATAAAGATGGTGGGGATGGAATACAAGCTTCAAGAATCTCCTTGTAATAATTAATTGCAATAATAAATGATTAAAACTAAACATGAATGGATATGCCACCAATAATTTTTAGATAAAATGACTAAAATTAGAGCCAAGATATCTTAGTTCAAGTATCATGATAAAGGTATCAAATTCTTATTCAATGTAAACATAGTCGAGTTTGATAGATAAAAATTTGGCCCCATTAATACTAGGGGAGATTAAGTTGGCACTATTCAATTTTTAGAAGTTAGAACCCTAACATTTATATGAGGCTTGTAAAATAGAACCTTATTAGGAAGAGTAGGAGAGGAGAAATGAACCCATAATAATTATACTTATACAAATAAAAATAATAATAATGTTTAACCATTTCAAAATGTTAAATTTTTTTCACTATGGTGATCAATAGCTAATTTGTACAAGGAGGCCACAATTTATAGGGAAATGAAGACTACATAAGAGGAGAATTTATAACATAGTAGCTTGGTTGTAGTTGTTTCTTTAGCATTAACTATTTTCTCTTTTTTCTTTTGTTGTTGAATATTTTATTTGATCTCTTAAAACTTATCAATGGTACTTGATCTTCATAATGATTATTTTCTTCTTTTTCAATTATTATCATCTTAGAAGGAATACCATTTCAATTTAGAGTAGGGAGAAATGTATTTTTCTTTTAAAGTATTTAAAATAATATATTTATTTGATGGTTCCTTCTTAACCTCTTCCACTCCTTGGAAAAAATTATCCAACCACTTCAATCTTCTTATATTAATCAATTTACTTCTATTATTTATGTATGTGTTTTTAGTGATTTACTCTTTATCCTTTCAATTTATTCATGATATACTTTAATATAGTTATAACAAGTATATAATAGTTTTTCATAATTGGATATGCCTTAAAAAAACTCTTTAAACGTGAAATTATTTGATGAGGGAAGATATAAATTAAGGTTATTCTTTCTTACTTACCTCATGCTCATCCATATTTTCTTTCCATAAATATCTCAAATCAAATTGGATTTTTCAAAGAGGATAGATATATTTTAAATATTCACTCTTAGTCAAAGTCATTTAATTCTTTGTACAAATTTAAAATTGATTTATGTAATTTAATTTTTAATAGTTTTAATATGGATATATGAAGAATGGTTTTAAATATATATATATATATATATATATATATATATATATATAGGAAAGTGGACATATTTTTATATTTTCCTAATACTAGAAAATTTAATAATACCTTCATTCCTTTTAATCCTAATAGAACTATTTTATTATGCATTTCATTCAAACAATCTAGTTTCTTTCCTCTAAATTTATTCTTCAATTCATACATTTAGTTCACCAACCATTTTTGGAGTAATGTCATAAGACTCAAAGGAAAAATATGAAGAATTTTATCCAAGTTTCCATTGTATGTACCCTAAACTTTATACCATGAATTGTTTGATATAATTTCTCAAATAAATTTGTTAATGAACTGTTTGATATAATGCATCAAATAAATTTCCAATAGTGTTTTTGATATAATTACTCAAATAAATTTGTTAATGAACTGTTTGATATAGGGTGAATACAATGGAAACACTATTTCTATCATACTCCATCAAAAATTACCATGACCTGTTTGATATAATGCATCAAATAAATTTGTTAATGAATTGTTTGATATAGGGTGCATACAATGGAAACACTATTTCTATCATACTCCATAAAAAATTACCATGAACTATTTTATATAATGCCTCAAATAAATTGGAGGTGCCCTGGTAGAAATGTATGCAAAATGTGGAAGCATAGACAGGGCATGTTAACTTTTTGACAGAGTAGAAATGTATTATATAAATAGTGTATGTTGAAAAGACTTTAGAAACTTTCAAACAAATGCAGTTTCAATTCAACAAATTTGAAAACTTTTGCATTTAGGGTTTCAAAATTTAACAAACAAATGCATTTTGAACTCTATGAAATTCAAGTTTGACAAACCTGGTACTCGATATGTAAGTTGGTTTGATGAACTTTGGAAAGATGAAGTTGAGTTTGCATTCGCCAGAGAGATGAAGTCGTCGTCATTTGCAGATTACGTTTGGTTCACCACGCGCACAAGCATAGGGAAAGCAACTGGTAAAAAGTGAAAATGACAGTGGCAAATTCATGTTTTTTTTGTTTTTTTTTTAAGGGGTTCGGTTGAACCCATGTTCGACCGAACCCCTTAAATTTATTCATTTTGTGTTTAGGGTTTGGGGGTTCGGCTGAACAATATAATGTGGTTCGATCGAACCATTGAGTTTGACCAAACCCATCGACTATGGCAAAAGGAAAAAAAAAAAAAAAATCCTTCCTCATAAACTTTGTAAACCACTATTGTGCTTTGACTGAGAGAGAGGGATAGAGGGAAAGGTAGGGAGCCATAAAGAGAGGTGAGATAGAAAAAAAGAGAGGGATGGAAACAGAGAGAGAGAGGATGAAAGTGGGGAGATTTAGAGTGAGAGGGAGAGAGTGGGATAGGTGAGATAAAGAGAAGTAATTAGGGAAGGTGGGAGAGAGAGAGAGAGAGAGAGAGGAGGGAGGGAGAGAGGTAGAGAGGGGGGTGAGAGGGAGGAAGAGAGAGAGATAGAGAGATAGAGAGAGTAGAGAAGGAGGAATGTGGAGAGAGAAGGAGAAGGGAGGGAGAGGTAGGGAGGGAGAGAGTGATAGAGAAAATTAGATAAGGATAGAGAGAGGGATGGATGGAAAGGTAGGGAGTCATAGAGAGAGGTGAGATAGAGAGAGAGAGAGAGAGAGAGAGAGAGAGAAAGAAGAGGGAGGGAGAAGTAGGGAGGGAGAGGTAGAGATGGAGAGAGAGATAGAGAGAGAAGTATATAGAGAAGGGGAGAGAGAGAGGGACAAAGAGAGGAAGAGAGAGAGAGAGGTAAGATATGAAAAGCTATTAGAGGGAAGGAGAGAGAGGGGAAGGAGGGAAGGAGAGATAGGGGGAGGGAGGGAGAGAGAGGTTAGAAAGATAAAAGTAGAGAGGGAAGGAGAAAATGAGAGAGAGAGGTGATATAGAGAGTAGTAAGAGAGAGAGAGGGGGTAGAGATGTAGAAGGTGAGAGAGAGGTGAGATAGATAAAAGTGGAGAGGGAAGGAGAAAGTGAGATAGATTGGGGAAGGGAGGGAGGGTAGGAGGGAGTTAGGGAGTGAGTGAGATGTAAAGAGAGGTAGGTGATATATTGATAAGTAGAGAGAGTAGGAGGAAGGGCATAGATTGAGAGAGAGAGAGAGGAAGACGTAGAGAGAGAGATGTGATATAGAGAGAAGTAGAAAGCAAAGGAGAGAATGAGAGAGAGGTAGGAGGGATCTAGGTGATATAGAGAGAAGTAGAGAGGAAAAAAGAGAGTGAGAGGGAGAGAGAAGGTGGGAGGGAGGGAGGGAGAGGTAGAGAGGGATAGGTGAGATAGAGATAAGTAAAAAGGGAAGGTGGGATGGAGGAAGGAAGAGAGATCTAGAGGGGGAGGAAGTTGAGAGGTTGAGAGAGAGTGAGAGGGAGGGAGAGGTGGGGAGGGAGAGATAGAGAGAGAAGTAGAGGGGGAGAGAGAGGGGGAAGGAGGGATGGAGAGTGTTAGGATAGGTGACATTATAATTTCTATCCTAAGTTGATAATTGTGTGCCTTCATGTTCTTTATCTAAAATTTTCTAGAGGACATTAGGGTCAAAATATTTGTTATTTATTTTCCTATAAAAATTATAATTACATTTAAAGAGGTTGACCCACTACAGTGATAGTTATAGAGCATCCTAGGAGCATATTCCTTTTGGTTGTCACCCAAAAGTGCATGCTCCATGTTATTTGCATGTTTTCATGTGTTGGGTGTTCTGTAAGGAAGCTAAGGTAGTAAAATAACTTTCTACACTAATCTTGAGAGGAGAATAATGCAAAAATTTTATAGATTTTTAATAGTTACATAAACTTAAACATAAATAAACACAAATATCATGCATACCACAACACAATGATTTATGTGGGGAAAACCCTTTTGGGAGAAAAACCCCACACTTTAAAATCCACCCAATTTATTATTCAACAATCACAAAGATTACAATATACTTGCAAAGCAAGCTTCTCACAAGAGTACCACTTAGAGATCTAGAGACAACACAACCACTATCAAACTCTTAGAATACATCGAAATACACAACTGTATTACAATGCCCTCATAAACTAGGGTTGCCTTCTAGGGTAAGTCAAGATAATAAAATATCAACCGTCGGATATGAGACACAATGATGAGTGGTCCAGATTTACAATAATAAAATATAAGCTAAATTTTCCTTTCAAGGGCACTACCCCCAAGCCCCCATTAGGATGTGCTACTCCTAGACCCCAACTAGGGGGATGATCCCATCGAAACCCTCATGGGGGGGATCTCCCTCATTCCCCCCCATCATCATTGTTTGAACATTACCCTATGTATCAACAATAATTGCAAGTTTGAGACACATTTTCTCAAAAAATCTCCCACTTGTTGAACACATTGCAAGGATAGGTGTCATCATCATCTCTTAATTGCTAGGGGCCGAAAGGCCCATAGTCTCTGAACACCATATGAATTTCTTTGTGCTCACAAGCTTAGTTAAAGAATCAACAACATTCATCAAATTATCTACCTTGACCAACTTCACCCTGCCATCTTCAACCATATCTCTAACAAAATGATACTATAGATCAATGTGCTTGGTCCTGACATGAAATGTCAGGTTCTTAGCTAGACATATCACACTCTGACTACCATAATAAATTGTCACTGCATGTTGTTTTATTCTAATATTTGAACACAGTCTCTTAAACCAAATGGATTCTTTACATGCATGAGTAGTTGCCATATACTCTTCTTTAGTAGTGGAAAACGCAAGCATAGCTTGTCTCTTACTCATCCAACTAATTGCACCACCAAATAAAGTAAACACAGAAGCACTAGTGGATCTTCTACTATCAACATCGTCTGCCCAGTCTGAATCCACATAACCATGAATATCAAGGGAAATATTGTCTTCAATCATATTACTATGATAACATAAGGAATAATCTGAGGTACCATGCAAATATCTAAAGAATCTTTTAACTGCATCCCAATGAACTATACCACAATTATACATATAGCTAGAAAGAAATCCCACTACTTGGGAAATGTCTAGTCTAGTACAAACCATAGCATACATCAAACTTCCAACTGCACTTTGGTAAGGCACTTTGCCCATGTCTTCCATCCCTAATGGGGATTTTGGACAATTTGAAATAGATAACTTTGTTCCAGCTAAAACAAGAACACACAATGGTCTACAAGCCTGCATATCAAACCTCTATAAAATTGGATTGAATACTTACTTTGGCCAAGCCATAGCTTTCTATTCACTCTATCTCTTCTAATTTCCATCACAAGAATGTGTTTAGCTACATCAAGATCTTTCATTTCAAATTTAGCAGCAAGTTGATATTTTAGTTCTGAAATCATACCTTTCCCTTTACTGATAAATAACATATCATCAACATATAATACAATAAACAAGAAACAATCACCATCAGTTTTATAATAAACACAATGATCTAATTTAGAACACTTAAATCCCAAACTCAACACATATGTATCAAATTTATGGTATCACATACTAGGACTCTATTTTAGGCCATACAAAGATTTCTTCAATTTGTAAAGCAATTTACTTTTACCTTTCACTACGTAGTGCTCTAGCTATGTCATATAAATAGCCTCCTCCAAGTCACCATGAAGGAAAATAGTTTTCACATCCATTTTCTCAACTTCTAAATCATAAGCAACAACAATAGAAATAAAAAACTAATGGATGTTATTTTTGCAACAAGAGAAAATATCTCACCATAATCAACACCTTCAACTTGAGACTAACCTTTTGCAACCAACCTTGCTTTGACTTCTCAATACTTCCATCTAAACCAAAAAAAAATTTCTTAACACCCATTTGCAACCAACAAGTTTTCATCCTTCAAGAAATGGTACAAGATCCCATGTATCATTTTATTCAAAGTTGTCATGTCTTCATCCATAAAAATCTTCTAGGATTCTGCATCATTCATACCTAATGCTTCTTCTACTGATTTGGGTTCATCCATGTTAGTATTCAAAGGAAAAACACATCTCCAATCATCAAGTGAATACCTTTCAGGTGGTTGTATATGCCTTGTATACCAATGAAAAAGCTGAGTTGGTCGTTCTTCCTCCTCTTTTGAAGGTTTAGAGCCAGATGAGCTCTCCTCAACCTCTTGTCTATCCATGGGCCTCAATTTAAATTTCTCTAGTGTAGAAGGAAATTGAATCACATCTTCCTATTTACTTTTTTCTAGGTGCAATGTAATAGAAGAAGGCTTAATTTCTCTAAAATTAACACTTCTACTATGTATTACTTTCTATGTAATAGGACCCAAAAGATTGTATCCTTTGACACCATAACTGTATTCGATGAAGATACATTTCACAGCATTGTTCCCCAACTTTGTTCGCTTCTCCTTTAGCACATGTGCATATTCCTCACAACCAAAAACTTAGATAAGTTGTCTTAATGAAGGCTTGTGACCTGACCATGCCTCTATAGGAATCTTATCAACAAGAGTTGATATAGGAGACTTGTTAATCAGATAACAAGCAATGGAAACAACTTCAGCCCAAAACCTTTTTTCTAGACTAGCACCACTCAACATACTCCTAGCCTTCTCCATCAATGTCCTTTTTATTCTTTCTGCAACTCCATTTTGTTGTGGAGAATATGGAGTTTTCTTTTGTCTATGAATACCACAATATTTATAGAATCTATCAAAATCATTAGAGAAAAATTCATCGCCATTATCATTCCTCAAACATTTTATTTTCTTTCCAATCTATAACTCAACCATTGCTTTAAATTCTTTAAATTGATTGTAAACTTTAAATTTACTCTTTAGAAAATATGCCCATTTCCTTCTACTATAATCATTAATAAATGAAACATAATATGTGGATTTACCAATTGAAGGAACATCTACAAAACCAAACACATCAAAATGAATTAGATCCAATACACCACAAGATTTATGAGAACTCAAGTAAAATTGAAGACATTTTTTTTTCCATGTATGAAATGCTCATAGAAATCAAATTCAAGATTACAATCAAACAAACCTTCAATGAGGTTTTTATTTTTCAAGGTACTTAGGCCCTTTTCTCCAATGTGGCCAAGTCTTTAGTGCCATAACATAGTTTTCTCTATCTAGGTAACTTTTTTCAAAAGAAAGAGCACCCTTGGGTACCCAAAAGTCATGACCATTTGTTGAAGGTGAAACCCTCACTTCTTCCACAGACTTGCTTTTCACAAAATTACTATTGCACTCAATAGTGCATGCATCAAGCTTATACAATGTGCCATATCTGACACCTCTAGTGATCACCATAACACCTCTTACTATCTTGCATCCTACATTAGAAAATACTACCTGGACACCCAGATCTATTAGTTTGATCACAAATAAAAAATTTCATGCTAAATTAGGGATATGCAACACACCATCAATCCTTCTTATTCTACCATTAGGAAATATTATTTTAACTTTACCATAGCCAACAATGTCTAAATGAGAATCATCACCTCAGTACACCTTACCTCCATCAAATTCTTCATATTCAGAAAACTAGTCTCTATTAAAGGTCATATTGAAAGATGCACCTGAGTCAATTAACCCTACATCATTACCTGCATGAGTTCCCAAAGATGCAATGAATACGTCACAATCTTCCTTCTCTGAATCAAAATCAAAATCAATTTATTTCCTTTTCTTCTATGCAGTCCTTATGAACATATCCAGGCTTACCATAGTTCCAACAAATAACTTTGGACTTTCTAGGAGACTTAGATCTCCCCTTGGACTTGGATTTTTCATGCTTCTCATTCTTCTTGTCTTTTTCCTTAGATCTTCCATGAACACTCAAGACCTCCTTGGTACTAATGGATACCTTCCTCATCTCTTTAGAAAGCAAAGAACCCACCACATCTTAAATCTTCAATATGACAAAATTACTCTAAATAGCCATAACAGGAGAATCCCATGAATTAGGCAAAGAACAAAGCAAGATTTGATATTTCTCATCCTCATCCATTTTGACACCAACTGATGCCAACTGAGCCACCAACATATTGAATGCTTCCAAGTGGTCTGTAATTCATCCACCCTCTTCCATTCTCAAGGAATATAATTTCTTCCTCAAGAAAATCAAGTTGAATAAAGATTTAGCTTGATACATCTCACCAAGCTTCTTCCACAGTTTGTGAAGAGGTCTCTTCATGGACATTGATTAAAATAGAGTCTACCAAGCACAATTTGATTATACCCTTAGCTTTACGGTCCATAACATCATATTGAGCAACTTGAGTAGGATCTATAGGCCTTGAAGCATACTCATCGACAACATCCCACATATCTCAATCTTTCAATAGAGCCTCCATCTTTAGCTTCCACATTTCAAAATTATTTCCAAAAAAATTATCCACCTCTATTCTCCCTGATGAACATTCCATCTAAAAATCCTACAATAAGATCACAAAGTGTCTTTTGCACAAGCTCCCACTCAAATATGGATTAGTTCAAAAAACCCAACAACCCACAACTAAAACCAAAGGTGATCAAGCTATAATACCACTTGTCAGGAAGCTAAGGTAGCAAAACAACTTCCTGCACTAATCTTGAGAGGATAATAATGCAAAACTTTTATAGATCTTTAACAGTTATAGAAACTTAAACAAAAATAAATAAAAAATATCATGCATACCACAACACAATGATTTATGTGGGGAAAACCCTTTAGGAGAAAAACCCCACACTCCAAAAGCCACCCAATATATTATTCAGCAATCACAAATATTGCATATACTTATAGAGAAAACTTCTCATAGGAGTATCAGCACTCAAAGATCTAGAGGCAACACAATTGCTATCAGACTCTTAGAATACATTGCAATATAGAACCGTAATACAATGCTCTCATAAAATAGCGTTTCCTTCTGGGGCAAGTCAAGCTAATAAAATATCAGTCGTCAGATATGAGACATAATGATATGATCCAGATTTATAATAATTAAATATAAATAAAATTTTCTTTTCTAGGGCACACTGCCCCTGGACAAGCCTAGGCCCCCACTAATGTGGGGAACACATGCCCCCCTTGATCGTCGATTGAATAGTACCCTATGTATCAACTTAATTGCAAGGTTGAGACACATTTTCTCAACGCCTTTGTTCTAGGTTTGAGCCGCAGTTATAGAGAACTCGATGGCACCAACTTTGATTGGCTATGGATTAGGCACCCATGTGAAGGACATGTGATCTTTTAATAATTTTCACCATGTTTTTGGGTTGTCCACGAGGGGCTGTGGGTTTTCTAGGTGTTTTTACTTGTTTCAGATCTACCATATTGGTATTCTCTCCCATAAAATTATTTATATTGGAGCATTGAGATGGTTGTTTCATGAGTTTGTTTGTAGGTTGTTAGAGTAATGAAGTGCTACCAAATTTTAGAGATGACTGTCATATTGATGTACTTTTTTGAAGATTAATACAAACATTGGATCTCTTTGGGTGTGGTGCCTTTTCTCGAAAGGGTTTCTCCATGTATATCTTGTTTCACCTGTGATTCTCTTTCTTGTGGTATTTTTAATTTTTCTTTCATTTTGAAATTGCTAATCACATATAATAATATTGGTAATTTTGGATAAAAAAATTTATATTTTCAAACACATACTTTAATTCATATTGTTACAAGTTTTAACTTTAATTTCCAATAGAGGAAAAGGTATGAAGGGAGGGAGAGAGAGGTGAGATAGAGAGAAGTAGAGATGGAAGGAGAGAGAAAGAAAGAGAGAGAGAGGAGATAGAGAGAAGTAGAGAGAGAGGGAGAGAGAGAAGTGATATATAAATAATTGGAGAGAGGAGGGAGAGGGAGAGAGAGAAAGAGAGAGGGAGGGAGATAGAGAGAAGGATATAGAGGTCTAGATAGGTAGTTCTTGAGCTCAAGGGAGGGAGAGTTAGATAAAGAGAGGTAGATAAAGGGATGGAGATAGTGAGAGATCGAGGTCTAGAGTGTAAGGGATATACATAGAGTGAGATAGAGAGAAAGATGATAAAGCTTGCTGATTACTAAAATTTGACATCTTGATTACTAAAATTTGAGCTATTGATTACTAAATTTTGAAAAATTCTAAAAAACCACAAGATAAAAATTAAAATTTGCATTATAACTTCTAGAAATTTGAAACCATTCTCAAACACCCTAAAACTATATACATGAAATATAACTTAAAGTATAAGAAATTAAATGTCCATATATAACTGTTTATCTCATTTATATAGTTTCGTCAAAAGAGAAAGAGAAAGAGAAATATTTTTTTCCAAAGAAAACAATAACACGAACATGTTATAACATGCTCACATTATGCCAATGCAATAGTGTAACATAGGTGCATTATAACATTCTCATGTTATGCCAATAAAATCTCATAATGCAAGCACATTATAATGTGCTCACATTATGGATTTATAATGATTGAACCTAGGCTCAATCACAATCAAACCATAACAAGAGAGTGTTTCATTATAATGTGCTTAGAATTTATATTTTATGGGACCAAAAAATGGAGTGGCTAGTTTTTGGTCCTCAACCTTAGTGCACATGCCCATCTTGTGATGCAGGAGCATCTAGGGGTACTAGAAATATTGCATCACCAAATGTATTGCTAATTTATTTTTGTTATTTTCAATAAGGGCTAAGGTGTGTGGAAAATAAATATTTTAATTTGCAATAATATGATTTTCCCTTATGGTGATATGCAAATGAAATTTTGTGAGGAAATACGTCCAAAGGTAAATGTTTCTAAGGAATAATAATTGGGAAAATACTGCTTTTGGATGTATCATTCTTGGTGGGGACCACTTGGGCTGAATTTACTTGCATTTTAAATTGTATGTCTTGGATGCAATTGCATGTTTGTACCACAAGCTTTGCATGTTGTTACATGTTCATATTTGGAGTTGTTGGGGCCGTCGAAGATCAATGAAGATGCAAGAATTGACCAAATTTTAGTGGGCATGGTTTAGGTACCCATGTGAAGGCCATGTGAGCATTGAGTAATTTTATTATTTTTATAAATATTTCTCCAAATAGAGTGTGGGTTTTCCAAGGATGTTTTTTTCTTATGGTTTTGGAAAATCATAGTGGTTTTCTCATTTTAAAACTTCTATATTACGATGTCTTGTCATTTGGGGAGATGGATTTTGGATTTTTTGTAGGTGAGATGGGGAGATGTTGTCGAATTGAAGAGAGTATTTGAAGAATCCATTGTTTCATATTTCTATTTGCATAGAAGACCATATTTTAGAGAGCTAGTGAGCTCCATATTTTGGGAGATAGTGAGCTAGTGATGTTTGTGTGAAGGAAGCTTGAGAAATTTCATAAAAAGAAGGTTGAAAGATACCAAGAAGAATTTTATGTTGCAGGTTTGGAGGTGTGCTACAACAATAAGAATAAATTGATGATTTCATTGTTTGTTTGCAATAGTGATTTTCAATGATGAATGTAGGTTGAAGGAGCTAGAATCAAGTGAAAGAAGAGAGATTGATTGAAACCATTATACATTTGATTTTTTTTGTCATATTTTAGTCTCATATCAAATTTTTGATGTTTTTCATCGGCCCATATGGCTATGAAACAATGTATTTTCAGAAATTCTTTCTTGTAATATAATTGAAGGAGATTTTGAATTAACAAAGAAGAATACTTCTTATAATTTTTGTGTTGTTTCAAACCATTTCTAAGTTGAATTTTAAGATTTTTGTGAGTATGTGAATGAGGGTTAGTTTCTTACTTCATCAAAGGCATCAAAGTGGGAGTTCCTCAATGTGTAGGTAGAAGTGTTGATGTGAGGCAGTTTGCACCAAGAATTGTGGTGGTGATGTGTGTGGTTTGCGTGTAGACATATCGCCAACCATGAGGTAGTCTATACCAAAGAGGATGGGATGGGTCATGAGGAGGCCCATAAGAATTTTGTTTTGAGAAAAATATTAGGAAGAAGTGAAAAATAGGAATTATCATGAAGAATTTGAAAAGCTCCAGGTTTAAGTAAATGTATGGAAATGAAGATTAAAGAGGAAGTGAGAGTGTGGGATTACAGACATGGGAAGAAGAATGTTCTCATGAAAGAGGAAAATGAAGAGAAGATCAGAAAGAAAGAGTATTGAAAACATTTATTAAGGGTTGAATGTAAGGAAGAATATATGGGGGAAGTCCACACAAATGGAGAAGATAATGCGGCACAAGTTGTAGCGATAGCATGTGGATGGAGTGTATTATGTGAGGTGGATGAAGAAGGTTTGCAATCAAAAATTATGGATTGTCCTAGATTTGAAAATTTGATTGGTAAAGTTCATGAGGATGATCTCTTGTTGAAAGAAGAGATGAGGATGCTGGATAGGATATTCAAGAGACAAATATTGGAGGAAGATGATGAGAAGATGCAAATCTGGAAGATAAAATCTAGGATTTTTCTAGCGTTATCCTTAATGTAGAAAAAAAAGAAGGAGATACATCAAATGATGGTCCTTTGGAGGACATGAATACATGGGAGAAATTTGAACAACCTTGCGAAGAGTCATACATGGATGGTTTTGAGGATGAAGAACATGATGTTGGGGCAACAAAGAAGGTAATATATGATTAAATTGAATTAAAAAATGTTGATTATTTAGCCTTTAAAGAAGAGATTGCATTAGTATCTAAGATAAAGTTGTAGTTGCAAATGGGTATATGAATGTTGCATGTTTTTGTGTAGAGGTTGTAGATGATGGTGCAAGAGGAACTTGGAAAAGGTGGTTAGTTTATGGTGGGTTGAATCTCACAAGAGTAGAGAGGAGAATGTATGGTATTAGGAGGAGGAGGATGGTACATAGCGGATATAATTCGACGAGAGGAGAGAAGAATGGGGTGTAGAGTTGTCAGAGGAGGTTGCTTATTCAAACTAAGTATTGGAAAAGGAGAAAGAAGACTCAATTGTAGGTACTAAATTTAGTGGTGGATTTTTCTGAGGATTGCATGCAATCTAAAAGGGTGGTACTAACACTCAACTCCATTTTGTGAATCCATATTCACAAAAAATTTCCTACCCTGGTTGTCTGATGTAGGAGCATCTAGAGGTACTAAAAATTTTGCATCACCAAAAATATTGCTAATTTATATTTTTTGTTTTCAATAAGGGCTAAGGTGTGTGGAAAATAAATATTTTAATTTGCAATAATGTGATTTTCCCTTATGGTGATATGTAAATGTAGTTTTTGGGGGAAATATGTTGAGGTAAATGCTTTTAAGGCATAATTAGAAAATACTCTTTTAGGATGTACCATTCTTGGTGGGGATTGCTTGGGGTTCATTTTCCTGTATGTTAAATTGTATGTCTTGTATGTAATTGCATGTTTGTGCCACAAGCTATGTATGTTGCTGCATGTCCATATTTGGAGTTGTTGGGGCCATCGTAGATCAATGAAGATGCAAGAATTGATAAATTTGATTGGCCATGGTTTAGATGCCCATGTGAAGGCCATGTGAGCATTGAGTAATTTTATTATTTTTATGATTGTTTCCCCAAATGGGGTGTGGGTTTTCCAAGGAGGTGTTTTTCTTGTGGTTTTGGAAAATCATAATGGTTTTCTCATTTTAAAACTTCTATATTATGATGCCTTGTGATTTGGGGAGATGGCTTTGAGAGTTTTTGTAGGTGAGATGGTGGGATGTTGTTCGATTGAAGAGTGTATTTGAAGAATCCATTTTTGTAGATTTCTATTTGCATAGAAGACCATATTTTAGGGAGCTAGTGAGCTTTACATTTTGGGAGATAGTGAGCTAGTGAAGTTTATATGAAGGGAGCTTGAGAACTTCGGTAGAAAGAAGGTTGAAAGAAATGAAGAAGAATTTTATGTTGTAGGTTTGGAGGTGTGCTTTAGAAACAAGAAGATTGATGATTTATGGCTTGTTTGTAGTAGTGATTTCTAATGATGAACGTAGGTTGAAGGAGCTAAAATCAAGTGGAAGAAGAGAGATTGAGTGAAAAAATTTTCTATTTAATTTTTGTTGTCATATTTTAGTCTCATATAAGATTTTTAATTTTTTTCATCATCCCATATGGATGCAAAAAAAAATATTTTCAGAAATGCTTTATTGAACATATGCAATTGAAGGAGATTATGAATGAATAAGGAAGAATACTTCTTGTAGATTTTTTTGTTGTTTCAAACAAATTTCGACCGGATGTTACTTAGAGACTTTGCAATAAATAATCATATCAATGATTAAAAAAGCAAATCATAAAAGTAATGATGAAAATAATAGAAGAGAGAGAGTGGAGATAGAAGACAAACACAAGTTGATAAACGAAGATCACCAATATGGCTAATGCCTCTAGGTCCCTCTCCAAAGAGTGATCGATCCTTGATTATGTCCGATCCCTTGATTATGGCCAAACAAATTACAAGGCATCAATAGAATACAACATCAAGTATCATGGTTCACAAGAGTTACAATGTTTTCCTCCTTCAAGTAGAATAACATTCCTCCAAAGCACAGAGTTTAACAAAACTCTACAAGAAACTCTCTCATAAAAATCACCACTTCTAAGTCAGCACTTGGTTATCCAAGTCCTAATTTTCCCTTTTATACAAAAAATTTGTTGAATATGGTTACTAACCATATTATTTGGAAAACTACCCTATCTCCAAAATTCCCCCATTTTTACATGTGTATAGTTTTGAAAATCTTCCTTATTTATAAAAACAATCTACCTTTAAAATCATAAAAATCCTAACCCCTTTTAATTGTAGGCCCTTATAGTTTTGGGCTTTACAAGGTAATCATAAAAATCCTTTTAACAATCTTTAAATGTCCTTTTTTAAAAAGATCTTGATTAAATCCTTAAACTTTTAATATTTTGAAAACCCTTATTTTAATGCATTCGGGTTGCCTTTTAAAAGTTCATAAAGGATATATTGTAAATATTATTCTAAGGTTGACATTATATTTAGGGGAATTAAATCTTATTTAAAGATTTATATATACTAAAGGGTTTTCCTTTTATCATGAGGAATGGTAAGGCAAGAGGATTTTAAGGCATGGGTTAAGGGATCAAATCCCACTAAATCCTCCTTACTTTAATTTTTTAAACCATGTTCATTTTATTTTCCTTTAATAATTATGGTTTAATCCATATTTATGCCACGCCATCTAATCTTGCCACATGTTAGTCATTGACAGGTTAGCTGTGCCACATCACCCACCTGCCATGTTAGCATTTTGACCAAGTTTGACCACAACTTTGATTGGTCATAACTATTGCATATGAACTCCATTTGATGCAAAACAAACATTGTCAGAATCCCAGCAAAAAGCTCTTCGACATGATGCTTCTTTTCGCCATTTTTGAGATGATTTTTTTTGTCTTTTTGATTGGCCTCTGTACCCAGTTTAACCCCAATTTTGATTGAGCATAACTTAAGCATACGAGATCCTTTTTCACCCATTCAAGTTGTGTTGGACTCACATTTCAGAGCTCTTTGGCATGGTATAGAATTTTGGAGCAATTGAGAAACTTCAATTTTTGATGACAAGTATCCACTTGGATTAGTCCTCCCCATCGAAGAGCTTTTGGACCTCCAAAACTTACATTAATTTAGAATTTAAGTGAGGGAATGGCATCCCCACTTTTCCTATATCACCTATCCATCTACATACCTAGATCAACACCACAATTAGGATTGCAATAACATTGTTGAACACATACGCCATTCTATCGCTTCCATAAGAATCTACATCAACTGTTACAACCATTAACCAATAAACACTGACTAATATCAAGCTAAATAACAATGCATAAATGAAAGAGAATGAATCAACAAAATGTCTATCTTTCACAATAGGAACATTTTTACCCAAGGGAATCTCCAAATTCCTAACCATAAGTTGTGGACTTGGAGCATCAATGCTTTCATTTATTGTTTCCTCATGTTGTACTGTTGGTGTATCCTACAATGTCCGATTAGCCTTGATTACCTCAAATTCATGTCCAGAACCACACAAATTAACAAACATAAGAGACAAATCTTTACTTGCATTAATCACCCTTTTAACTGTTGTGTGTTTGCAAAAGATTTACCAGTCTTGATCCTGTGAGAATGTATAATATACCTGATACCATCTTTAAACAAGTGATAATGATTCAATTCCCTGTAGAAAATAGCCTTCTGATCATATAAATATGGGCTACCCAACACTATCCCATAGACAACTAGTGGAACCACATCAAACTGTACCTCATCAACATACTTACTTGTGATTGCGAACCTTAAAACACATTGCCTTGTTACTTACAATTCATTATTTTTGCAAACCCAGCCTAGTGGATAAGGTTTCTGATGCAGTGTAGTTTTCAATCCCAAATTTCTTACAACATTTTCTAAGATTAAGTTAATTTGAGATCCACTATCTATGAGAGTATCAATTTTAGTGTGCCTAGCAACAACCCTTATGCATGAAAAAGATCATTTCTTTTCTTATCTTTAGGAATATCATAGACTTGAGAAGTAGAAGCACAAGTAGCAACAAAAAAATTGGTAACATAAACTGTACCTTTCAAACCCATTACTGTTATCTTAGTTTCATCTTCAGAATTTGAACCAAGATCCATAACAACATTTGTAGACTCCTTACCTTTCTATTTATGAGTCCACTTCGGCTTCAATTCTAGATGAAACTACTAGCAGTGATCTTCATCATGACCTTTATTGTCACAATGAGAGCATGAGAGTTTATCATCCTTCTTCTTAATGGTAGCTATCTTCTTACCCTTTCCTTTATTTTCATATTTACCTTCAAGCTTAGATGGCTTCTTTTCCAACTTATCAATGAAAGTACCCTACCCCTTGACTCTAGGTGAGTGGCTTGGACACTTCATCCAAATTACTAGGATTCAAAACCAAAATGGAATGTCTTAGATAAGAGTGAATACCACCTATGTACTTAAGAAAAGTGTCCTGGGTGTATAATGGGACATTCAATGCAATAGCCCTTTCCTTGAATTCATGGGTGTACTCTTGGATATATTGACCATTCACTTGCCTAAAAGTTTTCCAGTCCATCATTAACTATTGAATATGGCCTAGGGGATAAAATTGCTTTTTAAGAGCATTAACTGTAAACTCTTCCCAAGTTAAATTGACTCTACCATGTTGTGAAATTTTTGCCCAAGTTCTACTCTCCCACCAGGTGAGAGCTATTTCTCCCAATTGAAGAGTAGCTAACTAGATCTTAAAAGCATCATTTAAGAGATCTTGAACTCTACAGTACACTTCTACTTGTTGAATTGGACAGTCATCTAGTTTCTTAGCATTTAATTCCCCACAATACTTAGGTAAATCAAATTTTACATCCAATTTAATTTTTGGCTTATGTGCACCCTTGAAAGGATTAGCAGAAGAATTAGAATCGGTAGAAGAAGAAGGAGAAGATGGAGTTGAAGGTGTTTTTGGAGGCTCCTAATCACCTCCTGGTCCTTTCCCTTTGTCTTTCCGATCTTCATGCTTCTCTCGCTTTGACGTATCTCCTTTTTCATGCTTCTTTAGTTCCAAATTTTCTTTCCTTTCTTGAAAATGAACTTCTACCATTTCCTTCATGTCAAGGAAATTTTTTCGAAAGCTTCTTTCATCAAGCTTTGGAACTTCATGTTCAGTTACCATTTTTTATGTTTTCAATGGCCTTTGTTTCCTGATCTTAGGATTATATTCTGCAAGCGTGCCTTCACCTCACTAGCTCCTAGATCGTGTTATCATTCACCTCTGCAAACACTAGTCACAACAAAGCTATAATACCAGTTGATCTGGTGTTAGGATCTACAACTATTACACGTGAATAATAACTTTTACAATGATTGAACTGAAGGTCTTTAAAACATAATTTCATAATTAAAATGCTTAAACAAACATTCAATGATTAAACAACCAAAGTAAAGTGATGAAAATAATATAAGAGAGAGAGGAGATAAAAGAAAAAACACAAGTTGATAACCGAGTTCACCAATATGGCTACATCTCCAAGTCCCTCTCCAAAGAGTGACTGGTCCTTGATTATGCTCCAAATAGATTAGAATGCATCAACATAATAGAATGTCGAGTCTCTTGGTTCACAAGAATTACAATGTTCGACTCCTTCAAGTGTGGCAAAATAATATTCCTCCAAAGCACACAGTTGAACAAAACTCTACATGAAACTCTCTCACAAAACTCACCACTTCTAAGTCACCACTTGGTTATCCCAAGTCCTAAATTCCCCCCTTTTTTATACAATCTTTTTTTCTCAATATGGTTACTAACCATATGATTTGAAAAAACTACCCTATCTCCAAAAATCCCCCATAATTACATATGTAGTTTTTAAAATATTCCTTATTTATCAAAATGATCTACCTTTAAAATCATAAAAATCTTAACCCCTTTTAGTTGTAGGCCCTTATAGTTTCAGGCTTTATTGTAAGGTAATCGTAAAAATCCTCTTAATAATCTTTAAATTCCCTTTTTTAAAAAGATCTTGATTAAATCCTTAAACTTTTAATATTTTGGAAACCCTTATTTTAAGGCATTCAGGTTGCCTTTTAAAAGTTCATAAAGGATATATTGTAAATATTATTCTAAGGTTGACATTATATTTAGGGGAATTAAATCTTATTTAAAGATTTGTATATATTGGGGGTTTTCCTTTTATCATGAAGAATGGTAAGGCAAGAGGATTTTAAGGCATGGGTTAAGGGATCAAATCCCACTAAAATCCTCCTT
>VDFB02353493.1:2339882-2354650 GCA_007258455.2 Sequoia sempervirens
GATATGTGACAACTCAAATGGATGTAGTGTAGTACCCCTCCGCTTTTGGTCCATCGTGTCATGTGAGTGATTTGTTTATTTGAGATGTCGTGTTGACTTCATGATTCTATTACTTGATTTGATTTCAGAATTATGCGATAAAGTGAATATTATGGTTAGCTTGGAGTAATTAATTTAAATTGATTTACAAGGTAACTTAAATTAAATCGATTAGGATGTGATTAAAATAAATTTGAAAATTAAGATAATATAAATTATATAGTTATTAATAAATAATTAAATTATTAAAGTATTAAGAGAATGTTATTAATTAATTATTAAATTAATTTGAAGGTTATAATGATTTGATAGCTTAAATTATTACTTTATTAAGATGAATATGTTAATGAAACATAAATTTTATTTATAAATAATGTATATTGAACAAAATATATTAAATTTCATATTTTACAGGTAACTTTAAATCTCAAAAAGGTAATTAAATTACGATTATGAAAGTATTGTGGTTAACAATTATGAATTATTAAATTTAAAGTGTGTGATTTAAGGTTTAAAAGACAATATAATAATTAAAGGTGAAAAATATTATCCTTAGTTTTTAATCTCGTTATTTCCGAGGGAGTTAGGTTTTTGAATTAATACACATGTAAGGTTTTACCAATAGGTGGTAAAAAAAGAAAAAGGTAAATTGACAGGTGTATTGCTTGCAAATTCAGGAAATGGAAAAATAATTTGGAAATGTGCCACCTATATTGTTTTTGGTTCTCGGAAACAAAAAAGAAATTTTTTTATTGAAGTGGGGAAATGGTTTTTGGAAAGTTAGGAAATCTTTCTGGTAAAAAGGTAAAAATAAAATATTACAGTCCCTAGAATTTTGGGGGGCAAGTTGTTTGAAGGGTTTGGAATTCTCCAATCTTTCGTTTCCAATTTTATTCCAGGTTGGCAATCTTTCATTTCCAATTTTTATCTTTTATTTACGAAAAATTCTTGACAATCGAATATTACTGCCTGGTATCACCTCTCCTTCATGCTCTTACAAATTGTTAAGCTGTTTTGCTCAATTTTAGAGGTTCGATTTTATTATCATAAGCAGTTGGATGGATTTTGTCTGGCTGGAAACCAAATTAATTGATTAAATTCCTCAAATGTCTCCCTATCCTCATCGCGTTTATCTACCTCCACCTCTATGTTGTTTTGAGCATTAATTAGACCAATCCTTTTTGAAGGATTTAAGTTGGTATTGATATATTGAATCTAGGCGTCCATTTAATCATGTGAGTTCATTGCTTTCATGTGTAATTTCTCCTGTATCACTCAAGCTTCAATATTTTGTTTCGTACGATTTACACAGGTCTTGCATTTCGTGCATATCCTGTAACATATGCTTGCGCATTTTGTATGCACGTCTTTGACAGTTTTGAAACCCTTTAAGATCAAATCCATTTAGTACAAATCTAGAAAATATTACATTCCATAAAACTTTTTGAGGAATTTTATCAAATAGTCACATTGCTCGTCCATACCCCACGTTTCCATATTTGTTGAGCTTTTTGCTTAAGGGTTTCTGAAGACATTTCAATAAACACATTTTTTGTAAATCCTGCAATCACAGTAGTCATGAGATGGTATCTCGTTGAAGCATTTGCATAGTTCACCCGTCCTACCTATGTATGTCCATTTGTTTATAATTACAATAATTTCACTTTATGCAATTGATAACGTTTCCTATTGAGACATTGATAAGGCAATGTTTGCAATGAAGTTTCCACTAGATTAACTTTGTGCATACCCCGAAATCACACCATTTCATGGAACCTCATTTCTATGGTGCGCCTTGTCAAACAATTCACTTTATTATTGATGGTTCCACATTAAAAATGCATGTTCACCAGGGCAGTTGCGATTTCTGCATTTGATTCATATTTTGCATGCATCTCTATCATGGCGGTTGCATTTTCTTTAAAGTTCTACAAGCTATTTCAGTGAATCCATTTTCTACATATCTGGCCATTGCCAATTTCCATGAGGAGACCTGCTATTTCAAATTATTTCCACTGAATCTATTTTTTTATCCATATCTTGTATATCATTGTATTCCGCGAAACCAAATTGGGCTGAGGCAATTCCTGAAAGAGCGTCAGGGCTTTATCAACAAGCCCTCTCTATCCAAATTACTTTATCATTGCATTCCATGACATGACATTTGATTGAGGGATTTCATTAAACATTTCATGTGCAACTGTGTTCTCATTTGAAAGCTTGTGAAGCCCTTTCAGTAAACCATTCTGTGCATCTTCTACAATCATTGGCATGAGATGATGTGATGCCTGCTTGAGGGGAAATCAACCAAACAAGTCATGTGACTTTTCTTTGCTCCCATTCTCCCACCAACAGGCCACTAGTATGCGGATTTTAACCCACTTCAATATCTGCTTGAAAATTTTGAAATATTTTAGCACATATAAACCGCTAGTTGTATTTTCTCTGAAAGTCTCTAAAACCTTCATCAAATCGATCTCGATCATGTTATACACTTTCATACGCTTAAAACTGTATCTCAATTTGTAAACCTCAGTCTGTATTGGTTTGTATGTATATATTATAAGAATTCAAAACAAAGAGAGAAAAAAAGGAACGAAGTGTATTTGTACACATTTATTGGTAATGATAGCAGTGCTTACTAGTGTGTTTCCTTCTATGTTTGAAATTCAATTTTATGTTGTGTACTCCTGTACCTACCATGTTAAAGTGTTTTGTATTATTATATTATAACCTTTGAGAAGTAATTTATTCTGTTGTAGATTAATTTAATCAGCATTATTTATACTAGGCTAAATTCATAAGAATGTAAATATTTAGGTATTAGTTATTCTTAATTTCTTATTGTGTTGCTATATAAAATAAAGCATTTGTGCCAATTAGTTCATAAGAATTGATGGGTTATATATATAGTAAGATTATTTCTATAGTTATAATCAAACGATTAAGTAGATTAGTAAATGAGGAAATTAAGACTTGTAATTTTAAAGAAGGATTTAATTAGATTATACTATGTATTATTAAATGCACCTTTTAGTACTTAAGGTTCTTTGTTAGGAATACACTTATAGGATAACATGATAACCTCCTAAGTATAGTAGAAATGCATAAATATTTACATGTTAGAATCATGAAAGTTGTTTAGATATAATTCTATAGAAAGATACTTCAAGGGTTAATAGTCACTTTGTGGAAGTAAGTTAGTTTCCTTATTCTAGGCACAAATATGTATAAAGTCATATGGTGTAGAAAGAAAATACCTCTTACAGAATTATTTGATAGTGTAGATAGTGCTTTTGGAAAACCAAAACAAAAGAAATATTGAATTAGATTTAATTGAACAATTAAAAATATTTGATTAAGTATGTTGGGTTAGATTTCCGGACTTATATTATAGAATGTTATTCTTCTTCAGAATTGTTTTATAAGATCACTAAGAATTAGTTAATGAATATATAATAAGATGAATTTTGTTTATAGAGTAATCTTTAATTATGTTTTAGAAAAGAAAGGTATTTTGATGGTGGGACAATAGTTTGTTGTGAGTTACATTCAAATAGATTGGAGTTAATAGCTAAGGTATGATAATGGTAAAGTAAGAATGTTATTCAATGCATTATTATTCTTTAGTAAGGATTACACGAGCATCCGATGTGATTGATTAGGTTATTCTTAAAGATAATTGGTTGTATTGTCGATTGTTTGTTGTTGGATTGGTGTGTTGGATTAGTGGAGTTTGGGTGAGTTTGTAATGGTGCAAAATAGAAGTAATGTTTAATCTTTGAGTAATTGTGCTTGTGATGCAAGGATTGCATGAATTGAATACCGTGTCATCAATTGACTATTGTGGTTCATTTTGTATGGAGTTGATTATATTAGCTTTGATTGAGTCTCAAGGTTTTGTTATGATGTTGCTACACTTATTCTTCTGTGGTGATCCCACAATAATGGGTTACAATTTTTGGCCAAACTTGACATTAAAATCAAGATTTTTCACCAAACATTCACTTTCTTACACCTATAGCAGCTAAACCATTAAGGTTTTGAAAATGAATCAAACTAGTTATTTGTTAGATATTTTGTGTAGATTCTAATTATATTTTTTTAAAAAAATTAAAAAATAAATTGTGAATCATTTTATGTAATTTTTAATAACTTATTTTTTCTACTAATCAACATTTTTAAAAAGTGATGTTCACTTCGACGCACATAACTTTTTTTATAGATAGGATACAATTCTGATTTTTAAAATGCATTTTTTCACACCAATATCTAGGGGATGGATATTTTTTCATAATTTTTTGTTACATATATTTTTTTTAATTAATTTTCCAAGTCAGCGTAATTATAATTTGGATAGAGGTGTACTTCGACACATAACTTTTTTTGTATTCATTTGAATTAACTTATTCTTTTTGTTGGAATAAGGACATCAATACCTAGGGCACATGTATTTTTTAGAATTTTTTTTCTCTATTTTTCTATTTTTGTATGTGTGAAATAAAGAACTTGATGTTCATTGAAAATCCTACATTCACAAGAAATAAGAAATAAATATAATAATCAAATTAAACATATTTAAAATTATACTTTTTAGGAAGCTTATAATAAGGGCTATAGGCTTACAAAGCATAAATTTTAAATGAATTCATTTGATCACTCAAAAGGTAAATCAAAAGTGGTTTTTTATCAGCATTTTGATAGGTGTAGAGGAGACTCGATTATAGGTATGGTTTAAATCTAACAAGGTTCTATCCAAGGGGGTTTGATCTAAGGGGGTTTGATCAATCCCTCTTTAATTAAAATAATTTAAATGGAACCTTTAAAGTCATAAATCATTGTATTTTCTAAAAATATGTGATTTTAGGCAAAAATCAAGATGTCCCAAAAAGTGTAACCCATTATTGTGGCAGCATGTGTCATTTTGTGATTGTGGATTTTATATATAGCCATTGTGGTTCCATGATGTGAGTCTTTATCCCATGTTAATTTTTGAATAAGGAGACTATAAGTGAAGACCACCTTGTAGTCATGTTCTGAAATGGTTGGGAACCCGAAGTGTTGAGTTACCCTCAGTGGGATTTTGTGGATAGTCAATGTTTTTAGGCTTCCAGAGGCAATGGAAAAACTTGATTTATATTGATTTTTCATGGTTGGACCTTTGTGATTCATTGATCTTATTTTTGATTTTGGGCTCTTGTGTGTGTTACCTCATACCATGGTGTTGAATTTTGATGTGATTTTTGGGCAAGAGGGTTCATACCTCGCATACATACTTGGTTCTCATGATTTTTGTGCTTTGTGTGATTTGGTACACCCATTGATGATATGAGGTTTTTTTTATGCTACTAGGGAGAGTGGCTCTTCATGGGGGTTGATGCACAAAGGAGTAGCCTGGATAACCCATGGAATATTTTGTGTAATAAGTGATAACCTAATATAATTAACTAATGGGTTTGGGTAAGTTCACACTAATTAAGATAAATAAGATGTCTAGCCCATGTTGTTAGTGCTTTCATAGACTAAGGGTTGGTTGGGAAGGCTGTGATTGGCAAGACACTACCTCGTCCTCATGAGAGGCTAGTGGTTCTGCATGCATCACCCTATAGATTCAGTACCTAGTGTGAGGCAGCCTGGATAACCATAGATGGGGGTTGACACCTAGTGAGAGGTAGCTAGGATAACCCATACTAGGGCCATGCGATGACACTCTCATATAGTATCCCTTGTTATTGCTTTGTGTGCTTCTAGAAGCAGTCATCTTGTAAGTAGCCATTTTGATGTTGTTGTATTCATGTTTCTTGTTACTCTTGTTTGGTTGAGTCTTGTAATCTTTCTGCTTGATTGTTCTTACCATGGGTCTCTCTTGTCATCTCCTAGCACAGGGGGTGGGCCTTCAGGTCCACGTGGTTAGGTGGAATGTGCTATGCACCTTATTTGGTCCCCAACTAAGGATCGAGATGTGAAGATTTGTGCCACTTGCAGTGACTCCAGATTTGTACCCGAGTTGGTGCCAACCTTGATACTTTGTATTCATCTTTTTAGTTGTATTACTCTATCATATTGTATTGTTCTTGTTCATGTTGGGGAACACTTTTTTATTATTTTAATTCTTAAATGATGTAATGTAATGAAACAGATGTAATGTATTATGTTAACTTGTAAGGGTATGTGCAGGATCATCATGGAAAAAACAAGCCCTTAAGTGGTAAAAAATTCAGAAAAATTAGAGTTAGGCAACTTGACGTAAAAATTTGAATAAGTTATCTATATTATTTCAAAAATATGTAAGAATAGAATATGTAGTAAATTGAATGTAGTTTCTAAACTACTTAGAGGTTTTTTTTTTTTTAAATCTATTTGGCAAAAATTTGAAATTTCAATGCAGTAGTATTTAAATTTTAGGGAAAAAATAAGAAGTAGGTAACTCTAACCAACCTAACCACAATAAAATGATAATAATTTTTATATTTTACATATAAGTAGAGGATTCATGTCCAGATGTGATGCATATTTTTTGTAATTTTTTAAGTAAATAATTAATTATGAATTTTTATTACAACTTTGAAAAATATAAAAACTCGTGATGTCTGACCAACTTAGTCAAAACTTCATGAAATTCAATATTTCTTTTTTAATCCTATAGTATACAAAGCATAGAATGTGACGATGTTTCAAATTCAAAAATGTGATACCCTTTGAAAGCTATGGATGTTTTTCAATCATCCTATCAATCAAGACTTTAGTAATTCAAATAAAAAATGAATAATAATTATTTATTATATTCAAAGTAAAGAATAATTTATATTGGTGGAAAGATGAGAATCTCCTTTTTTTTGTTTCATCAATTTTAGGTAAAAAAAAAAATTGTCATCCACATGGGCCATCATATCACTTACATATTGCCACTTTTTGTCCCATCATGATCCTACACATACCCGTAAACCTTATATGGTTAATGATTCATGGCAGTTGTTATTTGATGTGTTGTATCTTTGAAAATATGCTTCATTGAGTTCACAAAATAATAGTATTTTATGGTTATTGGAATTAAGTTAACCTTGTTTATGTTGAGTTATCATCTGTGGATGTTTCTTATTGATGGTGTATAATGTAATCTTGGTTCTTTTGTTATCATTATGGTTTGATTTTAGGTTTCATAATTTCATCACATGTACCCCAAGGGGCATAGTTGATATTGTAATTGTTTAATTTCCTTACATGTAATGCATGTTCATGTTCATCTTGCGTAATGTTCTACTTTCAAAAAAAATTGTACAATAATTTGTTAGTTTTTAGTTATCCTTTTGGGTTCGTACGGTGGGACATTACATGTAGATCTTGACACATCGCTTGAGAATTTGGTTGATTTGGTGGAGATGGCCATTGTAGAGGACTTAGATCATCTGATGCCTAATGATGTGCATGTATGTGCGCATGTGCATGTTTCAATTCTTTTTTTTTCAATTATTTTTAAATTTAAGTTTTAGCTAGATATTCATGTAATATATATGCATATATATTGTAGATGGACATGCCTCATGTTACTCCTAGGCTTGGTTCAAATCGTGTACATCTACATGACTCTATGGATGATTATGTTGCCAGTGTACATGCGAGTTTTAAATTTTTATATATACATGTGTATATGTGCATGCATATGTATGCATAGATCTAGATAGACATTTAAAAATACATGTACATTCTTAAATAACTTTCATAAAATTTATAATATATTATATGTATTTAACACATTGTATACACAATTTTATCTGCAGGGCTCGACACATCCATTAGAGTAGGGTTCTCATTCAAATGATTGTTCAACTAGGAGTTGACATTCATATTAGGCTACACTAGATTTATGATCTCTAGTACATTTGCTTATATGATATGCATACACATTTTCTTATGTTTATTATATGTTTATTTTCATTCAATATGTACGTGCATGTACCTAGAATTGCTTATAAAGTTTATGTTTATGTTCATCTATCTACATGTACATGTGTTTTCTTATGTTTAAATGTTTATACATTAATCTATTATGTGTACATGTACATGTTTAGTACACTCAAGAGTGTTTATACAATCTAAATTTATATGTTTATTTTCATTCAATCTACATGCATGTACCTCTTTGCTTATAACATCTTTGTGTTTATACATTGAATCTATCTATATGTACATGTGTTTTCTTATGTTTAAATTTTTATACATTAATAGATACATTTGTACATGTACATGTTTACACTCAATGACGTGTTTATACAAATTTTAAATCTATATTTAGAGAACTCACACTCACATATCTATGATTTATATATGCTAAACACATGTTAAATGTGCATTAAATACATTAAATGTATGTACACATGTAATTTTATAAAATTTGAATATAATTGAAGGTGAATTTGAGCTCGAACCCTTGGCCGACACATAGATACATTAATAGATACATGTGTACATGTACATGTTTACACTCAATAATCTATTTATACAAATTTTAAATATATATTTAGAGAACTCATGAGCTCACATATTTATGACCAATATATGTTAAACACATGTTAAATGTGCATTAAATACATTAAATGTATGTACACATATGTAGTTCTACACATGTACATATACACATGTAATGTTATAAAATTTGAATATAATTTTAGCTCAAACCTTTGGCTGACGAATGCACTTTAATTTTAATTTTAATTTTTTTCCCATATGCATATAAATACAAGCTTATTTTTCATTATTCCATATCAAATTACAACATTAATTTTCATTTATATCACTTGGAGATCAGATTTTGGAGAAGAGAACTTTGCATTTTTATCAATCAAGGAAAATTTTGGAGGAGAATTTACCTTTGGTGGAGGATTTGTTTTGAGTCATCTTTAACTTGAAGAAGAAAATGGGACAAAAAATAAAAATAAAAAATAAGGCTCAACGAAAATTGTCAAAAGAAGAACAAAAGAGGTGCAAACAAAACTTGGAAAATTATCATAGAAAGAAACAAGGTGCAAGCTTATTTCTTCTCTCTCTCTCTCTCTCTCTCTCTCTCTCTCTCTCTCTCTTGTGTGTTTAGGACTTTTATTAACACCTCAATTTTTTCCTTATAAATCTATTTCCAATTATGAAAACCATGTTAGATAACTTAGAAACTTTAATACTAAAAACTAGTCATCTTGCATAGACATTGTCATAACTTGGAACCTCATTTTTCCTAAATTCCTTATTATCCATTTCCAATTGCATTTGTTCCATGGAATTCTTAATTTCAAGAATCATTGATTTTATTTGTTCAAGTCCACTTAAATAGCTCATAGTCGCTCACTTTCTTTGCTTACATGTAAATTCATGTATCCAATTTCCAAAACCTAGTGACTTTGAAATTTTATTTTTCCATTTCCTTAAATTGAATCCATTTCCAATTGTATTTGTTCAATGGAATTCTTAAGTTCACAAATCAATATTGATGTCATTTGAAAGTTCTACTCCACTTATAGCATCATGTCTCTCACTTTTTTTGCTTGCATACATAAAATCCACTTATATAGCATCATCTCTAACTTTCTTTGCAAAATATTTTGTGACATGTCTCTCGGGCCCAACATGCAAGAAGTTCTCATGCTGAAGTCAAGCCAAATCTAGATATTGGATCAAACGAATCTGCTAAAGAACACATGCCAGACCTTGAAGATAGGGAGGAGGCCCAAGTTCAAATAATGCATGTTGGAGAGGGGTCAAGATCACTTCCTTCTACTAGTATGGATGAGCATATAAAACTAGCTGAAACTTCTCTCACTTTCTTTGCTTGCATGTAAATTCATGTATCCAATTTCCAAAACCTAGTGACTTTGAAAATTCATTTTGCCATTTCCTTAAATTGAATCTATTTATAATTGTATTTGTTCCATGTAATTCTTAAGTTCAAGAATCAAGATTGATGTCATTTGAATGTTCTACTCCACTTATAGCATCATGGACCTCTCACTTTCTTTCCAAAATATTTTGTGACATGTAGAAAGGGATCAACAAGTGGGAAGTTCTCAAGTTGAAGTCGAGCCAAATCTAGATATTGGATCAAACGAATCTGCTAAAGAATGCATGGACCTTAAAGATAGGGAGGAGTCCCAAGTTCAAACAATGCATGTTGGAGAGGGGTCAGGATCACTTCCTTCTATTGGTACATGGATGAGCATATAAAACTAGTTGAAAAGGTGAGAAAACAATTTTCTTTTAGAAATTTAGATAATTTACTTGAAATGGATATGGAGAAACTGAAATGTTATGTTGACCAACCTGCGAATAAGAGTAAGAGGTCAATGACTAAATCTATAAATGGAATAATCAATAATCATTTCAATCATCTTGAAACACTTGAAAAAACCCAATTGTTATCATGATTACTTCTTCATAATGACTTGAAAGAGTCATCACAATTGTTGGATGTACATTTGGCATCAAATAAGAAGAAACACATGGAATTACAAAAAGATATTGTTGAAAATGTTAAAAAGGGTTTAGATTCCATTAGGAAAGGATCTCGATCAGTGGATAAGGCCACTACAAGAAGGGTGATGTTGACATCTATTTTAAATCAAGATATAGCAAGAAAAATAAAAATTCCTACACTTTCAACTAAAATTGGTTATAGTAGAACCACACTAATAAAATATGAGAAAAAGAGAAAGGTTTTGGATGATAGTTCAGAAGGAAATTGGACAATTGTGTGTAGAGCTCCCCATTCTGATAGGATTGAAGATGTTAGGAACTTAATCTCAAGTTTTTGGAATGAAGAGACTTGTCCATCATCAAATACTAGAGATGTTATGAGACATAGGATTGGGCCCAATATTTATGAAAATCATATTAAACATTGGCTACATGTAACACAACTAAGTGAGATGTATATGAAATTTTGTAATAAGTATCCTCATATAAAGATTGGACAAACAATGTTTGAAAGGTAAATAAGCCATATTATTTGAAGATAAACAAGTTTTTTGAAACTTGTTGTCATTATCATATTGAATTTGATCTCTTCTATCAGGTGTTTCAAAAGACAAGAGAAGAAAGTTATGGTTTTCAAAATGCATCTCCTAAATAGGTAAGTTTGTTCATAAGGGATATGTTATGTGATCATGAAAATAGACCTCAAATAAACTGCATAAAAGGACTTCGTGAAACATTTGGAAATTTGGCTAAATTTCCTTCAAGAAACAAAGATATTGACCTAACAAAGATGGTAAATTAAAAGAGTTACAAGTATGTAAAGTTTCAAACAAATTTTGGGAAAGAATCCACAAGGTTAAACTATGTAGAAGAGGAGATTCCTATTGGAAAATTTATGGAATATTTTCAAAAATTGATACAACTATACACACATTCCCTTTTTGCTAAGTGGCAAGCACGACAATTTCAAACATTAATTGGTACTCTCCCACTTGGAACAGTTCTATCACTAGTTGACAAGTTGTGTAAAACTACTCTTTTGTACATCAAAAAGAGATTCAATTAGAATATTACTTTTCAAATTAGATCACTATTATGGTTCATGTGTGTTATCGACATGCACAATCAACATTGGATGGTGTTGAGAGTATAGATGAACAACGAGCCATTAAGAAAGAATATCACTTTTATATTAGTGATGATAAAGAGCATGACACATTTTTTGTACAACATTGTTTTACAAATTTTTTTAAGAATTTGAGAAGCAAGGGTGTAAAATTTCAAAAGCATTGTGTTTGGTCAGATGGATGTGAGGCACAATTCAAATCATCAAAACCATTTTATGCACTATCTAGATATCATAAAATTTATAAAATACCGCATGTTTGGAGTTTATTTTAGAGTGGTCATGGAAAGGGTGAGCATGATGGTGCAGGTGCTTGCATCAAATGTGCTTTAAGAAAGAAACAAATGAGTTATTTGGGAGACCATATAGACAATGCACCTGATGTTGTTGAATGATGTAAGAAACACTTTGCATCAAATGAGGTTAGCACATCTTCAAGAACAAACCAAAACATTCCACATAGAGTGTTTTGGGAGATATCACATATGTATAAATTACATTTTCAAAATTTGAATTTATTTAAATTTAAAATTTAAATATATATACATGTTTATTCACATTTTTTTGTACATGTATCTAGGTGTGGACAAAAGATCGATCCATGGATGCAAGAGGGTAGAAAAAACAAGATCTTTGCATTGTGTTATGAGTTCATATAGTCAACCTGGATGGACATTATACATGAGGGATTACTCTTGTTTCTGCCTAAGTGCATTATGAAAAAATATCATACATGCAACAACCAAGAACTTGGATATGTTAACAAATGGGATATGGTGCCACTAGTTGTTTCAGAAACATATGATGAAAATGAGGAAGAAATATTTTAAGACATTCCTTTGATTTCAATTGATTATGACCATATTTCAAGATTGGTTAGAAAAGATACATGTGTAAGTTTTCAATAATTTAAATATTATATATACAAGTTTAATAATATTTAAAGTCTAGAGACATTTCTAATTTTTTTAGAAATTATTTTTTGTGTAAATTTGGTGTACAGGAGATGTTTTACATTCATACCAGAGCCTATAAACATAGAAGTTGTTAACTATTATTTACTGTGTTGCACAGAAGAAAGGAATAAGCTAACACAACCTAAAACAAGCGATGGAATGTTATTTCCCACAAGTGAGTTTGAATTTTTTAAAATTATATATATACATTGTGTACATGTGTACATTACATTAAAAACACTAAATATATCTATTGTACAAACCTTGAGCATGAAAATGTTGTACACATTCACATGTCTTACCTCAAGTTCATGTTTACCATGTACGTTTTGTTGTAGTGCAAAACAAGTCAAAGTTGTTCAACATGGGATTCACTTTGTTGACTATCAACCTAATAACAAGGTATATCAATATAGTCACCTAATAATTGCTACTGCCCTACATCTTCATGTAGTTCCACATGAACATGGACGAAAAAAAATGGAGACTAGATAGTGATGATCATCAAAAAATTGTACATGTTATAGAAGAGAGGGTTGAACCAAAATGTTTGAGTTAGATTATATCCATGATTTTCAAGTTCACTTGTACATGTATCCATGTCCAAGTGAGAACTTATAGTAATTTGTACTTAGTTGTAAATCATTTTGTGTAAATTCCAATTATATGTATATATTTGTTCCATGGAATTCTTAAGTTCAAGAATCTTTGATTTCATTTGAAAGTTCAACTACACTTATAGCATCATCCCTCACTTTTTTTTCTTGCAAGCATGTAAACTCATGTATATATGCTTTCAATACTTGTTTGAAACCTAGTGAAGTTTTTTAAAATCATTTTTCCTAAATTACAATTATATATGACTTATATTTGTTCCATGAAATTCTTATGTTCCAGAATCTTTGATTTCATTTGAAATTTCAACTCCACTTATAGCTAGAAAGTTATTATAGAGGGGGAGACAATTCTATAGAGAGAGAGGTATATATACTAGCACTTGCACCTAAAGGAGTTTCAAGGTTCAATTACTCAATAGAAAAGTAAATGTATGTTAATATGTTAGAGAGTAGGTGTTTTGGATGTTCTTCAAATTCTAGTTTCATGTGGTGTAATTAATCAATTAATAATAAGTGTTAAATAATGGAATGAAATAAATTTAGACATATCTATATTTTTTCTTTAAAGAAATTAAGTATTATCTAATTATAAAATATTGCACACAGATTTAAAACATAAATCAATGCAAATAAAAAAATAAAGTTGCCATCAAATTGACAAAAAATACTGCAAATGGAAATATAATTTTCCCATCTAGTTTCCAAATCAATAGTTATATGACTTCTATGTGAAAAGTGAGATTTTGGATACTTTTACCTAATATTTAAAGGATTTTACCATTAAAATGTATTTGGTTTACCATTAAATGGAAGCTCAAACTTGTTTTCCAATGACTCAATAGCGGTTTGTAGGCATAAGACTTATTTCAGCCTCAAATCTCACAATATATGTAGCCTATCGACTAATAAAGAGAGAAAAACTCAAAAGATAGAGAATGAGAGAAGGAGAAAAATTAAGAAAAATTGAGAGAGAGAGAGAGAGAGAGAGAGAGAGAGAGATGGAGATAGAGATTGAAAGAGAAAGGAATAGACAAAGAAAGAGAGAATGAGAGAGAAATAAAAGAGATACATGGGAAAAGAGAGAGAAAATGGAAACTAACTTTTGATTGATCATTTCATGTCAACAATCCAGGGATGAAATGTGTCCTTGGGGAGTTATGCTCAAGGTACCCTTAACCCTCTACCATTAACCCTTAAACCCTTAAACCCTCCACCCTCTACCCTCTATCTCTCTCCCACTCCCTCCCTCTCTATCTCTCTCCCCTCTACCCTAAACCTTTAAACCCTCTACCCTCTACCCTTATCCCTAAACCCTAAAACCTTAACCATCTATCCACAAACCCTCTACCCTCTACCCTCATCCCAATACCCTCTACCCTCAACCCTAATCCCTTTACCCTTAAACCCTCAACCCTCTACCCTCAACCCTTAAACCCTATACCTTCAACCCAATACCCTCTACCCTCTACCCTAAACCCTCAACCTAAACCCTTAAACCTTCTACCCTATAACTTTAACCCTTTACCCTCTATTTCTCTCCCACTCCCTCTCTTTCTCTCTCTCTCAAGTCTC
>VDFB02353493.1:2355346-2500094 GCA_007258455.2 Sequoia sempervirens
CATTAACCCTTAAACCATTTACACTTAACCAAGCTCTACCCTCTATCTCTCTCCCACTCCATCTCCCTCTCTCTCTCCCTCTCTCCTTATTGAAAACATAACATGATCCTATTGGTAATGGAGCCTGATTATCTTCTTGATTCAAAGTTTTTATTTCAATCACTCTCTATCCATCCATATGTCTCCCTCTCTATCCCTCTCTATATATTTATCTCTTCCATCTCTATATATCATTCTCCCCTCTCTATCTTTATCTCTCCCTCTCCTTCTCTCCTTATCTCCATATCCCTCTCCTTCTCCTTCTCCATCTCCATAGATATCTCTATCTTCATATCTATCTCTATCTCCTTACCCCTCTCTCTCTCTTGCTCTTCCCCCCTCTATCTCTCCCTCTTTCTATGCTTACCTATCCCTATCTATATATTTATCTCTTCCATCTCTATATATCCTTCTCTCCTTTCTCTCTTTATCTCCCCCTCTTCTTCTCTCCTCTCACTATCACTCCCCTTCTCCTTCTCCTTCTCCATCTCTATCTCCTTACCCCTCTCTCTCACTCTTCCCCCTCTAACTCTCCCTCCCTTTCTATGTCTCTCCCTCTCCCTCTATATATATTGAGCTATCTCTCTCTCTCTCTCCCTCTCTACATATCGCTCTCCCTCCCTCCCCCCTCTTCTTTCTCTCCCTCTTCTACCTATCTCTCTCCCTCTCTCCCCCTCTCTCCCCCTCTTCTCTCTCTTCCTCTTTGACCTATATCTCTCTCCCTCTCTCCCCCACTTCTCTACCTCTCCTCTACCTATTTCTCTCCCTCTCGCTCTATATCTCCCCATATCTCCCTCCCTCACTCCCTCCCTATCCCCTATCTATCTCTCTATCTCTACCTCTCTCTCCCTTTATCTTCCCATATATCTCTCTATCTCTCTCTCTTCACATAGTTCTCTATCTCCCCCTACTTCTTTCTCCCTTTCTCTATCTCCGCCTATTTCTCTCTCCCTCTCACCATCTCTATTTACCTATCTCCAATTCTCTTTGTTTGTCTATCTCTTTGTCTATCTCTCCATATCCTAATATTTTACATGTTGGTTTTGTCTTGTTTGTTGATGACCTTTCTTAATCAATTGCACATTTTAATTGTACAACTAACAAGCACTACCTCATTATTGATGAGGGAAAATAATATTTGAAAAACATTATATTTAAACTAAGCATTTTTATGTTTAAACTAAATATTTTATTTTTATACATTATAATATATTATTATTTTTATTTTAAATTTTGTTTATTTATAATTTTATATTTATTTACACAATGTATTTTTTAATGTATTTAATTCAAAAGTATATTGATATTATAATATTTATTGTAATTATTTATAATATATATGTATATAGTATATTATTTATAATTATTAATAAAATATATGATTCATATATTATTAATAACTATTATATATAGATATATTATATATTGTAGAGATTAAAAAGTATATTAACTAATATTATATATTATAAAATAACACTATTGCAAACATAATATGCAGATGTGAAAAAAAAAATTAAAATGGATTCATTAGCAGGGGATTCGAGTGGACCTCAGCCAAGAGTCTGCTTGAACCAACTCAACAAAAAAAATTAAACATTATTTTGAAGGGGTTTGATCAAACCAAGTTTCACTTGAACCCCCATTCGATCGAATAGGTTTGGGGGGTTTGAGCAAACAATGGTTCACTCAAACCCCCCTTTTCCCTAGAATTTTTCCCTTTGAAGCTCGAGTTGAGGATGAAAATGGAGGAGACTTCATAGACCCAACTAGATGATGGTATTCCTTAGAACGAGCTATCCAATGAATATAATTCTAATATGTTTTGGTTTTATTATGTATTTTTTTTTTCAATTTGATTAAACATAGATTTTTCATTGAAAATCAAGCTTTTTGTTCTGCACATGTGGAAAAATAGCAGATTATCAAAAAAATGAAAACTATCAGTGCACTAGATATTGAAGTCCTTGATCCAAAAAAAAAAATTGAATTTCGATACATACAAATTTTTTTTATGTTGTATACGGTCCGCCTATGTCTGAATTGTAATTGGTTTGACTTCGAAACTTGATTAAATCACTAGTTTGCATCATCTTCAATTTCTCATAGTTTAGCCGCTATAAGTTGTTATGTCTTAACTTTGGTACTGCTTGATCTTACTTTATATAGAATTGAAAATGATGAATGCATGGTAGAATAAGTGTGTGGTAGAATAAATGTTGCGAGGTTTGAATGAGTTAGGTGAATGCTTATTTTATTTGAAAGATGAAATGCAATGGATGATATTTTATTTCAATAAAATGAAATGTGATGATTATTATGATGTAACATAGAGAATGATAAGTATTTATTTTATTTATATTTTTGGACACTAATCTATTAATGGGTGCTTGCGTTTATATGACATGCGGGTTTGTCGAAGACTAAGAGTGTGGTTGAAGTAGAGGAGGTTAACCACCTAATAGGGTTAAGTTGGAACAGATTCTCTCGCACCCACACACCACTTAGTAATCATATAAATTGCATTTAGGATGTTATTTAATTAATTATTTATATTGTTTTACTTTGCAATGTTTATTTAAATTAATTAATGGTAAATTTAAAATGTATAGAAATAAAAGAATTGGTTTAGTATATTTTTAGTTGATGCTTTATTTGAAGAAATTAGGATATTACTTATTTTATTAAATTTAGGTTAATGTGTTGCATAGAAAGCAAATCTTTCTTTCTTTTAAAATCAAATTTATTAGAAAACTTAGAATAAAATGGAATATAGGAAGATTTTTGAAAACAAGGTGATAAGATAGAAAACAATAAAAATAGAAAAATATGAGTAAAGATGACTAAAAATTAGAAAAACAAAACAAAAAACAAAGCAAAATAAAGATGGAAAAAGTAATAAAAAGTTATAAAACTCTTATTTTCTACACAAGAGCATGCATTCTAAAATTATTGTTTTTCTTTCATCTTCATTTTTCTCTCTAAAAACAAATTGGAAGGAAGGCAAGAACGATTGAATTGGGAGAAACTGGGAAAAGAAGAGGAATAGAATAGGAAAGGACAATTGAATCAAAGCAATTTTATTAGATTAGCATTGGACTCTAGGTTTTTAATCATTTATTTTCATGAAATTTCTATTTCAAATGTGTGTGTGAATGAATCATTTTTTTTTGGATTTAATTTGCTTTCAAATCAATATTTCCTTGAACTATATATTGGATTTATGTTGAAAACCCAATTAGACTTTGTATTTTTGTAGAAAACCTAATCAGACTCTATAATTTTTGTAGAAAACATATACATGCCACATATTTTCTAAGTAAATATATATACAAATATATAGAAAAATATATTCATATATATATATGTGTGTGTGTGTGTGTGTGTGTGTGTGTATCTTTCTACAGAAGACACACACACACACATATATATATAACCTCTGTTTGTTTATAGCCAATATTTTAGCTGTTTGAATTGTTTTTTTAAGCAATTAATGGAGAAAATGCAGCTTGTAGCTGCTCCAAGAAAGGCTATGGAGAGGCCAACGACCTCTCCACATGGCCACAGCCTCTGGAGAGGGTGTTTCCCTCCCCACAAGGGTTGGCCCCTTTTACAATTTCATTTATTTCATAACAATGAATTTTATTCAATGCTTAAACTTCAACTTTTATCTTTGTAAAAATAGTTTGTTCTTGGCCACCATCAAAATTTAATAGATAAATATATATATAGAGGGAGAGAATTTTGAATGATTTGGTATTTGTATAAATATGTATATGCAGTATGAAGTCTAAGATATCTATATTTTGTAAAGTATGTAATTTGATTTGTATAGTTTCAGATTTCAAATGATATTTATAAAATATCTAAGAATATTTCTCTGTATTTATAATGATATTTTATAAAATTCCTGAAATATATTATATATATATGAATGTAATTCTATATATGTTAAAGTTTGTATATTAAGAATTATGTATATGCGACATATAAATCAGATTAATAAAGACATGTATATAGTCTGAGTTTCATTCTTGTTATATAGATATTTTTATTGAATATATGTATGCATTTATATATATATGAGAGAGAATATATATATATATATATATACATATATACATATACATATATACATATACATATATACATATATATATACATGTATTTATTTAAAATTCTGAAGAATATTTCAAATCTGATTATGAATATATTTAACTTACATGTATTATGATTTTGTGTTAATTCAATTGAACAATAGAATTTTGTGCAAGTGGAAAAGCTATAGAAACACATGTATTGTTGCAATTTTATGGGAAATACAAGTAATTGATTTGATTGGGATGTAGAATTACATTGGGAAACATGGTTAATTTTTTGTACAATTACTTACTGGATATCTCCTTGTCAATAAATCAAAACTTGTATAACATTTAGAAAATTGATGATGAAATTGTACTTGAAAAAGCTGAATGAATAGAAAACACTTGAAATATTATAAACTTGAGACAATTTATTCTACATACATATTTTCTTTTACCACTTCTGGGACAAGGTGGTGAGTGTGGATTTCCAAAGATGATAGTTTTCCTTTTTGAAACTATCACTTTTTGTTACTTTTGTTTCTTGGCCAAGCATATGCACCAGTGAAATAGATGGAATTTTAAAAGCCTAGAAATTATTGATATTAGTCTCAGCCACATCCTGCATGCAAGATATATGTCATTCTAGATTAAGATTGCATATAGGCATTAGGCTTGCATCGAGAGTTCCCTCCTGCTTCTATGTTCCAGGTTGTTAGGCTCCTCGCGTAGGGTCAGAGTTTTCTTTGAGCTAGGAATAAATCTGAGGAAGTATTATGCTTCGTGGTTGGGAAAAAAAGGTGCCTGGACCCACTATTGGTCTCAACTTTGTGGAAGACAAAGCAGTGTCATGGCGGTTGAGCACCGAGGATTCCTCATCATATGGATACTTATATACATTTCTTATACTTCTTTGTATGGCTAGCATGGCCACTTGTAAATGTAAACTTTCTATCATGGATGTAATTATTGTTCCAAACTTATTTTGTAGCATTGCAATAGATGATTTGTAACACCTTATTGGTGTATGTGATTGTAATTTGGTATTGTGATTGCCTTAGAGAATTTCTCATATATCTTATTTAATGCATTTTGTTTCATTATCTGTATTTGGAAATGTGCTTTTCTTTTTGGATTACTATGTTTAGTAAGTGGGATTGACACTCTTTACATAAGTGCTCGAAAGTGAAGATTTAGTTAGAAAAATTCAGTTCAGTGTCCAGTTTGGCCAAGACTTAAAAACCAGTATTGTGGGATCACCATATGAAGTTAATTGAATTTTAATTTGATGATTTTGTTATTATTATCCTATAAGCATATGATAATGTGATTAGATGGATTTGTCGATATTAGATGTAGTGCAATTATGATTTATCTCGTTGGAATTGATTTTCTTAATAATATAATAATTATGCCATGAGGTGAATAAATGTGATGAATTGCTTAGTTCTTTAAAATGCTTCTACATAGATATCATGTTGCAATCTCATGGTTTTTATTATTATGATGGATTAACGTTTGCAGGTGAGTGTGCAGGATAGCCATGACCGGTGGACATGGGGAACACTATAACATTCTAACTAATCTACAGTTTAAGAATGGTAACTAACTGCTAGAATTGAAACTAAAGTGTAACTAACTAGTTTTCCTTAAGAGAGTTTCCTTTGCATTAGCGAAAAAGAAAGGTAAAAAATATGAACAATAACTATTGTAACATTCATCAACTAACTTTTAGTTTTCAATTTCAGCTGAAATGGAACAATTAACAATTTATATAACTAAAAACCATAGTTGGTTATGAACTAACTTTTCCAATACCTTTGAAATAAATAGAGCATTTATTCAACAATGAAATAAACTTTATAAAGTAAATATAACTGAAATAAGAGAGAGAGTTATAAGAAAGTATAGTTTGTAGGCTTCTTGTTGGAATGCTTGAGCAAGACTCTGTCAAGGGAAAAATAAATATAATCAAGGGCATTTTCACCCAACCAAAGATCTGCTAGTCTCCCATGTTTCTTCAATTGAAGAAACCTGACCCTTCACAAGGGAAGTTTATAAAGGTTTCAACCAATTACCATCATGCCATTTGAGTCTAGTGTCAAGAACCTATACTACCCTAGTTGACCTCTCACTATAGGATATCCTAACTAGAAAGACCATTTTGACCAGGGGTATATCTAGTTCTTGGTGGCTGACAAATGATTAATCTAAGCATCATAACCTTAGCTAAGAATCTTATCAAAAATGAGCACGTATATCATGTTATCAACACTCTCACCCTTACTCAACATTTAAATTCTTAACCCATGAGTTATATTAACAAAGACTCAACTTTTAGTTCGTTCTTTTTCAATCACAAGAAGAAACATATTACAGACTTATACAAGAGAGAATGTAGTCTTATGAAATTATTGAAAGAAGCCTTCAATTATATTAAATTCTAGTTATTTATGCCGGATATGAGACTATCGATCTGGCCCAATTAGAAGCTAAAAAATAGAGTAAGACGTCAACTTCAAGTTAAGCATCAACAAAAGATTCTTAGAGCATTTCAAATTTAAAGAATTGGTGTTCATGGCAGGTTCAAACCTAAAGAAAGAATTATATAACAAATACCAAGTACTGTGATTATAGTTTAAGAATCAGACCTCGATTAGAACCCAGATCAAACTATTTTTTGCTTAAAGTATAAACAAGGGTGAGTTAGACGTAGAATAAAATCTTGGTTACAAGCTAAGAAACTACTTTAGAATCAAGGAGAGAAAAAAGGAGGTAACCTTGCCAGAAAGAGTAAGGAATTTGCAAAAAACATCCAATTTAATAGTTCTTTAGACTGATTGGAAATCAAGAGACAAAATACTAAGCACTTTTAAGATAAATCAAAGACTTCTATAAACATGCCTGGGTGAGCCATCTGAAGTTCAACAATACTCTTGATGTCTTTCCACCAATGATCCTGCTATTAGCTATAGGGTAATGAGTTGCTTCGTGTTCTAGAAGAATGCAAAGGTGGCGAACTTCACATGAATGCTGAATGCTTTTGTTGTCCTAGGAAACAGAGTGTGGAGTCAAGCAAAATTTCACTCGGCAATGGAAGCCAAAGGAGGATGCTAGAACAAAGGAGGCAAATGTCAATGCCAAAGAGGAATAGAATGCCAAACAAATGTAATGTCGATGCTAGAACAAAGAGAGAAATGAGTGAGGCCTGCGATGATGAAGAATTTTGATTAATGAGAATGGAATGAGTCTCAGGTGAATGCGAAAGAAGATGAGATGATTTCACAGAGCCAAAGAAAATGAAGAAGAGAGAAAAAAGTGAGTCTGCCTATAATAAAGAAAACCATCCTTGAAACTTCCTCAATCAATATTTCCAAAAGCATTCAACTACATGACTACCTTCTTGGGCGTTTCATCCAGGAGGCACGATGGTAAGGTTGCCATAAAGTTACCGCCTCCCATCCCCACCGATGGCACCAACAAATATTTTATCAACTTTAATATTTAATCGATGGACTTAGAGGTTGATATTTTATTATTATTAACTTTAATATTCTTTTATTCATTTACAATCTCTTAAGTGCACTCCAGGAGTTAACTACATGACTTCAAAAGGAGAATGTTGGTAATCAATTAAAGTTGACTTGTTTTAAAATTATTTAATTAAATGAGATATATCCAAGGTTACGACTTCAATGTAGACACCTTACACAAACTCGTGACTTGGTGGTAATTTGATCCTTTATAGACTACGACCTCTCCTTGATGATATTCCCCTTTCCCTCGAGGTGTTGGTAATCCTACAACCACTAGACAAAGAAATAGGGTTAGACTATTCTCGGTATCATTTATAAAATAAAAACTCTTCAACACATTCATTATATACATGTATAAGGAAATCATCCATAATTGCAATTATAACAAATAAATTAATTTTTTTTTTCCCAATTTCACATTCTCATGAAAGGTAGTTAATCACAACTATCATAACGACTATAATTTCATTGTCATAGTCTGTTCAAGACAAAAGGGATATAACATTCTTCTCCTCTTAAGAATCATCATCCCTAATGATTGTTTATTTAAAAATTTAGGTCTAAAATCATAAATATATATTTAGAGTTCTTAATTGTTCATAAATAGATAAGGAAACTTTTGAATAATTTCATCATAATCCTCCCATGTAGCATTTTCCTCTGAATACTAGTCCCACTCAACCTTGCATTATACCACCTTGTGGTTACGTAGGCTTAGCTTATGTACCTCAAGCACTCTAAGTGAATCTATTGTGATCACCCCAAGATCTCGTACTTGCAAGGAATTCTTGTCAATCATATGGTCAAATTTTGCATAGTACTTCTTAAGATAGGAGACATGAAATACATTGTGCAATTTGGTGAGAGTCGGGGGTAGAGAAATTATGTATGCTACTAGGTTGATAACATAGAGGTCTTCAAAGGGTCCTACATATCATGGGGCTAGTTTAGAGGTTTTTCCAAATTTGATAGAGATTTTCTAAGGTTTCACTTGCAAGAGAACTCTCTCTCTAGCCACAAACTCCCTTGGGGTTCATTTTGCATTAGCGTAGCTCTTCTATCGATCATTAGCTTCCTTCAACCTTTGTCTGATTAACTTAACCTATTCTTGCATTTCTTGAAGCATCTTGCATCCTAGAATGATCATGTCCTCCATTATGTTCCAACTGATAGGTGTCTTGCACTTCCTACCGCACAGTGCTTCAAAAGGTACCATTTTGATAGCTTATTGATATGAATTGTTGTAAGAAAATTCTTCCAATGGTAAATATTATTCCCGCTTATATTTATGATCCATGTGGGTGATCCCACAATAGTGGTTTACAATTTTTGGCCAAACTAGACATTGAAATTATTATTTTTAACTAAATCTTCACATTTGAGCACCTATAGTGGCTAAACCATGAGGAATTTGAAGATGATGCATTTTTGATGAAAAACCTATGTTTAATAAAACTAAAAAAACAAATACGTAATAAAGCCAAAACATATTAAAATTATATTCATTGGATAGCTCGTTTTGAGGACTACCTAATTCTAGTTGGGTTTGTGAAGATTCCTCCATTTTCATACTCAACCCGAGCTTCGAAGTGTAAAAATTTAGTTTTTTTTTGTGAACAAGGTAAAAAATTAGGGAAAAGGGGGGTTCACTAGAACCAAGGGGTTCTAGCGAACCCCTTTCAAATTGCATTTTTATTTTTTTCTTTGGGCGGGAAATGTGGGCCCAGTAATTAATGGGTTTGCTTGAACCCCTTTTTGGTTCGGTCGAACTTGTAGGTTCATTCAAACCCATAAAACCAATTTTTTTTCCATGGGGTCTTTTTTTATCAGTTTTCCTTCCTCCATCAAATTGTAAACCACTATTGTGGTTTCACCCATGTAGTACATTCTTAGCAGGTCTTCCAAAATCTGATTTACTCTTTCTATTTGTCCATTTTTTTGGGATGATAGGCTAGATTTCATCTGAGCATCTCTGTCAAAAATAATCTTTTTCAAAACTCCATGAAGACAGAAAATTTCTTGCACAAACTTTTGAGCAATCACAAAATCCCCATCTATCAAATTTCTAGGCATGAAATGTGCTACTTTAGTGAGTCTATCCACTACTACCAGTATAGGATTATGTCTACTCCTCATCATTAGTAAACCTTGTAAAAAATCCATACTAATGATTTGCCATTTCCAATCTAGTACACTGTAAGGTTTTAACAATCTTGTTGGGTCTTGGTCCTCTACCTTAGCCTTCTGACATTCAAAACATCCTGCAACGAATCTGGCTACATCCTTTTTCATTCCTTTCCAAAAATATAGAAGTTTGTCATTGGCCAACATTTTGGTTACCCCTGGATGACCTGAGTATGGCATTGTGTGTATCTTCTTCCATACCAATTTCCTTAGTCTAGTCGAGTTTGGTACATACATCCTACCCTTATATCTCAAAAGTCCATCTACTTCAATTTGAAATCCCTCATATTTAGGCTCTTGACAGTTTGTCTAAAGAGCTTCATGAACTTGCTGATAGAATTCATCTTCATTCAATTTCTATAGTACTTGAGCTCTAAAATTTGTGTTGATTGACACCATGGAAGTTATATGTTTATGTCGGCTCAGTGCATCGACCACTCTATTCTCCTTTCCCTTAATGTAACTAACCTCAAAATCATTTAATTTGAAAATAACTCCATCCACCTCCTTTGGTGAGCATTTAAATTGGGTTGAGTAAATATATACTTGAAACCTTGATGGTTTGATTTGAGTTCAAAAGTCTTTCCTAACAAGTAATGTCACCACATTTGCAGGGCATGCACAATAGTTGCTAACTCTAGATTGTGAGGTGCACAATTATGCTCATACTACTTCAAATTTTGAGATTCATAAGCTACTACCTTCCCATATTACATTAATACTCCACCCAAACCTTCACCAGACACATCCATTATAACTAGAAAATGGCCATTAGGGTTTGGTACTACCAAAATTGGTGCAATCATTAATTTCTCTTTCAATGTATTAAACACTTCTTGACATTTCTCCATCCATTCAAATCTTTTTCCTTTTCTTTGAAGAGAAGTAATGGGGTGGGTGATCCTAGAGAAATTACATACAAACCTTCTGCAATACCAACCAATCCCATGAAACTTCCAACCTCATGCACATTTTTTTGTACTAGCCATTCTACTATAGCTTTTATCTTGGAAAAATCCAATGTTATTCCTTTAATTGATATTATATGCCCCAAGTATTGGACCTCTGTCTGAAAGAAAGTACATTTTGATAATTTTCTATAAAGTTTATGTTTTCTCAATTGTTGGAGGGCCACCTGAAGATTCTAAAGATGATCGTCCTCATTTTTTGGATAAATAGGAATGTCATTGAGGAAAACCAACAAAAATTTGTCCAAACAATCATGAAAAAATACTATTCATTAGGTTTGAATATGTAACATCCTTACTTCAAAATTTTTGAATAGTCCTTTATATCTAGGAGTTGGTTTGAAATACATTCCTTACTTTATGAAACTTTTTTCTCTAGCCAAGAATTGTGTTGGATTACGGTTGGAATTCACTTAGCTTTTCTATCTATTATTAGCTTCCACCAATCTGTCCTGATTGGTTTGATTTGTTTATCCATTTCTGACAACATTTCTAGACTAATGCTAATCTTCTCTTCTAGCTTACCTACCTTATAGGAGTTTGACATCTTCTTCTATCCAATGTTTCAAATGGAATCATATTGATAGTAGAATTATAGAATTTTTTATAAAAAACACCATAAAGGTGGATACTCTTTCTACGTAGAGCAATCAATTACTTTTAAGATAGGTTTACCAAGAGAATTTTACCAAAGGTTAACATCAACCTTCACTTTTCTAGTTGAAAAGGTTATTCATCAAGTACCAATTTCATTTATCTCATGCATCCTTAAAATAAGTTGTTAAGTAAATACAAGAGAAAGGGTCAGAATTCCTTTTCTAGTTCAACTGTCCTCCAAGACTTTACATACCACTGATAAGAGGGGAAGTATCACCCGACTATTTTTCTTCCAACCATGGACTGCAGCAATCCCTCTACACACTTCCTGTCTAGAAGTAGTCCTACCTTTCAATGAAAGGTTGTGTTGGAAACCCTCTCGGTTTCCATCTAAGCTCTGGTGTGTAACCCCAATTAACCAAATTTGTCACACTACTAAGGATACCTTCCTACTAAGTGCGACAACTCTAGTTAGCTATGTGTCTAGAGTACAGTGAACTGACGAGTGCACATAGTGGCAACAACACTCACTATGGTCGTAGTTTATATATATATATATATATGTTTGCAATGAATGTAGTCATAGTTCACCACTCTGCTCAACTTGGAGAGACTATTCACCTGGGCTTATTGGACTACCTGTCCACCCACATACCATAATACAAGGTTTCTTTCCTCTATAAAGTTAAGAACATACCACATAAACATTTTCCTACAATTTACTCCATTACACAATCCATCAGAGGCCCAACCAAGACATGATAGAGATGAAAATTACATCAAACATAATGAGCAACCAAAATGTTCTTGTATAGCCACCACAATAACTTAACTCATATCAAAATATAAATAGTTTTAATTTCAACAATAAATCAAAAGAATGAGCTCATTTCCAACAATAAATGAAATTTTGACCAATTGGCCATAAAATAAACAATTCTCAAAATTCGGTGGCTAGACCATTTCCAAAGAAAGAAATTAAAAAATGGCATTCCTTGCCAGTATTAAAAGGAATTTTACCAAAATCCAAAGAAGTGTCAAATTCTAGAGCAACACTTATTATGCACTACGTGACTTGACCAAGTCAGTAACAAGGGAGTAGATTGTTGCACTATATTTAGACTTTCGAAAAACTTACAATGAGTTAGAGATTTTGTTACGAGTGCATCAAACAAATAAGTCCCTTAAGATAGTTTTCATCATGCTCAAAAATTGGCAAAAAAATTTTTTTCTAACACATCCACTCCTATTTCCTGGAGTAACTATCATTCATCACTTAGATTACATTATAAGATTGTGTTATAGCAACACACAAAGATTACAATTGGAACACAAGCTTCTTTACTTCATTTTTCTTTACAAAATTATATTCCTTACTTCACTAAATATGTTACTTGTTCAAAACATAAACAACTTTAGCTAAATACCTTGGTGATGGTTACATTCACTATTGCAATTATAATTTTTAGCTCCTCCAAAAGGAAAAATTCATAGTTTTCAACCTATATAAGAGGAAATTTTCACCCTATGTGAAATTTCCATTTTTTCCTTTGTCCACCTTAGAAAACCAATTTTGGAGGCTTAATTCCACCTAGGCCCACTATTCGCATCACACTTGGCACTTGTTTTGATTATCGGTGGAGGTGTTTCTATCAGAGACACCCATGTGGCACACAGACGTCTGCACGACACACTTATGTCCCTAGTAGATTCATGTGGCTGAACCTGTAGAGGCATTACACTTCTCATTGGAAATGAAGTTGTAATGCCCCCTTCGGCTGACCGACCTGAATATGGTTGTTTTCTTCAATTTCTTCTTCAAATTCAGCCCTTCAACATTCAATCTAACTTCTTATAAGCTATTGCACACTTCAAGCTTCCATACTCACACTCTTGCATTCACTTTCTCACTCACTTCAAGCATCCAAGCATTCCATTGCAGCCAAAGCTTCACTCTGTCACTTTGGTAGAGCACGTTTGGGACCACACCATTGCAATAGAGGCTTGAGTTCCTCTCATTTCTCCCCCAAGTAGCCTTGAGTTCTCTTGGTGGAGGTGGTAAGCTTCCCTCTCCTCTCCTCTATCCTTGGTGAGATCCTTCTTACCCTTCTTACATTTGCTTTTCTACTTTATAACATTATAGAATACTTCGTTTATTTACTTGTTTCATTCTCGCCTTTTAGTTGAGTAGCTACAGGCCATTAGTCATTTGGTGAGTTCAACCTTGTCTCTACTATTGTATGACCGTATGGACTACAACACACTTTAGAGATGCCAGCATGCTGCAATATCATCCAGAGACTACGTCATTGACATCCTAGGGTAGAGAGCTCCCTGAGGCGTAGAGTTGAACCTAGAAACCAACTCGCCTAGCCCCACCTTAGAACTTGGGATTGTAGAGTGATTGTAGGACCTCATAATCCTAATCATTCTCATCCTTATACCCTATGTGTAGCACTTAGTTGAGGTAAGTTAGGGAAGCCTCTTCCATCGTTACCCTCCATGACTTGGGGTCTTGCACGCGGTGGTCCCCCTCTCTTACATTTTTGGTGAACCTAACATGAACCATTTTGGTTCTATTCTTATGACATTGATAGTTCCTTTCCTCATATTCTAGTAGTGTTGTAGGTGTGAATGTTGTAGGGTTGTCGCCTTGCAACCCAACCTGCGACCCCTAGTTGGCGTAGTTGGAAGGTTCCAAAGGTATTGCATGACAGAACCTTAATTGGGTCACCGTCTTATTCGTTAACCTTTAGGGATTCTTTGAAAGTATTGTCTAGTGTATGTAATGGCCTCCTTCCTGCATCAACCCATCCCCTCTGTGTAACCTGTGGATAGTAGTACTGGCATAACCTTTACTTCACAGGACCTACTGATGGGCTTTAACAAGGAACCATCTCCTCTTTACATTTTTGCATGGATCAATGGAAACATCGTAGCGGGTGTTATCATTGATCTGAAATCACAAGTGAACATAATATTAAAGGATATTATGCTTATAAATTTTTTACATAAGGATGGATACAATGATCCTGTGAGTTTCATCCTCACACAGGATGGGCTTTCCGTATCCCTTTGGGTAGTATTGTCCTATCGGACTTAGTTGGACCTAAGTCTCTGAATCTCCTGTTTGATATCATTCCTAGATCTAAACTCTTCAGAGTGAAATTAGGTATCCCTTGGTTGGTGGTGATGAATGTAGTACCCTTTTTCGTGCATAAATTTTTAAAATTTATCCACAAAGGTTTCGTGCACGTGATCCATAACACAGGTTATAGACCATTAGTTGCACGTGGTAGCTACTCCTTGGATCACCTCTGGCCTGCAGCTATGGGTTCCCTTCTACCTAGGGTGGACCTTTTGCATAAAACATATCAAAACTATAAGAAAGAACATATGAGGCCTAAAGTGAGATACCCTCCCTTGCCTTATGCCATCTCACATAGGGCTTGCTTGAAGGCTGACAGCAATGCCGCTAAGGCTTGAAAGAAGGAAGAAGAGAAGCAGTCTTGTGATCCTCCTTCTTCCTCTTCCACTACCTATTATGATGCTTCTCTCTCAGTTGTGGTACCGTTAGGATCTGCTCCTCATTTGCAGGAGAACCCTTCAGTGCTCGCTTGGTGAAAGCCTAAGCATCCCGCATTCGAGCTTCTTGTTCTACCGATGGAGCCTAGACCTGTTCAGTATGATAAAAAAAAGGTATCCCTAGGAGAGTCCTCCTTGTCTCAACCTCCATGGCCTCCTATTGCTCCTACTTCTAAGGCAGCGAGCAAAAAGAGGCTTGTTGCTGAGGCTCTCAAGTCAACTCCTCCTGTCACTCCCCATCCCATTCCTCCACCTAAAATGGTTGTAGTGGACATTCCTATGGTTGAGCAGGAACCTCTTGTCCCTTCGCAAGCTCCGGATTCTAACTCCAAGAGTCATAGAAACTACCTTACACGTGAGCGCGAGCACCGACAAAAGGCTCTCCTAGCCAAGCAGGCTACCTCACAACAAAAGGAGGAAGGAACAACCATTCTTGTTTCAGGACCTCCTATAGCATCTTCTTCCTCCCTTCTATTTCTCTTTACTTTGATCTAGTTGCGGCTTCTATTTCAAGCACGAATGTGCCTAACCCTATATAGGTACATGTGTTTATTACTCCTTTGACGAAGCCACCTTTCCTAATGTTTGTCCTGAATATCTAGTCCTTCTTGAAGCCCGTGGATATGGTTAACACTTCAGTCGTATCCATTGTGGTTCTTTCTTCCTCTTCCTCTGCACCCCTACCTTCATTTGTAGGGATTTCATCTCCTCCAATGAAGAAAGAGGTAGAGGGTGGTCCTTCTAGCGACGAAGGATGTAAGAGGGGTCCACCTTCTTTGCAAGGTGGTCTGGTACTGACTTGTTTTGTCCTTGTGACAAAACCAGTTCTGGCTTCTCCTAAGTTCGTCACCACTCCCAAGTCATTTGGCGAGCTTAGTGGTGAACCTTAGGCACAACCTACTTCATCTACTAAGAATAGGAATGGTGCTCCTATGGGATGCATGCTTAGTTCCATGGATGAGGTCCCGACTTGGTCAGTGATCTTCATGAAATCATTGACCTTGACTCCACAAGAGCCCAGTAGAGAGGACCTTGAGGGGCCCTCTTCCTTAGCCCTTGTTGTGGGAGGGCAGGATGCCCTCCTCTTAACATCTCGCCATTGTAGGCTCATCCTCCTTCCCCTTATGAGGATTTATATTGGGAAGTGAATGACCTCTTGACCAATCAGTGTTAGGAGGAGGGCCCTTTCCTTGATCTTGTGTGTGTTTGTTTTGTGATGTGTTCCCCCATACTTGTGCTATGTGTGCCTAGATGACCCTCATTACCCCTCTTGGTGCTTGGGTAAAGGTGTGGTTTTTGTGTCGTGAACCTTCTTCTATTTGTATCCTCATTCTTCCATGTTCGTGTTTGACTTTTGATAAATTGGGACAATGCAAAGCGTTGGGGGCATTAGGCTTCCCTTCCATGTTGACCCAATATTTTATTCTTACTTTGTTTTTTGTGCATTCTTCTTGATCTAGTTGGGGATTGATGATCTTTCGCCTTGCATTGTGGTTACCTAATATTATTATATGATCTCGAACATATTTGACCCCATTAAACTAGATTCCCCTATGTCCTTTGTTTATATTTTTTCTTTTCTCTTTTGCTTTCTCTTTATCTTTCTCTCTTCTTTGCTTGAGTTGTCCCTCTTATGTGTGACAACGCTCTTCTTTAACACTTCAGGTTTTGGAAAAATAATTTATTATCAATGAATCTTTTCTCGAAAGCCTTCACAAACTTTACCTTAGAATCACATTCTCAACTTGGAACCCTAACAGAATGTGTTTCCTTCATCATGGGCTCATAAAGAAAGGACTTGAAGACCTTCCTCCAAAGTGGGAACTTCTTTTACTACACCTCGCGTGGGGGAATGTCCTTCCTTTCGAATTCCTTGATGACGAATCACTCTAAGAAGAACAACTACTTTGAATTGTGTGTCCCTTGAGTGGACCCCCCTTCTTCCTCATGGCAGGTTCCTAAGGGACCCTTCTTTCAAATCCTCTATTCTGAATAGAATTCTTTCATGTCTAGCCTGGGGGCAGCCCGACAAGACTTATTTCATTCGCTCTTTCACATCTAGCTTGGGGGCAGCCTAACTAGACCTTACTTTTCAAACAGTGTGTCCCTTGAGTGGACCCCCCTCCTTTTGAAGGGATCCTGAGAGACCCCTTTGAAATTTTTAGTTGTTGACGGTTTGCGTGACCAGGCACTTTTGACATGTTCTATTTGCGGGTAGATGTGTCGCTGCTTGTTGACTTTGTGAAGTCTACTTTCTCAGGTTACTCTATGCGGAAGATCACTGGGGATACCTCCCTACAAGACCAAGAACTTGTAGGGTGATTTCCTTTAAGCTTCCTCTATGTGAGAGATCTTGAGGGTGGCTCCCTTGTAGGACTGAGAACATGTAGGGTGCTTATTCGATGTTCTTCATGCTTGAGTTCATGGAGAATACCTCCCCTACAGGACTGAGAACCTGTAGGGTGCTTCTTTAGTGTTCTTCATGCTTGAGTTCATGGAGAATACCTTCCCTATAGGACTGAGATCCTATAGGTAACTTCCTTCAATATTCTTCATGCTTGAGTTCATGGATAATACCTTCCTTGCAGGACTGAGAACTTGTAGGGCGCTTCCTTGGGGCTTCCTTGGGGCTTGCTTCATGTGAGAGATCTTGGGGGTTGCCTCCTTCCAGGTCCGCAGGCTTGTAAGACACTTTGTTGTTCCAACTTCATAGTTCCAAGTAGCTATGGATTCCTTTTCTTTTCTTGCACCTTCAGGAATGCCAGACTGAGTACTGCTTCCTTGATGGTTCAAGTATACTTTTCTAACTCTACTCTCTTCTTGATCTACTTTACCGAGCACTCATCAGTACTCATGCTCGGCAAAATGTATAAGAGCAAATTTGTACCCTATGTGCAATTCCCCTTTTTTCCTTTATCCACCTTAGAAAACCAAGTTCGAAGGCTTAATTCCACCTAAGCCTGCTATCGGCATCACACTCAGCACCTATTTTGAGTGTTGGTGGAGGTGTTTTTGTTGGAGATGCTCGTACAACGTGCTTACGTCCCTGGAAGATTCTTATGGCTGAACCTGCAAAGGCGTTCCACTTATCATTGGCAATGAAGTTGTAATGCCCCCCTTTGGCTGACCAACCCGAATATGTCTGTTTTCTTCCATTCCTTCTTCAAATTCACCCCTTCAACATTCAAAACAACTTCCTCTGAGCTATTTCACACTTCAAGCTTCCATACTCACACTCTTGCATTCGCTTTCTCACTCACTTCAAGAATCCAAGCATTCCATTGCAGCCAAAGCTTCACTTTGTCACTTCGATAAAGCATGTTTGGGACCACACCATTGTAGCAGAAGCTTGAGTTCCTCTCATTTCTCCCCCAAGTAGCCTTGAGTTCTCTTGGTGGAGGTGGTAAGCTTCCCTCTCCTCTCCTCTATCACGCGGTTGAGTAGCATAGTAATTCTTTGTAGTGTTTGTGTTTTCTTTATTACGCTATTTCTTTATCTCATTTCCTTTGTTGTCCGTGGAGGTGGAAACACCTAAACAGGGGTCTGACTGAGGCAGGCCCCTATATAGCCACCCAACCTTTTCCCTCTTGTTGTGTGCAGATGTGTGTGTTGTGAGAAAGATCAACTAGTGAACAAATTCCTTGGTGAGATCCTTCTTACCCTTCTTACATTTTATTTCCTACTTTATAACATTAGAGAATACTTCATTTATTTACTATTTCATTTTGGCCTTTTAGTTGAGTAGCTAGGTCATTAGTAATTTTGGTGAGTTCAACCTTGTCTCTACTATTGTCTAACCGTATAGACTACAGTGCACTTTCGAGACACCAGTGCATTGCGTTGTCGTCTAGAGACCACACTGATGTCCTCGGGCAGAGAGCTCCCTAAGGTGTAAAGTTGAACCTAGAAACCAACTTGCCTAGCCCCACCTTAGAACTCGAGATATTAGAGTGATTGTAGGACCTCATGATCCTCATCATTCTCATCCTCATACCCTATGTGTTGCACTTATTTGAGGTAAGTTAGGGAAGCCTCTCTCATCTTGACTCTCGATGACCCAAGGTCTTACACATAGTGGTCCCCCTCTCTTACACAACCATTTGGCCCAAAATGTCATGAGAATGACTAATATCTTCTCCTTATGACTGTTATGATTTATCTTGCAATCTCTATGCAGATTCTTAACAAAAGTTCAAGAATGATTCTAATCTTGATCTTTATTAATCAAAATATTACTTGAAATGATCCTCTTTAATTACATCCTCTTCCACACATTAACATCTATTTCCAAAAGGCTTCACGAGGTATTAAGAATCTCTTATTCACCTTTACTTATGCATAATTATTTGTGTATGGTGATTGGTTTTCTCATGAATCTTGGTGAACAAAATTTTCTCCAAGTCATGTACCATTTTTCTTAGCATTCCATGCCAATGTATCACCACTTGTCTTTTTTTTTATCCTTTTATTCCACTTGGCTCATTCCAAGCCATCTAGGAGTTATACTAGACTATGTCTTATGTATGTGTCATTGATATATTTTCTAGGATTTTTCAACACTCAATTGCTCCTGCACTTGATTGATTACTTCTAGATCTTCCCATCCTTTAATTCTTGAGAAATAAGAGTGATCTTGAATTCATACAAGCACTGCTCTACCTAAGCTCTTAATCTAATTAGTAACTAACCAAGGTTTAACCTTTTTAGACTAAGTCTCAAAATATTTTTGTTGTGGATCCTTAGCAGAATTTTTTTGCTCTTGGATTTTTAACTCCTCAATTGGCTTTCTCTTAGCCATTGATTTGGGTAAGTGCTCAGATAATAGTCTTTTTGATAGTTTCCTTGGTTATTTTTCTATGCCATTCTGGCATCAAACAAGTTTTAAACCTTAGCCAATCTGCTAGATGTTTATTAGGTTTTCTCATAGTGAGCTCATAGGTCCATGTGTTGAACCCGGTACGCTCTGATATCATATGTAACATTCTAACTAGTCTATAGTTTAAGAATGGTAACTAACTGCCAGAATCAGCTGAAGTGTAACTAACTAGTTTTCCTTAAGAGATTTTCCTTTGCATTAACAAAAAAGAAAGGTAAAAAATCTGAACAATAACTACTCTAACATTCATCAACTAACTTTTAGTTTTTCAATTTCAGCTGAAATGGAACAATTAACAGTTTATATGACTGAAAACTACAGTTGATTATGAACTAACTTTTCCAATACTTTTGAAATAAATAGAGCATTTATTTTGCAATGAAATAAACTTTATAAAGTAAATATAACTCAAATAAGAGAGAGAGTGAGCTATTAGAAAATATAGTCTAAAGGCTTCCTGTTGGAATGCTTGAGCAAGACTCCGTCTTCAAGGGAAAAAGAAATATCATCAAGGGATTTTCCATCCAGCCAAAGACCTATTGGTCTCCCATTGTTCTTCAACTAAAGAAACCCAACCCTTCATGAGGGTAGTCTATAAAGGTTTCCACCAATTACCATCATGCCATCTAAGTCTAGTGTTAAGAACCTATACTACCCTGGTTGATCTCTCACTATAGAATCTCCTAACTAGAAAGACCATTCTAACCAGGGGTAATCTGGTTATTGATGGCTGAAAAATTCTTAATCTAAGCATCATAACCTTGGCCAAGTATTTTATCAGAAATGAGAACGTATCTCGTATTGTCAACACTCTCACCCTTACTCAACATTTAAATTCTTAACCCATAGAGATATATTAATAAAGACTCAACTTTTAGCTCTTTCTTTTTCAATCAGGAGAAGAAACTTATTATAGACTTACAAAGGAGAGAATGCAGTCTTATGACAGTAATGAAAGAATCCTTCAGTTATATTAAATTCTAGTTATTTATGATGGATAGGAGACTATTGATCTGACCCAATCTGAAGCTAAAGAACATAGTAAGGTTTCAACTTCAAGTTAGGAATCAACAAATTATTCTTAGAGTGTATTTCAAATTTAAAGAATTGGTGTTCATGGCAGGTTCAAGCCAAAAGAAAGAATTATATAACAACTATCCAGGTATTGTTATTACAGTTTAAGAATCAGACCTCGATTAGAACCCAGATCCGACTATTGTTTGCTTAAATTATAAAAAGGGGTGAGTTAGACGTAGAAGAAAATCTTGATTACAAGCTATGAAACCACTTTAGAATCAAGAGAACAAGAAGGAGGTAACCCTGCCAAACAGAATAAAGGGATTTGTAGAAAATTTCTAGTTTAATAGTTCTTTAGACTAATCAGAAAACGAGAAATGTTTAGACATTTACATCCAGTTCCATGAAAGAATTAAGAGACAAAATACTAAGCACGTTTAATAGAAAACAAATACTCCTATAAACATGCCTGGGTGAGTCATCTGAAGTTTGACAATACTCTTGACGTATTTCCACCAACGATCCCACTATCAGCTAGAGGGTAATGAGTTTCTTCGCTATCTAGAAGAATGCAAAGGTGGTGAACTTCACGTGAATACTAAATTCTTTTTTCATCCTAGGAAACAGAGTGTGGAGTCAAGCAAAATGTCACTCAACTATGGAAGCCAAAGGGGGATTCCAAAACAAAGGAGGCAAATGCCAATGCCAAAGAGTAATAGAATGCAAAAAAAATGCAATGTCAATGCTAGAATAGAGAGAGAAATGAGTGAGGCCTGTGATGATGAAGAATTTCGATCAATGAGAATGGAATGAGCCTCAAGTGAATGCGAAAGAGGATGAGATGATTGCCTCGAGCCAAAGCGAATGAAGAAGAGAGAAAAGAGTGTGAGCCTACTGGTAATAAAGAAAACCATCCTCAAGAGTCAAAACTTCTCAAGTCAAGATTTCGCATGTGACTACATGACTACCTTCTTGGACGTTTCATCTAGGAGGAACGATGGTAAGGTTGGTGGGGAGTTACTGCCTCCTGTCCCCACTGACGGCACCAACAGGTATTTTATCAACTTTAATATTTAATCGATGGACTTCGAGGTTGATATTTTATTATTATTAACTTTAATATTTTTTTATTCATTTACAATCTCTTAAGATGTGCTCCAAGATTTAATTGCATGACTTCAAAAGGATAACATTGGTAATCAATTAAAGTTGACTTGCTTTAAAGTTATTTAATTAAATTAGATATATCCAAGGTTACGACTTCAATGTAGCCACCTTACACAAACTCATGACTTGGTGGTGATTTGTTCCTTTATAGAATATGACCTCTCCTTGAAGATATTCCCCTTTTCCCTCAAGGTGTTGGAAATCCTACAACCACTTGTCAAAGAACAGGGGTTAGACCGTTCTTGGTATCATTTATAAATAAAAACTCCTCAACACATTCACTATATACATATATAAGGAAATCATCCATAATTGTAGTTATAACAAATAAATTAAAAATTATTTTCTCAATTTCACATTCTCATGAAAGGTAGTTAATCAAAACTATCATAATGACCATAATTTCATTGCCATAATCTTGTTCAAGACAAAACAGATGTAACAAACACCAAGGTGACATATGTCATGATGGTTTGTGATGTGTTATTTTAGTGTTGTGTTGCGTCCTTAACATAAATCCATGGGCATGACATTTGGTATCAAAGCTATGTTTTTCAAATGCAAGGATCTTTGGGATGATATGGAACAAAAAAAATAATTAAGTTAAAACTTTGGTATGTATAGGATTCCTTGTAGAGAAAGGAGGGGAGTTCTAAGAGGATCTCATGGACATAAGGTTCCACTAGAGTCACATCACATGGAGGGTGTCCACCAAGGAGAGCAGCCAAATTTGGGACCATAGATACTATAGGCATTGTAGAATCTAATAGGATTTATTGAGCAAAGACTATTGATAGCAAAGGTACCACTTGAGGAGTAGCAAGAGGTTAAGGCCCTACATGTAGAGGAGCCTAAGGGTGGGGGCATAATGCAAGGTCTCATGAGTGCCATAGGAGTTTCCCACATCGTCAGTGGGCACAAGCAGGGGAGTTAGAGGAGGAGTCCATACATATTCTACCACCACCTGAGACATCGAGGGTTTTACAAATTTTAGGAGACCATCTTTGCGATCTGCTTCGCCTTAAGCTACCAGAGTACACATGATCCACCAATGGGTGGAGGAAGAGTCATGGCTACTTAGTCTTGATAGATACTTTGGTTTGCAACCATATGGGAGCAATCTTAAGGCTAGGGTGGCTATTCACTTGTTGAGATAGACTGCTTCTACTTTTTGGTGTCAAGAGGAGTAGAAGTACCTCTTATCCATGGACACGATCATTTGGGATACCTTCTTAGAGCGCTTCAGAGTATGTTACATTTTAGAGCATTTTCATCAGAGACCTATTGATGAGTTCCATGATCTATAGAAAAGGGGTATCATAGTGGCTCAATATGAGACAATTTGTTGAGCTTTTCTAGTACGTGGACTATATCTAGGACAAGAATTTTCTTGTCATCTAGTTCATCAGGGGGTTGAACCCCAACATTTCAGAACCTATGTGGATGGTTGATCCTGCAAACCTTAGGGTCATCATGGAGAAGGAATACGTAGTAGAGGAGGTACATAGCATGTCACAAGAGTCTTGTGAGCAGTTTTGAAACTATGCAACTAGGGCCAACAAGAGAACAACTCTCATAGACCACTCTTGTTGGAGAAGGGTGGGTTTAGACCTAAATTTTGGACTCCTAGGCCATAACAATCATGATGTCAGACACAAAGGTCTATACCGTATTAGGGTGCACAAGGTGGATCTCCCAGGACATGGAATATACAAAACCCACGCAAAGATCAAAGACCCAAAGGTCAGTAGGCAGCTCTGCTTCAATCCTAACATTCGCTCACAAGATGACATAGTGGTTTTGGGAGGTCTAGATCCCCTTAGTTTGATAGGACCCAACCAACACAAGGATAGATGAGAGGACCTTATTATGTTTGTGGCATTGTGGGTCATTTAGCCAGAGAGTGCCCATAGGGTTTTGCAGTAAGAGGACACTATCTTGTAGCCTCGAAGCCGACAATTGCAAATGTGGGAAAATCCCACAAGGTTTTTGCAACAATCGAGAACCTCTTGGTTGAGCATCAGGCCACTATTATTGAGGTTGTAGGTATGATTGAGGGTGTATGAGTTAGTGTATTATTTGATTTAGGAGGATCATATTCTTTTATTTCCCCAGCTATAGTGGATCGTTTCAGGCTAGTGGCATCTAGGAAAGAGGATCCGTGGGAGGTAGAGTTAGCTTTAGGGGCCAAGGTGGCCATTGATTCAGTGGTTCATGGTTTCCAGTTGTCTATTGGGGCTATTACTACCATGGTGGATTTACATGTTATTCCTTTGGGATCCTACAACATAGTGTTGGGTATGGATTTTCTTGATGCACATCAAGCTAAGATGAATTTTCATCGCAAGACTATTGAGTGTACGGATGATCAAGGCATATCAGTGATGATTTTAGGAATACATAGGCCCATTTCTCTTTGCATGATATCAGATATGCAACTAAAGCAGTGCATGAGGAGAGGATGTCAGATGTTTTCCATCACCATTAGTGATAAATCCAAGGATTTGATAGAGGTTTCATTTGATGATCATCCTATTCTCAAGGAGTTTGTAGATGTGTTCCCATTAGAGTTACTAGGTATGCCTCCCCATAGAGAGGTGGACTCCACATTGATCTAGTTCTGGGAGCTCAGCTGGTTTCGAGGGCACCATACAAGATGACTACACAGGATCTCAACAAGCTTAAGATTTAGTTAGATGAGCTTCTAGAGAAGGGGCACATTCAAGCCAACATCTCACCTTGGGGCACACCTATCATCTTCATCAAGAAGGATGGGTTCCTTTGTCTTTGTATTGACTAGAGGTAGTTGAAAAAATTGACAATTAAGAACCGCTATCCCTTGTGTAGCACCCCTCTAAATCGGTCTTCTAGATTTCAGTGCAAGTGTTATTTCATTGATAATTGCATTGGGTTATTTGGTAAACTTTAACATTTTAAAATAAAATAAAGTGTTGTGTCAAAAGTAAATGCTTTATTATTGTATGGTTAGTTTATTGATTGAATATTGTTAATTAAATTATTAAATCATTAAGAGACTCTTAGAGGGATATATCAAAGTTATAAGGGTCCCTCACAAAATAAAAAAATAAAAAAATGAAGTATAAATATATATATGATTAAGTTTTAAAACAAATGCTTTTAAATAATTGTAAGTTATGACAAATGAAATAATAATGTTAAGTCAAAAATTAATAAATATAAAATAAATAAATAAATAATTATAAGTAAATAGATTAATTTTATGAAATGTTATGGGCTGTAACAAATGATTTAATTAAATTGCTTTGTTTAAAGTAAATAAACAAATAAATGCTTTAATAATAAATAAATAGATAAATTTGTTTTTTAAGGTAAAAGTGCAGTTTTAAACTATATGTAAATAATAATTTATTTTGGAGTAAGGATACTGGTTAGAAGAAAAATCCTTGTCCTCTCGTGTCCTCATGCCCTTTTCATGTTGCACACATGTCTTCTGCATCAAAATTGACTTTACACCTGTCAATTGCATTTTACTGAAAGTTTCTTAAGCTTCTGAATTATCACACATCTGTCAAATTGCATTTTTACGGGAAGTGTGGAAGGCGCGACATTCGGGGGGACACCTCTCTTTTCAGAACAGTTCACGGGCCTTGTTGAGGATGGAGACTTTTTGCATGGGTATTTGGAGGAGAGGATGGAGACACGAGTGGAGGAAGTTAGACAGGTATGCCTCATCCAGTGCAGAATCTTGAGGTAATTACTTGCAATTGCTTTGCTTGAAAGTTTCAAAAGCCTTTTCAATAAATCCATCTTGTACATGTCCTGCATGAGATGACATCTATGTGAGGCATTCTGTCAAGCAACCTCTTATCTTGTCCTGTTATAGGCATGAAGGTGAACCCTGCACTCTTAATGATCAATTATATATGTAATGCAATAAGGGCTACGTTTGTGTGAAGTATGTGCAGCCCTCGTTCTCCATACCTGCGTGGCTGCAGGCACTTAGAACGCAAGCTAAGCTTACAGCGATAAGACGTGTTCCTAAGTTCTCCTTTAATTCAAAGATTTGTTTTTTTTGAGTTTCCTTGCAAAATACATTTTGTGCACATTTCTTTGGAATATTCTATCAAACAGTTCGCGTGCCTTGCTGCGGCAGTGCTCAAACTGTGGAGGGTGTATACAATTTAAATAATCTCCCTAATACCATTCGCAGTCTGTCACAATAGCAGCACTTGAGAATAGAATGTTGTAGGGATGTAAATAACCTTCCTGATTCCGTTGGCAACCTGGCACTTCTGCAGTACTCGAAAATAGAATGTTGTAGCTTTAAAGGTTTTGATAACCTATTTGCTTTGCGCCTTCACCTGCCAATTGCTTTTGCTTGAGAGCTTCTAAAGGCTTTAAACAAATCCGTTTTGTGCTCATCCTGCAACCTTGTATTCGTGGGGATGCCTACTTTTCCTCCATTTAACTCGGCCTTGGGTTTCTGTCTCACTATTTCATCTTCCTCATCGGCAATATATACATCTGTGCATACGTTGGAGCTAACCCCAGTTGCATTTTCAGGCCCTTTATCCTTAGCAACCACAGTGTCAGCAAGGAGCGATGAATAATTCTGTGTTTTGGAGTTACCAGTCTGCTACTGTAAATTCTAAAACCCAAGTAATACATTAAAATCCATTTTGTGCATATCTTGCAATCATTTTATTCCTTGAGATCACATTTCTTAGAGGAATTTGGTTAAGCAGTTTACAGGCCTTGCTCATGCGTCCACATGTTTGAATACATATCTACCTAGGCACTTTCCCGCCTTTGGTTTGGCTCCTCCAGATTCTTTCTAGCTGATAATGACCTTTCACTTCTCCAGCTTTTTGGCGAATCTGCAGCCTCAAAATAAGGTTTCTAGCGATGGTTCTAATAATTTGCACATTTAGGTTTTGTCATTACCGCAACCTTTACCCTGCGTCGTCAAATTATATATATATATATATATATATATCGACATTGAGTAGATTTCTTGAACCTGGAAAATACCCTGCCGCCTTCATCTGCCAAACTAAATTCTCCAACTTCGAATAGATCTGCTGGGCTGTGAATGCGATATGTCTCATACGCAGAAAGTATGTACCAATTTATGAATTTCAATCCAACTGCATTCTTGTATCATTATAATTCCTCTATCTTTCTTTGATCTCCTTACCATTTAAACCTCCGTCACCTGCCACCAGCTGCAAAATAAATAAATATAATCTATCACATAGAGTCTTTTAGCAACAAGAGAAATAAGGTTTACGAAGACTAGCGTTTAGGTTGGTTGCTAGGGAATTGATGGTTGATGTTGTATTAATTAATTTCTTCCACTTTTCAAACCAAATGAATAAAAAGGAATCATTTATTTCTTCCCTCACTTTTCAAACCAATGTTTCGGACATAGTGGTAGTATGTTGGAGTGATAAGATTTACTTTATCAGTAGTGTTATTCCCTTGACGCTTGGAATGGTAATACCAGTCACTTTTTAACGTTGATAAATGTTGACCTTTGCCTTATCAATAAAATATCGAAATGAATCATTTAACTCGCAAGTTTATGATTTATTGTAAAAAGGAGTGTTTAGAATGTAAATGGTAGACTAAACACCGTGACAATATTATTATGGGGCAGTTCACATATTAATACTATTAGGCTTCCATGTTCAAGTAGATACCACTTTTTATTTATTTATCTTAAGTTACTTTGAGTTACTTTAATTCATACCTAGAATTTAAATTAAATACGTGCACTTCTCCTTAATAAGTTCTTATATTTATATAAAAATCATTTAGATTTTATTCTTAAGATTAACTTTATAAGGATTATTTATTAAAGGAATTTAAATTATAAATAAGGATCAATTTAACTAATTTCTTTTGGGAAATAATTATTAGGGATAATTTAAAAATATAACTCATTAATTTAATTACCTTATGAGTAATATCTATATTTTTATTTGGTGGGAAAAATATTTGTAAAATGAATGGTAATTTTGGACATGACATAGGAAGTTGAAGGATTAATTTTAAATTTGTAGGTGATTAGAGTTTAAGGGAGAAATTGAAATAGTATTATCATTGCCTTTTCGATAGCTGGATATATTTGTCTATTAGTTGGTATAACTTCTTGGAGTTAGTCGAATTAGTGATCATTGCAAGTAATTAGAGTGTTACTAAAAGTAGCGTAGGGTACACCTTAGATTATCTTGTGAAACTTACTTTTGTTTAACCCTATAACATGATTGTATAGTGAAGCTTAAACCCTAGGGATTTGGAATGGTTACTTCTTGGATAAGAGGGTTTTCTTGAAGTATCGGTATATAATCTTTTAATTTGATCAAGTAAATAGCTTATTTTAATGTCAAACTCATTGTAACCTTTAGTTTGAGATCATGGATAAATTTGCTATTGCTTATTTGATTTCCCATCATGTCTTTCTTGGATGAACTGTCAATAGGCTTATCTATTGGTTATTGTGTTCGATCTTGTATGAAGATGATAATAGTTATTTATTATTCTAAATGCTCTTTGGGATTGATTCCTTATGCATGTTGTGGTTCCATGTTGATCATGATTTTCCTCATGTTTTGGATAGGTTGGGAACCCGTAATGCTTAAGTTACTCCCTTTTGTTAAGTTATGGGTGTAGGTTGTCAGGCTTCTTGAGGCAATGGGAAACCTATCATGTGTTGCATTCTCTCATGATTAGACCTATGTGATCCATTGATTGTATTCTTTTTCTTGAGACCTCATGGGTGAACCTTGTTCCATGATTTTCCTTGCCCTTGGTTATGTCTATGAGCGAGATGGTTCATGCCTCGCATGTTTATTCATTGTGTCCTTTATGCTTGGTACACCCTTGTTGTTGTGAGTCTTGTTTCAAAACTATTCGAAAGAGTCTCCTAATCAAGCAATGTTGTACTTGTTGCATGTTGTTTTATGTTAGGGTTATAGTGTTATGCGTACGAAGAAAGTCAAGTCGTTCATTGGAAACTAATGGTTATATCCCATGTGGGTGAGTTGGAGCAACTCAAGTTGTCGAACTATGGTGCCTCTGCGAAATATATACGTAGGCAAGGCCATCAAGCGATGAGCCCCCGAGGCATTAGGTTGGGCCCCTAGGACTATTCTTCTGAGTCTTGTTTGAGACTTGTCGTTTATTCCCGATAACGTAAAAACTACCATTGATTTATATAGCTTCTCTTAGTAATCATGTGCTAACTATCTTTGATCTTATGTGTGTGCCAAGTCATGTAGACCTTGTAGGTATAGGCATTGGGAGCAAGGACTTGTCGATAAAATAGAATGTAAGAGGTATGTTAAGCTGACCTAAGTAAGTAGACTTTATTGCCAAAGTTAGTAAATCACTTCTATCTTTTCTTGTAACTTGTGTGATCATTGAATATAGCTATAAGTAGTGAATTGTGTTGTTGTTGTCTTATAAGTAAAAAAAAATTAAAATAAAATAAAATAAAATAAAAATTATTGCAAAATGAGGAAAGATGCTACAATTTTTCCTGGTTGTTTAGTGTGTAAAATGTGGGCATGAGATTGGTCACTTTGTACCTTATTTTTCATTAATTTCTCATTCTTGTACTCAATGTACTTCTCCCATTGATATTAGAAAAAAATTATGTGATGAACTATTGTATCTTTGATATGTTGTATCTGTGGAAATATGCTCTACAGTTGTATTATGGAACTGTGATTTGAATTGCAATGGAATGATGTATCATTTTCCATGCTTGTGATCATTAATAGTAGTGTGTCATCACTATGTGTTCTTGGTTGTTTAGTCTCTTCCATTTGATAAAAGTTTATGATTCATAATGACTGTTTCATGTACCCCAGAGGACGTGAAAGATTTAGTAAATGCATAATTGCTTTTCGTGTAATGTGTGCACACATTCATCATATGTAATGTTCTGCAATGTTTCACTTTTAAAAAAAAAAAAATGTACGTTGTTTGTTGTCCTTTGGGGTTCACACGGCGGGGCATTACACCTTGCCTAGGATTGATCACTTGTTTGATCAGATCAGGGGAGCCAAGGTGTTCTCCAAGATTGACCTAAAGTCCAAGTACCATTTTTTTAAGATTGTGGAGGAAAATATCCACAAGATAACATTCAAGACTCGCTATGGAAATTGAATTTATAGTGGTGCCATTTGGGTTGACCAATGCCCCCACAGTGTTCATAAGCTTGATGAATGGGGTATTCTACACCTTCTTGGATAGATTCACATTGAACCATTTTTGGATGACATTGTGATTTACTCACGGATAGTAGAGGAACATGAGGAGCACTCAAGGGACAGGTTTTACAGTGTTTGAGATGACATAAGCTGTAAGACAATTTGGCTAAGTGCTCATTCTTTTAGACAAAGGTCCAATATTTGGGTCGTACCATTTTAGGCAATGGTATCTTAGTAGATCCATCAAAGATTAGTGCCATTATGGATTGGCCAACTCCCACTAGTGTTCAGAGGTCAGGAGATTTATGGGGCTAGCTAGCTACTACCATCATTTTGTGGAGGGTTTCTCCAAGATAGCACATCCCATTACTTCCCTTTAGCAAAAAGGGAAGAGATTTGAGTGGATAGAGCAATGTGAGAGGGAATTTCAGACCCTCAAGGAGCATCTCACGAGTGCTCCCATTCTAGCAGTACTTGATCTGACATTAGATTTCATGGTTTGTACAACTGCATCATTGGATGGTATTAGACCAGTACTTATGCAGGAGGGTCAAGTGATCACATATGATTGACAAAATCTCAAGAATCATGAGCTGAAATACCCCACACATGATTTATGTTTTGTAGTGGTAGTTCATGCTCTCATGAGATGGAGACATTTCCTTCTTGGGAACCATTTTGAGCTTCATCCTGATCATTGTAGTTTGCAGTATATTTTCACGCAGCTAATCTTGAATGCTCGGTAGATACATTGGATGGAGTTCTTATGTGAGTACAAATTTGATGTACATTACATCAAAGGTAAGGAGAATGTAGTAGATGATGCATTAAGTAGGTGATGACATGAGGTGATGGTGATGACAGTGGGTACATACTTGAGGACTCGCATTCTACAATAGTTGTCAGAGGATGATTGGTTTTGCGAGGTTCAGAGTGAGTTAAAAACTCAGTGAACTCCCTTAAGGGCATGTATACAAGATACACCTTGGATTTGGATGGATTACTATGTCATGGAGGGCATATAGATTTTCCTCAAATTGGGGATCTACAGATAATGATTTTGATATAGGCACACAAAGCTCCATTTATAGCACATCCAAGGGTGAAGAAGATGCATGTATATCTTCGCCAGTTGTATCATGGGGAAAGGATGCTTAGAGACATTGCATAGTTTGTTGCTTGGCTCCTTAAGTGTTAGAGAGTCAAGTCCAAGCATCAACACCCAACAGGATTTCTTTATCCTCATGAGATTCTAGATTGGAAATGGGACACCATTTCCATGGATTTTATTGTTGGTTTGCCTTTGTCATCATGTTGCCATGATTCCATTATGGTAACAATTGACAAGTTTACCAAGGTGGCCCACTTCTCTCTAGTACAACTACCTACACAAAACCAGTAGTAGCGAGGGTATTCTTGAATGACATTGGGGTGATCCCACAAATCTGGTTTACAATTTCAGGGAGATTCTATTTTTTGTTGAAATCACATATTTTTAGAAAATATAATGATATGTCTTAAAAATTACCACTTAAAGCATTCCAATTAAAGAGGGTTTGATCAAACTACCTTAGATCAAACCCCCTTAGATAGAACCCTGCTAGTTTTAAACCATACCTATAATGGAGTCTCTTTTACACCTATCAAAATGCTGATAAAAAACCACTTTTGATTTACCTTTTGTGGGATCAAATGAATTCATTTAAAATTTATTTTTGTAAGTATGTAGTCCTTATTATAAGCTTCCAAAAAAGTATAATTTTAAATAAATTTAATTTTATTATTATATTTATTTTTTATTTCTTGTGAATGTAGGTTTTTCACTGAAAATCAAGCTCTATGTTCTGCACATGGAAAAATAGAATATTATAAACAAAAAATTGAAAAATATGAGTGCATCAATATTGAAGTCCTTGATCCAACAAAAAAAATATTGAATTTCGATACATACAAAAAAACTCGTGTTATACAATTTTCCTATGTCTGAATTGTAATTGGTTTGATTTTGAAACTTGATTAAGGAAAAAATATTCAATAAAACACTATGAAACCAATTGGAAGCAATCTAAATTCAAAAAAAAATAGAATTTTATCCTTCATGGAAAAAATTTTATGTGTTATATGGTGAGCGTCACTCCTTAAAAATGGTGTTTACTGAAAAAAACTAGTTTTCAAAGGAGATGGAAAAAGAAGTGCAATCTGATTCCAAAAATTTTAAAATATATATATTTAGAGTCTACAGAAAAAATGTCACAAATCACTAGTTTGCATCATCTTCATCTTCCTCATGGTTTAGCCACTATAGGTGCCCGAAAGTGAGGATTTAGTTACAAACAATCAGTTCAATGTCCAGTTTGGCCAAAAATTGTCAACCAATATTGTGGGATCACCCATTATCAGATTGCATGGGATTCCTTGTAGGATCATATTAGATAGGGATTCAATATTTACCTTAAACTTTTGCCATGCACTATAGCAGGCTTTAGGTACTCAACTCAATTTCAGTACTGTGTATCATCCTGAGATAGATGGATAGACATAGAGGATTAATTAGGTACTGGAGGATATGCTACATATGTATGTGATGGATCATTATTCTAGATGGGAGGAGTACCTTTACCTAGTTGAGTTTTCCTACAACAACAGTCATGACAGTTCTTTAGGTATGGCACCTTATTAGGCATTGTATGGAAGACCTTGCAGGACACCATTGAGTTTAGATAGGATCGAGGATAGGGTGGCTATTGGTCTAGAGTTGTTACAAGATATGAAGCGACGGGTAATTCTGATCAGACAATAGTTACATGAGGCTTAGGATCAAAAAAAGTTGTATGCAGATGCTAAGAGGTCATATTGGAGGTTTGTATTGGGTGATCAAGTATTCTTGAGAGTGTGGCTTCATAAGATTCCAATCCGTTATGGAACTTGGGCTCTAAGCTAGCACCTCAATTTGTGGGTCCCTTTGAGATTTTGAAGCGAATAGGTCCAGTTGTTTATCATTTAGCCTTGCCACCTAGCCTATTGTGTATCCACAATGTTTTTCATGTTTTTTTTTTGTGACATTATGTGCATGATCCATCTCATGTTTTGGATTGGGATTCCTTACAAGTGGAGTAAGATGTCCAATTGGCACTAGAGCCCATTTGCATATTAGGCCATCAGACGTTGGCCCTTTGAGGGCGAGAGTTGGACCAAGTCAAGGTCTAGTGGGATAGATATGATGAGGTTGTTGCTACCTATGAGGACACATAACAAATGAGGACATTATACCCTCACCTCTTTGAGGACTTCCAGGAGGAAGTCCAACACTAAGGGGGGGGGAGGATGTGAGACCCATATTTTCAGTACTATGGATTATATGATTTATGTCATGATCTGCATAGACAGTTTTGATTTTGACTATTTTGATATCATGAATTCTAGCTTTGACATACTGATGTTATCATAGACACAATACACTTCTACATGTATGTTGATCTTTATCAATATGGGTTATGTGATGTTATGCAATTAATTGAATTAATCTAATGATTTTGTTATTTTTATGCTATGAGAATATGATAATGTGATTAGACGGATTTGTGGATATCAAATGTAGTGAAATTATGATTTATCTTGATGGAATTGATTTTGTTAATAATATGATAATTATTGAACCAATAATTTTTGTGGTTTTATGTACTTCTCTTGCACTCTTAGGGTTTTTCACCTAAAAGGAGAGAGATAGACCCAAAAATTGAGGTGGCTCACTCAAACTAAGGTGTGTATGATGAAATTTTGAATAAATGCAATGATCTAAATGCAACTTATTGATAAAATTGATTGATTATGTATGTAAAACTAATTAAATGTGAATTTTTTGAAAACGCAATGTTGTTTGCAAAAATGAACTAAAACCATGCACAAATGAAAACAAAATTGAATGAGACTGGACATATTGCACCTAGAGATAGAATGCTAATGCCAAAAGATTTTGGAATCTGGCATAAATCACTATTGATGACCAGTGGGACTCATTCGCCACTGATGACGAATTAGTCCTGCTTCTAGTAAACTTTGTCGAATCTAGTTTTTTACTGTTAGGAACTGAATTCTGATGAAGTCAACTTTTCCACCCTAAAGGTGGGACTCATTCACCACTGATGGAGAATCCACCTCCAAAATTCTACAAATCCAAGGGTCAACTTTATGGGTCTAGATCTGCACTTGTCTTCTTGTCAGGTTGATAGAGTCAAATCAGTAAAAAATAGGTTGAATGTTGTCTCCAAGCTTGAATTAGGGTTTAGTTGACTTTAATAGCTTTGATGACTTGTTGACCACTTTTTAACACCTATTTCTTAGCCAAATCTGCCTACAAGACCTGCAAACACACATGCAAAGAGGGGGAAAATGGTTAAAGGTTAGAGTATAGGGATTTTCCTTGTTCAAATCCCACTTTGGTAATCAAACCATTGATAAAGAAATGAAATGAAATAAGAAAGGAATGATGAAAAAATAACATGCAAATATCAAAAACTCACCAAACCCTTGTTGTAGAAGTCAGAAGATATGCCAATGGCTGCTCCAAGATGCTTGATAATTGCTTGATGCTATGATGCTTGAATACAAGAATGAGACATGATTGAATGGAAGAATGAATAGTTGAATGAATGGGGGGAATGGGGGTTAGAATGGATAGAAATACACTTATTTATACACACTTATGCCCTAATTACCCAAGAATACAACATCACAGGCTGACATAAGGTCTTAATGAATAAAAAATCAAAAGAAATTTGATTTTTTTTTAATTTTGTGCCAAGAGAGACTCATTTTCCACCCATGACAAATGGGTCCCACTCTAGGCTTGCAAGTGGGTGTCAGGAATTAAGTTGTATTTAATGTTGTTTGTTAGGTTTATATTAAAAAAAACACTTAATTAATTCCTATAAGTGCATAAAGGGGCCAAATAAAGCATGAGAAAGGTGTATTAGGTGATGACAAGCCTAGAAAAGCATGAAAGTTTGTTACAAGACTTTACAAAACATTGAAATAGGACTTGGTAAGGGATAAAAAGGGAATATTTAGATGAATTATAATAAGAAAAGTCTAGAAAAGTGTAGAAATGTGTTACAACACTTCAAAACACCTTCACAAGACATCATAATTTGAATATTTAAGACCTCATGTGAATGAAGAAGTCACATTGCAATATTAAATCCAAGAAAAATAGGTCAAGCATCATAGAAAAAAGACCTAAATGGCCATGAAAATGTCAAAGATCCATTTTTCTATGGTACAATTATTCCATGAGGTGAATAAATGTGATGAGTTGTTTAGTTCTTTAAACTTCTTCTACATAGATATCATGTTACAATCTCATGCTTTATTTTATTATGATGATGGATTAACGTTTGTAGTTGAGTGTGCAGGATAGCCATGACTAGTAGACTTGGGGAACACCAAAATGACATATGTCGTGATGGTTCGTGATGTGTTATTTTAGTGTTGTACTGCATCCTTAGGATAAATTTATGGGCATGAAAAAATCTAAATGCAAGGAAGAAGACCCCTCACTCCTTTTCCTAGGAGTGTTGAAGAGATTTAGGCCCTCAGTTACTTCAATTTTCCTTATCTTAATAGATGGATTTTCTATTTAACTTACCTAAGTAATATTCTCCTATTTGGCTTGAAATTCTGAAATAGTATTCATTAGCTTTACCTCGATTCTGTGAAATAAACATTTTCATTATATTAACCTATTATTGTTTGTTGCATTACATGTTAACATGCATGCTAATGTATTTATGCCTCATTTTCCTTGAGAATCTAAGAAATTTGTAAAAATATTGTGCAATAGAAACAATCAATCACTGCTCATGTAAATGTCCTAATATGTTGCCTTCTACCTCTACAAGATGCATTTTACCTCCCAACTTTGTTGGATTTTTTATTTTGTCAAAATTTATGATTGTAGGAGACACCTGAAAGTTTTGCCCTTAAATATCTACCATATACTTTTAATGTTTTAAATACATTATTTTGATGGTATGAAGGAAGTTGACTTATAATGAACTAAATCAAAATGATGTTCAGAGTTGATTTCTATTAGTATTTGATAGTAATTTTGAATTCATTAACTCTATCGTTTCCAAAATTATTAATTCTGATTAATTCTAGAATTGTGGAATTGTTTTGTGAACACAATTTTCTAGTCTAATGTATGGACTCATCTGATTGCAGATGCATTATTGGGTTAGATTGGAATTTTTCTAAACAAAAATAAGTTGTTGTAAAACATTTTTTTAGTACCAATGATATTCTAGTGTAATGTATGGATTATGGATTCATCATACTACAGATGAACTATTGGGTTAGATTGGAATTTTTCTACATATAGATTAGTTGTAGTACCTATTGTAAAATATATTTTAGTAGTACCATTGAAATAGTGCAATTTCACCACATGACTTTGTGAATTATAAAAATGAAATATAGCTTGTTTGAGTCCCCTTTCAGAGTGGGCTATATTTTATATGGTTCTTTTTTGGGAAGATATGGTTATAAATATGAATATTTTTAGGTAGTAGTTCTAAATACCCAAATGAGAAGTTACAATTTGATCATTGATGGTCGTATCTTCCCAACTCTCAATAGAATATGTTCTACTTTGGTTCTAGGGTATAGATTCCACTTATGAAGTATAATTTTTATAATTGAAGTGATTTTGCATTCAATATTTATGATGCTTATGATTTTTAAAAAGTTGACAGGCATAGTATCACTACAAATGATATTTTTTCTCATAGCAATGAAATACCAACTTTATACCCACTTTGTTGACTACACTATACATAAATAGTTTCTTTACAGTAGTACCATCATTCATGTAAATCTTTCATTTATTTCCCTTCCTTTCTTGTAAGGAGGGAAATGTATGTTCAAACCATGGGTTCGTAAATAGCAATCCCAATTGCATTTGCAAGTCTAGCTTTCTAACATCAATTTCCATGTTGGGTTCCCCCTTGGAAGGATGGAAATGCATGTTTAAACTGGGATTCATAAATAGAAATCCCAATGGAATTTGTAAGTCTGGTTTTCTAACATCAATTTCATGTAATCATCAATACCTATTTATTTTCATGTGGGTTGTGCCTATATCAACCATATGCTAGGTGGCTTTTCTTGCGAAATCCCAAAGCCAATATTTTCAAGGTTTCTTGCATCTTGAGTTTGTTATGGTGTTGATCTCTTTGTGGGGATGCTTAAAAGGTCCTTAACTATTATATGGATAGTTTAAAATTCCTATCCTTCTTCATGCTTTTATCTATTGTTGATGTATCAAGAAACAAACAAAACTACATACGAAATTGGTGCCAAACCAAAATGTTAATGCAAGCACTCATGCATGTTATTGACTTGTTGGATCCTCAAATATGGTTGGGAGTTTGTTGAGGTTACTCCAAATCACCTATATGTTAGTATTTTCCATTGAGATGTAACAATGAAAGCAAATAAAAATCCAATTGATTTATAATACTTTCAGATTTCTAGGTTGTTTCTTGATCTCTATAACTTCCATAGTTCCTAAATAATTCTAGCTATATTCCAAAGCAAGAATCTTGATATTTTGAATGTGTTCAACTAATGCTTAGTTGTTTGAACCTACCATTATAAGTATATGTTGCTTTTTCCTTTAAATAAAGGTTTGTAACCATCTAGTTATGATTAAACTTCCATCCATTGGCCATCTTCAAGTTTGTCTTGTCAAATTTATGTCAAGTTTCTTTATATTGGCTTGAGTGCTTGGAAACAATGCATTCTTATTTTTCCTATTAGTGTTGGTCTTGGAAATCCTTTTACCTTTTTTTGAAATTTTATTATAGGTTCACCTTATTTATTTTTCTTAATATTTTGAGATCTTTTTTATTATTCTTTAGTTGTGTAGTGTTTAAGAGTCTAAGAACCCTAGCCAACAAACTATTATGGTTCTAGTTTTCTATGATGGTGGGAATTGGCTCTCATTTTAACATATGTCTTTTTTGTTTAAACTTTTTTGAGTGAGTGAAACATGCACTTTATGGCTAACAATTATGTCTAAAAATGGGAGACAATTGTTTTTTATACTGCCATTGTGAATTTAATGTGATTCAACTATGCATCAAGGCATGCCAAATAATTTTCTAGCATCTCTTCCATGAGGCCAGTTCATATCTATCAAATAAGAAAACAACAGCCTGCCAAAACTCACTTTGACAATTTTTTATTAACAAGATAAAGATGTGAATTTAAAAGAATGTTAGGATTTACATCTCAAATGTTTCTAAAATTTGCAACCATAACATTGGGTACCTGTACATGCATTCCAAATCATAATTCATTTCACAATAATATATATTGCAATGTACACTAAGCAGAAGAGTGAAACTATCCAACAATATCCTTAGGTAATAGACTCCTATTCACTCAAACAAACAAGTATAGTATAATTTACAATTAAAAAAAGTGAGCATCCTAGCATCTATTTTTCAAATCCATACAAAATAAGCACGTCTAAGCATACTATAGTACTCTACAATTACTTTAGCAATGACACACTCAAGGAACTCAAAATGAAAATTAAATGATAGAACAAAACATTTAGAATATTCCTCAAGCTGGACACAAAGTGGGCTCTTGTTATTCCTCTCATTCTTTATGTTCTTGGTGAAGTTGGGCCATTTCAAACAAAATTTAAACAAAATCTTTTCTTCCTCAACACAATTTTGAATATCCTTAAGGTTGTTCCATAGCTTACCATGTGAAGTAGCACACTTGTCTAAAACATCTTCCAACATTTTCTGAATTACCTTCTTATTTACCTCCTTTTCCAATTTCTCTTCTAAACCAATTAAATGTTTTTAAATAAATCAAGAAGTAACTTTAGTTGTTGTACACTAGATAAGGAATTTTCAAATTTTGCATTGAGGAAGCTTTCTTGTAGTGCTTTCACTGCCTCATCAATCATCACAACATCTTTTGATGAGTCTATAGAATATCCTTTCTTGTAGAGGCATGAAACACATCACTATGCTACAATTTTTAAAAGGGGGATATCTTATCCATGTGAACTTGGCCTTGCTACATTTGGATTTGTAGCTAAAATAAAAAAAATGGGTGGCTCTATATTAAAAAGGGGTGATGGAATATTTGATGCACCTATCTCCCATATTTCATTAGGAAATGAGATCCCCAAAGGTAGGATTGAATTTCAACCCTAGGTGAGTCAACCTTATTGGAGATCTTGCAAATTTCCTTATGACAAGATGGGGTAAAATCTATAGATAAACAACACTTTGGGGAGAGAAACTAAAAATAGTAAATGAACTCAATTATGCAATGTGAAACTTGAATTGTCAATTTAAAGCATAAAACAATTAGAAACAATAGACTTATGGAAAATATAAGAAGGGTAAGTTGATGTGTACTAGACACCAAAAGTTGTTGAGTGTCCTCTTGGGAGAAATTCTCCCTAGGGTGAATAGCTCCTGACATAGGGATCCAAAATATGATTTCACAGTCCTCTACTCCTGGATCTACACTCCTAATTCCTTTGGATCTCACTATCAGAAAGTTGAAAATAAATTTTGCAAGTAATATTCTATGGCTTGACAACTTTGACAACTTAAATGAAAAATTACACTTTTGATCAATCTTCAATCCTTCTTCACCTACAAATATTCACATACAAAAAGAAGATTTTTTTTTTGTTTTTGGTGAATTGGAGTTTTCCTTGGTCAAACCCCATTTTTGGTAATTAAACCTTGAAATGAAATGAAACATGAATGGAAGGAATGATGAATGAACAAAGTTATGTTGCAAATCACCAAAACCTTTAATGGAGATCCTTAGAGGACTGAAGTCTAATACGTCTCTCCAAGGTCTTGATCTTGCATGAAATGGCCCTTGATTGGATGTTGATCTTGATGCTTGAATGCTTGAAACCTACATCACAATGTTAGATCCAAAACAAGCATGAAGAAAAATAACTTTGACATGATGCTTGAGATCTTGAATGCTAATGTAGAAGACTGATAAATCTACTCTTGAACACTTTTGACAATAATATTTTCTCTTGTGAAGTTCACCTCTAGTTTGTTCTAGGATTTGAATTGATAAAAAAGGCCTTGTATTTATAGGTAATTTTCTAATTCCCTGATAGTTAAACATCAAAGGCTGATAATTGCAATTTGAATTTTAATTATAAAAATTTTGCTAAAAAAATATTTAAAAGTGACATCCTCAACTTAAGGAGGACTCATTCGCACTTGGGAAAATGGATCCTAAGACCTAAATCTAGGACACTCAATTTCTAAGGAAATTTAATTAATGTTTACAATTGTTTAATATAGGTTCCTCTTTTAAAAAAGAGATTAATTAGGCTTTTAGATGCATAATTGGGTCAAATAGAGGCTTATTTAAGTCCAATTTAATTAAGGGACCCAAACATAGTGTGAATATGTAAAAGTGTACATTTTTCTACAATACATTTAGTCCCCACTTTAGTGACAAGATGATCCCTATGCTCAAACTCACACTAAAGTAGACAAATAATAATTAAGAGGGGTCCAAGTTTGCAAATGTTAGTGAGATAGGATGAAAAAGATCAAGGAGGTTGCGCAAGCCCCTAGGATCAAGATCCCATGGCAAACCAACATAAGCTTAAAGGAACACACAGAACACACATATACATATGATATACATCGACAAGACAACATACATAAGCATACAATGCAAAAATTGATACAAAGAGAAAATAGAAAGGGTGGATCAAGCCTCGATTGTTTTTCCAATAGGTATGGATCAAGCCTTAGTTGTTTGTCCAAAAATAATGTTTACAAGTGAAAACTTGTCATCCACTATGCAAACAAAATATACTCACATAGGCTAGTGAAATTTGTTGTCCACTAGGTGAGACACAAAAGGGTGGTTGATGGGAAATTCATTCCAAGTCTATATGCTCCCATACATCAACCATACCAAAATTTATGCCTCCTAATAACTTTGATAAGGTGCCACAGAAATGGTCACAAGGCTAGCAAGTTGCATTATGCTAGACACTCATGAAAATCAAGGCTCCACTAGCAAGCAAGTTGTGTTATGCTTGGTGGCCATTTTAAATACAATAGGATAGGATAGTCAAAGGGTTTTTTCTTAGTTCGTGAAAGGTCTCACCTTAGGGAACATCATGCTTAATTTCACCAAGAGAGGACTAGTCAAGGATAAAAGATTCACAACTTAGGGAATGCAAGTTGTAGCATTGCCACTAAGAGTAATGTCATATGCAAAGAAAGTTAATTCTCTTGAAGAACATCAAACCCAATATCACCACCAAGAAGACACATAATGTGAAGTAAGAATACCATGCTTTTCAAAGCAAACAATGAGTAGGGACACATATGCCTCCACTTTAAAGAAATTGCTAAAAACCATGTTGTGAGCAAGTACTTTAAAGTACAACACAATAAATGCTAATAAATGAGAGCTTTATTTAGAAAACCCTATGTAAAAATTATGTTTCCAAGATAGATCTATGTCATGAAAAGGAGATTTCCCCCCATATGCAATCCTAAGATAACACATAAGGGACCCATGGATTTGGGTCAACATTATGCCTTTTCTATAGTGATATAATTGAGCTCAAAATCATCATCATTCCCCATATGACTCATGGAATAACAAGAACAAAGGAAGAATGACACAGATAGAGAGAAAATAGAGAAAATCATTTGGGTCAACATGGAAGAGAGCTAAATGTCTCGACACCTTGCATCATCCCCAAAAGGAAAACACAAGATAAAAGATAAGATAAAGGCTTACAACATATAGAAGAATGAAGATACAAATAGAAGAATGTCATGACATATTCACTTCCTCAGTATCCTTGCACCAATGAAGGTACAAGGGTCATCCAAAGTAGGCTCATAAACATATAAAGACATGCCAAGTGACACAATATGGGGGATCACATTATGCACGTGCAATCACAAAGAGAATGAAAAGAAAATAAAGAAAAGATAGTATGATACATGTGAGTCAACCTATTGTAGGTTATCTACATCCCAATCTTTTTCATCATATGCATAAGGTAGAAAACTATCCAAAGGGACAATGACAAGTGTCATACTAGGAGCATCAATAGGTTCAACATGTGGTGAGTCACTCTTGTTAGGAGGATCATCACGGTTGCTATCATTTAAGCTCATGGAAGAGGAAACAATAAATTCAGCTCATTATGCACTTCCTCATCAATCTTAGCAATCTCATCATCATCATCCAAGTTAGTCATAATAGGAGGCCTAATGAAAATGTACATAGATGTTTCAAGTGTTTGTTGTAGGTGGATAATTATCATAATTTGTTTCAATTGGTGTTTGATCTTAGTTTTTATTTTATTTTCTTCTTTTAACTTATAAGCTATAGAATGACATCTATGCTTATTCTCTTTAGCATTTATGTTTCTTCTTGCATTATTTTCAAGTTGTGATTGTGTAGGAGAGGGTTTATCAACCATAGGTTTATTTTCTTCCTGCAAGGGAGCAACAAAAGGAACCATGGAAGGTTGTTCAACCACTTTCTCTTTAGCTTTATAAACTTCTTTGATCTTAGGAGGCACAATGAGACTTATATGGTTATCTATTGGTCTTTTATAGGAAATAGGTAGAGGATTTGTCATGGGTTGGTCTTGGTTACTTAGAGGGGATTTTGGTTCAATCATGGTTTCATCAATGATAAGAGGCTCAATCATGAATTGAGGCATGTTGCTAATGGATAATTCTTCTATGTGCTTTGCTTGAAATTTTGATAAGACTTGAGAAAGAATTCCTCACGAAGCTTAAGAGGTTCCATAGGTTCAGACTAAAATAAATCCTATGTTATTTCAATAAGAAGACATAGGATTAAAGCCACTATGATGCACAATAAAGATGTCATTTCCAAATGGAAATTTTAAGCATTTATGCATTATCGGCGAGATGGAATCCATGGAGTGTAGTCATGGATAACCAACCTTCATATGGAATTAGTCTAATGACATGATGATGGAGAATGAGACATTCAACTATTTTGGTCCCACTTTTAAAGGAAGAGTGATCAAACCTATCCTAGGGAAAGCAAAACCATTATGTCTTTTGATCCATGCTTCCAGTTGTTCATAAGTATCTGAATAAATTTCATTCACAAATAAGAATTCATCGATGATCATGTTCTCTACACACACAAAATCAATTAATATCCCATTAGTAGGCTTGTCATTGATTCTTCCAGTGATGTAAAGAGGACCATCAGGTGCATGTTTAATTATATCATTTTGTGAAAAGGAAAAGTTCATAGAAAAGTTGGTTTGGCCCTTATGAGGTTGAACATCAATTAAGGTAACTAGAGTATCACATCCATAATTAAAATCACTCATGTTATCATCAATCATGTCAACATTCATCACATCATTCTTGGCTTCATTAGCTTTTATAAAAGAGATGTTATGATTTGGCATGGGATTAGTAAATATTTGAATTTTTTGGTTAGGTGGGGTAACAGACTTATTTCCTTGATCATTAACACCACCAATTTGGATGTGATTAGAATCAATGAGTTCTTGCACAATATGATAAGATTCTTACAATGTTTTGTATTGTGTTCATTTTGTTGGTGATAATGGAAAAAGACATTTGAGTTAAATTTTGGAGGTAAGGATTTAGTGGTATCATTGGCTCTAACGGGAGGTAAGGTAGCTAAGTTCTTACTCATAAATTGCAACATGATGGAATGGAGGGTATCGGGAATAGGGTAAATTGTCTACTCCTTTGGATTTGTTTTTATATGGCAGCCACTTGAGAGTCAACATGTTGACTTGTTTAGGTTGGATTTATCTGTAAAAAGCTCTTATTTTGTTTCTTGAATGGTTGGAAAATATTATGGGGCATGGATTTGGATTTCTCGGGATGGTTAGAAGGAGTTTTTTCTTCACAATGATGAGCCAAATCCTGATAATCACGAAGAGTAGTGAAAAAATGTATAAAGGAGGGGAATTTCATCATGCCAAGATTTTCTTGAATTTTGTTTTGTGAATTTTCAATGAACATTCTTTGAAGATCAACATTAAGAATATTAATGTTGATTTGTGAGTGAAGAAATTGGTATTGTGCTATAAAATCAGTGATCTTTTTATCATCATTTTGTTTACATTTCATTAATCAGCTAAGGTCATCTTGGGACCAACATGTGCACTTGGAAATGGTTGAGAAATGCATCAACAATCTCATTAAATGAACTAATTGAGTTATTCGGTTAAAGAGAAAAACCATTCCAATGTTGTATCTTTTAAAGATCTAGGGAAAATTTTATCCAAGATCTTGTCTTAAAAAATGAAGTCACTACATAAGGTTGTGTATGCCGCGACATGGCAACTGCTAGGATCTCCTTTACCACCATATTTCTCAAATCTAGGAATCTTTATGCCTTGTGGCATTTTTGCTCTCAATATCTCCAAGGATAATGGGTTTATTTTGACATGTTGTGAAGGTTGACCATTTTGATTTTGGTTTAATGTGGCAATTTTTTGTTGGAGGGATGAAACATTTTGTAAGATTTGGTTAAGGACAGAATCATTGGTTGTGTTGTGAGATGGAGGTGAATAAGGTGGAGGTGTTTATGTATTTGGAGGAAAAGTGAATTATAAATTTGTGAGGGGAGATGAATTAGGAGATATGATATTTGAATGAACAAAGCTAAAGGGATTCCCAATGGAAATACCAAAAGTTGTATTGAAATTACTAGTGGGTTGCCATGTTGTTGTAATAGTTGGATTAGTGTATGTAGGAATAGAGGCCACAGTTGTAGGAGTAATTGGATTTCCACCTTGAATTTGAGTGTGCCCCAAAGTTTGAGAACAACTAGCCATTGTAGGGACATTATTGTTAATGATATGAGATATAGGCTATGCACAATTTCTATTCCTTGTTCATTACCAAGAATTTTCCTCATGTTATCTATGATAGGAATCATAGTACCAACAATGTATTCAATACTCAAAAAAAAATTGCAATTTTTCTAAGGCTTCATCCATTTGTTTTGGGTTTTCTTATGAGACATTAGAAACCATTATGTCAACATCAGTCACTTTGGTTGTGGGTAAAGTGGTCATGGGAAATGTGGTATCAAAGCTATGGTCCATAATGGGTTGACTAGTATCAACAATATGAGTGAAAGAGTTGGAAAACTCAATATCCACAATTGATGCAGTAGCATAGGATGGCATGAGTCTCAAACTATGTCTCACTAATGTATTGGCAATAGGACACCAGGTTGTGAAGCTCATGCAAGTTTCACCAAACCTAAGTGCACCCAAAATGGAGAAAGGGTACTATGCAAATGCAATGAACATGCAAAACCATGAATCACAATGTAAGTATGTAAAAAGATTTTGTAACTTTCATATTTGAAACAAGATAATTTATTCATTATACAATGCAAAAACTTGAAAATGATGTCTTTTAATGCAAATTTTGATTTCAAACAATGCACTTAATTTGACCAATTGAACCTAATGCAAGCACTCACAAAATTTTCTTATTTCTAAAATTGAAACAAAAATGTAACAACAAAAGAATATAAAGCAAATAGAGACAAATTAATGCCCAAAAAATTGAAACAACACCAATATAGAGAATTATTCACCCCTGGGCGAATGGGTCCTAGGTTAGGGTTCTAATTAATGGAAATTTGAATTTCTAAGTTAATGTTTGAATTCTCAGAACTTTCAGGTTGTAGATTGTGGTTTCAGTGATAAAATTTTCTAGATTTAGGTGTCTTAGTGCAAGTAAAATTAGTGAAAAATGATGAACAAAGTGACACATTTTGAAATGCAATTTTGACTAAATTTGTTTATGTAAATGACTAAAAATACACTTTAATATGCAAGTACAATGCAAAATCAATGTAAAATGCATGCAATTTTTAGATTTTTTAGATTTTAAACAATGCAAAATACTAATTTAAAACCTTAAATAAGATGTAAACTAATTCAATTTTAACAACCCTAAATTTAATGCAAGCTAATGCAAACTATTACAAATCCTAGATCTAGGGTTTTAATGAACTCCAATTTCAAAAATTAAGATGTACAATGTCAGGTTCACCAAAATGAAATAAAGAAAAATGGGGGGATCTATATTAAAATGGGTTGATTGATGCACATATCTTCCATATTTCATTAGGAAATGAGATCCCCAAAGGTAGGATTGGCTTTCAACCCTAGGTGAGTCAACCCTATTGGAGATCTTGCAAATTTCCTTAAGACAAGATGAGGTAAAATATGTTTGAACAATACTTTGGGGAGAAAAACTAAAAATAGTAAATAAAAATTTAGTTATTTAATGTAAATCTTTAATAATCAATTTAAAACATAAAACAATCAGACACAACAAACTTTCAACATATCTAAGAAGGGTAAGTTGATGTGTACTAGTCACCAAAAGTTGTTGTTGAGTGTCCTCCCGGGACAAATTTTCCCTAGGGCGAATGGGTCTTGCTACAGGTACATCCAAAATATGATTTCACAGTCCTCTACTCCTAGATCTGCACTCCTGATTCCTCTAGAGATCTCACTATATCGAAAAAGTTGAAAATAAATTTTGCAAGTAAGATTTTGTAGCTTGAAAAATTTGATGACAACTTTGACAAGTTTTTAAATTGCACTTTTAATCAATCTTCAATCCTTCTTCACCTGTGAATTTGTACATACAATGTGAGGGAAAAAAAATATTTTTTTGGTCAATGGAGGTTTTCCTTGGTCAAACCCCATTTTGGTAATTAAACTTTGAAATGAAATGAAACATGAATGGAAGGAATGATGAATGAACAATGCTATGTTGCAACTCACCAAACCCTTTAATGAAGATCCTTAGAGGACTGAAGTCTAACACATCTCTACAAGGTCTTGATCTTGCACGAAATGGATTAATTGGGCGTTGTTCTTGATGCTTGATTTGATGTTTGAATGCTTGAAACCTACATTATAATGTTAGCTCAAAAAACATGCATGAAGGTAAATAACTTTGACATGATGCTTGAGATCTTGAATGCTAATGTAGAAGACTGATAAATCTAATCTTGAACACTTTTGACAATAATATTTTCTCTTGTGAAGTTCACCTCTAGTTTGTTCTGGGATTTCAATTGATAAAAAGGCCTTGTATTTATAGGTAATTTTCTAATTTTCCGACAATTAAACATCAAAGACCAAAAATTGCAATTTGAATTTGAATTATAAAATTTCTACCAAAAACATATTAAAAATTGAGATCCTCAACTTAAGGAGGACCCATTTGCCCTTGGGTGAATGGGTCCTGGGACCTAAATCTAGGACACTCAATTTCCAAGGTAATTTAATTAATGTTTGCAATTGTTCAATGCAAGTTCCCCTTTTAGAAAATAGGATTAATTATACTTTTAAATGCATAATTGGTTCAATTAGAGGTTTAATTAAGTCCAATGTAATTAAGGGACCCAAACATAGAGTGAAAATGTAAAGATGTACATTTTTCTACTCAATAATAGCAAATGTGCTCATACTACTACTAGATGGAATTGGAGTTGCCTATATAATAAAATTTTCAAGGAATCTCTAGAGACTCCAAAGGACTCACCAATCATCTTCACACTTTCTTCAACCTTCTTTTCATCATCCTTTCCCTAGTCACCAATGCTTTCTTCAAGTTTCCCATCATCCTTCTCTTTGTCTACACTTTCATATTCATCCTCAGTCTTCTTCTCTTCTTCAACTAATTTTGCATTATCATCTAGAGGAGGTATGCCTTTAGTATTTTGTGCCTCTATGGTCTCCAGGTTGTCATGTATGACTTATTCTTTCTCTACATACTTATCTGTGTCTAGAGGAGGTGTTTTATGCTCTGCTTGTGCTTCCTCTTACATTTCTCCATCATTTTCTTCTCCAACAATATTTTCTTCTCCTAGAGGGGTATTATTAGTAACAACCTCTTGAAAATTTTCTTCTTTAGCTACATCATCATGTTCCAAAGCATGCTGACGTTGTGCATCTTCTAGCTCATTCATTTAAGGGATAGACACATCATCATACAATTATTCTTCACTATCTGGAGACATTCTTAACTCATTTTCCAGATTGCAACCTTCTCCACTATCTCATTTCTTAATATTTCTATTTTATTTGTCCCTTCTCATCAAGGTATTGACCCTTTGCTTAGTCCTAAATTATTTTTTATACAGTTGAGATAATTTAGCTATGTCCTCATCTGTGAAATAACTTATCTTCTCCAAAGCAAATGCCCTTAATTTGGCATCTTCATTTATTACTTATTGTCTTCTTTCATATAATAAACTTTTCAAATCCTCAGGTAATTGAATCTCTATATCCTTCATGCTAACATCAAAAGCAACAATATACCTAGAAATAGCTTCTTCAGTGGTGGATTTTCCATTTCATCTGTAGTGGGATATAGTATAGTAGTCTCTTCTAGGTTTCCAGATTTTGCAATATTGCTCACAAACATCTCAAGCTTCATGGGGCTCTATTTCTAGATTGGAGGATCCTTTTGCTTCTTCTTCTTCTTTCCTCCTAAAGACATTTCTCCTTTTCCAAACTTAGTCTTCTTTTCCCTTATTTTTTTGTAGCCTTATTTCTCCTTCTCCACATCTACCTCACTATCAGTATCCACAACATAAATTTTTACTTACTTTAAACACTTGTCTCCTAAGAGACACTAGTTTTTTGAGCTTTCAAACTAGTTTTGGTCCTTCTTCTTCTTCTTCTTCTTCTTCTTCTTCTTCTTCTTCTTCAAAGCTGGTATGTTTCTCTCGTCTAGATTTTTTCTTTAACACTTCTCTATAGAGTACCTTGTTGTTTCACTCAAGAACTAGATGACTCATTCCTCTTTGCCCCAACATCATATTTACTCCTAGAGGACTTAGTGCAGTAACCGAAGAGGGGGTAGAGATCCTAGCAGTCTTTGCTCACCATGAAAATAATATCATTCTTCTATTTTTCAACCACACTCTTGGGAATCCTCTCTCTATATTGCATTTTATCCTAGAAAGTTTTGAAGAAAATCCATAATTCAACTTTTGTGCATTTGCATCATCCAATCTTCTTGGGTGGTGACAAATCTGAATAGCAAATGGAACTTCCTTTAACCACATAATATTCTTGGTTCCAAGAATATCTCTCAAAAAGTAAAAGAACAGACACATTATCAAGGTACCATACTTGAAAGGGTACATGGGGTCCTTAGTCTTATGCATGTTTCTAATAATTGTAGCCATAAAAATTCACACAGATCATAACCCATTCCCATCTTCACCATTTCATATGTGGTATGAATTGTAGTTGTAGAAATGGAGTTTTCTTAGTTTGTGAAGAATATCTTATACCCAATCATCATTGATGTGCACTTCACTACAGGGTCTTCAATTTCCTTAACTGTCAAGGCTCTTTTATCAAATTTTACACCAGTTAGTTTCATTTCCACTTCATTCTTCACATATTAGAGTGCCAAAAAAGACCTTATGATAAAAATCCTGACACAACCCTAATAGTTTCTTTGTTAATCATGTGAGGGAGGTCTAACCAGATAAATTTATCATGAATTCTACTTAGTACAAATTCGATCCCTTCATCAACATAGAAAAAGATAGGAAATTTTTTCCATATGTTTGGATTTTTCCCTGTCAAACTCTCATACTCAGGTTTTAATTCAGAGTGATCATTGATAAGCTCATTAACCCATACTTCTCCCATATTTGAATGATTATATTCTTCCAACTTTGCATGAATATAAAAATCCTAACATCTTCAATATGTAACACACCATAGGGAATACTCAAAAACATACCATTTAGATCCATTTCCATTGATTTAACAGGATGACTCTTGAATTTGGAATGGATTTGGTCCACAACCTTAACTACTTGTGGGATAAAAATCTTGCAATACTCTTGAAATGCTATTGTTAAGTGATTTCTGGATTCGATTGTGTGTGAATTTTTTGCATCAACATTTCGGATCACACTCCATGATCCATCATCAGGATAAGAGCTGAAAGCATCAAGAGTGAAATTCTTTTGAAGCTTAAAGAAAAGTGAAAAAATGTTTAAATACCTTTAAAATCTCTACCAGTTAGGGTTTTGTGCACAAATTCTGAATTTCTTCAACTCACCTCTTCTTTTCTCTTCACTTTTCAAATGATTGATTGCAAATGAATTAATCATATGTGAGATCACTTATAAATCCCTTTTGAATGACCTAAAATGCACTGATTGTATTGATTTCAAGTTAGGTGAAAAGCTGATAAACCCTAACTGTGTTGACACAATAACCTCCATCACTCTATTGAAGTTTTTCCTTTGATTTTGGACCTTCTTTCCATTACTCTTCTTTTCAACATTTGGTATCTAGTCTTCTTTTGAACTTTCTCCTTTTTCAAACCCAAAACCTTCTTTGTCCTTAGAAGCCTTTTGATTTGTAATCATCTCATCAAGCATTGTAGAGCTCTTCTTGAATTTTTCTTCTTGAATCTTTCCTTTCTCTAGATTTGATCTCAGGGTCACAACCTCTTGTTCAATCTTTGAGTATTCATCATATTTGTCTTCCAGTTTGGCATTCAAGCAATATTCAACTCTTTTACCTTCTTCAACTTGTACTTTCAAAAGTTAGTGATAGTCTAATTAGATTGCTTAAGCTTCTCATTTGTTTCTTTGATTCTATCTATATCCTTTTTGAGTTTCTCTCTCGGTATATTAATGCACTCATCCACATCACCAAGATCCTTTTTCAAATCTTTATTCTCATATTCTACTTTATCTAAATCATCAAGGGCTAATTTGAGTTCTCCTTTTGGATGTCAACAATGCAATCTTCTTTAGTAAATATTTCAAAGATGGTTTCTTTTGGAGTGGGATTCTTTCTTGCAACCATATGTTCAACTCCAAGATCTACCTTAGCAATCAAGCCAAATGAAGGAACCAAGCTCTGATACTAATTGTTGAACACCTAGAATACTGAGAGGGGGGTGAATGAATATTCTTACTAATTTAAACATTCATTCAATGCATCACATTAAACTTGTATTAATGGAAAGAAACATAGAAAACATGCATCACACCAAAGAACAAAAGAACACCAGATTTACGTGGAAAACCCAATAAGGGAAAAAGACATGGTGACGATTAGCTCACAATATAAATATTGTAACTAGTTATAGAGTTTGATACAATTGGTGGAATCACTATCCAAAATAAGAAAGGCTCACTACCTAGAATAGAAAAGAGAGTGAATCTAAAGGGGTGGCTCAGTTCCAATTATGAATGTCTAATATTGCATCTATCCTATGTTGAAGATACAGTTCCACTGAAGCTCAAAATACTGACTTAACACACTTAACTCTACTCCTCAAACTTAATTTTCACTTCTCTACTCTAAAATTTGCACACACTTATTTATTTTGCATTTGCATACATCACCACACAAGGAATCTACCTTATATATACCCCAACCAACCAAAACATCAATTAGGCCAGCCCAAAATATGTACTGTATAATACAACATCATTTTAGCTTAATAATCCATCATACACACTTCCAAAACATATATCACTTCAAAATAGGTCAATGAAAACCTATAATAGCTCCCATAAATCTAATCAAAACTTCCTTTAACTCCACATGACCACAAAATACTTAGGTCGACCCTATTACAAAAGTAACAAGGAGATGAACCAACTATTCATCCATATCTTAACATGCGGTCAACCAAAATTCTTGACACTTGGATCAAGGACACTTTAGACACCTATAAAAACTCCCACAAAATTGCATAACCAAATATTCTTCCATGGTGGAATGCAGAGCATTCCAATCATGTACACTATGCAGGTAACACTACCATTGGTAAACCCGATACTCTATCAAATGTATTTTTGACATCGGAGGACATGAAGATATGAAACTTTGGATTTGGATTCCTCTAACATAATCCAAAATCACCTTAGAAATTCATAACAATATTATTCAAGGCAGAGCAATGCAGACCTCAAAACATATTCACTATACACTAAAAAATTGTATTATGGACTTAGGCAGGTTTCCAACACATCTTTTCTATTTTAGATCAAAACTCTTGCACCTATATATACAATGGATTTCCATCACCACAATCACTTATGATCATCAAACAGTTGTACATAAATGTTGACATCAATGACAACACCATATATGCTCATCCTCATGTTGCCAACAATCTCATCATCTCATCAATGACAAGAAAACTTCCAACATAGCTATTACTAGGAAAATTTACCAATTCAAATTGCACTACAAAATATATTCTTTGGCATGATTTTAAAGATGACAAGAGTAAGTGAAAGAAGTTGGGTCCACAAAGAGGGGATGTTTCGAGTGAAAAGAATGTCGATAGGAATGGGATCCTAAGCCTTAAATTAGGATCTTGTTCCTAAATGGATACCCATTTTAAAAATAGAATGGGTACCCTCTTTAAAATGAGTACCCACTCTAAAAAATTGAAATCCAAACCCACTTTTTGATTTGGTTTTAGGCTCGATAAAATCTTGGTAATCCAACCCTTAGCCTTGGACTTGCAACTAAAAGGCTAAGACAATGTCAAAAGAAATAACTAACTTTGGCAATATAGCTAATGAGTTTTTTTTAATTTGTTAATATTTGTAAAAACAATTATATGGCATCAATCTACAAACAATTCTCTACAAAATGAAAAAAAAAAAATCAAAAAATGATTATTTTAGGTAAAATTGTGACATGTTCATAATGGTTTTCAAAAACAACAATTACCTGGCCAATAAAAAATTAATTTAAAAAATATTTAGAAAAAATAATAAAAAATACATCCTCATCAATATTAGTTTGTTACACATCTTTCCCCAAAAGGAATTAGAAAAATAATTTTATTTAGGTTGAATTATGGTGTTTGTACACATGCATGGTATGGTCCTAAAAAGTGACTTAAAAAGGTGGTTTTTATACATTCCTATAATTTAAAATTAATTAAAATAAATTAAATATTTGGAAACTAGACTCAAAATACTAAATTTCACATTATTGAAATTTTTTAAGATTTGATGTGTAAGTGCTTCAAATTTTCAATCTAAGTGTGACAAATTCTAAAAATCAAGAAAAACACTTCCACTTTTTAAATATTTTTTGGACCCAACTCTTTGCACATGCCCACAAATCTCTCCTAATAATTTACTCCAAGCAACTCTTAACTTCAATGCTAAATGACACAACAAATACAAAAATAAAAATAAAATACTAATAATTTGACAAAAAATAAAAAATAATAACTTAAAATAATTTCATAATCTAAACACTCCAATACACACAACAAATACAAAAATAAAAATAAAAAACTAATAGTTTGACAAAAAATAAAAATAATAACTTAAAATAATTTCATAATCTAAACACTCCAATACATACTCTCTTCTCTAGGTTAATCCCTCTCCAATCAAAGGAAGGTCAAATGATTTACTAGTGCAATAGTAAAAAATGTCTTGAATTTTACTTTGAGAATTAATTATACTCTACACAATTGATGAAGACAACAAATCTTGCAATGAAATACAATTATACACTTACACAAAAACTTTTTCAAAACTACTAAGATTTGATAGTAAATGTAAGCCATTGGTTGTAGACAGCCTAAATTATTGGTAATCATTTTTTTACAAAAGCAATTAACCAAATATTAGATAGTAGCAAACTAATAATAAATGTAAGTATTAATCATAGATAACTTGAATTATTTATAGTCTTAAAGTGATGAAGCAATATTCATATTGTTAAGTGATTAAATTGAGTTTTACAAGTACACAATTATTCATCAATGATTTAGTGGTTGAAATTGTATTTTTCAATGATGGTAAAGATAATTAAATTGTATTATTTGCGGATAATTATATTTAATGTATTATTTTTCCTAAAAACTGATAAATTAACTAAATTATTGAATTATAAATTAAAAATATTGCATAAAATAATGTACTTGTACTCCAAGACCTCTTGATTGAATTTTGGCCATATTGAAATAAAAGAGTAGGTGTTCAATTATAAACAATTATATAGCAATTAAAAAAAAATCACATTCTTTTGGAGTAAGTAGGCTAAGGCTTTAATACCTGGGCCTTGCGCCATAAGAGCCTCACCCATTCACTAATTTTATTCTCTACTTTTAACATAGACAATATTAATACACTATAAAAGAATCTAACACCTATTCATTAATTTTATTCTAGGCTTTTATTACAGACAATATTAATATCAATATTATAAAATAAAATAATCTAAATTTCATATATGATGATCATTTGCTTTTAGCTGTCAACCAGTGACAAACGGTGACCATATTAATATCAATATTATAAAATAAAATAATCTAAATTTCATATATGATGATCATTTGCTTTTAGCTGTCAACCAGTGACAAACGGTGACCACAGTTATTTATGATCTTGGATGCATTGGGCTGCTAAATGGTGATTTTCAATAAAGTTGATACGTGTAAGACAATGGCCCAACAACCAACACAAGCGTGTCATATTGGGTTATTCTGCATGGATACAGTCCTTCTTATCCTGCCACGCTCCCACATTAAACTTCCACACTGCCACTAAACCCACACAATATATTCACAGTAGCACGCAGGGATTTGTCTGTCTGTCTGTGAGCAAATTCAATGACAGCAAATTGCCCAAGATTGGAATTCATCAAAATTACCCACTGCAATTGCTTAAATGAGTTGAAAGCGTGATTAGAGAAAGTCTATTATCCTTAGTGGCTGTCATCCTTTGCACCGGGCAATCTTGTAGCAGTGTTTTCGTGCAGCTTTCAGTAATGGTGGAATCATCAGGTAAATAACATCAACCAGTGTTAAAGAACATGATTTAAGGGATTTTATTCTTTTAAGAAAATGGGATGTTACTTTTTTGTTATTTGTACCAAGCTGCGCATTGTTTTGTGGTTGAATTGACAGATGCAGCAAATGTGTTTCACAAAGTTCGATGGAGACTTTTCTGTGAATTTTCCAACTAGAATGGATGGAATTGGAAAGATTTGGAAAGATTGGTGAGTAAAATTGTAAGGAGTTGAAAATTGTTTTGGAATTAATTCATGAAATAGATTGATTTGGAAAATATAAATAAGTAAAATTATTGGGCAGGAATTGAAAAATTGTTAAAGGACATTTATATAGCTCCCTCAATAAATCTAATTGTAGAAAATATAGATAGAGCTGAAAAGAAAATATGAAGTGAATTAGAAAATATGAAATAAATTAGAAAATATATTAAATTAGAAAATATGAAGTAAATATATTAGATCAGAATGGTAAGACCAATTGCTGGAGCGAATAAATCTTATTGTATATGTTTCAACTCTGATATAAGGCTTAATTTATAGCCAACAGTAGTGTAGCGGCGCCCATTACAATGGTAGGGCTGATGAAGTAGTGATGGGTAAGAGGGTGGAGAGAGGAGAATAAGGATATGGACGTAGCAATAAAGAAGAATAATGATAAGGATAAAATAAGGATAAGATAAAAATTGGAGTGTGTAATAGAGATAAAGCAATGGATAAATAGTTGGATGATAATATTTACACATAAAGGATGAAAGAAGATGGCGTTGTTAAACATTATTCTCATCATTCTCCTTTATGCAATAACTCCTAACATATGTCATCCTTGTAAATTTTATTAGTAAATTTTATTAGTAAATTTTATTAGTCCCTGCCTTTATAGCAAGAGACTAATGTTTTCCATTGAGCAAAGAGCAAATTTAATTGTGCCTTGGGAACCAAGCGCGGGATATGATGCAACGTTAATCCAAAGTTTGGTTTTTTCGTTTATTTTGCTGGAAACAAAATTACTATTTATCTTGGCTTGCATTGGCGAGTGCCTAATTTCCTGGGGATTTAATTTTTTAGTAATAATTTTAAATGGTCTCTCCAATCATCGGGAGAGGGTGAAATATTATGCTTGTTTCCCTAATGTTTTGTCTGTTTTTTCAAGAAGGGCACATGGATGAAATGGGCGTGTGGCTGCCTAATGCTTTCACATTTTGCACACAAGCATTCTTCATGGCGTCAGGTGGCATTCTTCCTGTTAGGTGTCTTTGTCATGCCATGTACGGTTTCTGGTTCATTCAGCAACGTCCGGATGGAAGCAAGTTTGAGTCTTCTTCTCCAACGCAGCGAGCATTTGACGGTAAAATATTACACTAATTTCTTCTTGTTGAGGGTTGTTTTGCAACTGTATTTTTATTTTAGATTGATGGAAGGTAACTGAACGGCCAAAGCCATGAGACCAGATTTCTTTGACACATTTCCCCAAATATTTTACTACTTTGTCAATGTTATTTGACATGTCCATAGCTTGTTTGAAAGCATTTGTTTTAGGATTTTGGCCATGGCAGCAAGGCGTTGAGATGTTTGATAAAATGCTTTGGTAGAGATGTATGGAAAATGTGGTAGCATAGACAAAACAATGGACTTTTTGGGAAAATGTCTCAGGTGAATGTGATCTCGTGATCATTCCATTTGAACCATCGGCTACTCAATCCGCATTCTCATCTATTCACAATTCCAATACTGCCGCCTCCACCATCCTATCCAACGTTTGCTATACGCAGCTTGCAATCCTCTGTCGCAAATGTCTTTGTCTCCTTATACAGTATGTTGAGTACTCGAAAGCGTGCATGTGGATCAAACACAAGCAACTAGTTAGAGGTTCGATTCCTCCAGGCTTCCTCCATCCATTCCATGATTCCAAGGAAGGGTTTAACATCTCTGTTCGATTCATGACTGGAAACTCCCACCCTCAAGTCTATTGTAGATTGCCCTTCTCGGAAAAATCTAACAAATGCATGTCTCTTACACCACCTTCTAACTCTTGTGATCACGGCCTTTTTCTTCCCCAACTTTGGTGTTATATATGAAGGGGCATATTTCAGGTATAGCGGGTTTAAGTGGGGAATAATCCTTAAGGTAATGGTCTCTTTTTACATTATTGGTTAGACATTCGTAAGCCACTTTTGCCATACTAGTAGCTTTTTCACACAAAACCCAGTTTGCCACACAATACTAAAGTTTAATCAAAGACCTCCAATAAACCTCCTTCAATTCAACTGCAGATGTTGTCTCATCCATGCCCAACACCTGCATTGCATTCAATGTAGCTTAATAAGCTCATATATATATTACAAAGAAAAAAAGAGTTTCATCTAGAGATTATATGCCAAACTGACCTACATTTTCACCCTGCCCATGCCCACTGCCATTCTACAACTAGTGGTCTGGAACAAGTCGTTTAGGATCAATTGCATTGAATAGTTGGAAGTTCCTAGTTGGATTAAACCTGTGTCCATTATTGCCCCTGCAGAGCTCGTATTTATTTTGGCTGAGTTAGTTTCTCAGCTTAATTCTAAATGCTTTCCCCAAATTTTAACAAAACTCATATCTTCTAGGGTTTTGAGGGGTTTTCCCTTTCCTCTTCTATCATTTTATCTTTTATCTGATGACACTTCTCTTTTAATAATCGGTGACCCCTGATCAAAAACTCTGCATGGAGAATTTTAAACTGAAAGTGCAGAGGATTGTTCTCCCGAAGCTCATTTTTAAAAAATTAGCTCTTGCATGGCAACCTGTAAAGTAGGAATTTAGTCCAGTATGGAAGATTTAGCTTCGAAAAATAGGAAATAAGCATTTTACATCTAGATCTATTTTGAAGCTGCAAATTCTAGCAATAACAAGAGCAATGCCAGTGGTGGTTTTTTCAGATATAATAAGCGATTGAATTAAATGATGCTTCATACATTTCAGCTTGCTACACTATCAACTGGACGTTTACTTATTTCTTTTTGTTATTCAGCTACCTGAATTTCACTTTCTAGGTCACAAATTCTCTCCTTCAAAAAAATTAGCTCATCTTGCACACCATGGTTCTAATTTTCAAGGTCTATTACTCGATGCTAAAAATCACTGAACTTTTCTTTGTGGGAAATTTCTACCCTAGATAAATTTGTACTCCATTTCAACTATTTCTCAATCAATCAGGTGATCATTTAGTGTTTTAGTTTAATCATTTTCTTGGATTTGTCTTCTTCAAGAGTTTGAAATAGTTGTAGGGCATTGGAAACTTCTTTTTGTTGTCTACTTCATTGGTGACAAAACTTTTTTAACCTTGATAGTACTTATTAGCTTTTTATGCTCATTTTAAGAGGAGTAAACCCAATGTTAGGAATATTTGAGTTATAACCAACTCAGACTCTTGAACCATTACAAAATAAAGTGATGGGGCACCAAACCAATCAACTCTGAACGACAACTATTAGAGTCATAGTTCTTGGGTTCTAGATTTCTTTCAGCTTTAGATAGCCCTTTCCTTCCTTATTTTGTGTTTTCTAGTGTGCTTGTGTCTTCTATTTGAAAAATGAAATTACAAGAAAGATCAATGAAAGATAAATATAGGGTCTGATATACATTTTATAATGTTGATCTAAACTTTCTTGGCCTAGAGATCTGAATAGTGAACAAACCATGTTGAATGATGTTTTTGAGGAAAGCAATGGCACTATGCTAATAGTTTGAGAGTATTATTTGTACCTTTATCTAGGATCTACTGCATGCTTTTGATATACTGACCATTATTATTGGACACTTATATTTTATACTTATGCATTACTTTTGTTCACTCCATAAATTGCTACGCCTTCTAATCAAATTTGCATTGCCATTCCAAGTGAGTGGTACCCTCAAGCCAAAGAATGTCCACCTCCCACCATACCAACCGGTATGCATGACATGTGAACAAAGAGTTTTCCTCACAGAAACATCAGACGGTGACGTTGTCCAATGTGTAACATGTTCAACAACAATGAAATTTCAATACAGGCAATTCTTTCAATGCACAATCCACACAACAAACGGAGATCTAGACTGTTACCTACACAAACAATTGCTACAAAACAACTTCCCTCAACTTGCAGCAATGCCCTATCTAAATTACAAAAAAGACATGTCCATAGTGATGTTCATGCTACGCAAATTCCAATTACAAGGAACATTTACACTTGCCATGGACAATTGCATCAAAGAAATTGTCAAACAAGACAATGTTGTCACACCTCCACCCAGCTAAAAAGGGATTTCCAAATTGACACAGGTACTTATTTTGCACAAAATAATTACTTGACTTTTACAAAATGTTGTCTTCCTCTTTCCTGCTAAAGAATCTGTTTTGTTTCAGAAATGCTAGAAGACAAAGTAATCAACCTATGGAGATGCTTCTGAGACAAAAGGGGATGGATGTTATCACTACTACAGAGGCTAGATTTTGATCCAATTCTTGACGTCTGTAGTCAACCTGGCTTATGCTCTGCTCCCCTTGAATCAAAGGGTTTAGCATCTTTTGCAAACAAGAACTTCTTTGGCAAGCAGGATTTCGAAGACGGATCTATTTAGAAATTAATAATAGAATTTTGTCCATTGATATCTGGTATAAACCTCACAACAATGTGTTAGCAAACAAGATGTACCTTGATTCTTATCCATGCTTTTGCAGTCATTTGCATTTTTTTTTGGTTCTTTTGATAACTATGTTGGAAAGCAACTATTTGTCTGCAATAGCATATATTTGGTTTAGAATCTGGTAACATTCCTTATGATATGTCAAACAACATATTCACTTGACTGTTCCAGTGAATATGTTATTTTTGAATTGAAGCATATATTTTGTTTAGCATAGATGGAAGAATTGTTTATAATATGTTATACATTTTGTATTCATGTTTACTTTGACATTTTCTTTAATTGCACTAACAAGTAACAATAGTTAGTTAGGCTGAGTTGGGTTAAAAATCAATCTGCTATTGCAATCCACATTTACAATTTGTATACTAAATTACAATTTTTTATATGGCATTGTCAATAGCAACTCCATAGCTGTAAACCTGTACGTATGATAGGCTGTCCCACTCTTTTGCGCAGATGCTAGAGATTGTATTCAAGTGGATTTGGCTACACAACATTAGCCAGAAGATCTGCAAATCTATTTGCTTTCCTATAAAAATATTGGAAGTGAATACAGTGGTTCTAATTTTGGAGGTCTATTACTTGATGGTAAAAATCACTAAGTAACTTTTCTTTGTGGGAAATTTCTACCCTAGATAAATTTGTACTCCATTTCAACTTTTTCTCAGTCAATCAGGTGATCATTTAGTGTTTTAGTTTAATCATTTTCTTGGATTTGTCTTCTTCAAGAGTTTGAAATAGTTGTAGGGCATTGGCAACTTCTTTTTGTTGTCTGCTTCATTGGTGACAAAACTTTTTAACCTTGACAGTACTTATTAGCTTTTTATGCTCATTTTAAGAGGAGTAAACCCAATGTTAGGAATATTTGAGTTACAACCAACTCAGACTCTTGAACCATTACAAAATAAAGTGATGGACCACCAAACCCCGACTATGTAAATGTATAACCCTGTTTATTTTTGAGAGGCATGTGCCTTGGGGGTAGTGGAGGAATAGTTTGAGAAGAAAAAGTTACAGATTTATCCATCTGATCTTTAGTTTATACAACGCCTTACATTTACTCTTTTGTTGCTTGCAATTTGAAGCAATTATGAATAAGTCTTACATATGAATCTTTTTCTTCCATCTCCATGACATTAGCAACACATTGCACTACTCAATCTTTTCTCCTTTTTGAACTCATGTTTGTGGAAAAACCTATGAAACTTCAAAATGCTTGTTGAGAATCAAAATGTTCTTCATCCCTTCTATTAGCACTTTTTTGGCCAAAACTTCTCAGGAGCTGTCCACTACCCATTCTCATTTAGAATGAGATAAACTTTTCCATGCTACTGCCATCATGAAAGCCTTATGAGTTAGGGATTGGGATTATGAAAATCGGTTGAGCGTCAAGTCAACCTCTGCTTTATCATGCACCCACTACATGCTCTTTCTCCTTCTTATTGACATATTTTATGATAACCTTAAAAAATGCAAATGGTAAGGAATTCCATTTAGGTCTGCACTTCACATCACTGTGACCCTTCATTAACACTGTCTTTGTACTTTTAGCATTGTCACTACATAGCTCTGTGCCTCATACTATTGATCTATGCCCTGAAAGTTTCTCTTGTGCATTATGATCATGCCTTGGTTTACTGTTCATCAAAGTCTACCTTCCTTGAATAAATATCAACATTGTGATAGCAGGCCAAAAGGTTCTTAAGGCATAAAATCAGGGTTCAATAGAGCTTTGGCCGGTGGAAATCTATGTTCCTAATAGGAAACATCATAGAGACAATGTATACCATCTTTATCCAACCTTTATTGGGAATAACATTCACTGCGAGAGCCTTATTTACTCTTGAATAGGACTATGGTGCATGCACTGGACTAAATGAGGATCTTTACAAAGGTCCCTTGACAAAGGTTTATCATAAAGGTTTTATGAGAAGCAGGGTCTCTTAATAGATGCCACTTTGTTCTTTTTGAATGCTAAATGGAGGCTTCTTGTTGAAATCCTTAAAATGACTCATATTCTACCCTACCAATCATTGTCCAACTATAATCTTTTCTTTATGGAGTTCTTAGACAGGTTTTAGAGGGTTTCATAGGATTATCTCTTTCTAATCAATACCACTCTACCAAACAATTTTTTTAGAGAACAATGGTGACTTCAAACAGTTTTACAATTCAATGAGCCCATGTTTTGGAATTAATTCATGAAATAGATTGATTTGGAAAATATGAATAAGTAAAATTATTGGGCAGGAATTGAAAAATTGTTAAAGGACATTTATATAGCTCCCTCAATAAATCTAATTGTAGAAATTACTCAGTTTCGAGAGAGAAAATAGCGTAGCAATATATAGATAGAGCTGAAAAGAAAATATGAAGTAAATATATTAGATCAGAATAGTAAGACCAATTGCTGGAGCGAATAAATCTTATTGTATATGTTTCAACTGTGATATAAGGTTTACTTTATAGCCAACAGTAGTGTAGCAGTGCCCATTACAATGGTAGGGCTGATGAAGTAGTGATGGGTAAGAGGGTGGAGAGAGGAGACTAAGGATATGGACGCAGCAATAAAGAAGAATACTGATAAGGATAAAATAAGGATAAGATAAAAATTGGAGTGTGTAATAGAGATAAAGCAATGGATAAATAGTTGGATGATAATATTTGTACATAAAGGATAAAAGAAGATGACGTTGTTAAACATTATTCTCATCATTCTCCTTTATGCAATAACTCCTAACATATGTCATCCTTGTAAATTTTATTCTGATATTGTTCTATTCATCTTTAGTATTGCCAGTCATCTTTAGTATTGCCAGTTTTAGCTTCATACTTTTCTATTGCTAGTGTTGCTTTATTCATGCCAGTGTAAATCATATCATCAACATATAAACAGACTATAAGTAGGTTTTTAGCACCTTGGATTTAATATAGAGTGTAGATACACTTTCGCTTTTGCTCCTATTGAAGTTTTTTTTTTAAATATCCGTCTATTATGTTATATCAAACTCTTAGGTGCTCACTTGAGTCCATAAAGAACATTTTTAACCTGTAAATTTTTTGTTGTTGTCCTATAAATTCATACCCTAATAGTTTTTTCTACAAACACTTCTTTATTTACAAAGAAATTTTAAAAATTTGATTTACCCTCAAACTAGCATACTAACCACTTATATTGTGCTATCAATATACCAAGATAGTTCTTATGGTATCCGATTTCATTATATGAGCATATGTTTCATTATAATCTATGCTTAGTTATTGTGAGAAGCTTTTAGCTATCGATATTGTTTTGTGTCTTTAATGGATCCATTAGATTTCCCTGTCCATTGAATTAATTCAAACCATGTTTTATTATATCTTTAATACTTGAACATGAAGTAGTAAAGAATTGTAAATGAATCAAGACTAGTACTTCTTTCATAAATCTCTTTGAAGAGGACTTATCCAAAAATTGCTTTGCGTCTTCAATGGATCCATCAACTTTCCTCATCCATGACCTTAATCCAAACCATGTTTTACTGTACCTTCAAATTGTCTTGGTTCTACTGGAATGTGATATAGTAAAGAAAATTTGGTAAATAAATGAAGACTACTAGTTTTTCTTATAAATTTCTTTGAAATATTTTACCTTCCTTAGGAGGAGAACTTGAACTAACTTTGTGTCTGACAATTACGGCCTGTAGGAGTTGACGCACGAGGGGTCAGGTATGCAGAGGCATAGGCATCAGATGCCCATGCCCTTTTGTATGCTGGGTAGCCTTTGGCCCCAGATATCGGCAACCCCAATACTCTCATAAGAAATATTTTATACTCTCACGGCACTGTCTATATTATATATATGTAAAACCAGTGAGCGTTGTATTGTGTCATTCTGCGCAGTTAATGTCTTGAGGAAAGTGAAGCTTGCGATGCAAGCTAGATTAGTCCATACTTTCTCTATGAAGATGAGAAGCTCAGGGCACTTCTATATATTTATACTAAGTATTTATGTAAAACAATCATATTATGAGATCCCTTTCATAATTTTAAAAAAAATCATGTGCCAATTCCTATAAATGTGAGGAAATTCAACGGGCAGCTAATTCGAAAATTTCTGAGGTTCCCGCCTGAAAAATAAACACATTTGCAAAAATATCCTTCCATAATTCCATTCGTCTCCTCCTGTTCCTTTTGGGCAATTTGTTGCAACAGGTTTAGAGCAGCAGAGGAGTAACACAGAAAAATATACTTCAGATGGAACAATATTCTTCAGAGATGAGCACTGACATAGAAACAAAACAATCGATTTTTTCTCTACAAGATCTATTTGAGCAAGCCACTCTTTTTACCTTGATGCCGAACACAACAAGATAAAAACATAAAAACAAGTATGTCAAAATTTTATCAATTTTTTTGGTCTATCAAATACTCACTATAAAATCTAATTTATTTTACTTGGTGTTAAATGTATATTTCTACACTAAAGAAAGTTATAGTTACAAAAGAAGACATTAGTCATATTTTATAATGGTAAAACAAATTCTAACCCACATTTTTTTAAATAAAAATAAATTTAATTGGAATTTAATAAGCAACAAATGTAAAAGCAATATACATCATTTCATATCTTTCTTAATTTAACTATATATTTTTAAAGGTAACCCAATAGAATTCATGAGATGATAAATGTGTTTTTCTAGATTTCAAAGTTTAATAGTAATCAAATTATACAAACCCACATGGGTTTTAATGGATGTATACAAATATGAGTACAACTCTTTAAAAAACTACCAAAAAGACAAAGATAATGTATAAATTATGTACTCATCTAACGATTAAAGAAGAGAATACAAAGACGATAGAAACATGCTATGGTACTAATGTTTCATCCTTTCATACAATGATGACAACAAAAGCAATAAATGATGCTCCAATTGCTACAACAAAAGAAGAAGCCTGCATTAATATTTTTGCAACTATCTTTACTGATAAATCCCAAACATCCCAAACACTTGTGTTGTTAGCTTGATTTCACTTTGTATTTTATTTTTTGTAATTGAATATATGTAGCTAAAAATAATTCCTTGTATTAATTGTATTACAAAGATTATTTTAATCTAATCGTGTTATTATTTTCCTTCATACTAAATTGTACTCGTTTGCATTAGATAGAAATAGGGTTAGCAATAAGGTTAGGGTTAAAATTTGAGTTAGGTTTAGGTTTAGGGTTGGGTTAAGTTTAGGGTTGAGATTAGCATTAAGGTTAGGGTTGGATATATAAATAATTATTATAGAAATTAATTAACGGATAGGCTATATTTAGTGTGAACTTTTAGCCTGAAAGTTGTCTCACGCCGAAATAGGAAACTTTTCCATGAAACAACTAGTTGTTTTCAGGTATAAAGTTGTCTCATGCTGGGAATAGGAAACTTTGCCATGAAACAACTAGTTGTTTTCAGGTAGACTGGAAACTCTGTCATAAAAATCAACCCTTATCTCTGCCTCAAAGCTTTCAATGCAGTGCTATGAAAAAAAATGCATTATATCATTTCTACTGTATAGTTTTTATCACTGCTGGTAGGCATACTTCTATCACATATCTAAGTCACTGTCCACTATCAAATATCAGATTTGATTTGCTTAACATTCTTTCCATCTGCTTAGTGCATTTACTCTTGATCGCCGCCAATGTATAAACTTATATTTCCTATCAACTATCATATATTTTTTTTATTACATTCTTTTTTGATCACCGTGAAGCCTTCCTATAAATATCATCGAAACTGAAGCGATACTTCCCAACACTTTGTAGTGGACAACACTAAAGAATACAAATATATCAGAGAAATACAAATATACTAGTAAGTTTTTTTGAACTAAAAGAAGGGTAAAAATTTATTCAAACCAAAAGAGCAGTACAAAGCAAGGGATTTACTCATCCCTATCAATCTCAACTAATTGGTCCAACTTTTGTGACAAATCCAGGGGTAATTGACCCCTGTCCACAATATTCCAATCATGCAAATGATCAGAAGCCCATTTAGCCAAACAATCTGCAACCCCATTCCATTCACGCGGAATATGACAAAAAGAAACAGAATCTAAGGAAGCACACAGATTTTAAGAATCTGTTTTATAATAACAGCCAATTGCCAACTAACATACTCTAATACCAGTATGTTTTTTTGTTTCGTTTCTTATTCAGTATTTTACTCTATGATAATGGTTACTGTAAATGTTACCATTTTACTTTTGTTTACTCCTTTACTATTTTACTTCATTTTACTTTTTTACTTTCAAGCCATTTTTATATGATAATGGTTACTGTAAATGTTACCATTTTACTTTTGTTTACTCCTTTACTATTTTACTTCATTTTACTTTTTTACTTTCAAGCCATTTTTATATGATAATGGTTACTGTAAATGTTACCATTTTACTTTTGTTTACTCCTTTACTATTTTACTTCTTTTTACTTTTTTACTTTCAAGCCATTTTTATGCAATTGTTTACATTCTGTTGATTTTATGCTTAATACATCTTTCTTTGAGGGCTTACAACATAGATTCAATAGTTTTAAGAAAGATACTATGCATTATTTGCTTCAATCACCTATAAATAGCAATCCTATGGAGGACACATCTAAAAAATAGGTGTTATGTGCACTGTTAATGCCCTAAAGGACATTAACATCTATGAATGTTGCTTACACATATATTCTCATACCTCTTGAGGTCCTAATGAGTTATGACTTGGTTTGATAGCTCTTCTTCTTGAGGAAGACAATAGGCTTCTGTAGGAGTGATAATCAATCTCCTTGCTTATCAATTGTTTTCTTTGCAATCTTTGGGGTTCTCGATATACAAGTTAATGCATAATAAATAAGGTTGGTGTAGGCAAGCATGTTCTTTAGTCCAATTTTGGACAACTCAGTGGGTGTGACAAAGGGCTTCAACATATCATAAAACTAAGGGGTTAATCTATGGTGATTGACAATGCCCTTATGAAAAAGAGTATTTAGGAGGTACAAGGTATCAAAGTGAATTTATCTATTTGGAGGAAGGACCAAAAATAATCCCTTTGTAGCAACAGGAGGTTCATTCATAGCCCTTAGTCTAAGAAACTTTTCATCCACCAAATGGTGTTGTTTGAAACTTTGGCTTTTTTTCATGATGTAACCCATTTGGGGAGATAGTGAAATCTTGTACACCAAGCACCTGCTTGTTGTTTCTAGCTTGAGATAAATGACTAGCCAAGAACTGCACAGATTTCATAAAAAATAGAAAAATAAGGAAAAGGTAGGATGCCACCTAAAATGCCTTGAAACTGTAATATTACATTATTTCTCATGGTAAATTATTTCTTCAAATCTAAGAAGCTAGTTAGTTCACAATAATTCCATTATTGATGATTCATTGAACACCAAGTCATGTCCTATATCTACCAAGTCATCTTAACATGGAACCACAGCTATCCAGTTTTGAAACTGGGATGTCAATTGATGTCAACTCAATCAATGCATAATCTTTGCACTAACCCACAACTTTACACTAACCCACAACTTTACGGAAACTACTTTCATCATTTGCAAGCATCTAAAAAAAATTAATTCATGTTTTTGTGCATTCTGCATTAAAAAAGCATTCTTAAAAATTACTGCTAGATCCAAAAGTCTATAGAAACTGAGAGAGCCAATGTTTCTAGTGACTTCCTTAAAATAGATAAACTACTGTAAGCCAAAAAAAAACATAATCCACCAGCAAACTTATGTTTGAAATTTGAGTCCAATATTTCCTACAACCAAAAGAAAAACATGTACAACTGTATAGAGCAAGACTAGCTTGCTCCTAAGCATAATCTACAATTATAGTTAATAAATTAAAACTCAAACTGATTTCATGATAACAATACCTCCTAATCACACCATAGTAATGCCTATAGTTTCCCTAGATGCATATGCCCATTATTGTTGGGATGTGAAGCCCAACGGTCACATGACCATTCATATTCTCCCGGTTTTGTATAAATATGTGGCAGATCATGTACTATATTATTGGTGATTGATTAATACAATGATTCCCTACTCAAGAGTGGATGCAGGCAATTGTTGAACCACTATAAATTCATGTCTTTAATTTTGTTCTTTAATTTTTGTTTTTTATTCCGTTTTTGTGTTTGTTTTATATTTACAATTGATATCAGAGCTATAGAGAAGTGTTGAGTTGTTGGTTAGAACCAAGGAGCAGAGATGGATGCTAAAGAAGAAGGTGAAATTTGGGAAATGGATAATGGTTTCTCATTTCGGGCCTCTCGGTACTTCCCATATATTTTAATGGGTATAACTAATTTTGTAGTTGATGAGGAGGAGGTTGACTCTGACATTGAAGAATTTCTTGGCAGTTTGGATTTGGCTGAACAAGAGAGTTTGAAGCAATCGCTGGTTGAAGGAGAGACTGTGGAGTTTGTCTTTCGAGATGAGAAGGATGCCTCCCTGGGAGAGGAGGATGCAGTCTGGTACCAGGCGAGTGAAGATGAACCTAAGGAAGAGGCTGAGAACTAGGAGGAACATCTAAACAAAGAAATTGTATCTCTAAAGGAGGAGATTTTGATGCTGAGAGAGCGAATTATCTGTATGGAGAAGGAAAAAGAAAAATGTACAAAAGAGTGGGAGTTTTTTGGAAAGAAAAGAAATGAAGAACTCAAAGAGGAATTGGCTGAGCTCCGTACTGTTTTTACCGATTTGGGCATTAATTGCCAAGAAGTGGACTCGGCATATGGAGACGAGGAGGCACATAAGAGGGAGAAAGAGGTGGCTTTGCTACTGAAAGAGGTAAATTTCCCTGAGTGCAAGAAACAAATGGAATTTGTGTTTGATCATTCGATAGGAGATACTATGTGTCTAGAATGTGGGCTGGTGTTGGAGGCGCACTCAATTGATGAGATGTTTGAATGGAGGACGTTTGCTAATGAGGCGGGAGACAATGATCCAGTGCATATGTGGGGGGCCTCCAATCCTCTGCTCACCGATGGCGGCCTCTCCACTGTTATTTCCAAGCTCAATAGCCAGTCAATCTCAGAATGTGAGGGTGAGCGGGCTAGAACTCGCGACAACAATCTGCTCGGGAAATTCGAGCTCTCTGGCATCCCACCGACACCCAGGGCAGAGAGAACGTCGGAATTCAAATTGGATCTGAATATGAGGAGGCAAAAATTGGAAGGGCTAAGTAAGAAGACTACAATGGAGAGAATTGTGGCCAAGCTGAGGAAATTTAATTATCCTGACAAAGACACAAAACTAGAACCCAAACACAATCTACTTGATGAGTTGTTCCCTATAGAGGATGAGCTTGGTGCTCCCATTAAGGATAGCTCATCTAAATATCCATGGGACAGGAAGGAAGATAACTCATAAGGGGTTGATAATGGCAGGGCTGGAACTATTGATGATGCTGATGGAATGGTGAAAATAATTACGACAGCACAAGATGATGCTACTGGGGAATCGACAAAGGACCAAGTTGTTGGGGCACCAAACACGAAAGACGGTGCCAATAATGAGGGATCATACAATGTCAGTATAGCTAGGGGCTATGGTGGTCCTGGTCGTGGAGATGTGACTCCAAACTATAATGCAGAGTTGAATTTCAGAGGTCAAGCTTTAGATCATTCTAATTTGCAGCCTAATTCCATAGAGAGCGATTTATAGCTGAATTATGTGGAAAATGACAAGAAAGAAACGTGTTTGGTGAATCCTACAACTTCATCTATTGGTTCGCTTCCTTTGGTAAATACTGCCCTGCCACCAAAATGTAGCGCGCAACCTTCATATGGTATTGTGCAGTCCTCAAGTATCTATGTGCCACCATCATATGTTCATACACCTCTCTTAAGATTACCACAGCCTCAAACTAATTCGCATCCTTCCTCACTTTCATCACTGCCTTCACAACTCTTTCAGCCTAAACATGGAAGAAATATAATGTTTGAATGTTCTACTTTTGCTAGTCAATCACAGCCTTTAAATTACTCGATGCAAGGAGTTGAGTCTTTGTTTCCCACGCAGCCCTGTTGATCCCAACACCATACCATTCCCTCTGCCCATGCGAGCTTAGTTAGTCTCTCACCATTGCGTGAGGATCATGTGCTTAGGCATGCGAATTTGGAAGAAGTGGGATATTTAAATCCCAAAGTGAATTTGCAAGTAAATACTCAGACAGGGGCTAGTAATTTGCAAGAACTTGGAGTACAAGGTGGCGTATTGGATACTGTGTGCAGCAACAGGGGAGTTTGAGAAGGGGAGTAGAAGGCCAGGTAAATAACACACCTGCAAGTCTTGTTGAGGAGTTAACTTTGATGGATAATCCATCGCATGACGACACATGAAAAGAGGATTTCAGTTCATTAATTTTGATTCAGAAGATGCAGTTGACAAGGTTTTACAAAAACAATTTCATGATCTTAATGGAAAAATGGCGGAGGTTAAGAAGGCAATTCCTAAAGAGCTTTCTCCTAGCCCTGCTCAGACCCCTATTCGTGGATTTGGTTTAGGTGGAAATCGAGGGAACAATTTTAGTATTGGTTATGGACAGGCATATAATTTAAGTCCTGAAAGTAGCTATTGGGTTAGGATGGACAATAGATATGGCCCTAACTCTAGAGGTAGAGGTGGATGTCCCATTTTTGCACATGCTGACTATGGATTGAGTGCCACAATTGGACCTTGAATGAATCAGGGATATAATGGTGGTGGTTTTAGTAGCCATTACAGAGAAGTCTTGCATACAGTCGATCTTGAAGGCAACCAGAGGTCAAGTTTTTTGGCGTTAGGAACATATGACATCACTACTTCTAGTACTACAATTGGCCCTCTTGGTCCAGATTACAGCAAAGAAAGAATAAATGTTAGTGATAGGCAGAGGATTAAAGGTGAACAAGGTGTCACAGATGTAAGTGATGGTATAATGTATTTTGAATCTGCAGAAAGTGGTGTTTTTGATTATGGATTAATGGGTGCATTTTTGTTAACCTTTGTTCTATCCGATTTGACATGGAGAAGGTTAATCCGGAGTGTCCGTGAACAAAGTCTAGCAAAACTAAAATCTTTGATGGGCCTAGTTGCGATGTGAGTTTCGAAGTGAAATGCAGGGGATGGCAGTGCATAGTTGTGCTGGTTGGACTTCACAGGGGAGATTGTTGGGATGTGAAGCCCAACGGTCACATGATTGTTCATATTCTCCCGGTTTTGTATAAATATGTGGTAGATCATGTACTGTATTATTGGTGATTGATTAATACAATGATTCCCTACTTGAGAGTGGATGTAGGCAATTGCAGAACCACTATAAATTCGTGTCTCTGATTTTGTTCTTTAATTTTTGTTTTTTATTCCGTTTTTGTGTTCATTTTATATTTACAATTATAGCAGATAATAATAAACCATTTGGCCCAACAGATAGATTGATATTAGGTCATTGTAGTTGTTGTTCATCAAAGGACATTCCCATTGCAGCCTACAACTGTAGCTATTTTAGAAAACATTTTAAGCAGCAAGCATTGCAGATCAAATTTATTTGAAAAAGGAAGTAGAAGGTAATCTTTAGTTCTTTCACCACGTTTCATACAAGCCTTCTGCATGACAAAAAACTCTGATAATTGACACCTCTTTTGTTAAAGATCTGTGCATTTACAATAACTTTATGCATGCACCTATGATGTGTCATAAAGTCCACAGTCTTGAGCTTTTCAGTTAATAGTGTTTGCCCTCTCCTGAGCCATCATTAGGTCTGGAAATATTTTATTATTTCAAACAAGTGCAGAGGTTAATTTTGGTGGCTCTATGCGCACGTGTACTTGTCTTTTCTGATGGTTGATATAAGTCCAAGGCAGATCTTTATGGTTGACCTGTGTTGATTTTCACCTCACATAATGCTAATGATTGAAAGAAGGCCACAAACTTAATTTGTTATGGTATCAGTGGTTGGGTTTTATTAGAGAGGTTATCTGACATGGCTTCTCAATTATATATGACATTAGATATGCTTTGCCTTTAGCTTTATCGAATTGGATGAGCTGCTTCTATATACATTATCTTTGTCTTGAATTGGGTTAGTTTCTTTTATATAAATTATCTTTGTCCTGATTTGAAAGAGGTTGGACATTGTAGAAATGCATTCTCAAGAGCATTTGAAATTAGAAATGCTTGGGTTCAGCTTGAATAAATAAGATTGTCTTCTTAAAATTATGGGTCTATTATACTAGAGGAAAATCGTTTTCTTTGTCTCCTTCTCATCGGTAGGACAATGTCATACTTAATCAAGAATTGATCTGTGATTAAACTTCCCTGGATTGGCGAAATCTTGAATTGTTGTTTCAATGTAAATTATTATTTTCAACCTCACTGTAGCTCTGCATATATCTTGTCCTTCTACTGCTATTGTTGTTTCCTTACAAGCTCCACCATCGTTGGTCCAAATCTATGCACACAAAAAAACTTCAGCTTCCATATATTGTTAGGTTTATGGTTCCTTGAAGGATCCTTCTTCATTTGCATCCCTAACTACACTCCTTTTGTGGTTTCCTTTCATTTTATCAGCTTGTATCATGTTGTTTCCATCTAATTGCACTAGCTTTTCTCCATCTCCAACTAAAGGCTATAAACTTTAAGTGTATCATTCTTCCCTCATTTTGATCATTCATGGATATTAATACATTTTCTTTCTCTTTCCAGTATTTCTATTGTCCCTCCCTTGTCGCTAGGACTTCAGCTCTTTACTAGCTAAATCCTGCTCATTTTTCACTTATGCTGTTTTTTTATTTCCAGTTTTTATTGTCCATCACTTGTCATAATTTTTTCTTTCCACTATTTGTATAGTATCTCCCTTGTTGCTAGGATTTCAGCTGTTTGCTAACTAAATCCTTCTCTTTTTCAATTGCCCTATTTCTGGGCTTGCCATAAATTTGCAATACTTGTTTTCAAATTCTTGATTAAATCTTTGGTTTCCTGAAGAAACTGGCCCAGAAAATTTGCATCATAATCATTATTTAGCAGCGACAAACATTTGATTTTTCTGCATTTTACACTAATCTTATGATCCCAAAACACACACCCCCAAGGACTTGTGATCTCACCAAACAACTTAATTAGTTTTATCTTGTAATGGATTCAAACCAAGAGTATCCACAATCCAAAGAGAACTTTTATCATACCCGACAACTTGCATTTACTATTTTATCTTTTTTATGATCCTCACAGTCACAGTCACAGTCCTTGCAACCATGCAAGTACTGGCATGTTACTCCTAATATTTTTCCTCTGGCCTTAATGATGATTGATACGGTAAGCATGCTTATTGCATACCATGTTGCTTTCCATGCAATTCTTGTGGGTTGATACACACCAGATGACTGGAAAAGAACTGAGTTGTATTCAAAATCGCTTGCCTGTAGAGATTGTGAAATGCAGGGAATCTGTTTAGAAGGTTTCTACCTGAAGTAGTCTGAGAAATGGTACTTCTTCTCAATGATATTACACTTAAAAACTTTTCAGGTGGAATTACTGTAACCAAGCTCATACATGCTCGAATGCTTGATTCTTTGTTGGGGCAGTCAAAATCTATAATTTTGATCCCAACAAACATGGACAGTCTGATTGATTCAGACAAATCAAACTTTCAAATCAATAAGACTTGTAGACTCAGATTGAGGACATATTTTTAAATTTCCAAGCTTAGTGCAGCTTCTCTTTCAATTTTTTAAAATATTTTAAACTCAATTTGCTGCATCCATTCTACTCTTGTTTTTTATTAGATAAGAAGGAAGGGCTCTAATCCCATACCAAAAACCATATCCACAAAAAAACTAACTGGAAGCCACCAGCCATTAAGCATAGTCTTTAAAACATACTGCAAAATCATACTAAAACCATCATAAGCTAAACCGGTCTAAGACTTAAACTCTTTTTAATCTAATAAAAATCTTAGATTAAAACACAATTATAAAATCTAAATCTTTTCACTCTTGCTTTTGTTTTTGTGTAACTAGCTAACTCTTAAACACAATTATAAAATCTAAATGGATAGGGAAAATTCTCAAAAAAATGAAATCCGAGAACTACAGTACAGCACCTCAAAGCAGTTGTGACCCCACCACTACAATGATGACTGTAGAATCACTATAATGAACTGTTGTGGAAGCAAAGTTGAAACATTATTCTGTCAGGCAATTGGAGTTTCACAAAATTTTCCTCTACATTATAGTAGCAACCATGATAATTCAAATCATGATAGTACCAATATAGTTTATTATAGCAAAATTTTGAACTCCTCTTTTTAAAATGACATCCTTCAATTTAGACCATCTTAATCTTATCGTCAAGGGCCAATTTTAGCTTTACTTTTAGTTTCAATACTAAGTTTGGTGTGTTTACTTTTTCTTAATTAATTGAATTCATTTATTTCCTTTCTCCATGTAATGCTTCAGTGCATATATTTTGATTCGGACCAAAAGTAGACATTACAATTAATATGTTTTGCTCCCAGCTGTCCAACAGTAAAAAAATCATCTATAAATATGCCTGTCTATTTACTTAAAATTACTCACATTTACCACAGATTGAAAGTCGGGTTAATATTTACCACAGATTTAAAGGTGCCACTAGCTTTCCCTGCTGTTGTTGAATACCACTACTAAATTTCAGGTACCCTTTCACACTTGTAAATTGCATTGGTTTTAAGTCATTTCTATATTTCTTGCCATAGTCTGTAGGTTGGATTGATTTACAATCTGATTTTTGTTCCAGAAGCACCTGAATAGCATCAAAATGTTAGAGCTGGCATAAATAGCATCTATAACTAACCAATTAACTTATGTTTTCTTATTCATTCCTGCTTGGATTGTCATTCCGATATCACTCTTCCTCTGGCCATTCTTGGTGCCTTCCATCAATCACTTGCTCTGCTACTGATGGATTTGGATCTTATGCTCCCACTCAAGCAACAGGACGAATGCTTGTTTTGTTTTACCTACCTTTGCATTTAAAACATCTCCTCATTTAGCACCCCTTAATCATTTATTCACTATCTCTGGTGTAATATAAACTCCCATAAAGTTTAAATTTGTTTCGAAAATACAACACAAAAAGCATGAACTCAAACACAATAACTTCATCTATCCCTATAATTAGCAGGTATGCAGCTGTAGAACATGATAGCAAGTGCTGAACTTAGTATGAAGCCAGTCTGACCAATAAATCTCCTAACAATAAACAATGTTTATGCATACCCAGCAGTACACTGTATAGTATTGAGTAAACTAAAAAAACAAGCAGCAACAGTCCTCTGTTTTCCTTCCTGCAGTATTAAATTTATGAGTCCTGCAGCAACCCAGATATTTCTATATGAAAATGTATGTTAGGAATATTACAAATTCCAATTCAGATAGAAATGACTTATTTCTGTTCTTAACTTAAGAGTTCTGCTGAATTCATGAAGCTATGGGCTCTGCATTACCTACAGTTAATCTTTGCACAACCTGCCAACCCTGGTGTAATGCCAATTATCCCTGCATTCATGCGTGGTGACCTGATGTAATGCCAATTATCCCTCTATTATTTTTTTTATTAGCCTTCACTCCAAGCTGCTCACATTAAGTTTTGTTGTTTTCCTGATGTAATGCCAATTATCCCTCTATTCTTTTATTTATTAGCCTTTACTCCAAGCTGCTCACATTAAGTTTTGTTGTTTTCCTCTTATTTGATCTACCAACTGTTACATGTTGCTGCTGTTATTTTCACTGTTACATGTTGCTGTGTTATTTTCTGCCATGCAAACATTTGGTGGGCCACAAAGGAAATCCCACGTCCAAGTCCTTCACATGTTTTGCATGAAATATGTTGCACTGGCAGCGTTCCACATGACATTTAGGTGTTTGTTACATTTGTAAGTTTACAATTAATCGAACTTTGTTACAAGTATTAAATGCGAGTATGGTCCACCGGTTATACAATCAGGGCCTCAAAATGTATTATCTAATTGTAATCAAAGGACTTTTGCTCTTCATTCAAGTAAATAATCTCAAAGTGAAACATGGCCAAATGGTTTATTCGACACCTACATGATGACTAAGAATAGCAGGAAACTATTATGGTTGAATCCACAACATTTTTTAGAAATCTGTGAGACCCATCTTTTCAGTACCAGAGATTATATGATTTATGTCATGATCTGCATAGACAGTTTTGATTTTGACTATTTTGATATCATGGTTTCTAGCTTTGACATACTGATCTTATCATAGACACAATACACTTATATGTGTATGTTGATCTTTATTGATATGAGTTTTGTAATGCTATGCAGTTAATTGAATTAATCTGATGATTTTGTTATTATTATGCTATGAGCATATGATAATGCGATTAGACAGATTTGTGGATTTCAGATGTAGTGCAATTATGATTTATCTTGTTTGAATTGATTTTGTTCATAATATGATAATTGTGCCATGAGGTGAATAAATGCGATGAGCTGCTTAGTTCTTTAAAATGCTTTTGCATAGATATCATGTTGCAATCTCATGCTTTGTTTTATTATGATGATGGATTAACGTGCGCAGTTGAGTGCGCAAGATAGCCATGACTAGTGGATTTGGGGAACACCAATGTGACATATGTCGTGATGGTTCATGATGTGTTATTTTAGTGTTGTGTTGTATCATTAAGATAAATTTATGGGGATGACATTTGGTATTAGAGCTAGGTTTTTCAAACACTAGGATCATTGGGACGATATGGAACAAAAAAACTAATTAGATTAAAACTTTGGTATGTATAAGATGCCTCGTAGAGCAAGGAGAGGAGCTCCAAGTGGAGCTCGTGGACATGAGGTTCCACTAGAGTCACATCACACGGAGGGTGTTCACCAACGAGAGCAGCCAGAGTTGGGACCGCAAATATTGCAAGCACTATAGAATCTGATAGGAGTTATTGAGCAGAGACTACCAACAGCAGAGGTACCGCATGTTGAGGAACCAAAGGTTGAGGCCTTGTGCGTAGAGGAGCCTAAGGGTGGGGAGCATAATGCAAGGTCTCGTGAGCGCAACAAGAGTCTCGTAGTTCATTTGGGGCACAAGAATGGGAGTCAGAGGAGGAGTCCTTAGATATTCCACCACCGCTTGAGGCACCGAGGGTTTTATAGAGTTTAGGAGATCAACTCTATGATCTGTTTCGTCTTAAGCTACCAGAGTTCACAAGATCCACCAGTGGGTTGGAGGTAGAGTCATGGCTACTTAGTCTTGACAAATACTTTGGGTTGCAACCATATGGGAGCAACCTTAAGGCTAGGGTGACTATTCACTTGTTGAGATAGACCGCTTCTACTTGGTGGCACCAAGAGGAGTGGAAGTACCACTTATCCATGGACACGATCACTTGGGATACCTTCTTAGAGCGCTTCAGAGCATTTCAGTCAAAGGCATATTAATGAGTTCCACAATCTGCAGTAGAGGGGTCTCACAGTGGCTCAATATGAGAGTCAATTTCTTGAGTTTTTGCAGTATGTGGACTATATCCAGGACGAGAAGTTGCTCGTCAACCGATTCATCAAGGACTTGAACCCCAACATTTTAAGACCTGTGTGGATGGACAATCCTACAGACCTTAGGTTCATCGTGGAGAAGGAATACATAGTAGGGCACATGAGTCTTGTGAGTGGTTTCAAAACCGCAACTAGGGCCAGTAGGAGCACAACTCTCATAGACCACCCCCTCCAACAAAAGGGGGGTTTAGACCTAAATTTGTGACTCCTAGGCTACAATAGTCATAGCATCAAACACTGAGATCTAGACCGTAGTAGGGTGCACAAGGTGGATCTCCCAGGACATGGCACATACAAAACCCACGCAAAGATCAGAGACCCTAGGGTCAGCAGGCAACTCCCTCGATCCCAGTAGTCATTCAATGGAGGACATAATGGTTTTGGGACGTTTGGATCTCCTTAGTTCAGTAGGACCCAACCAGCACAGGGACAGACGAGAGGACCTTGTTATGTTTGTGGTAGTGCAGGTCATTTAGCCAAAGTGTCCACAAGTTTTGTAGTAGGAGGACCTCGTCCTATAGCCTTAGAGCTAACAATTGGAGATGTGGGAAAATCCCATAGGGTTTTTGCGGCGGTCGAAAACCGCCAGACTGAGCATCAAGCCACTATTAGTGAGGCTATAGGTATGATTGAGGGCATATCAATTAGTGTATTATTTGATTCAGGAGCATTGGATTCTTTTATTTCCCTAGCTATAGTGGATCATTGCAGGCTAGTGGTTTTTAGGCAAGAGGATAAGTGGGAGGTAGAGTTAACTTCAGGGGCCAAGGTGGCCATTGATTCAATGGTTCATGGTTGTCAATTGTCTATTGGGGCTATTACCACCATGGTGGATTTACTTGTTACTCCTTTGGGATCCTACAACATAGTGTTGGGTATGGATAGCTTGATGCACATCAACCTAAGATCGATTGTCACTGCAAGACTATTGAGTGTGCGGATGATCATGGTATATCAGTGATGATTTTAGGAATACATAGGCCCATTTCTCTCTGAATGATATCAATTATGCAACTAAAGCAATGCATGAGGAGAGGATGTCAGTTGTTTTCCATCACCATTAGCGATAAATCTGAGGATTTGACAGAGGTGTCATTAGATGATCATCCTTTTCTCAAGGAGTTTGCAGATGTGTTCCTATCAGAGTTACCATGGATGCCTCCCTATAGAGAGGTGGACTTCCACATTGATCTAGTTCAAGGAGCTCAACCGGTTTCAAGGGCAGCATACAGGATGACTACACAGGAGCTCAATGAGCTCAAGATTCAGTTAGAGGTTCTTTTATATAAGGGGCACATTTGACCCAGCGTTTGACCTTCGGGCACACCTATCATCTTCATCAAGAAGGATGGGTCCCTTCGTCTTTGCATAGGCAGTTGAACAAATTGGCAATTAAGAACCGCTATCACTTGCCTAGGATTGATGACTTGTTTGATCAGATGAGGGGATCCAAGCTATTCTCCAAGATTGATCTAAGTCCGAGTACCATCAGTTGAAGATTTTGGAGGCATATTTCCACAAGACAGCATTCAAGACTTGTTATCAACACTATGAGTTTACAATGGTGCCATTTGGGTTGATGAATTCCCCCATAGTGTTCATGAGTTTGATGAATGTGGTATTTTGCACCTTCCTGGACAGATTCATGTTGATATTTTTTTATGACATTTTGATTTACTCACAGATAGTAGAGGAACATAAGGAGCACTTGAGACGGGTTTTACAGTATTTGAGACGACATTAGCTTCACACCAATTTGGCTAAGTGCTCATTCTTTTAGACAGAGGTCCAGTATTTGGGTCATATCATTTCAAGCGATGGTATCTTAGTAGATCCATAGAAGATTAGTGCCATTATGGATTGGCCAGTGCCCACTAGTGTTACAGAGGTCAGGAGCTTTATGGGGCTAGCTAGCTACTACTATCGTTTTTTGGAGGATTTCTCTAGGATAGCACATCCCATTACTTCCCTTTAGCGAAAAGGGAAGAGGTTTGAGTGGATAGAGCAATGTGAATGGCATTCAGACTCTCAAGAAGCATCTCACAAGTGCTCCCATTCTAGCAGTACCTGATCCGACATTAGATTTTATGGTTTGTATGGATGCACCATTGGATGGTATTGGAGCAGTACTTATGCAGGAGGGTCAAGTGATCATGTATGACTTGCAAAAACTCAAGGCTCATGAGATAAAATACCCCACACATGATTTGGAGCTTGCAGTGGTAGTTAATGCTCTCACAAGATAGAGACATTTCCTTCTTGGGCACCATTTTGAGCTTCATTTCAATCATTGCAATTTGCAATATATTTTCTTGCAGCCGAACTTGAATGCTCGAAAGAGACATGTTGGATGGAGTTCTTATGTGAGTACCACTTTGACGTACATTACATCAAAGGGAAGGAGAATGTAGTAGCTGATGCATTGAGCAGGTGACGACACGAGGTGATGGCGATGACAGTGGGTACAGACCTAAGGACTCACATTCTACAACAGTTGCTAGAGAATGATTGGTTTTGTGAGGCTTAGAGTGAGTTACAGTCTTAGCAGTTCCTTAAGGGAAAGTATACAGGGTACACCTTGGATTCGAATGGATTATTACGTCATAGAGGGTGTATATATGTTCCTTAGATTAGGAATCTATAGACAGTTATTTTGATAGAGGAACACAGAGCTCCATATGCAGTGCATCCAAGGGTGAAGAAGATGCACGCAGATCTTTGCCAATTGTATCATTGGGTAGGGATGTGTAGAGACATTGCGGAGTTTGTTGCTTGGTGACTTGAGTGTCAGAGAGTCAAGGCCAAGCACTAGCACCCACATGACTTCTTTACCCTCATGAGATTCCAGAGTTGAAATGGGACACCATTTCCATGGATTTTATTGTTGGTCTACCTTTGTCATCATGTCAACATGATTTCATTATGGTAACGATTGACAAGTTGACCAAGGTGGCCCTCTTCTCTTCGGTATGGACTACATACATTGTAATGACCCCTTTCTAGTGAAAGTACTTGACCTAAAACTTGGCTTCAAAATGTTTCTTACCAAAACATTAGAAACATTAGAGATCAATAAATTTGAGTGGTAACGTCTAATAAGATTAAAGTTGATATAAATATTTTAATCTTGTCAAAGGATTGTGCATTTCCTCCTTGTCACCCACTATGAATAATCCCTTATAATACAATTCCTAAGCACAAACACCTTTCAAGATCTCATAGACGGATTACCCTTCAACATCATAGTAAACGAATAGAGTCATTTTTACTTACAAGGCTCAATGTTTGCTACAAGCATCACTATTGAATAATTGTAAATAATATATGTTTATTCTATATAATCACACCCTTATTTATATCAATTGATATCTATACAAATATATATAATTAATTATCTATATTGATTGATATTCCCACATCAATTATTCTACTTATATTTATTGGTACTCACATATACATTTATTATTCTACTCTCATCTCCCTCAGAAATATACATATATAGGTATATCAACATATACTTACTCTTTCATATTATTCCTTTAGAGCTAATCTATATATAGTACGTTATCAAACTTAGCATTCATTCATTCTTAGTTTTATATTATCTGAATTTACTAATCAATAAACATATATTTGTATTGGATGTTATTTATTCCTATTTTCATTTTATCTGAGTTAGTAAATCAACACTTTGTAAATCACATATTGTTTGTTTAGATAGCCATTACTCAATTCTGAGTTACTGAAAGGAGACTCCACTTACCCCAAACTTACCTTATATACATATATATATACCTTGCTTCTGCCTTGCGTCAGATTTAGGAGATTGTTTCTGACAGAGTATATTCCTCTTTATTTCTCCAGTCACGATTTCCTTCTTCAGAATATATATTGCTTATTTCCTCAGCCCCGATGGTAATCTTTTGTTCTTCCAGCCATGATTCTTTATTCTCCATCCCCGATCATTTTCTCTCTTTTTTTTGGCTTGGAATAATTCTCATTAAATATCCATCTTATTAGAAAGGGTCGCGTCTTTAACCAACAAACTTCCCTTGGTTGAAACGCTGCTTTCTCTTGGAATCGTTGATTATACTATTAGCTGCATTTTACTAATGTTTAGGGAAGCGGAACTTTTAAGGGGCATTGTTTATATTTAAAGGATAATGATTATGCCAATATAAACAATGGTTTATATTTATAAGAATATTTGAATAAGATCTACAACAGATCTCGATAATGATCTGTATTTATTTTTATGAGAGTACATTATGTTGATTATTATAATTTTCAATTATATTTTATTTATTATTTATAATTTCCTAGAATATAAGTTAGCATCATGTGTTTATAAATATATTTATAAACTGGATTTATTATAAACTTATTTATTTATTTATACTATATTCATAATTATTATAGTAATAACTAAATATTCCTTTTTTTACATTGTTGCATTTATATTCTAATATTTATTGTTTTTTTAAGAATTTATATTTCAGTGCTTAGCAATTTCAATGTTCTGATTCGAGGACATGACATACATAGCACCAGCAATAGTGAGGGTATTCTTAGATGACACTGTCAGATTGCATGGGATTCCTTGCAGGATCATATCAGATAGGGATTCAGTATTTACCTCAACCTTTTGGCAAGCACTATAGCAGGCTTTAGGTACTCAGTTCAATTTCAGTACTACGAATCATCCTAAGACAAATGGACAAACAGGGAGGATTAATTAGGTACTAGAGGATATGCTACGTATGTATGTGATGGATCATCAGTCTAGATGGGAGGAGTACCTTTACTTGGTTGAGTTTTCCTACAGAAACCATCACCATAGTTCTTTAGGTATGGCACCTTATTAGGCGTTGTACAACAGACATTGCAAGACACCATTGAGTTGGGATAGGATTGAGGACAACGTGGCTATTGGTCCAAAGTTGTTACAAGATATGGACTGATAGGTAGTTCTGATCAGACAGTGGTTACAAGAGGCTCAAGATTGACAGAAGATGTATGCAAATGCTAAGAGGTCAAATCGGAGCTTTATAGTGGGTGATTGAGTATTCTTGAGAATGCGGCCTCCTAAGAGTCCAATCCATTATGGAAAGGGCTTTAAGCTAGCACCTCAGTCTAGCCTTGCCACCTAGCTTGTTGTGTATCCACAATGTTTATCATATTTTTGTTACATTATGTGCATGATTTGTCTCATGTTTTGGATTGGGATGCCTTACAAGTGAAGTCAGACGGCCAATTGGTGCTAGGTCCCATTCGCATATTGGGTCGTCGGACGTTGGCCCTTCGGGGGCGAGATTTGGACCAAGTGAGGGTCCAGTGGGACATATATGATGAGGTTGCCGCTACCTGGGAGGACGCATCACGGATGAGGACATTATACCCTCACCTCTTTGAGGATTTCTAGGAGGAAGTCGAACCCTGGGGGGGGGGGGGGATGTGAGACCCATCTTTTCAATACCAGGGATTATATGATTTATGTCATGATCTGCATAGACAGTTTTGATTTTGACTATTTTGGTATCATAGATTCTAGCTTTGACATACTAATGTTATCATAGACACAATACACTTCTACATGTATGTTGATCTTTCTCGATATGGGTTTATGATGCTATGTAGTTAATTGAATTAATCTGATGATTTTGTTATTATTATCCTATGAGCATATGATAATGTGATTAGATGGATTTGTGGATATCGCATGGAGTGCAATTATGATTTATCTTGTTTGAATTGATTTTGTTAATAATATGATAATTATGCCATGAGGTGAATAAATGTGATGAGCTGCTTAGTTCTTTAAAATGCTTCTACATAGATATCATGTTGCAATCTCATGCTCTCATGCTTTGTTTTATTATGATGATGGATTAACATTTGCAGTTGAGTGTGCAGGATAGCCATGACCAATGGACTTGGGGAACACCAAGGTGATATATGTCGTGATGTTTCCTGATGTGTTATTTTAGTTTGTGTTGCATCCTTAGGATAAATTTATGGGGCATGACAAAATCAAAATGTGAGGAAGAAGACCTCTCACTCTTTTTCCTAGGAGTGTTGAAGTGCTTCAGGTTCTCAATTTCTTTATTTTTCCTTATCTTAATAGATGGATTTTCTATTTAACTTACCTAAGTAATATTCTCAGATTTGGCTTGAAATGCTTAAATAGTATTCATTAGCTTTACCTCAATTCTGTGAAATACACAATTGCATTGTCTTAACCTGTTATTGTTTGTTGCATTATGTGTTAACATGCAGGCTAATGTATTTATGCCTCCTTTTCCTTGAGAATCTAGGAAATTTGTAACAATGTTGATTGTTGTGCAATAGAAACAATCAGTCACTGCTTGTGTAAATGATCCTACTGTGCTGCTTCCTGCCTCTGCAAAATGCTTTGTGTCTCACAACTTTGTTGGATTTTCGATTTTGTCAAAATTTATGATTGTAGGAGACACTTGAAAGTTCTGCCCTTAAATCTCTACCATATATTTCCAATGTCTTTGAAGGCATTTAAAGACATTATTTTGATGGTACGAAGGAAGTATCATTTACTGTGCTGCCTTCTGCCACTGAAAAATGCATTGTATCTCCCAACTTTGTTGGATTTTCGATTTTGTCAAAATTTATGATTGTAGGAGACACCTGAAAGTTCTGCCCTTAAATCTCTACCATATATTTTCAATGTCTTTGAAGGCATTTAAAGACATTATTTTGATGGTATGAAGGAAGTTGACTTATAATGCATTAAACGGAGATGATGGTCAGAGTTGATTTCTATTAGTATTTAATAGTAAATTTGAATTCATTAACTCTATCATTTCCCAAATTCTTAATTCCGAGCAATTCTGGAATTGTGGAATTGTTTTGTGAACACAATTTTCTGGTCTAATGTATGGACTCATCCTGTTGTAGATGCACTATTGTGTTAGATTGGAATTTTTCTAAACAAAGATAAGTTGTTGTAAAACCTTTTATGGGAGTACCAATGATATTTTGGTGTAATGGATGGATTATGGATTCGTCCTGTTGCAGATGCACTATTGGGTTAGATTGGAATTTTTCTACACATAGATTAGTTGTACTACCTATTGTAAGATCTGTTTTAGTAGTACCAATTAAATAGTGTAGTTTCACCACTTATGACTTTTTGAATTCTGAAAAATGCAATATAGCTCGTTTGAGTCCCCTTTCTGAGTGGGCTATATTTTATATGGTTCTTTTTTGGGTAGAAATGGTTATAAATATGAAGATATTTTGGTAGCAGTTCTAAATACCCAAATGAGAAGTTACAATTTGATGATTGATGGCCGGATATTTTGTCATGTCCTCAATTTGATCCAAAGAATTTATTGAGGTGCATTTTGAATTTTCCCAAGCAATCCATTATCACCATTGGATTCCTTATATTTTTGTGGTCAGGAGAAAAATAGCATATAGTTTATTTGAAGACAAATCAGCCTTGGGCGAATCATTTCGGGCAATTATAAGGGCTTCGGAGAAAAGGAAAGATCATTTAATAATATATTTTGGAGTTGAATATTATTCCTCAAGTTAGGCACTCAATCGGGGAGGAAAAATGAAGAATTAAATAATAATTTTAGCCCCAAGGCTAGTCGTCCCAAATAGGAAGGGTTTGGTGGTCATTAAACATTTAAAAATTGTATTTTTAACACCAATTTTGAGGGGTGTTCAAGGCTGGCCGACCTGCATTATGAAAAGGCATGAGACTCATATAAATACAAGTTACTTATTGGCATTTAGGGATCATTCAAGCTGGATATCATTTACAGACCTGCGAATTAGGAGCAGACCTGCACTTCTTAGGACGAAAACCCTAAGGAGGGATTACTTGGTTGGACGAAAACCCAACTAGGTATAGAGAGGAGTTCATCACGGATCTCCACTTAGGCATCAACGTCATAGGAACAGAATTCTTATTCAGATTAAGAGATAAGTTTTAGGATTACTATCTGTTATTTCCTTTGCATTTTCAGTCAAACAGTAATATACTTTCAGACCTATGGTTTAGTGGATGTGAGGGCTGTCACACCCTTATGAACATGAGTGAATTTGCTTTCAATGCTTGATATGTTATGTGATATTCATGCTATCATCTGCTGGGCGAAATTGCATATTTAGGGCAGAAGTATATGGTTGTATTCTCAGATTTATAGCAGACATATTATTCTGAAAATCAGAACTGTAGGTGTTATGTTATTGGCCAAGCCTGGATATTCATTGCTATATTGAATCATAGATTGGAAGTCTTGATTTATTGGCATTTTACTTGAGTATATTCATATTTTGAGTTGCAAATCAGATTTCAATCAGAACTAGGGTTTGATGGCTAACATTTTAGGGAAAATCAGTTAATGCCCCAACTTGGGAATATTATAGTGGTATCGGAGCTATGATTCTGCCAGCCAGTGGGTTTACATGTTAAAAAGAAATCATGGATTATGCATGGGAAGCACTCAGAAAACGGGAAGCAGAAGAAGAAAAAGAAGATTTGGGCCTAAGGCTTTGTCGATTAGGGGAACAACTTAAACGCCCATCTCAAGCAAAATACGCACTTCATGGAACCTTGAAGGAATTGGAGACTTGCCTAAGGAGGATAGATCAAGCACCATCTCAATGGATACAAATAGCAATGACCTCAACAGTGAATTACTTGCCCAAATCCATATTGATGGATCATGAGGATGAAGAGGTGAGATTGTTGGTTGCTAGTTGTTTGAGTGAGATTACAAGGATTAAAGCTCCGAAGGTACCCTATGAAGACGACATAATGAAGGAGGTTCTAGAACTTATCATAGAGAATTTTTGTGAGGACCAAGGTACTTCACTTGATATGAGGATTCAAATGATGGAGGTAATGACAAAAATCAAATTTTCCTGTATTTTGGTAGATCTAGAGTGTGATGCACTTATTGAGCAAATGCTTCATCAAGCGAATTAAGGATTATGATGAAGAAGTCTCCTCTTATATGCAAACTATTATGATCCAAATCATGGAGAAGTATGATACTATTCCCCAAGATCTTGTATCCATGTTGCTAATGTTGAAAGGATAAAATATATCTACAGCTTCTTTTGAGTTGATCAACAAGGTGTTCAAACAATTCAAGGAGAAGTTGAGAACTTTCATGGACAAAGAGACTAGTAGCACCAAAGTACCAACATCCGAAGGACAGTCTTATGAGGAAGGACAAGTGGATAGGTATGAAGATCTTGAAGTTGTAATTTTGAATTAGGATTCTTCATCTATACATGATTGTAAGGTGGAGGAACAAACAGTCACCACTAGGAGCTATGATGATTCTGAGGTTTTGATTTTGAGCTATGATTCTTCATCTACACATGCTTTCGAGATAGAAGAGTATCCTACGGATAAGGAAGAAACTTGCCCCATCAAGACACGAGAGTTACTTGATGACACTTTCGAATGCTATTTGGAGACCCAAGACAAAGAAGAACAGAAGGACATCACTATAAGGTACAATGATTCTAAGTTTATGGATGATTCTAACCTTGAGATAGAAGAATGTCATGAGGATGATATAGAGAAGATTTTCCATGTTGAGAAACAAGAAGGGATACCAAACCAATCATATTGGGTTCACATCAAGGAGGTATGAGTTCATTAGATGCTCTTTCATTGCCTTTGCATCATGGTTTGGATATGTTGGAAACGGAAGTTGCCTATGCACATGATGATGAGCCTAGAAAGTTGGGTAAGATTGAGTTGGCATTGCGTGGTTTTAAGGAAGATGAGGATCTCATAATTGTGAAGGATTGTGTGATTGAAGATTCGACACATTACTTCGATGGTGATCCTCCAACAGGGCACTATGATCATACATCCACATAGGAGAGCCTTACAGTTTGGAAGGAACAAGTAGGGAAGGTGCATGGGAACATTGGAGCTGAATACTATACTCATTATGACTCCCCCTTGATTGAGTATGATGAGTATCATGAGGACAAAACTAAGGAGGAAACTAAGTTGGAGAGACATGAAGAAGAGGCACATTTAGAGACCTGGCATGAGAGCATGAGTGCACATCCATTGGAAATTCAACTTAAGGTCAACAAAGGTCTAATTGGGAAAAGTCTACATCACCTTGAGTATATTCCTAAGTTGATAGCGACTTTGTGTTGGAAGATTTTAGACAGACATGATGACTTTGATGAACTACATGAGTTGAAGGATGCTTGGATGGTAGTTAAGTCTAACTACCTACATATACTAGCAGATAGAGATTATCTTCTCACCTTGGGTAAGATGTATTATGATGCTATGAGAGATAGAGGAGATGAGATAGATGAGCATTGTGATGGGTTGAGCACGACACAATCTTCTATACACACAGCAGGGTACCAACTTCTTATAGAGACTGCATCCATAGAAAGTGGTAACATGAAGATGATCCAAGGAGATACCTGTTGTGACCTTTCCACACATCACCCCATTCAAAATAGGGACCCCCTAATTTTTGCTTTGTTTGGGTCTTTTGGATTGATTTTGGTTGTTTTTCCTTTTGTCTCTCTCTCTCTCTCCCTTGTTTTGTCTGTCTTTCCTGGGATGTGCCAATCTGAATTGAAATTTTGGCTTAAGTCTGAGAAATTAGGGTTTGCTTTCTTCATGCCAAGTTGAGGTTGATTTGAGTTGGCTAATTGAATTATGACTCTTACATCATGTTTAAAATACTTCAAGCAATCTGCCTGCGAATTTTGAGTTGAATCTGACAACTTGCTATTTTTAGCAATCCTGACTCTTGGGGCTAAATTTTACAGTTTGCATGTATGAGTTTCCAATGCATGTCTGGATATTCTTTGTGGGTTTTTCAAGACCTTCACGATGATATAACATGCAAGATAGGACGATGACTTTCAGCAGTCTTGACTTTGGAGGCTATTTCTAGGGTTTGCATGTTGGAGTCTTCAACACATGTCTGGATATTCCTTGTGGGTTTTTCAAGAGCTTCGCAGTGATGTAACATGCAAACTAGGATCAGGAACTTCTTGCAAAGCTATCTTTGAGAGCAAATTTTAGGGTTTGCATGCAGGACTTTTCAGTGCATGTTAACATATTCTTCATGGGTTTTTCAAGAGCTTCGCAACGAGGTAACATGCAAGCAGAGTTGATCACTTTTCAGGAACTTGCTATTTCTAGCCAATGCTCACATGTTGACAACTTTATTGGATTTTTTCTGGGTTTTTTGAGATCCCTCGGGCAGTGTGACATGCAAATTCATCCGGCAGTTGGTTGGCCACTTTCTAGGAACTTACTATTTTTAGCAGGATCACTCTAGCAGCCACCCAACATTTTAGTATTCAGAACAGAGTGACATGCAACAGAAATGGGATCAAATGAGATCATTTGAGTGACATGCAAGTCAGATTAGGGTTTCCAGCTTTGGAACCCAAAAAGAAGGGTCAAACGCAAGAATCTCTTAAAACTGATGTATCCCGCTGTGATCAGCATCTCTCAAGGAATCCACTGGTAAAATTTGAAGGCAATCTGAGCACTTAATATTTATAGTAAGTCACTTTTGGGGCAGGCTATAAATAGTAGGTCAACGCGAGGTGCCGGTGTGAACAAGTCAGTCAACCCACGAGGACCCCATGGAGCAAATTTCACGTTGAGCGGAGTTGAAGAAGCTCTGAAATCAAGCAGTTACTAGAAATAGCAAGTCACCTCCAGAAACAAGCTATAAATAGCAGGTCGACACAAGATGGCAGTGTGAACAGGTCAATTAGACCATAGGGATCCTGTGGCGCAAATTTCAAATCAATCCAAGTTGCAGAAGTATGAGAACCAGGGGGCTTACTAAAAATAGAAAGCAGGGCAAGCAAGCTTGGAAAATAAGCTAAGGCAAGAGGAAATTCTTCCTCAACCCCTGATATGCGCCCAAGGTGATGAGGGATAAGAGAAAAGTTTTTAAGTTTTCAAAAATCCTCCATGACCCCTAAAATGCGCCCATGCTCAGTGAGGGAGGTTGAAAATATTCTAAGGAAATGAAATTTCCTACCTAGCTCCCTAAATTCGCCCTTGCTAGGATGAAGTTGAGAAATTGTTTCTAAGGGCGTTGGAAATTCCTCCTAGACCCCTAATATGCGCCTTGTATGGAGGAGGCCAAGAAAAGGTTTCTAAGGCGTTGCAAATTCTTACTGACCCCTCCAAATGTTCCCTCAAGAGGTTGGAGTTTGGAAAAGGTTTCTAAGGCAAGAGAAGTTCTTCCTCACACCCTCATATGCACCCAACATGAAGTGAGCCCTTCAAAAAAAAAATTAAGTGTTAAAAACTTCCTGTTACCCCCCTAAAATGCGCCAATCCTAAAGAGAGGCATGGAAAAAATTTTAAGTGTTTAAAAATTCCTGTAGATACCCCCAAATGCGCCCTCATCAAGGAAGTGTGGAAATTTTTTTAAGTGTCAAAAAAATTCTTGTAGACTACCCTAAATGCGCCCAAATTCAAGTTAGCTAGAGGCATGAAATTTTTCTAAGTATGAAAACTGTCTAGAGGAGGCCAGATACGCCTAAGGTTGTGAAGAGAGAGGGTGGCTTGAAAATATTTCCAAGTGTTTGAAATGGAAACTACGCCCTCCAAATGTGCCCAAATGCACTAGGAAAAAGATGAAAATTGTTGAAAATTCCTCCTCTATACTTGAAATGCGCCCATCTTGGCCTAGAAAACGACAAAACTTGTTAAGTTTTCCTCCTCAACATGTCAAATGAACCCAAGTTAGAAACATGAAGGAGAAATTTCCAAGGCATAGAAAATGGCATGACACCCCTTCATTTGCACCCAAGGAAGAGATAGGCTAAAAATGCCTACAAAGAAGTTTGATTGTTTTCTAAGTAAGGAAAAAGGACATCTTCAAGTGCGCCTAGCACAGGGAGAAGTAAGAATAAAATTTGGTGATGAAATATTTTATTTCTAAGGTATTAAATGCAAAAATTAAATGTACCCCTTCGTATTGATACACATGAATTTTGCATTTTCTGAGGGAAATTTTCTTCTAGGTATTGAATATCTTCAACGAAGAGATGATTTTGAAGTTTTCCACACCTCACTGGACATTTTAAAGTGGGGATTTTCACTACGCGCCCGGATGATGAAATTTTCTAGGCAAACAAAGTAAAGATTTTCTAAGGAATAAAGTATTAAAACACCTAAGTCTGTTGAAATGAAAGATAAATTCTAATGAGGTGAAATACTCTAAGGCACGAAGAATTTGAAGATGAAGTGAAACTTAAACATCAAACTTTCAAGTACGTCCTCAAGGTGGAGAAATTTCTAAGGCACAAACTCCAAACACAAGTCTCTAAATGTGCCCGTGATGAAAAGTTATGAAGAAAGAAAAAGTTGTGCTATGGTGAACTTTATCCACAGATTGACCTTGGAAATTAGAGCATGGAGATTAGGTAAGTGAAGTGATTTTTTTATTATAAGTGTTTTGATGCTCTTCCTTTTATTTGTTTTGCAGGGTGAACACCAGGGCTAAAGCATGATGACTTGAGACGATGGAGTAAATACTCCAAGACAACATTACAACTTTGAAAGAAGAAAAGTTGCATGTTGGAAGAAATGGCTAAGTGTTGGAATAACCTAATATGCACTCAATTCGGAGAGGTAGATGGCAAGGAAGAAATGCTCGATTCCAAGATAAGAAAATCCTTCAAGATCAGGGGTGGAGAAATAATCATCCTCATGCAATTCAGAGTTAGAGAATGTCAGTTGAGAAGAAAATCATCATCGAGCAGGAGAAAGAAGTTGTCGCCTTGGAGTCAAATCGAGAACGTGCCTACCATACCTTTTCAAGAAGTTGAAGCCATGATGATCAAACTCATCGAATTTGCAATCGAGAAGAAGAGAACGCGTTTCCAGACAAGAATCTTCTAGAAGGATGGTGGACATTAATTGCTCATTTATTACCCCACTCTTCTTGGTGGCGGTTTTTAGGGTTAGCGTTTATGTGGCTCAATTTGAGCCCTTCATTGTAATTGAATCTAATCCGTCCACTAGATTTGGCCTACTATAAAAGGGGCATCCCCCCTCATTTGTACCTCATTAGATTAGGATCATAGAATAAGAGAGAGACTGATAGTGTAGATTGATAGCGTAGATTGGTAGCACAGTTTGAAGAAGGAAAGTTTTTCCTTTGAAAGCTTTGTAAGAAATTGTTGTGAACACTCTCATAATAAAAAGAGTTTTCATTGATGATGATCTCATCTTTTGTTGTGAGCAGCTAGCAAGATTTCTCCATCCTTCCAATTCAAGTAGAATCTTAAAGTAGAATAAAATTTCATTTCATGCAAGTAGATGCTAGTTGTGGAATGTGGTGTTTAATTTGAGCAAGCTTCACTTATCCATACCACTAGCAAGCTCATTGATGGTGGGTGTGCCTTGTGTGGTCAACTGGAATATCGTGTGCTCATCTTCGATCATGATTTGTATGTTTATATGCGTCGTTGTGATGGTATTTTCATGCTAAGTTATGATTTGAATACCTTTGATTACTCCTTTGAGGATTGCACCAGTTTGGAAGTTGTCTGAAGCGAGGCAAAGCAAAGCTTGGTTGAAGTCTGCGAGAATTGATCACCCTATCCCACACTTTAGAGTAGATTAAAGCCTTCTTATCCCTGCAACCATTTAAATTCAGTACTTTCTGGTTAGTTTAGGAAACAAGAGCTTTATAGACAAAACCTTTCTAGCATTCAAATTCCTTTCTCCGCTGTTGAACAATTTCGTAAGTCCCCTCGTGATACCAACAAATCACATCGAGCCAGCTGAGACTATCCACTACATGAAGGAACCTTGGAGTTGAATGCATGATATTTCTAGCAATCTTAGTATGCAGGAGATTTTGTTGAAGAGAGGATAGAGTAGCCGTTGGTAAACTTTATTTTGTGTTGGTGCGGTAACGAAAAACACATCAACAGAATTGGCGCTAGAAGGAGGGCCTTGAAGAAGGAAAGCAGCCATAACATAAGGGTAGAAAGGGTTTTATAGCAAGTAGTTTATCATGAATCAAGATGGTGCTACCGGATAGAGAGATATCTCTAGTGTTGCAACCAAATTTGGGATTCAACGACGACCAAGAAGACATCCTCTCAGGTTTGAACAATCTCGTGTGGAGAACGAAGAGGAGCTACGCTGAGTATATACAAATTTGCTTTGTGTTGGAGGAAGAAGAAGTAAAGGCTATTAAGATTCAAGTTGCCATTGAAAGAGATTTGCTCAACCAAAAACAGCCACTTGCTCCTGCTCCTACACCTCGCCAATAAGCAGCTACATCCTAGATTGTATTAGCTCGTTCTCACTAGACAAGTTGAAAAGAATTTTGAGGTCCATGCCCAGTTCATCCAAGGACTTTGTGGAGTTAGAACTACCTACTCGAGCAAGGAAGAAGAAAGGAGTTTGATCGAGTGAAGAAACCCAATCAAGCAAAGAAGTTCAATCAAGTGAAGAAATTCCATCAAGTGAAGAGGTTCAGTCAAGTGAAGGAGAAACAAGTGGAGAAGAGAATTCAAGTTTGTTCAGAACTCCACCTAGTGTTTCAAGGTTTGCTCAACCTAGATCAGTTCAAACTACCCCACCAATGATTATTCAGCAACAACAACCAATTCAAGTTATTGTACCTCAACAACAGCCAACCCAAGTTATCATATATCAGCGGCAACAACCATTTCAAGCAATGGCTCAACCAGGAGGTCAACCAGCTCCAAATGGTGCTACATGGTTGGTCACCAACCCGTCTCTGCTAGAGTTTGCTGATTATCATGACATGCCAAAGAATCTTGAGAGGTTTTGCACTAAATTTTATGTCAATGATGTAAATCGCACTGCTGAGGACCACATAAAAAAGTTTGAAGATCATCTACGCAACAGGAAGATTGCATATGCAGAGATGGCTTGTAGACTATTTCCATATTCTTTGGGAGAGGAGGCTCATTTTTGGTTCATTCACCTACCAGTGTGGTCTATAAGATCATGGGAGCAAATGAAGGACGCCTTCATAGGAAAGTTTGGTGTACCTATTACTCCTATAGAATTTTATCATCAGTTTTTAGAAGTCAGAAGGCAGGACAAAGAACCTACCCATGTTGTCAATAATAGGTTCCAAAAGGCTCTCACAAGATTGCATGCTCCCTATGTTATTCCTGACGCTAGGGAGAATTATTATTCAGCTTTGGATCCATTGATAGTGATGTTCGTGAAATCTCACCCCACCCTAGCCAATATGAATCAAGGTTATGCTAAAGCTGTTAAAGTGAGTCAAGGTTTAGGGAAGAATATAACTGGACCCTCATTATATACCATCCTAGCTACGACAAGCAACCAGATGCAAACACTTGGCTCTGCATGGAATCAACAAGTTCCAGCATTGAATCCAATTCCACAACCAACATATCAAGTACACGCACCATCTAATCAATTAGTTCTCCATCCTAGGATGCCTTTGTCCCAGACCCAAGCAATGCAGCCTATTTATCTCTAGAACACAGTACCACCAGTGAAAACTCAAGAGGAGAAAGATGAATTGCAATATGTAATAGAACAAATGAAAAGGCTGTCAACTGAGGTGACTTACCTCAAAAATCAGAATAATTAGATGCAATCAATGTTAAAAATTTATCAAGCACGTCAAGGTGCTAATCGAGGGTACCAAAATAACCCTCCAAACCACCAAGATACACACCAAGGATATAATCACGAAAACAGTCATGGGTATAGGAGTAACAATCAAGGATTTCAAAAGAGGTCTTGGAATACAAGGCCCAACAATGGAGGTGTTCCATCACCGTTGGACAATCTGCCACCTCCAGAGAACTGTCCTACAAAAAGAGTTTATTTGGATGAAGCCGCCATGTCAGGATGGTGTAGATTACACAACACCAATCAACACTTTGAGCTTCAATGCCATGAATTCCAAGTTGCGGCTAATATTTTCAAAGGAGAGGTAAAGAATACAAAAGCTACAGAAAATCCTCCAGCTTCAGGGTATGAGATAGTCCCAGTAACTCGTTATGATTAGGCATTAATCATTGAAGATTTCACTTTTCCACCTAAATTCCAGAGTTACATGCCCCCACCAGTTAATCACAAGTTTCCGCCAGCTTCGGCAAATGGTCCCGTGAGGGCGCAAGAATTTCAAGTTCCTTCAGAGGCTCATGCCACGTATGCATCACTAGATGAGTCTCTTAGTAGAGATGGTTACATTTTTCCGCCTCTCAACAATAGTGTCTTAGTAGAAGGGAGAAGAGAGGTGCAAGCCTTTCAAACAACTAGAGGAGGAGCCCCAAAATTTTATCAGAGGAACTATCACCAGAAGGAACCTCTGACTACATCGTCACCTCCAAATAATTTCACAAATCCATCGCATTCGAACACGAGTAACAATCCTAGTGTACCAAAAGACTCTCTGGAGTATAGACAGCAAAATACTGCACAAAGCAGGAATGGACAACAACCTACTCAGCAAGCTATGCAACAATCTGCTCACTAGGCTGAACACGTGCAGAAGGAAAATCTTGCTAGAGAAGATGTGAAGATACTTAGCTCTTACGTACTAGAATAATTCAAGAGTATGAAAGTTAGTCTTCCCCTGCATGAGTTGATGAAGATCTCAGAGGTCAGAGACATCATTCTAGGAAGTTTGTATGAAATTCCTGTTATAAGGAACACTTCTCAGGAACTACCAAATGCACCGAGGAATCCTCTTATCAACACACAGCCTCGTTCCGCACAGAACACCAATATAGTAGAAGATGCGCCCCAGGTGTATTTCAATGCTTGGATGGCTCAACCATAGTCTTCAACTTTTGTAGGTGTGGTGCAAAATTCTTCAAAAGTTTTAGATAATCCAAAGATGAAGATTGAGAAGAAAGCTCAACCTGGCACTTCCATAGAACAGAGTCAGAATCCAAAGGACGTTGCCCAAGATAATCAAGTTCAATTGAATAAGAAAGATGAAAAGAAGAATGTTTCAGTTGATGAAAGAAAGAAGCCAGTCATGTTCTATCAGGGGAAGGATGAACCAGCCTCATTCCTCGTTTCAATTAGAATTTTTGGAAAATTGTTACATAATTGTCTAATTGATTTCGGTGCATCAAGTAATGTCATGCCCCTGAAGGTGTGTGAAAGGTTGGGTTTGGTCCCACTTCAAACCAACAAGAAGGTGACCCAACTAGACAAGACTGAGGTTCCAATTGTCGGAGAGCTAAACAACATTCACATGCAACTGGCAGCGGATCCAAGAATTCAGAGCTGCATTGATATATCAGTGGTGGACATACCTGATGGTTACAACATGCTGTTAAGCAGAGATTGGTCAAGAAAGTTGAATGGGTATATTGCTACAGACTTCTCCCACATGTGGTTACCATGGAGAGGAGTTCCAAATTAGATTAAGGTTGAAAGCACGCCACAGCTTAGACTGATGATTATAGAATATGGTGAAGATAATGAAATTTTGTTCATGGAAATTTAATTAGGCTCGTACAAGCCCATTAAGCAGGAAGTTCTCATGTTGCAAATTTCAAATGAGGGAAAATTTTTAGAAGACTCATCAGCTTCCACCGAAGTTTTAATTGAAAGTGATACAGGTGAGAGTGAAAATGAAGGTATGTTTGAGAACTTTAGAGATTTTGTATTGAAAAGTGTAAAGAAAGAAGTGTAGATGGTAAAGGAGGCTTCCATCAACAATTTGCTACTCCCTACTTGGTGTCGAATTCATGAGACATTCCATTCGGAGGTCACATGTGCTAGTGCAAAATGGCATTGGAGCAAGTTTCAAAGATGGTTCCACAAGCTTCTCTAGAAGAAGAAAGTCAAGGGGGTTAGTAAGGGAGAAGACTCTTCCACAGAGGAAGTGGTAAAAGATAAGAAAAACAAGCTAGTGGACAAGAACGTTCTAGGAACATGTAATCAAGAGGATGCACATATCCAAACTTCCCACAATACTCAAATAGAAAATCAAGTTTGGACTTTGAGGTTCGATGGATCAAAATCTAAGAAGGGAAATGGAGCTAGGTTTGAGCTCGTCAGCCCAAGAGGAGAAGCATATCTAGGTGCTTACAGACTCCAGTTCTCATGCACCAATAATGTCACAGAATATGAATCATTGGTTCATGGTTTGATCCTCGCAATCCAGAAAGGAGCCAAAACTGTGCATGCATATGGGGACTCAGACATTGTGGTCCATCAAGTGAGGAAGCAGTACGCTTGTCATGACAAGAGACTAAGTCGTTATCGCAATAGAGTTTGGGACTTGTTGATGTGTTTTTCGTGATCGCACCAACGCAGAATAAAGTCGCCAACGGCTACCCTATCCTCTCTTGATCAAAGTATTCCGCACGCTAAGATTGCGAGAGAGTTCGTGCGTTCAACTCCAAGGTTCTTTCAGTGTGAATAGGCTCAGTTGGCTCGATGTGATTTTGCTGGTATTTCAAGGGGACTTACGGAATTGTTTGGCAGCGGAGAAAGGAATTCAAATGCTCGAAAGATTTGTCTATGAAGCGCGGGTTTCCTATTTTAACCAGAAAGTACTGAATTGAAATGGGGTAGGGTTTAGAGAGTCTAAATCTATTCTAAGGCGTGGGATATGGAACTCAACTTCAGCAAACTTCAACTGAACTTCGCTTTGCCTCGCATCGGACAGCTTCCACGGAGTCGGTGCAATCTTCAAAGGAGATGACTAAAGATGTTCAAACCACCACTTGCCATAAAGATACCATCACAACGACGCATACCATTATTCAAACTGTGATTGAAGTTAAGTACATGATATTCCAGTTGACCAGACAAGGCGCATTCACCATCAGCAAATACACTAGTGGTATGGATAGACGAAGTTGCTTAGATCAAACACCACATTCCACAGTTGATATCTACTTGCATGGAATGAAAATTATACTACTTAGAACTATTTTACGCTACCATTTGAATCGGAAGGACAAAGAAACCTTGCTAGCTACTCACAACAAAGACGAAATTCACCATCAATGAAAAACTCTTTTATTGAGAGAGTGTTCACAACAATTTCTTACAAAGTTTTCAAAGGGAAAACTTTCCCTCTTCTTCAAACTACACTATCAATCTATACTAAGCTACTTCTAAGTTTTCCCTCTACTCTAATTCTACTATGATCTTCTCTACTGTCTACTGAGATACAAATGAGGGGGACTCCCCCTTTTATAGTTGGCCAAGTCCAATGGACGGCTCAGATTACAATCGACTAGGTGGCCCAGATTGTGCCACCTCAGCCCTAAACAAGATTTGCCCTAAAAACAGCCATAATGGAGAGTGGGGCAATAAATGAGCCATTAATGGCCACCATCCTTCTAGAAGATTTCGTTTGTAGATGCATTCACACTGTTCTCGATCTTCTTCTTGATGTTGTTCTTCAACTTCTTTGTCACTTGAGCTAACACTTAGCCAATTTCTTGCAACTTTTTCTTCCTCATGTGAAACTCATAACTTTATCTTCCTCCGAAGGTTGTAATATCATTGTGCTTCACCACTTCAAGTCATCGTGCTCTGGCCTCAACATTTCTCTTGCAAAACAAGCAAGGAGAAGAAAATTAGAACATTTCATAGTATAAACTCACCTTACTTACCTGATTTTCACACTTTGATCTTCAAGGGCTCATCGTTTTTCCTTAGCCAACTTCGCGTTCAAATTCTTCATGCCTTAGCCAAATTTCCAACCCATCTTTCATTTTTCCTGGGCATACTTCACTCTGATATTTCATCCAACTCAGACTTGAGAAAAATCCTTTCATCAGGAATTTGATCAAAAATTATCTAGGTGCCCAACTTCAAATTCGTTCGCCGAGGCCTTTTATCTTCAACAACATCATTTATTCCTTGCCTTAGAAAATTTTTCAAACTTTTACTTAGGAAATTTCATTGACCTGGTGCCCATCAAAAATCTTCATCCCGAAGGCTACAGCGAAGCAATGGAAGACTTTAAAATCAACTTCTCATCGAAGATCTTCAATACCCAGAAGAAAATTTTCTTCAGAACGCATTGAACTCATGGGTGCACAACGAACGGGTTCATTTAATTTTTTGAATTTTCCTCCTTGGAAAAATAATTTTTTTTATCAAATTTATCCTGTTCTTCACATCTGTGAACATTTCTTGTTGCTCCGACTTGAAAATATTTTATCCACCCTGTGCAGCTGGCATCATCTAACTTCATCTCTGGAAATTTATCAACAATTGATCCATGCTTCAGGAAACTTCATCACCTTCACCAGACTTAGGCGTAATTTCTAAGGAAGAAAATACTTTGCCTTAGAAAAATTTTAAATCATCTTGAAAAACTTTTTAAAAATTTCGCCCTGGAAAATTTTATATTCAACTCAATCAACTTGCCTGTGAGAAAATTTTATCCATTCATCTCAAAAAAATTTCTTTCAAAACTCATCACGCCCAACATGTTTTATTTTTTTATTATTCCTCATAGGCTTAATATTCCCAATGCCTAACATATTGTTCATCACCACACACACTAGGCGCACATCACACTTCATGAGGAATATTCAATTTGCCTTTGAAAAAAAAAATCCAACACTTAGTACTTTCAACGCCTAGCAACTTTCCATTCAAATTCCTACCACCTTGTCTTCAACGCCTTAGTCATTTTATCTCCTAGCATACTCCAAGGTGGGCGCATTTTTGATGTCATGAGGGATGAAATATTCAACGCCACCCTTGACTCTTCTTCTATTTTTTTTTCTAAACTTAGGCGCATTCTCCATGGTGAGGTGGATTTTAAAATTTGTCCTTTCAACGCCCCTTTGGAATATTTCTACCCATCAACTTTACCCCTTTAGCATGTCTTAGATTCCTTTTGCATGGGCGTATTCAAAGGAGAGAGAAGAATGACTCTTCAACTTCTTTACTTTTGTCTTGACATGCCCTCATTTGGGCACATTTGATGCCTCTAGGAGGATGAAAATATTTGACTTTTTTGACTCTTTCTTGTTAACTCCTCTTGGGCGCATTTTGGGCATGGTGGAGGATGAAAATTGTTGACTACTTTGACTTACTCTCTTTAGGCGCATTTTGCCATGCCCGAAGGATGGGCGCATTTAGGGGGGTGAGGAGGATATTCATACTTAGAATTTTTTCTTGAAGTCATCCACTTTGAGCTGGGCACATTTGGAGGGTGGTGGAGGATGAAATTTGTTGACCTCTTTGACCATTTGCTGCATGGGCGCATTTTGATGGGTGAGGAGGACGAGATTCTTATACTTAGAAAATTTTCAAACATGAGACCTTGAGCTGGGCGCATTTTGCCATAGGAGCAGGATGAACTTTACACTTAGAGAATTTTTCTCTTGTCTCATGCTAGAGTGGGCGCATTTCACCTATGCTGGAGGATATCTTTCAGACTTAGAGAATTTTTTATGTTTCTCCATCCTTGAGGGCGCATTTTCATGTTGATACAGGATGAGGCCTTAGACTTAGAACTTTTTCTCATCAATCTATGAAGAGGGCGCATATTCAAGGTGAAGCAGGATATTTTCATCACTTAGTCACTTTTTCTCGCCTTCGCCAGCTTCCTACTATAAATAGTAAGTCTCTTGATTCCTGCATCTCTGAAGCTCAGATTGATTTGAAATTTTGAACACCGGATCCTTATGACCCTGTTACCCTGTTGACACTGCTATTTTTAGTCGGCTTGCTATTTTTAGCCCGTTTTTGAAGGTGATTTACTATAAATAGTAACTGCTTGCTTCTGGTAGCTCCACTGCTCTGATTGACTTGAAATTTGAATGACGCGCTCTCACCACGTGACCTGCCTATCGACATAGGCGCATGCAACTGATTTTCTATTTTTAACCTGTTTCCAAACTGACTTACTAAAAATAGTAAGTGCTCCATTTGACTTGAAATTTCACCAGCAGAAAGCCTGAAGGATGCTGATCGCGGTGGTTTACACTGGTTTTCGAAAATTCTGATTTTTTACTCCTCTTTTCAGGCCTCGAAGCTGGAAACCCTAATTTGCTCCACATGCATATCAAATGTTCTTTGTTTGTCTTCGTTTCTGCTGCATTGCGATCAGTTCGTGATTCTGAACTGCTGGGAGGTGGCTGCCGGGACGCACCTGCTAAAAATAGTAAGTTCCTTACTGAGTGACCATCTCCATTTGCATGTCACATCACTGCGAAGCTTTCGAAAAACCCACCAGGAATCATCCGACATGCAAACCCTAAAATTAGCCTCTGAGGGCTGGACTCTGAAAGTTGTCATCTCGCTTTGCATGTTACACTGTTGCGAAGGTCTCAAAAAACCCAGATGGAATATCCAAACATGCAAAGAAAAACTCTGCGTTTAAGCCCTAAAATTTGTCCCGGAAGCTGGACTACTAAAAATAGAAAGTTGTCTATTTTCGCTCAAATTTTGCACGCGAGCAGTCTGAGGTGCTCTGAACACAGTGTGACAGTCGAAATTTCGAAAATGCTGACGGATTGCCTGTAATTGCATACTTACAAAAAATAGTAAGTAGTCAGAATCTGATGAAAATTTGCTGAGAGCCTACTGGGAGCATGCTAACAACAATGTTAAACTCTGTTTTCAATTTGCTCACTACATTTGACCTCAAATTGGCAAGGAAGCTCAAAACCCTAATTTTCAGACTTGGTCAAAATTCAAGTTTAAACTCAATGACGGGCACAATCCTGGAAAGGCAGACAGTAGAAAAGAGAGACAACGACAAAACAAACGAAAAGCAAAGCCAAAATTAGGGGGTCCCCATTTGCAATGGGGCGATGTGTGAAAAAGGTCACAACAGGATTTGATAGAGAGATTTGACACCTTCAATATCAAGCAAGTCTACTATTCCAAGAACCCAATTGCCAATTCTCTTGCGCAAGCCGCTAGCTAATTGGAGCCTCTAGCCATTGAAGGTTTGAAGAAGTTCACAGTGGAGTTAATCTTGACACCCTCAATTCCAAATAACATAAAGAATTTTCAAGTGTTCGATGATGACAAACAAATCCTGAATTTTCTAATGTGCTTCAAAGTGTTTGAAGCACATATTATTGATGAAGAGGAAACCGAAGAAGCAAAGTTTGATGCTAAAGGGATCTTAAATTTGAAGAAAAATGTTATTCCCAAAGGAATGGTTGAATTAGAAAGACTGTTTGACCCCGACAAGTTGAGTAGGAATCAAAGTACTCAAGGAAATGAATGTGAAATTGTCAACTTGGGGACTAAGGAGAAAGTGAAGAATGTGTTTATTGGCAAAGTTTGTATGCCAGAAGAGAAGGAAGGTATCTTACGGGCAATGAAAGAGTTCCCAGATGTGATGGCGTGGGGATATGAAGATTTGAAAACGTATGATACTTCATTGATTACACACACGATTCCATTCAAGCTAGGAAGTAAGCCATTTAGATAGAGGCAGGGGCCCGTAAATCCCATTGTTAGAACCATTGATTTATTAGGAAGTCAAGAAACCTCTTTCTGCTAGGATCATCTTTCTAGTGCGGCACTCCATGTGGGTCGCCAATCTAGTTCCGGTTAGAAAGAAGAATGGTGAGATAAGATTGTGTGTCAATTTACGCAATTTAAATAGGGCTTCTAAGAAGGATAATTATCCTTTTCCTTTGTTGGATGAAGTGTTACAGATTGTGAATGGCTCTCAAATGATGTCTTTCTTAGATGGCTACTCTGGATATAACCAGGTGATGGTAGAAGAGGCGGATAGACTGAAGACAACTTTCACCACCAAGTGGGGGACTTTTGCTTACAGAAGAATGCCTTTCGGCTTGATCAATGCAAGAGCCACGTTTCAATGGGAAATGGACATTGCTTTCCTATATTTAGTTAGAAAATGCATAATCATATATATGGATGATTTAACTGTGTTTACAAAGAAGAGGGAAAACCATGTTGACGATTTGAGGAAGATTTTTCAGAGATGTAGAAAATTTGGCGTATCCCTCAATCCAAAGAAATGCATATTTGGTGTCACTGAAGGAAAGCTGTTAGGCTATGTCATCTCTGAAAAGGGAATCTCAATTGATCTGGAGTGTATTGAGGCAATTTCAAAGATTGGTATGCTAGGCAGCCAGAAAGAGCTAAGATCCTTTTTCAGCAAGATCAATTTCGTGAGAAAGTTTATAACCGGGTTTGTTGAAATTGTCAAACCTTTGAATGAGATGCTGAAGAAAAATTCAAAGATTGATTGGACTCCTCAAGCCTGGAAAGCATTTGATGAAATCAAGCAAACAATAGTAGATGCTCTAGTGCTAGTCAGTCTGGATTATTCCAAACCATTCTATTTGTATTCCTTCGCTTCAGAGCACACGTGCACAGCTGTACTGACTCAAAGAACAAAAGAAAAGGATGAGCATCTGATAGAATTCATAAGTGCACCTTTAAAGGAGGCAGAATTAAGGTATCCCAGTGTGGAAAAGTAGGCCTATGCTTTGGTGAAGGCCGTGAAGAAATTTAGACACTACATCCTGAGAAGCAAAGTCTATGCAATTGTTCTAGATGCAATGGTGAAAACACTACTGATGCAAAACAAGTTAGGAGATAGAAGAGGCAATTGGGTCGCCACTTTGCAAGAATATGACATGGAGTTACAGCCTATGAAATTGGTCCGAGGGTAGGCTTTGGCACAGACAATTGCAATAGTTGGACCAGAACTTGTACAACAAACGTATGTATTGGAAGAAGTGTCTCTAGGAGAGTGGTATGGTGACACGGTTTATTACTTGTTGAACCATAGATGCCCTCATCACTTGAATCCAATGCAGCGGAGAGCCTTGAGAATGAAGAGCCAGAGATTCATGCTCCAAGGATCAGTACTTTATAGAAGAAACCACGAAGGAATTTATTTAAGATGCGTGGGTAAGGAAGAAGCCAAACAACTGATGGAGCACTTTCATGAGAAGTTCAGAGCAAGTCATGGAGGTGGTTTAGCCACAACTCACCAAATTCTGAGGGCTGGATATTATTGGCCTACGCTTTTTAAGGACACATATGAACATGTAAAGGCTTGTCATGTTTGTTAGACAACTACAGATAGAGGAAAATATCCAGCTATGCCCTTGTAGCCGGTTATTGAAGTCAGGCCCTTTGCCAAGTGGGGATTATATTTTATTGGAATGATCAATCCACCTTCTTTGGGACAACATAGATATATTTTGACCGTGACAAATTACTGCACCAGGTGGACAGAGGCTCAAGCCCTTAAGCAGTGCACGACATATGTGGTGATCAAGTTCCTCGAAGAGAATATTGTTACAAGATTTGGATGCCCCCATGCTCTAGTGTGTGATAATGGTCCAGCTTTCTCATCATTGAGATTTTCTAACTGAGCGTTTGAGTATGGGATCACCTTGAAATTTTCTTCCAACTACTATCCACAGGGGAATGGACTTGCATAGTCCACAAACAAGAATTTACTAAATGCTATAAAGAAACTATTGGATAAGAACCCCAAAGATTGGCACACGCAATTGAGGTTTGCTTTGTGGGTTGATAGGATTAGAATGAAGAGCTCTCTGGGAACATCTTTGTATCATTTGGTCTATGGAAAAGATCCCATCTTCCCAGTAGAGCTAAGGATCCCAACTCTGCAATTCATTCAAGAATATCTTGAAGGAGAGGAAAAAATTCAGACCAAGTTGACCCAGTTGATGTACTTGGAGGAGAAAAGAGATGAAGCACTAGAAAATCTAGCAAAGCACCAAGAAGTTGTCAAAAGATGGTTTGATAAACAGGCTAAGGTCAAGTCTTTCCAAATTTTTGACTTGGTCTTATACTAGGACAAGGCCCACGAAAAGAAGGGAGATCACGACAAGTTTGACAAATTGTGACTGGGCCCATATCATATTTTTGAAATCCTGGGAGATAATGCATTCAAGCTAAAGACACTGACAGGAGAGGACATCCCATTGCCAGTCAATGGGCAATTCCTCAAGCATTATTTCCAAGCCTAGGTTCCCTCCTGGGACCTACTTTTTATATAGTTAGATTTAGGTTTGCTTTCCCATTTTCTTTTTCTTGGTTTCGGTTCATTTCATTTTGGTTTTGGTTTGTTTCCCTTTGGGTTTTTGGTTTGGCGTTTCTTCCCTTGAGTTGTGTTGTGACGTTTTTCACACATCGCCCCATTGCAAATGGGGACCCCCTAATTTTCGCTTTGTTTCGAACTTTTGGCTTGATTTTGGTTTGTTTTTGCTGTTGTCTCTCTCTCGCTTTGTCTATCTGGGGATGTACCCGTCTCTGAACGTAAATTGGGTTTTTGGCCAAGTCTTTAAAATTAGGGTTTAATTCCTTCACGCCAATTTGAGGTCAAGCAAGGAGAATAAATTGCAAATAAAAACTAACATTGATGTTAATGTGCTTCCAGCAGGTTTTCATTTTCATCAGATTTTGAAGTACTTACTATTTTTAGTAAGTGTGCAATTACAGGCAATCCGTCAGCATTTCTGAGATTCTGACAGTCACACTGCATTCGGAGCACATCAAGCTACTCACATGTTAAATTTGAGCTGAAACAGACAACTTTCTATTTTTAGCAGTTCAGCTTCCGGAGCAGATTTCAAGGCTTAAACGAAGAGTTTTTCAATGTATGTCTGCATATTCCTTCTGGGTTTTCTGAGACCTTCGCGATGGTGTGACATGCAAAATGAGGCGACAACTTTCAGAATGCAGTCTTTTGAGGCTATTTTTAGGGTTTGCATGTCGGGGTTTTCTTTGCATGTCGGCATATTCCTTGTGGGTTTTTCGAGAGCTTCGCAGTGGTGTGACATGCAAACAGAGATGACCACTCAGTAAGGAACTTACTATTTTTAGCAGGTGTGTCCCGGCAGCCGCTTCCCAGCACTTCAGAATCACGAGTTGATCGCAATGCAGCAGAAACGAAGGAAAACAGAGATCATTTGATACGCATGCAGAGAAAATTAGGGTTTCCAACTTCGGGACCTAAAAAGAAGGGTAAAAGGTCAGAATTTTCAAAAAACTAGTGTAAACCACCGCGATCAGTATCCTTCAGGCTATTTGCTGGTAAAATTTCAAGTCAAACAGAGCACTTACTATTTATAGTAAGTCATTTCAGAAACAGGCTAAAAATAACAAGTCAAGTGCATGCGTCAGTGTCAGCAGTCGGGTCACGTGGTGAGGAGCACGTCATTCAAATTTCAAGTCAATCAGAGTAGTGGAGCTATCAGAAGCAAGAGGTTACTATTTATAGTAAATCACCTCTAGGAATGGGCTAAAAATAGCAGGTCAGCTAAAAATGGCAGTGTCAACAGATTGTTGAAGTAGTAAGGATCCGGTGTTCAAAATTTCAAATCAATCTGAGCTTCAGAGATGCAGGAATCAAGAGACTTACTATAAATAGCAGGACGTTGTGAAGTTGGCAGAAGTCAGGAAAAATGACTAAGTCTGAAGTTTATCCGCCACCACCTGCTAAATGCGCCCACCTCTCAAAAGGGTCAAGGAAGTCAACACTTTTCATCCTCCTGCCTAGCTCAAATGCGCCCAAGAGAAACTGAAGAAAGCATAAAATTTTTTATGAAGTTTCATCCTGCTCAAGGGGAAAAATGCGCCCAAGCCAGAGAAAGTCAAGGAAGAGTCAACAGTTTTCATCCTGCAGCCTATGTGAAATGCGCCCACCTTGAAGCATGAAAGTTTAAAAAAAAATGGCTAAGTTAAACTCATCCTGCACATATGCCTAAATGCGCCCATCCTTCACCCTTGCCAAAATGCGCCCAAATGAAGAAAGGTCAAAGGAGTCAAAGGATTTTCATCCTTCATGAGGTGCAAAATGCACCCAAAACATGCCATGTCAAGACAAAACAAGGAGGGAATATTCCAAGAGGTGGCGTTGCATGTGCTTCATCCCTCATAAGCTCCAAAATGCGCCCAAGTGAGGGCATATAAAGACAAAAACATCTCCATGCAAAGGCATCCATGCAAAGAACAAAAAGACAAGGCGTGTTCATGAAGGCAAGGAGGAAAAGGACAAAGGTGTCCATGCAAAATTGGAAGAAGACAAAGGCGTTGAAAGCCATGTAATGACAAATTCAAGGGTGGCATTTAAAGTTTATCCTCCTTCAAGTATGAAATGCGCCCAAGTTAGGGAGGAATTGCTAAAATATTCTAAGTGAGAATTTCATCCTTCCACACATGTGAAATGCACCCTCACTTCAACAAGAGAAAGTCAAAGAAGTAAACAAGAATATCCTATTCAAAGTATAAAATGCGCCCAAAGGGAGATGAAAATGTGCAAGGCGTTGGGAAAATATTTTCTTCATGGCATACAAGTGTGCTAGGCGTTGAAATTTAAAGTGTCCTCTTCAAACATAAAATACACCTAAGGTAAAGTTGGTGAATATTGCTGAGGCGTTGGAGCTTAAAATAAAAATGTCTTTTAAGTGTGAATAAAATGCAAGGTGGTGAGTGAAAGATAAAACATGTTGGGCGTTCGAGGAAGATTTTTTAAGAGAAGTTGATAATTTTTCTCACAGGCAGGGTGGATGAAGTTAAATAAAATTTTCTAAGGGAAAAATTTTCAAAAATGCCAAGTGATTCAAAAAAAATTTCTAAGGCGTGAAGTATGTTCTCCCTTAGAAAAATGCCTAAGTCCAGAGAGGTGATGGAATTTTCCTGAAGCGTGAGCAGAGTTGCCAGTGATGAAGTCAGAAGGTGCCAACATTGGGGGATGAGTTAGAATTTCCAAGTCAGAGCAACAAGAAATCTTCACAAATGTGAAGAACGGATTTAAATTTCACAGGGAAATAATTTTCTAAGGTTCAAAATTCAAGAAAATTAAATGAACCCGTTCGTTGCGCACCCATGAGTTTGACGCGTTCTGAAGAAAATTTTCTTCTGGGTATCGAAGATTATCGATGAGGAGTGGATTTTAAGGTCTTCCGCAACTTGTCAAGGATTTTGGGATGAAGATTTTAAATGGGCACTAGGTTGATGAATTTTCCTAAGGGAAATTTGAAAATTTTCTAAGGCAAGGAATAAAATGTGTTTTCAAGATAAAAATTCGCCTTGGCAGATGAACCTGAAAATGATCGTCTAGATGATTTTTGATCGAGTTCCTAATGAAAACATTTTGCTCGAGCCAGAGTTGGATGAAATAGCAGCCGAAAAAGTGAAGAAGATGCAGTTGAAGCTAATACTTTTAAAAGATGATACGCCCTTGAAGAAGATGGGTTGAAAATTTGGCTAAGGCATGAAGAATTTGAACGCGAAATTGGCTAAGGAAAATGATGAACGCTTGGAAGTTAGAACGTGAAAATCAGGTAAGTAAGTTAAGATTATATTATGAAGTATTCTAATACTCTTCTCCTCGCTTGTTTTGCAGGAGGAATGTCGAGGCCAGAGCACGATGACTTGAAGTGGTGAAGCACGATGATATTACAACCTTTGGAGGAAGATAAAGTTACGAATTTCACATGAAGGAAGAAAGTTGCAAGAAAATGACTTAGTATAACTTAAGTGACAAAGATGAAGACCCTCAAGTGGAAGAAGTCAAAGAAAATGCCAAGAAAAAAAGAGATCAAGAAAAGTGTGAACGCGTTTGCAAGCGGAATCTTCTAGAAGGGTGGTGGACATTATGGCTCATTTATTACCCCACTCCTCTTGGTGGCGGTTTTTAGGGAAAATCTTGTTTAGGGCTGAGGTGGCACAATCTGGGCCATCCAGCCGATTGTAACCCTAGCCGTCTTTTGGACTGGGCTAGCTATATAAAGGGGGAGCCCCCCTCATTTGTATCTCATTAGACAGTAGAATTAGAGTAGAAGTCGGAGTAGAGAGACAACTAGGTGATAGCTTAGGAGTAACTTAGTATAGATTGATAGTGTAGTTTGAAGAAGAGGGAAAGTTTTCCCTTTGAAAACTTTGTAAGAAATTGTTGTGAACACTCTCTCAATAAAAGAGTTTTTCATTGATGGTGAATTTCATCTTTGTTGTGAGTAGCTAGCAAGGTTTCTTCGTCCTTCCGATTCAAATGGTAGCGTAAAATAGTTCAAAGTAGTATAATTTTCATTCCATGCAAGTAGATGTTAATGTGGAATGTGGTGTTTGATCTAAGCAACTTCGTCTATCCATACCACTAGTGTATTTGCTGATGGTGAATGCGCCTTGTGTGGTCAACTGGAATATCATGTACTTAACTTCAATCACAGTTTGAATAATGGTATGCGTCGTTGTGATGGTATCTTTATGTCAAGTGGTGGTTTGAACATCTTTAGTCATCTCCCTTGAAGATTGCACCGACTCCGTGGAAGCTGTCCGATGCGAGGCAAAGTGAAGTTTGGTTGAAGTTTGCTGAAGTTGAGCTCCATATCCCGCACTTAGAATAGACTTAGACTCTCTAAACCTTACACCATTTCAATTTCAATACTTTCTGGTTAGAATAGGAAACCCGCGCTTCATAGACAAATCTTTTGAGCATTTGAATTCCTTTCTCTGCTGCTGAACAATTCTGTAAGTCCCCTTGAAATACCAGCAAATCACATCGAGCCAACTGAGCCTATTCGCACTGAAAGAACCTTGGAGTTGAACGCACGAACTTTCTTGCAATCTTAGCATGCGGAATACTTTGATCAAGAGAGAATAGGGAAGTCGTTGGCGACTTTATTCTGCGTTGGTGCGATCACAAAAAACACATCAACAAGTTGTCCACTCAAGTGGTTTTGGTCTGGAATGGGCAAAGATTTTGGGGTTTCCCATTGTGAATAGGGTGATGATGTTTTTCTTTCACCATTTGGTTTCTTTCCACCAGAATTTATACAGATTTTGAAAGCCAAGGTTGTTTTCCCTCTTGTCATCATCCAGTTTTGGAATTAAGCTCGTCTCAGGAGGTTAACCCATTATTGTGTCTTAACACATGATTCCAAAGATCGTAATGCCCTACTTGTTTAACAACCACTCTGAGTCATTTTGGTTTCTTGGGAAAGGTTATGGCAAGTGAAAATCTTACGTCGCGCTTCAGCGCCTCTATAATTCTCAAACCAATTGGAGGCTTCATTGCCTGCCAGCAAATTGTGGAATTGACGGAAAATCAATATGAAAGAAAAAGAAAATGTGCTAAAAAGAAATATCAGAAAAGAAAAGGAGAAATGAAAGAAATATTATGCTTTGAATATTGGTTTTGGGAACATGCTGATAACTCCACCGGGGCTATGGACACCCGGCTGGCAGTGGAGCAATATTCATGGGAATTGTAGCGACAACCTTGTCGGGGCTATGGACACTTGACTGGCAGCGAGGCAATGTCCAAGATGCTTTTGAAGTTAAGATACTTATATAACTTGCCATGGCCAATTCCGGAGGTCAAGATGGTTTAGAGATGGATTCAATATGCACACACTCAATGGATCTTGGATGAAGGTGTTTTGATCCAATATCAGATTCTCCTTCCCTTTTGAGTAAGAGTCCTTTCTGTATGATGGTTCGAGGGAGATTCGCCAAGGTTTAGCTCTTAAAGTGTTTTTCAACACTTTCCCATGGAGTCACCACATGTTGTGACCTTTTCACACATCGCCCCATTCAAAATAGGGACCCCCTAATTTTTGCTTCATTTGGGTCTTTTGGCTTGATTTTGGTTGGTTTTCCTTTTGTCTCTCTCTCTCCCTTGTTTTGTCTATCTTTCCAGGGATGTGCCCTTCTGAATTGAAATTTTGGCTTAAGTCTGAGAAATTAGGGTTTGCTTTCTTCATGCCAAGTTGAGGTTGATTTGAGTTGGCTAATTGAATTTTGACTGTTACATCACGTTTAGAACACTTCAAGCAATTTTCCTGCGAATTTTGAGCTTAATCTAACAACTTGTTATTTTTAGTAATCCTAACTCTGGGGGCTAAATTTTAGCGTTTGCATGTATGAGTTTCCAATGCATATCTAGATATTCTTTGAGGGTTTTTCGAGACCTTCGGATGATATAACATGCAAGATAGGATGATGACTTTCAGCAGTCTTGACTTCGGAGGCTATTTTTAGGGTTTGCATGTTGGAGTCTTCAACGCATGTTTGGATATTCCTTGTGGGTTTTTCAAGAGCTTCGCAGCGATGTAACATGCAAACCAGGATCAAGACCTTTATGCAAAGCTATCTTCGAGAGAAAATTATAGGGTTTGCATGCAGGACTTTTTAGTGCATGTCAGCATATTCTTCATGGGTTTTTCAAGAGCTTCGCAATGAGGTAACATGCAAGCAGAGTTGGTCACTTTTCAGGAACTTGCTATTTTTAGCCAATGCTCACATGTTGACCAATTTACTGGGTTTTTTTGGGTTTTTTGAGATCCCTCGGGCAGTGTGACATACAAATTCATCTAGCAGTTGGTTGGCCACTTTCCAGGCACTTACTATTTTTAGCAGGATCACTACGGTAACCACCTAGCACTTCAGTATTGAGAATAGAGCGACATGCAACAGAAACGGGGTCAAACAAAGATCATTTGAGTGACATGCAAGTCAGATTAGGGTTTCCAGCTTTGGGACCCAAAATGAAGGGTCAAATGCTAGAATCCTCAAAAAACTGATGTATCCCGCTGTGATCAGCATCTCTCAAGGAATCCACTGGTAAAATTTGAAGGCAATCTGAGCACTTACTATTTATAGTAAGTCACTTCTGGGGCAAGCTATAAATAGCAAGTCAACGTGAGGCGCTGATGTGAACGAGTCAGTCAAACCACGAGGACCCCATGGAGCAAATTTCACGTTGAGCAGAGTTGCAGAAGCTTTGAAATCAAGCAGTTACTATAAATAGCAAGTCACCTCCAAAAACAAGTTATAAATAGTAGGTCGACACAAGATGACAGTGTGAACAGGTCAATTAGACCATAGGGATCCTTTGGTGCAAATTTCAAATCAATCCAAGTTGCAAAAGTCTGAGAACCAGGGGGCTTACAAAAAATAGAAAGTAGGCTAAGCAAGCTTGGAAAATAAGCTAAGGAAGGAGGAAATTCCTCCTCAACCCTTGATATGTGCCCAAGGTGAAGAGGGATAAGAGAAAAAATTCTAAGTTTTCAAAGTTCCTCCATGACCCCTAAAATGCACCCATGCTCAGTGAGGGAGGTTGAAAATATTCTAAGGCAATGAAATTTCCTGCCCAACCCCTAAATGCGCCTTTGCTAGGATGAAGTTGAGAAATTGTTTCTAAGGGCGTTGGAAATTCCTTCTAGACCCCTGATATGCACCCTGTCTGGAGGAGGCCAAGAAAAAGTTTCTAAGGCATTGCAAATTCCTACTAACCCCTCCAAATGTGCCCTCAAGAGGTTGGAGTTTTGAAAAGGTTTCTAAGGCAAGAGAAGTTCTTCCTCACACCCTCATATGCGCCCAACACAAAGTGAGCCCTTCAAAAAAAAAATTAAGTGTTAAAAACTTCCTGTTACCCCCCTAAAATGTGCCCATCCTAAAGAGAGGCATGGAAAATATTTTATAGGTGTTTAAAAATTCCTGTAGATACCCCCAAATGCGCCCTCATCAAGGAAGTGGTGTGGAAAATGTTTTAAGTGTCAAAAAAATTCTTGTAGACTACCCTAAATGCACCCAACTTCAAGTTAGCTGGAGGCATGAATTTTTTCTAAGTATGAAAACTATCTGGAGGAGGCCAAATGTGCCCAAGGTTGTGAAAAGAGAGGGTGGCTTGAAAATATCTCCAAGTGTTTGAAATGGAAACTACACCCTCCAAATGCGGCCAAATGCACTAGGAAAAAGATGAAAATTGTTGAAAATTCCTCCTCTATACTTGAAATGCACCCATCTTGGCCTAGAAAAGGACAAAACTTGTTAAGTTTTCCTCCTCAACATGTCAAATGTGCCCAAGTTAGAAACATGACGGAGAAATTTCCAAGGCATAGAAAATGGCATGAGACCCCTTCATTTGCGCCCAAGGAAAAGATAGGATAAAAACGCCTACAAAGAAGTTTGATTGTTTTCTAAGTAAAAAAAATGACATCTTCAAGTGCGCCTTGCATAAGGAGAAGTAAGAATAAACTTTGGTGATGAAATATTTTTTTTCTAAGGTATAAAATGCAAAAATTAAATGTACCCCTTCGTATTGATACATATGAATTTTGCATTTTCTGAGGGGAATTTTCTCCTGGGTATTAAATATCTTCAACAAAGAGATGATTTTGAAGTTTTCCATGCCTCACTGGACATTTTAAAGTGGGGATTTTCACTAGGCACCCAGTTGATGAAATTTTCTAGGCAGACAAAGTAAAGATTTTCTAAGGAATAAAGTATGAAAATGCCTAAGTCTGTTGAAATGAAAGATAAATTCTAATGAGGTGAAATACGCTAAGGCACGAAGAATTTGAAGATGAAGTGAAACTTAAACATCAGACTTTCAAGTACATCCTCAAGGTGGAGAAATTTCTAAGGCACAAACTCCAAACACAAGTCTCTAAATGCGCCCATGATGAAAAGTTATGAAGAAGGAAAAAGTTGTGCTATGGTGAACTTTATCCAGAGATCGACCTTGGAAATCAAAGCATGGAGATTAGGTAAGTGAAGTGAATTTTTTATTATAAGTGTTCTAATGCTCTTCCTTTTATTTCTTTTGTAGGGTGAACACCAGGGCTAAAGCATGATGACTTGAGATGATGGAGTAAATACTCCAAGACAACATTACAACATTGAAAGAAGAAAAGTTGCATGTTGGAAGAAATGGCTAAGTGTTGGAATAACCTAATATGCACTCAATTCGGAGAGGTAGATGGTGAGGAAGAAATGCTTGAGTCCAAGATAAGAAAATCCTTCAGGATCAGGGGTGGAGAAATAATCATCGTCATGCAGTTCAGAGTTAGAGAATGTCAGTTGAGAAGAAAATCATCATTGAGTAGGAGAAAGAAGTTGCCGCCTTGGAGTCAGATCGAGAACATGCCTGCTATACCCTTTCAAGAAGTTGAAGCCATGATGATTAGAATCATCGAATTTGCAGTCGAGAAGAAGAACAAGAACAATGCGAACGCGTTTCTAGACAGGAATCTTCTAGAAGGATGGTGGACATTAATTGCTCATTTATTACCCCACTCTTCTTGGTGGCTATTTTTAGGGTTAGGGTTTATGTGGCTCAATTTGAGCCCTTCATTGTAATTGAATCTGAGCCGTCCACTGGATTTGGCCAACTATAAAAGGGCCATCCCCCCTTATTTGTACCTCATTAGATTAGGATCATAGAATAGTAGAGAGACTGATAGTGTAGATTGATAGCGTAGATTGGTAGCATAGTTTGAAGAAGGAAAGTTTTTCCTTTGAAAGCTTCGTAAGAAATTGTTGTGAACACTCTCATAATAAAAAGATTTTTCATTGATGATGATCTCATCTTTTGTTGTGAGCAGCTAGCAAGATTTCTTCGTCCTTCCGATTCAAATAGAATCTTAAAGTAGAATAAAATTTCATTTCATGCAAGTAGATGCTAGTTGTGGAATGTGAATAAAATTTCATTTCATGCAATTAGATTCTAGTTGTGGAATGTGGTGTTTAATTTGAGCAATCTTCGCTTATCCATACCACTAGCAAGTTCACTGATGGTGGGTGCGCCTTGTGTGGTCAACTGGAATATCGCATACTTAACTTCGATCATGATTTGTATGTTTATATGCGTCGTTGTGATGGTATTTTCATGCTAACTTATGATCTAAATACCTTTGATTACTCCTCTGAAGATTGCACCGGTTTTGTGGAAGTTGTCTGAAGCGAGGCAAAGCAAAGCTTGGTTGAAGTCTGTGAAAATTGATCACCATGTTCCACACCTTAGAGTAGATTAGAGCCTTCTTATCCCTTCAACCATTTAAATTCAATACTTTCTGGTTAGTTTAGGAAACAAGAGTTTTATAGACAAAACCTTTCGAGCATTCAAATTCCTTTCTCCACTATTGAACAATTTTGTAAGTCCCCTCGTGATACCAGCAAATCACATTGAACCAACTGAGACTATCCACTGGATGAAGGAACCTTGGAGTTGAATGCATGATCTTTCTAGCAATCTTAGCATGCAAGAGATTTTGTTCAAGAGAGGATAGAGTAGCCATTGGTAAAGTTTATTCTGTGTTGGTGCGGTCACGAAAAACACATCAACAGTACTATGGAAGACGAATCCGAAGGATCCAATGATAGAGATATAGAGACTTGTACACATGATGTTCATAGCAGCCCTACCACAAGGTACAAAGTCAATTCAGATTTTGATTTGCATTTTAACAATCCATTGTTTTTGCACAGTCTTGAGGACGATTGGAAGAATCAGTTAGAGGTGACCTTGGACGAAGAAGTTGGAACCCTTTCTAAGTTGGATTGCACTAGGAGTGTTCTTGATGAGTTCATACAGAGTGCAGTCACGGCACTAGGTGGAATTAGTATTAGCCTTCGAGATGTCAAGGAGTTGAAGGATACAATGAAAGGCACCAAAGTGGCATACTTACATTTGATCAGGGACCAAGACAAGGGAATTGATTGTGCAGACACAATGACAACTACTTCCAAAAAATGTGCAAAAGAGATCGCCCAGATTATAGAAGAGGTTGAGAGCATACAGGAGGACTTTAGTCTATTCCATCACTCCACAAGTTTTGAGCTCTAGATTCCTCTTTCCTTGAGGAATACACCAGTGACTTGGAGAGAGCAACTCATGACAAAATATTCCTTGCATGCATGACATTGGAGGGAAAGAATCAAGGAAATAGGTACCACTTCTTTGATGATGTGATATACTTTGAGGACAAAATCTTCTTGGTGACAAGCTCAAGTTTGAAGCCTAAGATAATATGGGCTTTTTATGACAACTCATCAGCGGAGCATCCAAGTGTTTTCAAGAAATATTGGCAGGTACATGAGAGATTCTTTTGGGAGAGTCTTAGAGAAGACATCCTGCCACATTTTCAGAGGTGTATAACTTGTCAACAGGACAAGCCACGATATCTTCCACATTCACCATCCATGATAGAGCCGAAGAAGCGAGATGATTTGCATATAGTTGTGGTTACTAAGATTTGCATTTGGAGGATAGAGATAGAAGGATCTTCACCAGTGGATAGCTTTGGAGTTTTGGATCCCACCCAAAACAATTGCATTTGGAAAGCACATTCATTCAATGGGGTCATGTCGAAGGACAATTTTCTTTATGGTACCAAGAGTTGGAGCATAGGGAACACACATGAGGTACAGATTGATGAGACTCCACCATATTGGGACAGTGGTGGCATAATGAGAGATAGTTGCCATTTCATTTTTAATTCACACAGAGAAGTGATATCTTGGGATTCGGGCATTGTATTCTAGACTGCATTGCTTCACAATGCTTGGTTGGATATCCAAACAGTACAGGAGCTGCACAATGAACACATTTTGGGATTCACTTGGGACCCAAGAGTTGGTACGGAGTTTGGTATGGTTCATGACAATGGAGTTCAGTTGTCGCCTTGTGATCTCTTCATGAGGCATTGGGATCTCAAGGTTGAGGGTTGCATAGATTGCTTCATCACTATGGGCGAAGCCTTGTTTATATCAAAGTAGCGCAACAGACTTCATGGTTGGAGAGATCGAGCTAGTGCAAGATTGAGAGTGACACCTTTTGTGATGTTCCTTGGTATTGCTTGAGGACTAGCAATCTTTGGGAAGGGAGGACTATCATGTCCTCAATTTCATCCAAAGAATTTATTGAGGTGCATTTTGAATTTTCCCAAGCAATCCATTATCACCATTGGATTCCTTATATTTTTGCAGTCGGGAGAAAAATAGCATATAGTTTATTTGAAGACAAATCAGCCTTGGGCGAATCATTTTGGGCAATTATAAGGGCTTCGGAGAAAAGGAAAGAGCATTTAATAATATATTTTGGAGTTGAATATTATTCCTCAAGTTGGGCACTCAATCACGGAGGAAAAATTAAGAATAAAATAATAATTTTAACCCCAAGGCTAGTCGTCCCAAATAGGAAGGGTTTGGTGGTCATTAAACATTTAAAATTGTATTTTTAACACCAATTTTGAGGGGTGTTCAAGGCTGGCCGACCTGCATTATGAAAAGGCATGAGACTCATATAAATACAAGTTACTTATTGGCATTTGGGGATCATTCAAGCTGGATATCATTTACAGACCTGCGAATTAGGAGCAGACCTGCACTTCTTAGGACGAAAACCCTAAGGAGGAATTACTTGGTTGGACGAAAACCCAACTAGGTATAGAGAGGAGTTCATCACGGATCTCCACTTGGGGATCAACATCATAGGAACAGAATTCTTATTCAGATTAAGAGATAAGTTTTAGGATTACTATCTGTTATTTCCTTTGCATTTTCAGTCAAACAGTAATATACTTTCAGACCTATGGTTTAGTGGATGAGAGGGTTGTCACACCCTTATGAACATGTGTGAATTTTCTTTCAATGCTTGATATGTTATGTGATATTCATGCTATCATCTGCTGGGCGAAATTGCATATTTAGGGCAGAAGTATATGGTTGTATTCTCAGATTTATAGCAGACATATTGTTCTGAAATTCAGAACTGTAGTTGTTATGTTATTGGCCAAGCCTGGATATTCATTGCTATATTGAATCATAGATTGGAAGTCTTGATTTATTGGCATTTTACTTGAGTATATTCAGATTTTGAGTTGCAAATCAGATTTCAATCAGAACTAGGGTTTAATGGCTAACATTTTAGGCAAATCAGTTAATGCCCCAACTTGGGAACATTACATATTTCCAACTCTCAATCGAATATCTTCTAACTTGGTTCTAGGGTCTAGATTCCACTTATGAAGTCTAAGTTTTATAATTGATTCAAGATTTACGATGCTTATGATTTTTAAAAAGCTTCCAGGCATAGTATCACTAAAAATGATAAGTTTTCTCACAGCAATCAAATGCCAGCTTTATGCCTGCTTTGCTGACTGCGCTATACATAAAAAGCTACTTTGCAGCGCTACTATCATTCATGTAAAGCTTCCATTTATTGCCCTTCCTCCCTTGTAAGGAGGGAAATGTATGTTCAAACCAGGGGTTCATAAATAGCAATCCCAATTGCATTTGCAAGTCTGTCTTTCTAACATCAATTTCCATGTTGGGTGCCCCCTTGGAAGGAGGGAAATGCATGTTTAACCTAGGATTTGTAAATAGAAATCCCAATGGCATTTGCAAGTCTGTCTTTCTAACATCAATTTCCATGTTGGGTGCCCCCTTGGAAGGAGGGAAATGCATGTTTAACCTAGGATTTGTAAATAGAAATCCCGATGGCATTTGCAAGTCTAGTTTTTTAACATCAATTTCATGTAATCATCAATACCTGGGTATTTTCATGTGGGTTCTGCCTATATCAACCATATGCTAGGTGGCTTCTATTGCGAAATCCTAGAGCCAATCTTTTCAAGGTTTCTTGTGTCTCGAGTTTGTTAGGGTGTTGATCTCTTTGTGGGGATGCTTAAAAGGTCCTTAAGTGTTATTGATAGAATTCCTATCCTTCTTCACGTTTTTATTTATTGTTGATGTATCAAGAAACAAACAAAATTGCTTACGAAATTGGTGCCAAACCAAAATGTTAGCAAAACCATTCCTGCATGTTACTGACTTGTTGGATCCTCAGATCTGGTTGGGAGTGTGCTGAGGTTACTCCAAATCACCTGCAAGTCAGTACTGTCCACCGAGCTGTAACTGTTATCACGCGGGACCCTCAACCCCTCCCTTCGAACCCGTGTGGTCTCTAGCTAACCTCTCCGGTGGCACCCTCACTGACAGTTCGAGCTTTTGGTGTAGTGGTAGCCGGTTTGTGTTAACAAACTGGCGACTCTGCTAGTGAGGGGTTCAATTCCCATAGGTGCTCCTTACTCGCCTCGTGGTCGACTGTGTCCATTACAGACCTCTCGGCTCAGGGGGGGCTAAGCTGTTATCACGCGGGACCCTCAACCCCTCCCTTCGGACTCGTGTGGTCTCTAGCTAACCTCTCCGGTGGCACCCTCACTGACAGTTCGAGCTTTTGGTGTAGTGGTAGCCGGTCTGTGTTAACAGTAACAATGAAAGCAAACAAAAATACAATTGATTTATAATACTTTCAGATTTCTAGGTTGTTTCTTGATCTCTATAACTTCCATAGTTCCTCATTCCTTCCAGCTATATGCCAAAGCAAGAATCTTGATATTCTGAATGTGTTCAGCTAATGCTTTGTTGTTTCAACCTACTGTGATAAGTATTTGTGATTTGTTCCTTTAAATAAAGGTTTGTAACCATCTAGTTATGATTAAACTTCCATCCGTTGGCCCTCTTCAGGATTGTCTTTGTCAAATTTCTGTCAAGTTTTTCTATATTGGATTGAGTGTTTGGAAACAATACATTCTTCTTTTTCTTGTCAGTGTTGGTCTTGCAAATCCTTTTACCTTTTTCTTAAAGTTTATTATACGTTCACCTTATTTATCTGTCTTAATATTTTGAGATCTTTTTTATTATTCTTTAGTTGTGCAGTGTTTAAGAGTCTAAGAACCCTAGCAAACAAACTATTCTTGGTTCTGGTTTTCTATGATGGTGGGAACTGGCTCTAATTTTAACATCTGTGTCCTTTTTGTTTAAACTTGTTTAGCGAGTGAAACATGCACTTTATGGCTAACAATAATGTCTAAAAATGGGAGAAAATTGGTTTTTTATACTGCCATTGTGAATTTAATGTGATTCAACTATGCATTAAGGTGTGATAAATACTTTTCTAGCATCTCTTCCATGAGGCCAATTCATATCTGTGTCAGATAAGGAAACAGCTGCCTGTCAAAACTCACTTTGACAATTTATGATTAAAAAGATAGAGATGTGAATTTAAAAGAATGTTAGGATTTACATCTCAAATTTTTCTAAAATTTGCAACCGTAACATTGGGTACCTGTGCATGCATTGCAACTCCCAATTCATTTCTCAATAATATAGATTGCAATGTACGCTAAGCAGAAGAGTGAATTCCAACAATATCCTTAGGTAATAGACTGCTATTCACTCAAGCAAACAAGCATAGTATAATTTACAATTAAAAAAAAAATTGAGCATTCTAGCATCTATTTTGCAAAGCCACACAAAATAAGCATGTCTAAGCATACTATAGTGCTCTACAATCACTTTAGCAATGGCACACTCAAGGCACTCAAAATGCAAAATAAAGGATAGAATAAAACATTACGAATATTCCTCAAGCTGGACACAAAGTGGGCTCTTTTTATTCCTCAAGCTGGAGTTTGGTACAGGTACGTATCACTTCACACTGCACAGGTTTCTAGCACCCACTTTGCCTTCCCTGCTACGTTAATTTTTTAGAGGAAAGTATTCAATCACATTCTTTTCACATTTCTCTACGCATTATTTGCTAGAAAGAAGGATCATGAAGGAGCTCATATCGGAAGATAGCGCTTTCTTCTTTGTAAATCAATCATCTACTGTAAGGAAAAACACACATTGAAGATGTAACAATAATACTAGCATGCATGATTAGTCTTTTTTGCTTACATAGTATGACAGCTACGTTTTAGACTTTCAAAAAATAATACTTAGATTTACATTATAAACAATACAAACTTATTATATTATTGATTTTGTTTGAAATTTCTTCAATCAGACATGGCAAATTCTCAGCCACCTACGGATGTTATCGACATATCAAGTAGCAACAGCCCCCCATTCTGTCAGTTGAGTCAACACCATCAATAAATTGGAATGGATATGATAACAGCATTAGACATTTCACGGATACTATTTCACTTAGTAGCGCTGATGTACTACAGCAGGCAAAGACAACATGCTCAGTTGTACAATTTGCAAGCTTATGAAATTCTGTCAATGGAAGCCCCCTTGCATGAGTTTCATGCTACTTGTGAAAAGTTGGCTGCCTTCTGCACTTTCCTCCGAGACATGCATTCTGATGAGTTTTATGGACAAGGAAGCACTTCATACATATGAATGGCATTTCAGGATTACTTAAACAATATGTAATAACTAATATTGCAAAACTATGTAGATAACATCCGATAATACGATTGTATTTTTGCCTCTTGTAACCACAAATAGTTATAATACAATCGTATTTTGGGCTCCCGTCACTACAAATTTGTTGTTTTATATAAATAAAATATTGCAACTATTTTTTGTAAACTTGTACTTTGGTACTTGTTCTCTTCAATTGCTTCCTATGTTGCATTTTTTGTTACTTGCTCTCGAACATCTTGCTATATTGCTTACAATTGTTTCTTGTTCAGTTAATACCATACAATTGTGTTACTATATTGCTTAGAATTGTTTCTTGTTGATTCTACTATATTGCTATCCATAATGAACCTAGCTGAATAAAATGTGTCTGTACAAGTCTCACAACCCTTTCTTTTTGTTTAAACTTATCTGCTGTTATCTCTTATTTGTGTGGCTCATAATGAAGACTCTAATGATGGATGTATATGCAAACTCCACCGGTACTAGAACTTAATTCCCAACCTCTTTGTCTATACAAATGTTTGCACAAAAGCAGAAGAAATTTTTCCCTTAGCATGTTGGCCATTTATTTTGAGAATTCTTTAATTTTTTAGTTGTGTTTTTCTACCACATGTTAATGTTCAATTGTGGAGGTAAATATCATTCACACGCTTCAAAAATCAATAAATATTAAATTTCAAACTTGAGGCATTATATTTTCTGAATCTTGTGCCATGGATTATGAATACCTCTTTTAATTTGCTGGACCAGGTATATGGGCCATTAGGAGATGACTCTTGTTGCTACTTAATTTCTTGATACTTATTTTAAATTTCGTTTTCTTGTTGATCTTCTACACTAATCTCTGCATATTAAAGCATACCAATTTTCACATAGGATCAATTGGTCTGCAGGAAGAGAATGTGATGTACAATCCTACTGCTGCATTTGACTATATGAATCATTGGGGTGCAAACTATCCAGAAACTTGACAGTATATTCTACTTAACTGGTCATTAGTAGAGCAAGCAACTGTATTGTCTTTCTTATTAAAAATAAATGGGGTCAAGAAAGGTGTAATAGCACAAACAGCCACACCAAGCCCTTCTCCGTGCTTGGAACTAGAAAATGCTGAAAAATTATCTATTTCTAAGAGCAGGATCTGCTCTAAATTTAATGTTAGTCTGTACGTACTCTACAGTTAGTAGCTTAGGGAAAACTCCTATCCCTCAATCTGGAAAGCTCTTAATGAGCTCAGCTTCTTGCTGTTATGCATTGGGTGGTCTGAAATTTCAGCCTGTAGTCCTATATGTCCATCTGAACATGGATCCTCAACTTATTTTTATGATAAACTACACTATAATTTGTATGTTGCATAAATGTTTACTTTACTATAAAGGATTGGGGGTTGGTCTTTATGAAAATCTCTAGTTACAGTTGAAGGCTCAAACTTATGTCCATCTGAACATGGATCCTCAACTTATTTTTATGATAAACTACACTATAATTTGTATGTTGCTTAAATGTTCACTTTAATATAAAGGCTTGGGAGTTGGTCTTTGTGAAAAGCTCTAGTTACAATTGAAGGCTCAAACTTATTTAGACATCAACCTTTCAATCTAATCTGCTTGTAGTAAGATGAGCTTGGGTTCTCTGTATTAGTATTATGTATATTTTATGGTTTACCATAGAATGATTCCACTTCTCCTGTTTATTTTTTATTCATCCCTACCGGTAACTTTTTGATTTATTTTTTTAGCAATTTCTCATATAGTGTATAGTGGTTACTATCTCAATTTTTATTTATTTTTATTTGTCATTTTGCATCTACTGATATCTTATTATTAGTTGAATCTCCCTGCAATTTACTCAGCTCTGAGAGTCAGCCCCGAACTGGAATCTGTTTGTGTGTAGATGAACTTGGGTGCTCTGATTTTTAGTATTACTTATTTCTTACCATCACACAATGACAGAAGCTTATTGGGGTTGATTGTCTGCATTTCATTTGTTTATATTTTTCTTTTTATTCATCCCTGCTTGTGGTTCTTTGATTTTTTTCTTTAGCAATTTCTCACATACAGGATAGTGATGTTCTGTTTTGATATTTTTAATGTTTTGTCATGGTGTATGCATCGATACTTTATTATAAATTAGTTGAATCCTGCAATTTATGCAACTCTTAAAATCAGTTACTGACTATTGGAGAAAGCATCTGCTACCATAGATTCTTATGTTTCCAGGCAAGATAAGAATAGAAGAGAGAATTTATGATAATTCATAGGAAAAAGTCACCTACCATAGTCTATAAGAAAATTATAGTTAGGTTAATAGCACCTTGAAAAGAAGTGCATTTTAAAGATGAGATATAAAGAAAATGAAGGAAAACTCAAAATTGTATATTAAGAAAAAAAAAGAGTTGCAGTGCAGCCTAATTCATGCCAAGGACTGCAAAGGCAGTTTTGTGATGCAGAATAACATTGCAATATTAATGATATTGATGCCATTTTCACGAAACTTGATTGTCAACAAAAAGTAAAATTGCAATGCCTGAGCAATAAATTGCATGTCCAACAATGTAGGCTTGGGAGGTTGAATTTCCTATGGTAGATTTCCTAATGGACTGGAGCATCTTGCAGGAGAATACATTGACACAAATCAAGACAAAAGAATCAAACGTTATCTGTTTTACTGTTACAATACTTCTTGTGAGCATGCAACACAAACATTGTTAGTGAATTCAGGAACTAAAACATTGGAGGCATCGATTACTCAAAATGGCCTGCTCATTGTACAGGAATGAAGTCATAACTTTGTGGACTTTAATGTGATTGGTTGGCTTTTAAGAGACTAATAGTCCTAGGTCAAGATGATATCTCTGTGCGCTTATATATTGAAATTTGGAAATAAGAGAATGTGGAAATAGATCAAAGTCCATCTTTTTATCAATTGTTGTATGTCATTTTACATACAAATGCCAAACTTTCTGCATATTTTCCGTGCTGCATTTGCTATGCAGCTCTTTCTAATGTACCCTCTTGATCTGCATTGTCCATTTATCAATTACATGGATACTTACAAATAGACCATTTTTTTTCCACTAAAAGAGTTACAGTTAGCATAAACAATCACTGATGTACATTTTTATCAGTTGTATGTCTTTTTACATACATTCATGACAATTTATTAACTTCGTAATAATGGAAAATATTTATACATTTGCTAATTATATACCCTCTTTTATACTTTTGCTTTGAAAATTACGTGTATTTTCCATCTTCTATCCTTCATGAAATTTGTATATAACATTGTTTAATTTGGTAGACTATTCATCCTCACCACATTTTCACTGTTGTTTTTATTATGTACTGGTAAAAGCTACATACAACATTATCTTGTTACAAAACTGCACAACAAACAAATTGACAGGTATTTTTGGAAACCACGTATAGTTTATCTAGAGCTCTTTATTTGCAACAATTAAAATCGTTTGTACATTATTTCAAAGAACTAAATTTATTTGTATCAATTAAACTCTTTCATACATTGTTTAAAGTAACCAAATTTTCTCTGTCCAATATTTTTTTACTATAGGTGTAGTTAACTATAAAATATGATATCAACTTCATATTCAATCACTGCTTCACAAACTACACATTTACAGCTTATGTTCATACCATAATAGTTCTTGTATCTAATGTACTTTATAGGAGTAATTTACACGCTCTCAAGAATGTATTCATTGACTCCCAATGCGGTCACAATGATCAATGATGGAAACCTTAAATTGCAACCACAACTACAAGTATTAGACATTGCTAGCTTCGGGCATGGCCCTGAATCAACAACCCACTACAAAATAAATCTCTCTGACAGAGTTCATAAGCAAAAAGCTACTCTTCCAAATAAATACAATATGTGCATCACTTCAAAAGAAATTGAAAAGGGGTCTATACTTTTGCTTGTAGGATACAGCTACCCTATTATTTGCATGTCAAGGTGGGTGAATGTGTCAATTTGATTTCTAATACACTTTCGATCTGTTATATACAAAATAGCATTCTTCAAGTCATCCTATAAAATTTGTTTTTATTCCTATTACTTACTCCTTTTAATCATATACTCAACAAACCAAACCAGCAACTATGTGCCATAGATTCACCTAGTCCATCTAATAGTATGAATGAGAATTTCACAGTAGAAAAGAAAATTCCTCAAAGAGTCCTCTTTGGAATAACATCATCCCTACCTAGGAAAGAAATTACCTCCATCATTACTCCTATTCAAAATTTGAACCCATTTCAAACAAGATGGCTTATAAAGGGTCGTGTCACAATGAAAAAATAAATGCATCAATTCACCATTCAAAAGGGGCAAGGACATGTCTTCTCCGTTGATATTATTGATTGTGATCATATTGAGATTCGTGTCACTTGCTTCAATGACATTGCAAATTTGCATTACAAAAATATTCAAGTTGGAGCTATATATACAATTGTTGGGGGGACTATTGAATTTGCTAATTAATTATACAACAAGCTCAATAGCCAGCTTGAAATTTTTTTATTAGATGATTCCAAGGTTTCACCCTTTAAAGATGACCCTGCAATTCCAAAGCATCCATTCTCTTTCACACCCCTTGCTAAAATTCTCCACACCACCAACAATTCCCTTGTTGATGTTATTGGCATAGTTGTTTGTGTTGACCCAAGCTCTACATTAAGCAAGGATAGTACACAAGTTCTTAGAAGGAGCATCAAGTTAATGGATATGACTTCCTCTACTACTAATGTGACTCTATGGGGTCCAACCACTCAAAGGGAAGGTAAACAACTCCAAGAGATGTACCTCTTATATTATGTTGTTGTTCTTGCAATTAAAAGTGGACGTGTCACAAAATATAATGGAAAGGTGATAAGCACTTTGACAAATACACATCTATTTATAGACCCAATCATAGAGAAAACAAAACAACTAAATTCTTGGTTTTCACAGAATCGGAATGATCTTATCTCACCATCTACACAGGCTGTGGATTTTCCCCTCCTAATTACCAATAAGACAATTATTGCTATTGAAGAACAAAATGTGCACATGAACCAACCTGCCCAATGCATTTTGAAAGCAACAGTACAATTCATCAAATCAAATTTATATTGCTATCTTGTGGAACCCCTAAATTTTTTGTGTTCCACTAATTTTGGATCTATTTCTAGCTAGTCCCTTGGTCCCGGTTTGTTGCCCTCTAGATAAGGGTTTTGAGTTTCAATGGTTAGGGTTTATCATTTTCACTTTTGAAACCTTAGTCCCTTTTTGGTTTAATTCTTCATTAATATATCTTGGTCCATGGTCTAATGTTTTCATATGCTTGGCCCCTTGAAATTTTTTCGTTATCCTAAGTTGGGCTCATGCCATAGGTTTTTTCATGTCTTTGTTATTCATATTACCTAGGCGATCCCTTTTTAAAACAACTTTTGAGCATGTGTGAAAATACTTCACTTAAGTGATTCCTATCGCAGGCCCCTAGCGCATCGCGGTCTATCTTTTTCTCATCGGCTTCATGTCTGCGATGAGCAATGCATTATTTTCTTCCTATCATTGGCTTTCTTCACATTGCTAATTGCTAATTGCTAATTGCTAATTGCCCGCTATAACTATTTGCGAGATGGGCGATGCCTAAACATTTCCTTTGCATCGTTGTTGTCCTTTGCATTGTTGTTTGATTTTTCCTGCCCATTTTATTTCTATGATGGGAGATGAATATAATTAGTTCATCGCGACACCTTAGCACATTGTGGATTGCTTACTGCTGACTTCACTCATTCCCACAACGTGCGATGAAGCCCTTGATTTCGTATAGGGGACACGTGTCTTACATCTCACTCATCGCCACTACACTTCATAACGCTAATTACATCCCCGCTCACCCAAAGCTTTGCACAATACTTGTTGAATGGTTATGATCACTCCACTTGTCTTAATCTTGTGCCATCGTCCTCCTCTTTCACATCACTAATACATTCTTTTCTCTAAAACACGTAACAGCAATGAGCGATGGGAAACAAAGGAAGTAAAGAATATTCTCAAAGATGGTAACTCAAGTCAATACATTGTGTAGCTTCTTTGCATTATGGTTCCACTTTCATATACTCATATCAAGTGTGTGATGCACGATGAGTTACTACAAAGAAAGAGAAGAGAGAGATATACCAAAGGGATATCCCAATCAAAGGGTCGAGAATGCATCACATGCATCCGATAAATTGCAGATGGCATTTTTCTAGAGAAAAGGAAGTAGCAATACGCGATGAAAGGTTTCGACCTTTCTTTCATCGCATGGTCTCAATGCATCGTTGTTTCACCCCCAAACATGAAATATCATTTCAGCGATGAGTGATGGGTTTATGAAGGGATATATTACGGAATATTCTTCTCATTGCAGGCATTCTTCACATCATAGTTTTCAACTCTTCAAGGAAAAACATATCAATGACGAGTGATGGCTTTGCAGACAAGATTGGTGGCTAAGTTTTAAAGCAACTATGTGGCATCACCACAGGACATCACGTCAAGTGTTCACATCACTGGTTCATAACAAAGCACCAAAAGGAAAATAGCTCTAAGTGATGAGCATGGATAATAGTTGATCATGTTTTAAAACAAATTCACCAACAGTGAGAATTCAAAAGGAAATGGCTAAGTGTTAGATGCCTCGTTCGCTCGCGTGAGCCATCCCACACCATTAATGGTGTATCTACTTGCATTTGAAGGCCATAAAAGATTAAAATTACTCATTTTTGCATCACCATTGCAAGAATTCAAAGGAGAACATGAAGAAGACCTTGGACACGCAAATTCAGAAGTAAAAGAGCTTAGGGTTCTCAGGCAAGTAAAAATTCTATCTCTCTGAGTGATTTTCCTAGTAGGATTGAAATTAGCGTAAAAAAATTTGGTAAAATTGAAGGGAAATTGCAGCTTACGGTTTCTAAAATTGTTGTTTTGAATTGTAAGGGAGTGAATTGTTAAGCTTAAGTTCTTTAGGAAAGAAAAAGGGTAGGGTTAGTTGTAGAGTTTTTGTTGAGTCAATTTCAAGAAAAACCCCAGTTTCTTAGCTAAACTTTAGTGCAAAACCCTAGCTTTCTATAATTTTGTCACCATGAGCCAAGCAATTGAATTGTCCAATCCAAAGGTGAAGCCTAGAAAACCTAAGGTTAAGGCCGAAGCCCAGCAACTAGAGGTTTCAGGGGCCTCTGAGAAGAAGGGCGCAAAAAGAGATTTTTCCCGTTTCATGGAGGGTGATCCTCAAGAGGCACTTCTTGGGCCAATGTCGATTGGGAAAAAATCCACTAGAGAAAGTATCATGACCGACAGACTACAGGATTTGGCCAAGGAAATAGGAGAAGTTGCTTTTCCCCAGAGTGGATGGGATCTGTTTTTGTATGCTTTCAAAAAAATAGGAGCTAAGTGTTCGACTTGCCACTTGTGGGAATGTGATCTTGGGAAGTTGGTAGCTCCCAATCTATTTGTGGAAGTGGATTTTATATTGGAGATTGCAAAGAATTACAACCAAAAGGATAGGATTATCCAAAGTGTGAATGGAACCCCATTATTGGACATATCTAGGAGTCGAATAGTCGAGATTTTTAATTTGAATCATGCTACCATGGTTTATGTAGACATGATCTAAATTTGACCACCTCCATATGGTCAAATTCACCTCTTTTATTCCTCTATCCCACATCCCTTCTTCGTATTAATTAAATAATTTATTTAATTAATATTCCCATTTCTCTAATCTCCCTAAGGTATTTAATCAAATAATTAAATACTTTGTCCCATGTCCCCAATTAAATAAATGTTCTAATTTATTTAATTTAGTCATTTCCCTTTATGAATTTAAATCAATTTTTAAATTCATTATTTTCTCTCCTTGTCCCATCCTCCATAATCTTCTCTAATCCAGACTAATTTAAATAATTTGTGATTAAGATGTGCACACCCCTAACCATAATTAGGGTCACATCCTCCATAATACCCCACTTATCCCTAATCCTTCATTATCATGTTTAATCCCCTGCTTGCACAATTCTAATCCCCTGATTAGGTCAACCTAATCCTTATGCCATTTATAGCATATGTCCAAAGTCAACTTCATTTATTGCTTTCTCCTTTTGGAGAAGGCAACCCCTTCCCCATGTGAATTTTAAATTCACATTTATTCCCCCTAGGCCTTCCAAGGAATTTTTAATTCCTTTCCTCATCCCCATGTGGATATTTGAGGAATTTCCTATCACCCACATAGGGAAAAGGACCTCCTTTATGAGGAGATCATGTCCAAATCCCTAGGTACTATGTAGTACCTCCACCTCACCTCCCTTTGACATCTCATCTGCCACATGTCAAGATGTGAGGGCTTGAGAGTTCTCAACTCACCCTAGCCCTTGATCTTGTCCACTATGGCTCCATCCTGACCCTCCATTGTTTAGAGGCACTTTCCCTAAAAATGGAGGAATTTTCCGTCATTTGGTAACACACACATTTGCAATCAAACTAGAGCACTCATCCAAGAACTCTAATAAACATCCACCATTGTTTCATCTTAGAGATCATACTTTTCATCCATCCAAATACCCACTTGCATCATTGCATTCTCCATCACTCCATGATCATTTAGACCTAGGTTTCATGTTGTTGTTCCATCAAAGGAGCACACAAAATTGACATCAAAGGGCCAACCAAAGGAGACATTTCAAACAAGGTAAAAACTTTTATTTCTTGTGCATTTTGTTTGGGTTAAACTAGGCCACTCTCGAGGTGATTGTTTTTGTTCTTTCCTTTGTATTTCCTTTAGTCATTTTGCATCTTTAGGAGTAGCAACACTGCAAACATTTATAGCACACCTAGTGGGACCCACGTCACAGGTTTACACTTTTATGTTTGTTATTGTTTGAATCATACAGGTTTGTATTTTCAAACGCAAGGGAAAATCCACTCCAATAGGAGAATCCACCAGTTATAGAGGTGAATCTGCAGCTGACAAAGGAGAACTCAAATTTTCCCTTTCCGTAAAAGAGGCAAATCTAACTTAAAAGGCGAAGTTGCTTGAAACAAAGGCGAATACATCAAGGTCTCCAGAGATGGGTGACAATGATCAAGTTACAGAGGATTCATCCCTTCTGCTCGACACATGATCATGAATTTTCCCATCCACCTCAATTGGTGTTTGTGAATTCGCCAATTCTTCCAGACAAGTGATTTTGATCATTAGACACAGATGATTTTTCCTTACACAGAGGAAAATTTGAGGTACTCCCAAACTTTGAATTTTACAATTTTAATTTCAATTTGATTTTGATTGTGGGTACTGATCCACTAACTTATTTGTTTGTGAGTGTCATTTCACTAACAATTTGTGCATCAATTTTCCCTCATTCATCCAAGACTGAAAGTGAGAACTACTGACTTATTTTCTGCAGGTCGATTGGTCGAAGACCCCTAAATTAGCTCTGTTTGTTGTCTATTTTTCACACTAATCTAGGCACATGTAGAATTAATTAAAGGATCAATTTACCTTTTTTTTGTGTTTGGGATAAATTTGTTGATGTATTCACTCCCCTTGCCCCTTTTTTGTGATCCTAGGTGACAAAAAATCACAGTTTTCTCTAGTCCAACCCAATCTACCTAGGAGGTGCTAGTGCATCTAAGCTCTCCCCTTGTGCTATGTGCGAGCCTGGGGGCAACCGAAACATCTAGTATATTCTTCCCTTAGCGGGACCGGCTTGGAATTTCATCACCCAGGGGATGATCCCAACCACGTTTTATCATTAGAGTATATAAAGGGGGGAGAGTTAAAGTTGTACCTCAATCTAATCACGTAGTGTTTAGCGAAGCGTCAAAGTTAGGGTGATACCTAGATAAGATGTGCAAGGTTGGTCTGAGTTTCCAATACCTTGCTTAGGCTCTCGATCCACACTTGTGACGGGCTGGTGTTCACGATTGTGCCTCATGTACCTAGCATATATCGAGGATGCATGAGATAGCCTTGTATATCCTAGATAGAGACCCGTGTTTTAGCTACGGATTGGTGTAGTGCAGGGGATGCACACCGTGCCCTGAAGTTACTCACCACGAACTCCCTTGGGTTGAGATAGAAATCCTCATAGTCAACTATGATAGTCCTCGAGAGAGAGTGTGAAGGTGGGCCTATGGTATCTATTGATGACCCTATACCACTGGAATGCTAACTATCCGGCTTCATGAGAAAGGGTGATCCAGAGAACCACCCCGGTATCATGGAGTATTAACCTTGTGTTGTCCGCTCAAGTTGGTGGGACTACATCAAGTTTGTAAACCTTCAATACTAATTTTAGGATTGTGTTTCCTGGTGTGTCTTCATTGTCAATATCAATGCTTATTTTCAGTTGAGTTAGTCTAGCCTTCCTGTCTATTGTTTGTTGTGTTTTTTGTCCTTTGCCACAGTTATCCCCTGCCCTCATAGGAAAATTTGCTTCGTACAAAGAAGAATTTTCTTTTGTGGGCAGGAAATCCTACCCTATAAAAGGGCGATTTTGCATTTAAGTCTAGTCTAGGTTATCCCTTTCGGAAATTTCATCTTTGTTAGAGGCGAATTTTCCTGTGGGTCCCTCTTTTAGGTGACCTTGTGTCTTCCTATTCCCTGAATAGGCGAGTTTGTCCAACCTTTAAGCGAGTCTTTGTTCGGTCCTTATCCATCGAGTCCACCTGTTCTCCATAGAATAGGTGAACTTGTTACCTCCTAAGGCAAACCTGTTGTCCATAGGGGCAATCCTGTGTTCTATCTAAGTCTCCCCATCTATTTTCCTCCTTAGAATAGGTGACCCAGTTCTCCACAGGGGAAAATTCATTTTCGCCTATGTCATCTTCATCTGTACTGTCCAAGTCTTAGGCGAATTCATTTTTCTGATAGGCGATCTCATTCAAGCGAGTCTATTTCCTTACGTACAGTTCAAGAAATAGGCAAGTTTGTTTCCCTTGGATATGTAATTTTGATTATGTCTGTACGTTTCAAGATATAGGTGAATTTTTCATCCCCATTAGATAGTTTTGCAAATTGATTCCGCCTATTCCCTTGTGGCCTTCTGGGAGATGAGGCAATTCTATGTCAATTTTAGGCAATCCTGTTAGAGGTTAGGCAATCCTGTAGTTAAATAGGAAAACTTGCATCATGTGTCCACCCATTTCTTTTGTGTCCCCAAGACATAGGCGAATTTTAGTCCAGGATAGGCGAATTTTCCTAACACAAAGGAAATTTTGTTGACCTAGAATAGGTGAAGTCATGACTTGGAAAGGAAAACTTGTCCTACACAGAGGCGTATGCGCTTCCCATACAAATTCTAGAGAGCGAATCCTTTGGGCCACTGAAAGCTTGTCGTTTTTTGAGTCCTTTGCCACAATCAAATTTTTTTTATCATCATCTATCTGCCTGTAATTGTCACTTTAGTCCATGTACATTTTCCAAAAGCCATCCATTCATTGATCAAGTCATATAAGTGCATCTTAGAACATCCCTAGATTGCATTTCTAGTATCGGTTCATCAATCCCAATCCCCTAGACTATGTTTTAAGAGGTCTTTATCCCAATTGTCATCCTTCACACTTAGGATTTTCATCTGTCCTAAGTCAATAATCATCCACAACCCAATCAATCTACTTCCATCTTGAGGTAGATTTGGTGTCATAATCATCCGTTCATCGTTAAATCCAATCGTCAATACCCTACATCATCTAGTTTGATCTTTGCACTTGGTTTAGAATCAGTTTCATCATCCTATCCAATCAATCATCCAACTCTATCAATTGTCTCATCCAATCGTTCAATCTAATAAAATCCAATCACATTCTCTATTCAATCATCCAATCAATCAATCTGTCATCCAATCCAATCGACCCTTTAGTCATCACCTAGATCCTTCATTTAAGTGCATCTTAGAGCATTGCATCATCTTAGTCCACCTTGTAGTTTTTCATTTTCATGCCCCTTACCCAATCGCAACCAAAGAAACTCATGGCAAAACAACAGGCTCAAGGTACCTAGCCTCATGTTCCTCAGGGTCCCAATAATTGTGGCTCATCGCAATCCAATACTAAGGTCCATAATACTTCACCTCCTGCTGACGAGAGCATGGTCAACCAACTTGAGGTCATAGTTGACGAATAACTCAGTAATCCCACCAATGTCCAAATGAAATATCATCTCCTTAATGAGCATGGGGATAAAATCCTTGCCACCTTGCGCTTGAATGGAGTCAAACCGCCACCTAAAATTGATCTATCAAAATACGTCAATATCACACCCCTTGCACCCTCAGTGTCGCAAGACCCTCAAAATTCACAAATTAATATGGGTCATTCATACATCCCTGAGGGTCCACCACAGGAGGGTTGGTATCAACCTAGATTTGGGAATGTCATGCTCTATCAAGTCTCACAACCCCCTAGGATTATGATTCCAGTCATGGGAGTATCTTAGTCAAATCTTCCCCAAGGTCTTGATCCTAATGATCCCTTTGCCTTTGGTATGTCATAGAATCTCCCACATTCACCATCCATGTCCATTTCGCAAAGCTCAACTCCCATACTATCTGCACCACCTCTCCCACCTAACCAATCGGGTCAACCACTAGTGAATACTAGGGGCAATCCTTTTTCTATACTACCTCCACCTCCTCGATCTACACCCACATCCAACTTACCATCGCCACCTTTCACATCTCAACAGCAACCTCAAGGAAATGTACCATCCTTTCAGTAGCCTTTGGTTAACCCACAATAGGCCACCTCACCACTAGGTTCCACAACATGTACCACCATCCCATCTCAACCTCCACATCAAGCAACACAGCTTACTTCACAACCTCAACAACAAGCGTAAGGTGTTCCAGTACTGAACCCTTAGCAAATGCAAATCCCCACACATCATCCAACACCATCTCATTAGTTGCCTCCTCACCAACCACAAGTCTGTCAACAACATCAAATTCCATGTCTCCCTCTCTATCAACAAATGCCACATTACCAACAACCACCTCAACACACCCAAGTCTCGACAAAAACAAAAAGCAACCCTCTTGCTCAATACTTTACCATCCATCAAGCACATATGTCGCCTTCACTACCTCATCCAATCCTAATCCCAATACCACTTATCAAAACCCTCAATAGTCCCAACTGCAATAATCTTTCATAAATCCCCACCAACCGCAATCCAATCCTTATTACCAAACCTCCAATCCACAACAACCTCCATATGCTACTCAACAACCAAATGTTGCTTATAATTATCAATCTAATTTGTATTATGCCCAATAACAACACCTAGACCAACAGGGTGCCTCCACGTCTGCATATTATCAAGCCCCTCCCCCATATCAGCAAGGCACTTCCACCTCATACTATCAAACACCCTCGCCATATTATCAGGGTGTCTCCACTTCATACTATCAACCTTCATCATCTTATCAACGACCTTATACCAATCTGCAATCTACATATCACAAAAACTACCAACAAGCTTCTTTGTATCATCCTCCACCATCATATGATCAAAACACCCCAACTCCATCTGCTTCATATCATCCATATGCTCCATATAGTTAGTCCAACCTGACCAATCCTCCCTCGACACCCACAAATAAGGAATGGGAAGAGATCAAATCCATGTTGAAATACTTGCAAGAAGGGACCTCCAAAAAGTCTTTCAAGTTTGAAGAGATTTGTCCCTATCCATTTGATCCCTCGATCTCACTTGTTCCTTTTCCAAAGCATTTCAAAATTCCAAAGTTTGACAAGTATAAAGGAACTAAAGATCCAAAGAATCATCTCTAGGATTTCTACTCACATTGTCAAGAAGTCCTACACAATGACAATTACCTCTTGCGATTATTCCCTAGGAGTCTAACAGAGGTGGCTCTAGATTGGTTTATGGCTCTTCCAAAGGGATCAATCTCTTCTTTTGTAGACATTTCAGAGAAATTTTTTACACACTTCTCCTTCAATTTGGAGAAGGATATCGATACCTTAGATCTTCTAAAAGAAAAAAAAATGTGAGGGAGAAGCCTTTGCAAGCTACCTACAAAGGTGGCATGCTTTGGCTAATCGAATGAAATCGCAGCTCAGTGAGAAGGACATGGTCACTCTTTTCATGGAAAACTCTCATGCAGACATGGCACATAATATCAATCTTCTATATGTCACAGCCTTTTTAGAGGTCCTAGAAAAGGGTCCTATCATTGAGAGAGTGCTCATTGCTAAGGGATAGATCAAAATTCATAATCCTGATAAGGATAAGTTTTCTCAGGATAAGTCTTGCTACTGGAACAAAAAAAAGAACATTTTCAATGATGGTGTCACTGACACCAAACATGTTCAAGTAGTTAACACCTCCCAGAGGTCTCAATACGTCCCTAATCAATCATCAGTTTCTAATGTCATATCAGTGCCATAGGGGCACCTCGTCCTCCTCAACAGTCCAATCAACAAAATTAGGGGAACAATAAATGCACATTCACTCCATTGGGAGAATCCTTAAGTGTTCTATTCAATAGGCTCCTCCAAGAGAGTTATCTAGTCACCTATCCTATGCCTAAACCTTTCGATGAGTCTAAACCAAAGCCTTCCTAGTATAGAGAAAACAAATATTGTGATTTTCACAAAATGAAAGGTCATACCACAAATAAATGTCAAGGACTAAAAACATACATCTAGGATCTTATAGATTGGGGTGATATCCAAGTGGATGCAAACCAAGCCACATCATCCAATGCTCAACTCCAAATATACCAAAATTATTTCCTGAAACACAATAAGGGTGCTAGCACGTCCAATGCAAATCTTGGGTCCAACAATAATAATAATCCAAGTAACAACACAATTGGTAGCTACAAGAATGTACCCTATAACTATGATGGTATAGTTATGTGCATCAATCAGGTAGAGCCTTGTGTGTCCATGATACACATCAAAGACAAAGACCCATAGTGTGTTGTCACAATCCATCACACCCGCATAACCATTCTTGGAGCCTCCACGTCAGCCTAGCCAAAACCTATAATCTCTTAATACAATATCCTTGATCCACTTGGAAAGACTCCAACTCAAGTATCTATCCTATATTTGCTTAATTATTCTATGCATCAAGAAATCCTCACTAAAGCTTTGCAAGATATACATGTCCCTAATGATATAGATCCTACCCAATTTCAAGCCTTGGTAGGACACTTGTCATCCATGTATCAACTAGGCTTCAGTCAAAATGATATGCCTTGCATCGATTCGAATCATAACCATCCCCTTCAGATTGAGGTGCTCATAGCCCGAAATAAAGTAAAAAGGGTCTTGGTAGATAATGGCTCTGCCCTTAATCTTTGCACATTGAAGTTCATAAAATAGGTAGGCTACACCCATGCTAACTTGAACAACCAAGTTATCACCATCAAAGCATACGACAATGCAGAACGTGACTCTAAGGGGACTATTTTTCTTCCAATTTAGGTTGGCCCTATTGTACAATGTAATACATGCCATGTCCTTAATCTAGACCTCCCATATAACCTCCTTCTTGGCCGTCGATGGATCCATGCCATGTAGGTTGTCCCATCCACCTTCCATTAGTGTCTAAAATTCCCATTTAACATGATGGAAGTAACTATACATGTTGATCCACAACACTTTGAATATTGTCATGCATTAGATGCTTCCTTCCCTCACCCTCACTACTGTTCAGGAGTGGAAGTGGGAGTATCTCAGGCATCATCCTCCCATCCACTTTTTAATCCATCATTCCCCACTCCATCCATTCCATCTTCCACATCTAACTCCACAATCATCAAGGTCTAGATCATAGACAAAGGTTGTGGTGAGTATGAAATACGTATGAATTTAAATGTGGAAACCATTCCACCCTCACCTCATATGCATGGTCAACCCTCTTAGTCCACACTGAAAGAAGAAGAGAAGAAAATGACTCCGAGTTCTAAGAATGTGGGGTCCAACACTTTCTGATCTCCTGGGATGAGACACAATCAACCAGAAGATGATATCGGTCAATGGATATACTGAGAGGAGCCTAAACCTTCTCTTCCTCTTAAGGAATATTTATAGGATACTTATCCTCATGCCTCTAAGCTAGCTGAAAAGTATAATTTTCAAGGGGGAGGCCTCGACATACAAGAACAAGGAAGATGACAACCTATTGATACTCTTGCACGACAAAACATTTAGGCTTAGGCTATGACATGAAGCAAAAGGGTCCTACAACATCAAATAGTACTTCCAATAATGTTAGTGTGGATATGAGGACATACCTAAGGAAGAGTCCATTATACTCGCATATGATAACATAGATCTCTCATCTATGTTTGATTTCCTATTTGTCTTTTCCATCAACCTTTCCCTTTTCCATCCTAAGCTTATTGACCGGGACTTACAAGGTAGTGCACCTATCAATACCTTTCCATCAGTGGACACCTATTTGTATCTCATGGGATTGGGAGAGGATGAACACCCTAACCACATAAAGTAAGAGGAAACAAAACAAAAAAGGGTCACCTAGTGAAAACCTCTCTAAGGCACTTCCTAACTAAAAAAAAGTCAAAATAAAGGGTGTATCCAATAGTGAAAACCATGACGTGGTGTGGGAGGATAGGGATGTTCATCTTCCCCTTGTGGGAACTCAATTGTCTGAATGATCTATTCTGATTGAAAAAACTCAAGAAGTAAACCTAGGAATAGAGGAAGATCCTTAGATCACATATGTAGCCAAATCCTTGTTAGAGGAAGAACATTCTATCATCGTCAATATACTAAAAGAGGGAATCATCAATTTTGCATGGACTTACTCAAACATGCCAGGTCTAGATCTTGCATTAGTGGTACACCATTTGGATGTTCATCTAGATGCCAAACCTTTCAAACAAACTTAAGAAAGATGCATCCTCAAGTGGATCTTCTTGTCAAGAAAGAGTTGGAGAGACTATTAGAGGCTAGATTGATAAGGCTTACTAACTACTCTGACTGGATATCCAACATAGTGCACATGGCCAAGCCAAATGGAAACATCATAATTTGTATAGATTTTTGAGATCTCAATAAAGCTTGTCCTAAGGATGATTTCCCCCTCCCAAACATTGACATGTTGGTCAACTTAACAGCATGGCATGAGATTCTATCCCTTATGGATGGTTTCTCTGGATATAATTAGATCAGGATTGCACCAAAAGATCAACATAAAACTTCCTTCACCACCCCTTGGGGCACCTTTTTCTACAATGTCATGCCCTTTAGACTTTAAAATGTGGGGGAAACCTATCAGTACACCATGATTGTTATCTTCCATGACCTCATTCATTTCATAATGGAAGATTATGTTGATGACTTATTGGGAAAATTCAAGACTAGAGAAGAACATCCTATGATCCTCAAGAAAATATTTGAGCGGTTAGAGCACTACAAGTTACATATAAATCCAAAGAAGTGTGTGTTCATAGTTACATCAGGAAAACTATTGGGCTTCATAGTCTCCAGAAGAGGTATGGAGGTAGATCCAACAAAGGTCAAAGCAATAATGGAAATCCCCCCCTGCGTAATCTCAAGCAGTTAAGAAGTCTACAAGGGAAGCTACAGTCCATCAGGCGATTCATAGCTTAACTAGGTGACAAGTGTTAATCATTCACACATATTCTGCATAAAGGCACCACCTTTAAGTGGGATCTAGAGTGTCAGCAAGGATTCAAAAAAATTAAGGATTACTTGGCTCATCCACCTATCTTGATGCCTCCCATTCCAAGTAAAAAATTAAGGAGTACTTGGCTTAGCATGATGAGTCCTCTAAAGAGCACACAATCTATTATATCAGTCAAACACTAGTGGGATATGAACTCAACTATTCTCCAATGGAAAAGGCTTGTCTAGCTATAGTCTTTAGTTCACAAAAGCTTCTCCATTACATGATCATTCATCCTGTGAAGCTAATATCAAAAGTTGATCCACTCAAATATTTGTTATCTAGAACTTCTTTGACTAGCCATATAGCCAAGTGAGTCATGCTACTGAACTTTAGTACAACATAGAGTACATGGACCGTAAGGAAATTAAGGGGCAAGTCATAGCAGATCAGTTGGTTGATGCCCCTTTGGTGGATGCATATCCTTTGCTAGTTGAATTTCCTGATGAAGAAGTCCTCATAGTCATAGAAGCCGATACATGGACGCTCTATTTTGATGGGTCATACACACATAATGGAGCTGGTGCATTTGTTTTATTCATCACCCCACAAGGTGACTACATCCCAAAGTCACTTGGATTAGCATTTCCATACACAAATAATAGAGCAGAGTATGAAGCTCTTATCATTGGTCTTAGAATCACCATTAAATGGAACATCACCTATTTGCGAGTCTTTGGCGATTCTCAATTGATTATCAAACAATTCAATGATGGGTTTCAGAAAAAGGATGACAAGTTGTTACCCTACAAATGCATGGTGGATGACTTTAAGAAATACTTCACCTTCATCCAGTTTGAGCAGATCCCCAAAGTTCAGAATAAGGTAGCATATGTAATGGCTACGATCAGTTCCCTCATTGATATGCCTAAAGATCGAATGGACTATAAGTTCCTCATTGAACAACTTTTAATCCCATCATATGATATCCCTGAGAGTGAGATGGTGTGTGATATCATAGGTCCTAACTCACCATGGTGCCATGACATTTACACCTACCTCCGTGACAATATCCTACCGAGTAACCTTACATGAAATCAATGTAAATCCCTCATCCAATGAACATCCCACTATACCATCATGGAAGATACACTTTATTGTCATGGGTATGATGGCACTCTCCTTAGGTGTCTAAATGAATTAGAAGCATGCACTTCGTTAACTGAGGTACATAGTGGTGTCTGTGAAGCTAATTCTAATGGCATTGCCTTAGCCAAAAGGATCCTCAGAGCTGGTTATTATTGGCCAACAATGGAGCATGACTCTTGTGAGTTTGTGAAGAAATTCCTACCATGTCAGCAACATGTGGATTTAATCCATGCTCCTACATAGGATTTACAACCTATCATATCACCATGGTGCTTTTCTCAATTAGGTTTTGACTTGATTGGAAAGATCTTCCCTCCATCCTCCAACAACCATACTTTCATCATTACCGCCATTAAATACTTCACCAAGTGGGTGGAAGCAATTTTTCTCTCACAAATAATAGGTATTTAGATCTCCAAATTCATCCTCTTCCATATTCTCTGCAAATATGGAATCCCTTCCACCATCATCACTAACAATGGAAATCCATTCAAAAATCAATTCATGAAACACCTTTGTGAAACATATCATATCTAGCATCGTTGGTTCATGCCCTATTACCCACAAGGTAATGGTCAAGTGAAGGCAACCAACAAAACACTTATCAACATCCTTAAAAAGGTGGTGAATAACACTGGTTGAGATAGGCACCTCCATCTCCATCCTACCCTTTGGGCTTACTGTAGTTCCATCTACACTCCCACTAGTGCCACACCATACTCCCTTGTATATGATGTTGATGCCATCTTGTTGATCGAAGTCGAGATCCCATCACTTAGAATATCTTTAAAGAACCTCATAAGTGATGAAGACACTTGAGTTGCATGGCTCAGTCAATTAGAACTCCTAGATGAAAAGCGTATTAGGGCCTACAATCATCTACAAGCATACCAACATCACCGTAGGAGGAGCTAAAACAAGAAAGTTCATCCTCGCCAGTTTAATGTTGGTGATCTAGTCCTCAAGGAGAATCAACATACTTAGCAAAATCGAGACAAAAAAGGAAAGTTTGAAGCTAACTGGTTGGGTTCTTATGTTTCATAGCTAAATATGGTTCCAAGGCATATAGGCTTGCTACGCCTAAAGGTAAGCCCCTCGAGGAGCCTATCAACATCATGCACTTGAAGAGGTTTTACACCTAAGTTAGTTAAGTTGTCTTATCCTGAAAAATACCAAAAGAAGTAAATAATTGTTAAAAAATACAAAAAAATAAAAAAATTTAAAAAGTCCAAAAATAGTCAAGAGAAATAATTCATCCTATGGTGAAAACCACCCTTGGTGGAACCTTGGATAAGTACATTTGGTGAAAACCTAGTAACAGGTTCCATTCGTAAAGGGCGTAATCATTATCTACCTTACATCCTAGTTACTTTATGCTTTTGTCCATCTTATCCTCACATCCTATCCTAGCATCCTATCGATACAATCCTTTCATCTGTGTCTGCTTATCCATTCCTAGTATGTTTTGGTTGAGCATTGGATGATTTTCATCGGCTAGATCCACAATCTTGAGCTTTTATCCCAATCTAAGTTTGGGTTGTGTGTTTGTGTCATCCATCAGTCTTCTGATATCTAAAATAGTGTTGTTTGCAAACTGATTTGGATTTTCCCCTAAGCCTTTTGGTTCATCATGTTGTGTCAATCCCCCATCATTCATTTGTCTGGTTCTGTCTTTTTTTCGTTGGTCTTTTTTGAACTACGTTGCCCCTACACTTTCATGTAGGCAAGGTCAATCATTTGATTTGCCCCTAGGGATTTTTCATGTCTAATCTTTTTCGTCCATCTTGGTCTCCACTGTCCTCTTTCCACTTTTATCCATGGTCTTTTATCCAACTACGAGGGCTCTACACTTTCACGTAGGCAAGGCTAATCTTTGATCAGCCCCCCAACCCCTAGGTCCTTAGGGTGTGTCAGTCTGGTGTCTTGTGTCTGGTGTCTTATGTCATGTCTTCAAGTATGTCTCTATCTAGCTAGATCTTAACAAATGGAATCCACTAGTATCACGAGGTTCAATTAGTTTTAAGTATCTTGAGTCATGTTGATCACTTAGTTTAGTTTCCATTTTTGGTCTTAAGAGGATGCATCCTTCCTACATCAGACTACATCAACCCCATCCACCTTTTGGTCTTGTGGCAAAGGACATTTGAAATTGACTATTTCCTTTTGATGCTTTTGGAATTTTGTTTATCATTTGAGCTTCCTATCATACCTTGTCAAGGTCACCACGATCTTTCATATCATGGTGCACTTTGACTAGTAAACATAGCGGCATATCTTGTTCTTTTGTTTGTTTTTTTCTTCTTGGTTGACCCGTGTAGTACCCACCAAGATCCTCGTGGTCTTGTGTTACGCTGGGGCATCCTTTGTGCTTGTGGTTATCTCAATGTCTGGCTTGACCAAAGTCATTATGACTTTGGGGTGTTGGGATAGCCTCCTTATCTGATATGTTTGTTTCATGCATTAGACACTAATCTACCTTAGTTCCTCATACCCTGGCATATCGTGTCTTGTGCTATAGCAAAAATTAGTGCTCCAAATTGGAAAAATAGCATTAGGCTTGCATTTCATTTTTCATCCTATTGCATTGCATTTCCCCCATCCACCCTTTCCCCTCACCTATGGTTGGTGATTTCGGCTATTCGAACACTCCTCTTTTTCCTTCTTTTTCTTCTCAAGATTCCTATGGGTTTTGACAAGTGCAGTATCACATCCCTCATCCCTCATTTTGATATGATTATAGGGAAAGTACTTGGTGAGCTACCTCCATCGTTTTGACCACATAAGCTAAAGAAAGCATGATATACAAATAAAGGATGCCTATTAATGGCTTCCATTACTATGGAAGCCCTTATTTACACTCATGCACATGCTAATTTAATTCAGATATTAATGTTTGTAAGGGATTTAATCACACAGATCATTCATGTAGGTTGCATTCATTTTATTATGTCGGCAGTACCAAGGTCATCTCTGTTGTCAAATCTCTGGTCTATGACATGCAAAATGAACAAAGAAAATGAGATTGATACATAACTATAAGGGAACGCATGCCTATCATAGAAATAGGTGAATCCAACCGCTCCTTAATCTCGATCGATGTCATATTAAATGTAGAAAGTAAAATTTCATCCCAAACAGTGTCAATGTCATCTCATTCTGCATCTTGCAAGTAGTCCATCTAGTTCCATACATTGTATTATATCACATCCATTTCATTCATCCATAACATTGGTACATATGCATACATCACATCAATCATTTAGTTCATCTCATTGCATTTTCATAACATACATCAAATTATAATAATATGCATGGAAACATTTCCCATTAGAATTAAAAGCAAATTAATTATACAGTGTACACCATAAATATCCATCACATTCGTTGAATCATTTACAAGAATTTCTAAACATATCCACTGCAGGCATAATTTTTCTATCTCCATGCATACATCCCCACCTGCATCACCAAGCATTAGTCCCATGATCATATCATATCAAATCATAAATCATCCATCACATCCTGTACCACAAAGTGTTAGGCATCATGCATTTCATCCATGTCATCCACATAGGCATAAATATAAATAATCATAGACGCATACATGTATCATAATCATCATCATCATAATTATCTGCATAATCCATAATAACACACATACATACACATGCGCATAAGTAAACATCTATCACATAAGCACCACATAGTGTCAATAAGGTCCATCGCATATCATATAAATATCCAAATATCACAAACCATAATAAAGTCCATCACAAAGTCCTTAATAAGTCCATCATAAAAGTATAATTACATGTCCATCATGTCCATCAATAATCATCAAATAAAATACAAGTACAGAGCTCTAAATCAAATATAGAGACTACATCAATGAAAAAAATTATCTATATTTGATCTACACTTTGGGATCTGTGGTCTCTGTCCCTGTCCACTGCATATCCACCCTGTAGCTGTCAAAAACCTGTATGCTATCCCCTCCTTTGTCCTCACTACCCTGTGTTGGCCCCATGTGATCTCTGAGGGGAGTCTGGAATTGGTCCTCTACGTGGGGGATTCTCGCAGTAACTACTGTACCCTCGTGTATGTGTCCCTCCTAACCATGACGGTGCTAACATCTGTGGTACTACTCGGACATATGGAGGTACACGACGTGCAAGATCTGGAACCTCTCTGAAGTAAGCCCCCATTTAGTAGCTAGAATCTCTCATGTACTCATCCCTCTCTATTTCCTATGCCCTTGTCATATCCCACTCTACCCTATACATGTTTTGTAATCCAACCAAGTACCTCCTCTCTTGATCCCATGCATGCTGTGCTAGCCTTAGCTAGTCTATCTATGCCTACATCTATGACACCTACTCTGCAGTCATATTCCTCTCATCTTGCAAGGATTGTACCTATTCCTCTTCCGCCTCGGCTCTCTCCAGAATCACCCCTGCATCTCCCACTAACACTTGCACACACTTTGCTCTATCTCGGAACTAATACCACTCCCTCTTAAGCTCATCCCTCTCCCACCTCATCTAATCTAGCCCCCTTTGCATCTCCCCTAGCTATCTCATGAGGTCATCCCTCTTAGCTTGGACCTCTTGTACATTTCGTGATGCCTCCTCTGTCAACATTTAATGGTCCCTATCCCCCTCCCTCGATAGCCTATTTTCCTTTTCCTGCAATCTATCTCGATCTGCCTCCGACTCCCTAAGTCTATTCTCTGCTATCCTCAATCGAGCCATGGATCCTATCAGTAGTACTGCCAGATCCTCGGGTGGTGGAGGTACATATAGTACCATCGCTAGTGGATGTACTTTTGGGGCATCCTCTTCCATCACCTCCCCCTACCCTCTCGCCCATTACTCTCCTCTCACCTCCACCTCAGCCTTTGTCTCCACCCCTCCTCCATCAGCCACCTCTCCTCCTAACTTTCCTCTATCTGGACAACCTCCTCTCATCCTCTGATCCATATCCTAGTGCCCCTAAAATTAGGTGCATTGTCATCATCCACCCTGGCCTATGGTCTATCCACCATGTAGAGTACCATACTGTCATCCCTACCTCTTCTATCCCCCCTCTCCTTGGATACAAAACCACCTATAGGTCCTCCCACATCTGTCTCATGAAGTCTCCTATGATCTAATCACCCCATAGGCACTCCTTGATAATCCACTTAAATCTTTGAGGTCCTGTAAGGATATCCTACTGTACACCAAACTGCCTCATGACCTTGTCTAGTATGTGAAGCTCAATAATGTGTGGGTCGCAACCGATCAAGTAGCATACTATGAAGAAGTAGCCCTTATGCCTCCTCTCATCCTCTCTCCATCCAAAAAACCACTTTTTCTGATAGGGTCTCCATATGATCTAATCCTCACTCAAATCATCTAATCTCCTCCATGCCTCTAGGTTGCTCACATCTAGATAATGTAGTCACCAACCGTACTCTGTACCATACCAATATGCTACTAGTAGTGTCTCATCCTATGCCCCTACTATCAAAATTT
>VDFB02353493.1:2500114-2567676 GCA_007258455.2 Sequoia sempervirens
TGATCCATATCCTAGTGCCCCTAAAATTAGGTGCATTGTCGTCATCCACCCTGGCCTATGGTCTGTCCACCATGTAGAGTACCATACTGTCATCCCTATCTCTTCTATCTCCCCTCTCCCTAGATACAAAACCACCTATAGGTCCTCCATGTCTCATGGGGGTCTCTGTGATCCTAATAATCTGACCTCCCTTATTAATCCACTTAAATCTTTGAGGTCCTGTAAGGATATCCTACTGTACACCAAACTGCCTCATGACCTTGTCTAGTATGTGAAGCTCAATAATGTGTGGGTCGCAACCGATCAAGTAGCATACTATGAAGAAGTAGCCCTTATGCCTCCTCTCATCCTCTCTCCATCCAAAAAACTACTTTTTCTGATAGGGTCTCCATATGATCTAATCCTCACTCAAATCATCTAATCTCCTCCATGCCTCTAGGTTGCTCACACATCGAGACCAATGAAGTGCCAAGCAGTGCTGCATGCCCATGCCTTGTGTTGTCTCCTTCTGTACTACTATCCAAAATTTGTGGCCCTGCCCAACACTCCATGTATACAAATTTACCTGAGTAAAAGCATCACATGTGTGACATATTGAGAGACCTCCTATATGTTACATACATGTCCAGGTCAATTTGGAGTTCTTCTGTCTCCCGCAGCTCTCGCCATTGCTCCACAATGGGGAGCCTCATGTAATCTTGAGGCTACAAAACCATCTACTCCTATTTGACAATAGAATCCCACTAATCATGTCGTAGAGGTACAATGACAGTGCAGGTACATCTAATCCCAGGCACATGTCCAAATCCAACTCCTTCCCCTGGATAGGAAGGTCAACTCATCTAAAAAGCACTTGTAGGCTCCTATATAGATCCTAACCCTGGCTTCGTGTCCAACTAACCAAATTCCATCTAATGGGAAGTTGGAGGATCATCCACATGTCCTCTAACATCATTGTCATCTCCCTTGTCGAGAAATGGAAGGTCGATGTCTCTGAGCTTCACCTCTCCATAAATGTTGTCATGAGTACCCGATGTGCTCTAATGTTGGGATACCCCAACATATGCAATAGCCCCACTTGTACTAGTGCCACATGATCATGGGAAATCATCGCACTGATCTTTGCATCCAAAACTACTGAATGTATCTCATAAGTCCTCAATGTCTCAAATTTCTACATCCACATAGAACATTCTATCAGTCTTTCATAATTTATTTTTATTTTTCCATCATTCTTTCCCTCTACCCTGGGCTCTAGAAAATTTTCCCCAATGTAGGATCAATTTGCCCCTTTTCCAATTCCCTCGCAAATTTTCCTATTCTACTGGTGAACCCACCCTTTTTCTAGTCTTTCAGTGAATCCACCTGTTCTTCTAGTGACTTCTCTTTTTCCACCCCCTCGTGAATTCACCTGTGTTCTTGGAAAATTAACCCCTTTCCCAATTTGATTCCAAATTCACTTATTCTATTGGAAAATTCGCCCCTTTCTTTGACCTATCACACATTCACCTCCTTTCTTGGAAAATTCACCTTTCCCCTTGAGGGGCGAATTCACATTCGCCCCTATGTCTTTGTTCCTCCTAATGGGTGAATTTTCTGCCCTTTTGGGAAAAATCGAGTTTTCCCTTCCTCAGTTTAGGCGATTTCGAAATCGTCTGTGTTCTAGCTCATTCACTTCTATGTCAATCAGAAATGCCCAACCTTGGGGAGAGGCAATTTTGCAATCGGCCCTCCTCGACGCATTTTCCCTTACAATTCGTGTTCACCCATTTCCCCACCCGCTAGTTTAGATGAGAAAATTCACTAGGTAGAAGGGTGAATCTGCCCTTCCGCTATGAATTTGTGCCCTAGGTTTCCAAAATCCCAAATTAAAATTATGCATAAAAAAATTTAAATCAAATCACGAAGTGGGATATGAACCCTACCTGGTGTGGAATTGCTTAGTAATAATAGAACTAGCGCACCTCCTTGGCTCGGTGGATATCCATGAATCCATTGTCCTCGCTCAACCCATTAGCCATCCTCATCACTCTCTCTCTTGCTTAGTCAGCTGCCAAGTGTGAAAATGGTAAATAGTAATTTTCAAATTTACTATTTATAATTTTTTACTTTTGCACCTATTTAGCCTTCTAAATTTTGGGTAACTTTTACCCTTTATTTAACCTCTTATTAATTCATTCACCCTTTTTCTTCCATAGGCCACCATTCACACCCTGTTTTTTCATTTTCCTCTGTTCAAAATACATTTTTAATGGTTTTTTATGCTCTATCGTGTGGTACCCTCCGTTTCTCCATATCAATAAGTCGTTCAAGGCCCATTTTTCTTCCCCATCCACCCTCTCGAGGGGGCATACCCTGCCACTTCCACTCCATTCCTCTGTCATATCTATTTCCCCACAGCATTGGGGGAATCTTCTTCATTTCATTATGATTAGACAGCCTACACAACTTTTCCCACATTGGGGCATCGTCTAACAACCCTTTCTTTTGTCGAGTCATTTTTCTTCAAAAAACTATTATTCTAATAGTATTTTGAAGAGGGGAAAAATGTAGCCATCTGAATTTGACCATCTCCATATGGTGAAATTCACCTCTTTTATTCCTCTATCTCACATCCCTTATTCACATTAATTAAATAATTTATTTAATTAATATTCTCATTTCTGTAATGTCCCTAAGGTATTTAATCAAATAATTAAATACTTTGTCCCCTATCCCCTTTCTTCTCTAAATTAAATAAATGTTCTAATTTATTTAATTTAGTCATTTCCCTTTATGAATTTAAATCAATTGTTAAATTCATTATTTTCTCTCTCCTTGTCCCATCCTCCACAATCTTCTCTAATCCAAATTAATTTAATTAATATGTGATTAGGATGTGCACGCCCCTAACCATAATTAGGGTCACATCCTCCATAATACCCCAGTTGTCCCTAATCCTTCATTAGCCTGCTTAATCCCCTATTTTCACAACTCTAATCACCTGATTAGGTCAACCTAATCCTTATGCCATTTATGGCATATGTCCAAAGTCAAATTCATTTATTGTTTTATCCTTTTGGAAAAGGCAACCCCTTCCCCATATGAATTTTAAATTCACATTTATTCCCCCTAGGCCTTCCAAGGAATTTTTAATTCCTTTCCTCATCCCCATGTGGATATTTGAGGAATTTTTAATTCCTCACATATCCCATCACCCACATAGGGACAAGGACCTCCTTTATGATGAGATCTTGTCCAAATCCCTAGGTACTATGTAGTATCTCCACCTCACCTCCCTTTGACATCTTATCTGCCACATGTTAAGATGTGAGGGCTTGTGAGTTCTCAACTCACCCTAGCCCTTGATCTTTTCCATTGTGGCTCCATCCTAACCCTCCATTGTTTAGAGGCACTTCCCCTAAAAATGGAGGAATTTTCCCTCATTTGGTAACACACATTTGCAATTAAACTAGAGCACTCATTCAACTACTCTAGAAAACATCCACCATTGTTGTATCTTAGAGCTCATAATTTGCATCCATCCAAATACCCATTGCATCATTACATTCTCCATCACTCCATGATCATTTAGACCTAAGTTTCATGTTGTTTTTTCATCAAAGGAGCACACAAAATTGACATCAAAGGGCCAACCAAAGGAGACAACTCAAACAAGGTAAAAAAATTTATTTCTTGTGCATTTTGTTTAGGTTAAACTAGGTCAATCTCGAAGTGATTGTTTGTGTTCTTTCCTTTGCATTTCCTTTAGTCATTTGCATCTTTAGGAGTAGAAACACTGCACACAATTTCAATCTATTTTGTTGAATTATACCAAGAGTATGAGTAGAATAAGTTTGGGTATAGGATACATGTGCTACCTAGGCACAGGAGAAGAGATCAAGGGGAAAAGGGTGTTTGGTTTGGGCCAAGGGATATAGAGCCCTTTGAGTGTGATGAATTTGAGGATTATTTGAAGAACACAAATTACAACTTGTGCCAGGTTCTTACAAGGAAGTGTGATGTAAAGATGAATGTCCCATTTATGGTGATGGATATAGACATACAAAACAAGCACTCCATCAAAGAATTTGATTATGTAGCATATCTTGCAGAGATGATTCACAAGGATTTGGTGAAGTTAAGGCATGGGAAACCTCCTCTAAGTTTTAGTCATTATTCTCTACTGATGCATATGATTTTATGGATGGGATGAAAGGCATAGAGAAACTTCATAAAGCTGATGGAGAAGGATGATCAAGACAATGACTTGCCTATGCAGATGTGGACACATATCTGGGACTAAAATTGCCCAAAATCCAATTATGTTGCCTTTTCTAACAGTTTCAAATTTGGTGTTTTGGAGAGTTTGGGGTTGAAGCCAGTTTATAGGATATCAAGAGCCATAAAGGAAATTCTGAGACCCTTGGAATTTAGAGAAGGTACCAAGCACAATAATAATTTGGTTGATTGGTACCAACATTCACATTATACTACAAGGGTTTATGGAGCAAAGGTGCCCCCACATTGTTTTCCTGTCTATGTTTCTAATAGATTGGCCTTTATTGAGATCATGTAGAAATTGTATGTCATGGATAAGGAGCACTTTAGAGATGTGAGGAAAGGTTCCCTCATTTCTCCTCAATTTTCTTTTGCTTATTTCATTGTCATGGCCAAAGAGGGCTATTATAAATTTGGAACAATGTGGAATAACCTCAGAATGCATGTTGATGTTGTGAGGAATTGTGATCCAAAAGGATTTGTTAATAGAGAGAGGAAAGTCAAATGCAGATCCAGTTTTTGGCACCATTTCCTCTACAGTGAGGATGTTATAAGAAACTTTTCTTCAGATTTTGTAGTAGTAGGGAGGAAGAAGGAATGAATATTAATCTATGACATAGAGAATAATATATTACAAAAGAACCTATTCTATGTTAGTCCTTATGCTAAAATAAAGGATGCTTATAAGAAAGCTATGAAAATGATTGATGACTATCAAAATGGGACATTCTTTGAGAAATTCAAGGAAGCAGAGGAGAAGCCCTAAGTTATCAAGAAGAAAAATGATGCTAAGATAAGGAGTCTCCCAACCAATTCAGAAGTTCAAGATATTCAAGGACAGCCATTGGGAGCTAGTGAAGAACTAGCAGTTAGTCCTTTGGTTGATTATTCTGTAACAGAGCACATTGGAGAGGGGTAGTCTGTAGAGTATGTACCCATTGAATAGGAGGTGGAACAAAGGTTCCCCTCTCCTTGATCCCTATGTCCCTAGTAGTAGAATTGTAAAATGGGAATATGATGAGGATGTAGATGATGATGTCAGAATAAAGGCCTGCAAAGAATTCATGAGTGATGGTTCCTTTATTCAAACTATAGACACCTAAATTTGGACACTTAATTTATCCAAATTTATCCTTTTCATCTAAACATTCCCTTATCCGCATTAATTAAGTAATATCACTATTATTTAATTAATACCTCTAAAGTTCTTCTAATCCCTAAGGTATCTAGTTAAATAATTAAATACCTTCCCCCTTTCATCAAATGAATTATATAAATATGTCATTTATTTAATTCCTTCATGTCACATCCCTTTCTTAATCTTAATTATTCTCCTAATCTTATCATTAGGGATGTACACATGCCTAATCCTTGATTAGGATGTGTCACATCCTCCAACTTTTGCAAGTTGGCCTCTAATCTCTCTTAGCCACCTAACCCTACTCTAATCTTTCATTAACTAGCCTAATCAACCTCTCAAGGAATTTTTAATTCCTTTTATCCTTCCAAGCAATGCTAAATTCCTTTTACTCTTCCCCATGTGATCTTTGACTTGTCACTTCAAGTCACATGTGAAATCTAACCCTCTTCTAATATGTCATTAATTTTTCTAATCAAATACTTGCACAACCTTAATCACTTAATTAGGTCTCCATGTCATTTATGGAATGTGTCCTAAGTCAACCCTATTAAAGGCTTTCTCCTTTTGGAGAAGGCACTCCATTCCCCATGTGAATTTTTAATTCACATTTAATCCGCTAATGCATCCCTTGGAATTTAAAATTCCTTTTCTCATTCCCATGTGGATATTTGAGAAATTTTTAATTCCTCTCATGTCCTCTCACCCACATGGGGACAAGGACCTCCTTTATGAGGAGATCTTGTCCAATCCCAAGTTACTATGTAGTACCTCCATGTCATGTACTCTCCTTCCACCTCCTCTACACATCATCTCTTACAAGCCACTTCACATGCCACATGTCAAGATGTGAGGGCTTGTGAGTTCTCAACTCACCTTAGCCCTACATCTTGATCTTGGTGGTTCATTCTCAACTGTCCATTTCCCTAGAGAATTCCAAAATCTCTATAAATACCCCCTTTTTTCTCTTATTTAGGAGGAGATCATTCATGCTAGCCAAACTCTTGCAAAAAATTTCTTTGAGCCATACTTAGCCAAATTTTCATACTTGCATCCATTTTCACTCTTCTTTTCATCCTCATCTCATCTCATAACTTGCATCTCTTGCCATCCAAGGAGCATACAACATCGAAGATCGAAGGGCCAACCAAAAGACAACTCAACAAGGTGAAATCTTTCATTTTGCTTAGTTTAGTTAATCTTTAGGCCAATCTTGAGGTGTAGGGTGTTTTTAGTTGTTATTTGCACTCTTTTTGTTTGTTGTTTATTTTCTAGCAAGTAAATTCGACCTATCACACAAAAAAAAGAGTTTAAAGAGTTTCTTATCCAAATAAAAGGCCAAGAAATAAAGAAGAGAATTGAAAGTGCAAAGGCACATGTAGATCCCTCACAACAATAGGAGGTGAAGAAGGATAATGAGGAGAAGATAATGAGTGAGATTACAACAATAACTCCTGTGGAAGCCAGAAAGTTGGTATAGGATAGTGGAATGATTCTATTACTTGGTTGGGATCTATCCTCAACAATTGCATTGTATGAAATTAGAAATGATCCAAAAGCCTTTGTTTCTAAGGAACACTTTGACAACAATTTTTTTGGACCTTCGACTTTAGTCTCGAGCTTCACACACTAGCTATTTGGTCAATTGCACCAAACATAGGGAAGCTAGAGGTTGTCAAATCAATTGAGGAGGTAATTGGGGTAGTTATGGTACAAAGAGTGACTAAAATAACCCTAGCATAGGCAGCTAAACTTATAGTGCATGCAACAGTGCTAAGTGTGGACACAACATAGATTTCTCAAGAGAGATATGATAAGTTATTGGGAAAACACTCTCTTGGATGAATGTAGTAAGATGAGGGCCATTGTAACCCATGCAAGCTTGTCACAAAGGGCCTTTCCCTTTCCTTCCTCTTCTGAATTATCTTCACAAGACAGGGATACTTTATCTCTGAGGATTAAGAGCTTGAAGGAAGAGTTGCAAGAAAAGAAAGAAAATGTGCAGAAGTCCAAGGAAGCTACAACTACTGCATCAAAAGAGATAATTGATGACATATTGTAGTGCACAAGTTATCATGTGCATTTCACAAAATAGATAACACTTGGAGTGTGTACAAAAGTTTCCATGAAGCACATCAAAGATATATCCAAGTACAAGATGCTTTTTAGAATTTATGGAGCAAGTGGACTGCTAGGGCCGATGCTCTTAAGAAAATGATGGTTAGTATGAAGGATTACCCTGAAGCACCCACACACATTCCTAACTTAATAAAAGAAATTGATTTTTTGGGAGAAATATCAACTTTCCTTGGGAATTTGGGTGTGCAACTACAAAAAAAAATCAAAATCTTTAGAGATTTGGAGGGGTATGGAGTGCCAAAGATTCTAAATGAGGAGGGAGCATTAAAAGAATTCAATGCATGAAAGGAAGAGTTTGGAGATCTCAAATTTTTCCGCTAGACCATTTATGCTTCTAGAAAGCCTGATTATGTTGCATTGAATGTTGCCATTAATGTCATCTTTAGAATTGAGGTAAACATGGATGCATTTGTCAAGGAGGCCAGAATAATGATGGACTCCAGATACAACCTACATGATTCTAAGGTACAAAAGTTGTTGGATGTGAACTATCCTACTGAGGAGGAATACAATACATGGCTTGAAAATTTTACAGATTAAGCCTTTGATATATTGTTATCATGGAATCTAGAAGTGCCTGATTCACGGATAACCCCTTACGAAACTTGTCTAATTCGTAGGTTCATGACATTCAAGCATGCAAAACAAGGTGAATTTCAATCCACCTCAAAGTGTGTTCCAAAATCTCAAACATTTCATTTGAGTGTCCTCTCGTGTCCATCTTTTAAAGAGCTTTGAAATGAGCATCTTTGTCAGCTTCTAGCCTTTGGGAGTTGTGAAAATTGGTAAAAGTGTACAAGCTCTGATTTTCAATTCTTTGACATGTTGAAGTTGTAAATTTTTAAGTGTCCAAGTGCACAAGCTTTGATTTTTAGCACTTGTGAATTTTTGTCAAAATTTTATCTTTTGTGCACAAGCTCTGATTTTTAGCGCTTGTGTATTTTTGTCAAAAGTCTATCTTTTGTGAACAAACTCTAATTTTTAGTGCTTGTGCATTTTTGTCAAAAGTCTGTCTTTTATGCACAATCTTTGATTTTTAGCGCTTGTGCATTTTTTTTCAAAAGTTAGTCTTTTGTGCACAAGCTCTGATTTTTAGTGCTTGTGCATTTTTTTCAAAAGTCTATCTTTTGTGCACAAGCTCTGATTTTTAGCGCTTGTGCATTTTTGTCAAAATTTTGTCTTTTGTGCACAAGCTCTAATTTTTAGCGCTTGTGGATTTTTGTCAAAAGTCAGTCTTTTGTGCACAAGCTTTGATTTTTAACGCTTGTGCATTTTTGTCAAAAGTTAGTCTTTTGTGTACAAGCTCTGATTTTAAGCGCTTGTGCATTTTTGTCAAAGTTTTGTCTTTTGTGCACAAGCTCATATTTTTAGCGCTTGTACATTTTTGTCAAAAGTCTATCTTTTGTGCACAAGCTTTTTTTTTAGCACTTGTGCACTTTTTTCTATACTTAGTCATTTTTTTCTCTCCAAGTGTTGGAGCACTGATTTTTCAGCGCTCCTACACTTTTGGCAATTTTTGCCTTAGACATTTCCAAATCACTTTGTTTCGCTCTGAATGTCGTTTCTTCACTCTTGCTTCATTTTCCATGGCTAGTTTCTCATTTCACACTTGCTCAACATCGTTTGCTCACTTCACGCTTCCCAATGATACTTTTTCTACTAACTCCTATTGATTCACCATCCTTGCAGTTTCTCTCTAGATTTCATCAAGTGATCCTAAAGGTGACATCTTTTAATCCATTGAACTATCCCAGATCTACAATAAAACAATCATGTAGTAAGCTGAGGATGCCAACTTCCAAAGCCTCAATGCATTTCATTTGTGATACACGATTGACCATTGATAATCTCAGGATGCATCTTCGTAGGTGCAATAAAATTCATTCATCCGCCAGAAGGTCGATCACAAGAGTTCACACCCTTGTACATTACACAGTTGGCCCAGATGATGTGTTCATACAGGAGACCAAGAAGAAGAATGAAGACTTTCGCACCCAAAGCAAGGAACCATGAAGACTCTTGATCTCTAGTGTTGAACTTTTTGATGCTTCCCTTTATGCATCTTGTAAATAGTTTTTGACATCTTAAATGTCTTTTTAGAAAATGTAATTACATTGAAAATATGAGATGTAGTTTCACAAAGATGAATTACATTTTGACTTAGCCAAAGTTAAGTGAGATTTTCCTAAATTAGCTCGCCTAGCTTTCCTAAATTTATTCAACTGATTTCCTATATTTTCTCTTCCCTCTCTTTTATAAATAAGAGGGATTTCTATTGTAATCTTTACCTTTAACTTATTTTGCAATGAAGTGTTGCCCTTTTTGAAGCAGATTTGTGAAACTTTGTGTTCATATTTGTGAATGAAAAATCTGATCAATAAAGAAGAGAATTGCATACCAGACTTTGCATTGGAATTGATAATCTTGTGAATTGATCTTATTGGTAGCCTGTATATATCTTTTTTATTGTCAACATTATAATTATATGTGCATGTGCACTTACATTCTTGTCATTTTTTATATAGGAAAACATCTTCGTGGATCCATCCACTATGAGCCCATCTAGTGTCATAGCATAACAACAAGTATGTGTTTATTTTATATTGCAGATCATTTACGTTTAGATAGGAGTAGATATGTGATTAGTAGATATGATTATTTTTCAACATTATATTTTAATTTGTATCATTTTATTTTATCTACTATAGTCCTTTGTTCAACCCAACATTGTGACGAGTGAGAGACCATTACTTTATAGGAGGACTTTTGATCGTCCTAAGGGACAATCATATGCAGAACGTCTTGCAGAAAAGAGAGAAAGATTATAGGTAAATAAGAATTTCATTATTGATATAATATAGTACATGTATACTGATTTTGATGTTAAATTTGTAATTAATAAATGATGGTATATAAGTTTCTATTTACTAGTCTATCTTGTCAACCATTCACATAATCTAATTTGTGGTTTGATATTTTATTGTGTAGGAAACTGTAGAGCATCTAAATTCTTCGAGGAGGCTTGATTTTGATGGTCCAACATAGGATTAGGATATGATATAGTTTGACATGTACTTAGGGTTTGATAGATTTTGAGGTGCCATATATGCCACAATTTGTAAAACTTGTTCTAAGTAGGCATATGCCAAATTTGTATATGCACAAACAAAATTATTCTATAGTTTGATATATAAGAATTGATATTTGATCTAATTTTTTTCTTGTGCACATGTCTTTCGACTTTGAATTTTCAAAATGGAATGTATAATTATCTTAGAATTGTTTAAAGTTTTGATTGATAATGTATGTTATAGATTAACAAAATAACATTTTAATAGAACTTATGAATTACAAATGGTAATCCATCTGTTTCTTTGAGGAGATTTTTCAAAAAATGAATTGCCTTTTCTATTGTAACACATTTTTTCATACATGTCTACCAATACATTTTTATCAAACATTCATTTTGAGAATACCCATGATTTCAAGCTCTGTTGAATGAATTTACATTTGACATTATTATTTTTTAAACTCGTGTAATGAAGTGTGCAGCTGATTATTATTTCAAAAGAAGTTAAGAAAAATGAAAAGTGGATACAACTTAATGAAATGCATTTCATTTTACAGTGTTCATTCAAAAGTAATATAATCATCTGGATAAAAATCAATGTCACTTAATGTTCATTAAAGAATAATAGCATGTAAAAGGTATAAAATCATCTTGAGTAAGAATCAATATCTTCACAAAATCAACTCAAACCCACAAAAAAAAGGTTGTGAAAGACACCCATTACCCTTCTCTTTAACATATCTCAAAACCTACCCCACTGAAATTGAACTATTACACTAAACAAGGCTCTAATTAGCCCAAATTTGCAAAATAACTCATCTTTAAAACTGTTGCCCCTCCAAGATTCCTTTGGACAATATCTCACCAGGCTATAAACATCCAAATTCCACAACTATCATCCTTGTAAATTCCATCTAAATCACTCAATCTTGTAACCATCATTTTGCCTAGATTATAAGGGGGTTAATTGAAAGTATACATTTCCACACTTATCTAACTCAAACAACACCTCAAACACATTTATAGAAGTCTAAATATGCTTAATACACCTTTATAAATTGCTTCCCCAACATATTTCAATCACTAACACCCTTAAACCTCCCAATTTCACTCAAAAACCAAACTTTTCGCATCTAGGGCATCATACCCAAATCTTGATTGACCTCCCCTGCTCTCCCAAACCCTTCTAACATCTAATTCCTACCTAATTGGCCATGAAAAAACAACTTCCAACTATTTTCCAATGAACTACAACAAGATGACTCTTGAACTTCCATCATTTGACAATAAGTTGCAATTTTAACAAGCAATGTAAAGTTGCAAAGTGGTGCAACTTTCATTCTACAAATCGTAGGACCAAACAGACTCTTCCAACACATCTAAATGGGTACGTTTACACTAGAGATGTTCCTCTTTTTCACCCAAATACTTTGAATCACTCTGAGCTACATTGGACTGACAATTTCCCTTAAGAGTCCAAAGTGCTAAAAATATAGCAATCTTTGAAGGACTATTTCTTGGAAATTGTGATTCCTACAAACTATCCATCTAAGGTTATGGGATCGTGTTAAGACCCTCTACAATAACCTCTCTCAAAATTTTCTATCTCGGAGGATTTTCCCGTGGTGATGAGTTTTTAGTTAAGGAAAAAGTTATCAAATGCAAGCAATGTAAAGTTGCAAAATGGTGCAACTTTCATTCTGCAACTCGTAGGACCAAACAAACTATTCCAAAACATCCATATGGATACATTTATGCTAGGGATGGTCCTCTTTTGCACCCAAATACACTGAATCACTCCGAGCTACAAGGGACTGACGATTTCCCTTAAGAGTCCAAAGTGCTAAAAGACAACAATCTTTGAAGGGCTATTTCTCATAAACCATGATGCCTATAGAATGTCTGTTAGAGTCTATGGGATTGTGTTTGGACCCTCTACAATAACCTCTCTCATATTTTTCTATCTCAGAGGCGTTTTTCCATGGTGACGAGTTTTTAGTTGAGGAAAAAGTTGTCAGATGCAAGCAGTGTAAAGTTACAAAGTGGTACAACTTTCGTTCTACAACTCATAGGATCAAATGGACTGTTCCAAAACATTTGGATGGGTATGTTTACACTAGGGATGGTTCTCTTTTACACCCAAATACACCGAATCACTCTGAGCTACATTGGACTGACGATTTTCCTTAAGAGTCCAAAGTGCTAAAAAGAAACAATCTTTGAAAGGCTATTTCTTAGAAATCATGACAACTATATACTCTCTATCTAAGGCTATGGGATCATGTTAAGACCCTCTACAATAACCTCTCTTAGAATTTTCTATCTCGGAGGAATTTTCCCATGGTGACGAGTTTTCAGTTGAGGAAAAAGTTGTCAGATGCAAGCAGTGTAAAGTTGCAAAGTGGTGCAAATTTTTTTCTGCAACTCGTAGGACCAAATGCACTGTTCCAACATGTCTGGATGGGTACGTTTACACTAGGGATGGTCCTTTTTTGAACCCAAATACACCAAATCACTCTGAGGTACATTGGATTAGCAATTTCCCTTATGAGTTCAAAGTGCTAAAAGGAAACAATCTTTGAAGGGTTATTTATCGAAAACTATGATGCCTACATACTCTTCGTTTCAGGCTATGGGATTGTGTTGAGATACTTTACAATAACCTCTCTCATAATTTTCTATCTTAGAGGCATTTTCCAGTGGTGACAAGTTTTCAGTTGAGGAAAAAGTTGTCAGATGCAAGCAGTGTAAAGTTACAAAGTGGTGTGACTTTTGTTCTGCAACTCGTAGGACCAAATGGATTGTTCCAACATGTTTGGATGGGTACGTTTACCCTAGGTATGGTCCTCTTTTGCACCCAAATACTCTAAATCACTCTGAGCTACATTAGACCGGTGATTTCCCTTAAGAGTCGAAAGTGCTAAAAGACAGTAATCTTTGAATCTCTATTTCTTGGGAACCGTGATGCCTACATACTCTCTGTCTGAGGCTATGGGATTTTTTTGGGATCCTCTACAATAATTTCTCTTCATTTTTGCTATCTCGGATGTGTTTTCTCACAGTGATGAGTTTTTAGTTTATGGAAAAAGGGTCAGATGGATGCGATGTAAAGATGCAAAGGGGTTTAGGTTTTTTTTTGTTCCTTGTTAGTAAGTGAAAAAGTGATTCATTTACTCAAATACACTTAATTCATGAACTACACACATGAATAGAAAGTATACGCTTTAAAGCATATAAGTCGTAAAGTATTCATTGCAATACTCATAAGTGACAAAGTATACACATAAGTTGTAAAGTATACACTTGAATACACATAAAGTGTACACAATATGCATGATATTATCATTCAATAATTTCTATCAAATATAGGATTTACAAAATGCCATGTAGGCATACAACAAAAGACCCTAATACATAGTCATTTCCCAGTAGGGTAAGGAAATAGAGCTCACATTGCCTTTGCAATCGGCACACTCTTCCACAAGAGTAGCATGTTGACGTTCTAGAGTGAACCACCTATACAAACCATTAAGGTAGCAATCAAACTACGTACAATAGAAAAGATGCTTAGAATAACAAATCTATATTATTCTAAACGACCTAATTGATGATGAAATGGTAATGCAAACTATAAAATATGTTTAGAATAATCAATCTTTATTATTCTAATCTCTCGCATACCTCTCCCAAAGGATCAAAGCTGGCTATTGTTGTAGCAAGTCCATGATCTATTATGCTAGGAACATTGCAATATACTTCAAATGAGAAATTTATATTGTCACAATAGAAAAGATGCTTAGACTAACAAATCTATATTATTCTAAACATCTTGAATGATGATGAAATGGTAATGAAAACTATAAAAGATGCTTAGAATAACCAATCTATATTATTCTAATGCATCGCATACCTCTCCGAAACGATCAAAGTTAGCTATTGTTGCAGCAGGTCCATGATCTATCGTGTTAGGAACATTACAATATACTTCAAATGAGATATCTATATCGTCACAATAGAAAAGATTCTTAGAATAACAAATCTATATTATTCTAAACAACATGAATGATGATGAATTGGTAATGCAAACTATAAAAGATGCTTAGAATAACCAATCTATATTATTCTAAACAACCTAAATAATGACCCTTAGTAGATAGACAATGTCAAAATGTGATGAATAATATCATACCTGTCCCATACAACAAATGATTTGCTACTCAAGTGTCCCTGTAGGGTCATCTCTTACCTTCAAAATTTTCAGTAATGCTTCATGATCAACACTACTAATTTTCCATAGTTTTTTTGTTTTTGGTATAGCATGATGTATCAATAACTTAGCATTTGTTGCTATAACAAGGTGCAAATACATCAGAATGGTTTTGTGTTTCTCATAGTCTTCAAATGCAGGTGTGTCATTATTTCTAATCATATATGTTCGTAACCAAGTTATGAAAACAACAACTGAACCTGTGTGATCATAATTTTTTTATCAACATCTAAATATAGTTAGAATAAAAAATCTATATTATTGTAAACAACCTAAATGATGGTGAAATGGTAATGCAACCAAGTTTGAAAAACAAAAACTGAACTTGTAGGATACATGAAGCCATTATCATCTGTCATTGGTTGTGTTAGCTTGTTCTTTCCTTGTACACATTGTGCCAACCAATAGTCTGATCCCTCTTCATTCCCCTACGGTGCTACAACTACATAGACATGTACTGGCTGTACAAGATCTGAAAGATGATCACGTAGTCAAGTGAAGTTTTCATTACATCTTGTAATGAGGATTATGTTATAGATAAAGGGGTTAGGTACTGTGGAATCCATGTATCTACCCATTAACTTGACTCACACTAATCCCAATCACACTGAATACAATTCTGACAAAAACAAGTCATCTCTCATGTCCATATGGTCCATGCACTTGCATCTAAGCTTCAAACTAAATGCATCTTTGAAGAATCTCTAATTGTTTGAAATTCCATTTTGTCTCCCACTATGCCCTCCTCAACCAACCAAAAGAACCTACTGACTTGTGAATCAAGTGTCCCTCCTTGTGATAGTGCATAGGTACACCAATCCACAATAGAACGTGCATCACTAAATGTTGCACCACCTTTAATCTTCATTTGTTCCTTAACCGAAGCTCTCTTCACACATGCACCTACACCATCATGCTCACCTTTTCCATGCCCAGCTTCAAAAAAACTCCAAATATGTGGTACACCCCTCTTTATATGCATCTTGCTCAACTAATAAAACATGTGAGCATTCTTGAATTGCACTGTGCAGTAATCTAACCAAATCAAATGTTGACCCATTGCAATTCATTTTTCTTGCAAAAACTCAAAAAAAAATTCAAAACAATGTTGTACAAACTCATATGAATGAGATCTATCATCACTCATGTAAAAATGGTACTCCCTGATTATCTTCCTATCCTCTTTTGTACTATCAGGGGCATGCCTATATGTTATGTGGACAAAAATAACAATTTGAATAGAATTATAATATTGTGATTGAACTTCATTTTGTGGTTACAATGTGTAATTTTCAGCAAAATCAACTACAAATACAATAGTTCCAATGGGGAAAGAGTCCTTACACATCCTAAATTTCCGATCCAACCACAACGATTTGTGGCTATGCCTTGCATACTTATAGAAAAGATTTTTCTTAAAATCTGAAATAAAATCAGCAATACTTACCTCTCTTGCAATCAACTCGCATCTAGAACCCTCACCTCCACTATTCAATGTGTATTTCACTACCTCATATTTGTTTTTCTCAAAAAATTTATTACCAAAATCATGATCGTTGCCCTCATAAAAGCATGTTACAAACTTCGATAAACCACCACATTGCAAACATGTTCCATTTAAACAATAATTTTTATAAAATAATCAACCATCACCTCCAATGCATAAGAATGAATCTAACAACTCCCTGGATGACTTGGGAAGTTGCACTGCATGGCACTCCTGCAAAATTTTGTCAGTATGCATAGTAGAACGAATATGGCATAACAATTAATGATACATTGAAAACTCAACATGGTATTTACAACATGTATTATGAACCTTAATAGGAACACAATAAAATGGTTTGCAAGACTCAAAATCCCTTTGTGAGATTTGCAAATGTGGATGTTCTTAACAAAATTATTTGGCTACATTCCAAAAAATGTTTAGGATGTCGTGTACGATCTCTATTGCCAATTCGTAACTTTAAAACATCCTTTACGTTTGGTGATACTCTAGAGTGAGAATTCCAATATTGTTCAATTTGCATCTTTACATTATCGGTTAGCTTTTTATCAACGCGTGGAAGCCTCCCACTAAAATCCTATGCATCATTTTGAAAAGCACTATTGAGTCTTCCTCTTCTTGATAGTGCTCTATTCAATGTTTCACAATTTAAGTTAAAATCAATACAAGTTTGTCTCATTAAACGAGCATTTTTCAAATGATGGCTTACTAGTGAGGTTGTGATCACTCTTCGAGCAGCCCTTTTATCTTTTTCCTTGCTAGTCTTTCCAATAGAGGTTAGAGCATTAAAAATATTTTTTACAATAAGACTATTTTTTTCCAATTTTTTTGTGAGACGAGTCTTCAATTTTTTTAATAATGGTCTCATTTTGTAAATCTTAAGTAATTGCACAAAAAGTTGGCATTGTTTAGTTAATGTCTTATTGGAAAAGAATTCATTGAACAATTTTGTAGCCCACAAATGAATCGTTCATTGTGACCTTTTCCTTTGAAGATTATCAATTATGTTCTCATCTATTTCAACCAACCATTTAGGGTTATTTTGTAATTAAGTGTTGCATAAGGTTCATTTTCAACATTTTCATTTTCAACCACATTTTCATTTTGAACAACATTTTCATTGTCAAAAACAATTTCATTTTCAACCACATTTTCATTTTCAACATTTTCAAAAACAACTTTATTTTGAATAACATTTTCAACAACATTTCCATTCTCAATGTTGTTCACATTTTCATTTTCAATTTCAATGTTTTCATTTTCAATTTGAAGATGATGTTCAATATTTTCAATTCCTATTTCATCTTCACTTGAATTAACATTCAATGGTTCAGAAGAAGCTTCAATTTGAATATTTTTCATACCTTGTCTTCTTTTCCTGTGACTTTCTCTATCTTTTGCTCTATATGCTTCAATTTGATCTGCTATAAATTTCCTTTTACCTTTTCTCTTATGCTGACTACTGCTCCCGATTGCACCAAAAAAAAAACACACAAATGATTGGAATTCTACAAAAAGTGTAAGAGAATTTTTGAAAAGCTGAATTATATCAGATGTAGACAAAAAACACGAGATTTTCATGACAAAAAGAATGTAGGGACCGTTGGAATACTCAAAATGGTCCCTTTTTTGGTTTTTATATAACTTACAAAATAGATATCCATTATTAAACAGATATCCGTTACTAAATAGATATCCATTATGCGATCTAACTGACATGGCCATATGTCTTAACAATTCACACCTAGCAAACAAATATCAGTCTATAATGTATATCCGTTATAGAAGGATATTTGTCACCTCTAGTGTTATTAGAATGTCATATGTTATATAATATATATCATATATGAATATATAATATATTTCAATATATAATATACATTATATATTACTATATAATATATATTAATATATATTATACATAATATATATATATATTATATTCTAATATATATATTGATATTATACATAATATATATTATACATAATATATATATATATTATATTCTAATATATATATTATTGCTCGTCCAAGTGTGTAAACCACTAATACACAAAAGGGATATCCGAAAATAATGGATATCTGTAATAAATGGATTTCCGTTATTTGAAATTTAAGAATTATGATTTCTTTTGACGTATGATATATATTTATTATGTATTAATATATATATATATTGATATTATATATATATATATATATTGATATTATATTAATATATATATATATTGATATTATATTAATATATATATATATTGATATTATATTAATATATATATATATTGATATTATATTAATATATATATATATTGATATTATATTAATATATATATATATACTGATATTATATTAATATATATATTGATATTATATTAATATATAATATATATTCATATATTATTATATATATGAATATACATAGTATATATTAATATATATTGTATATATTAATATTATATCAATGTATTTAATATAATAAATAAATAATATATAGTATCCCTTTCTATAAACTCTACACCCTCTTCCACCCTCTCGCGCCCTCTCTCCCACCTTCTCCCACCCACCTTCTTTGACCCTCTCCCACTCTCTCTCACCCTCTCCTACCCTCACCCCCTCTCCCACCCTCTATACCACCCTCTGTCACCCCCTCTTGCACACACCCTCTCCCACCCTCTCTCCAACTCTCTCCCACTCTCCAACCCTCTCCTACCCTTTGCCACCCTCTCTCCAACCCTATTCCACCCTCTCCCACTCTCCAACTCTCTCCCACTCTCTCCCTCTTTCCCACTCTCCCTCTCTCCCTAAACCCTAAACAATAAATTTGAAAGGGAGATTGAGGCTTCAAAGGGATACGATGTATTGAATATATTATATAATATATTTAATATATATACAATATGTCTAGAATATAAATAGTATATATTATAGTATATATTATATATAGTATATACTATAATATATTTTATATATAATATATACTATAATATATTTTATATATCATATATACTATAATATATTTCAAATATAATATATATTATAATATACACTATATTTATATGTAATAAGTTTATAATTTAAAAAACAGATATACGTTCCAAATGGATATTTGTTACAAAAGGATATCCATTATTAACTCCTTTGGATATTGATGCCCCGTGAAAAATCAATATGGTGTTGCATAACGAATATCTGATATTAACAGATATCCATTTTTAGCGGATATCTATTTTGTTCTCTCGTTTTCAAATGGAGACAATGTATTAAATATAATATATAATATATATTCTATAATTTATATAATAAAATATATTATAATATATATTATAATATATAATATATATAATATATTATAATATAATCTATAATATATTATATATACAATAAATTAATGATATAATATACAGATATCCATTTTTTGAGGACTTTATAACATGAATTCTTCTTCATTTTCACGAACCAGTCCTCATTTTGGCAATGCAGCAGTCAAGCAGCGAACTCGAGCGACCTCCATGTATGTGTTTTTTTGCATTTTTTCAATTTTTTTGCCAATTAGTGATAAATTTAAGATTTTTTTTGCATTCTTGTAGATTTTTTGAGTTTTTTCATTTCTATTTAAAGTTACAACAAAATTTGAAACCCCTAATGAAAAAAAAAAACAAAAACAAAAACAAAAAAATGGAACCTTTATTACTAGAAAATAAACATAAAATTGAACCTAGCATACTAAAGAAACATAAAATAGAACTTTCATTACCTCCTTTCTCCATTTTTTTAAACTGTTTTACATTCTTGTCTATTTTTCATTATTCTTTCACTTATTTTCATGTTTCTTAAATTCTTGCTTTGTTTATTATTTTTAAATTAGTATTTCTTTGCTAAACAATTTTTTTTATAATTTTATAATTGTTTTGACTCTCTTCAGCTCTCAAAATAGAAAGAATCTTTGTTGGAAGTGCTCTAAATTTCCAATTCTTGGTGAATCTGGATCCATTGTTAGTACTGACCAGACAAAACTTGTCCTTGCAGCCATAGGGAAATGGGCGAAGTGAAGAGGTAATAATCGATGTGCTATGCAGGAGGCTATTATATTGAATCATATACAAATGATAGCCTCCCGCACAACCCATCGATTATTACCCATTAACTTAGCCCATTTCCCTATGGTTGCAGGGACAAGTTTTTGTTTAACTAACTATGTATACAAATTCACTTAGTATTGGCAATTTAGAGCAAAACACTTCCACCTTTGTCGAATCAATTTGGAACTTAACACTTCCACCAATTTGGAGCTTAACACTTCCACCTTTGTTGAATCAATTTGGAACTTAACACTTCCACGTTTGTTGAATCAATTTGGAGCTTAACACTTCGACATTGCAACAAGGTAAAAATTTAATGTATTTTTAAATGAGATTCCACATCACTTTAACAATTATTTGTTTTCCATTTACACGTCTTAGACATAAATGAGCTTTACACATTTTTTCATTTTTATTCAATTAAGTCATTTATATTGAATGGTTTAAGGGGATTTTAAACATGTATCTTACATTTTTCAATTACAAATTTAATGCAAGTTCACTTATATCTAAATCATGGATCCACACCCTCCAGCTCCAACCAGTCCAGCTCCACCCACTCCACCTCAAAACCCCCCACCTCCACCACCTACACCCGATGGTGCTCACTTTTGAGAAAAGTTGATGTGAATGTTATAACTATTGATGATCAAGTTAACACTATTCAAAATGAAGAATGTGTTACCCATTATTGAGGCGTTTTGCATCAAAAACATGCAAATTGTTGTTGATGTGTGTAGGTCCATGGAAGTGAACTTAGATGAGCATCAACAATGGCTAGAGGAAAGGAGACATTCCCAATCTAAAAAGGAAAACACAAAGAAATGAATAGATGCAACCGAGAGCCGCAAAACTTTATTAAGACAATGATCTTATATTTATTAAAAAATTGATCTTGAATGGATATTTTATAAAGAATTTTGTTGGATGGATATTTTATAAAGAATTTGGTTGGATGGATATTTTTAGTGTTGAATTTATGAATATTTAATGGTATAATGATGAGACAAAAAATTAGTAATAAATATTAAATAATCTATTAATTTAGTGTTTGTTAATATATATAGTGTATATATAGTGTTTATTCATGCATCATGGTTGACTAATGACTTATTTGTTTATCATAATCATTGTATATTTATTTCACATGAACAATCTAATTAACATGAATCTTGATGTCTTCTAAGGATTTTGTTTGAAAGTTGCATAATGTTCTTGTTTATGTACCCTGATTGGAAGATAGTGATTCTTATTCATGTTGATTTTATGGTCGTTTACATGAATGATCTAATGACATGTTATTAAACTTTAAGGTTTTAATGGCATGAATGTTGAATTGAGTTGTAATAGTTTTATTTGTTGGTTGTATCACTTATTATTCTAGAGCCTGTCCCAACACGCAAAAACACTCTTCCTCTCAACTCTCTCTCTCTCCCTCTCTCATGTCTCTCCCTCTTTGTCTCTCCCCCTCTCCCTCTCCCTTCTTCTCTTTGTCTCTCTATCCCTCCATCTATCTCTCCCTCTCTCTCAAGTTCCTCCCACCTCTCTCTCTCTCTCTCAAGTCTCTCAGAGCTTCCTCTCTCCCTCTCAAGTCTCTATCTCTCCCTAGATCAAGTCTCTCTCTCTCCATCTTTGCCTCCCGCTCTCCCTCTCAACTCTCTCTCTCTCTCCCTCTTTGCTTCCCACTCTCCCTCTCAACTCTCTCTCTCTCTCACCCTCTCACTCTTAGGCCCCCCTCTGTCTCTCTCAAGTCTCTCTCTTGGACTCTCTGCCTCCCTTTCTCCCTCTCAAGTCTCTTCTCTCTCTCTCCCTCTCTCCATCTCCCTCTCAAGACTCTCTCCCTCTCAAGTCTTTCTCTCTCGCTCTCTCTTTCCCTCACTCCCTCTCTCCCTCCAAACTATATATATATCTCCTTCCCTCTATACCTCCCTCTCCCCCCCTCTCTCTCTCTCCCTCCTAGCTCTCTCTCCCCATCCCTCTTAGGTCTTTCACTCCCACTTCTAAGGTCTTTCTCTCTCCCTCTCTCTCAAGTCCCTCCCACTCCCCCTCTCTCTCTTTCTCATGAATTGGCCACACATCAATAAATATATAATATATACTATGTATTAAATATATTATATAATATATAATATATATTACATAATATTAATATAATATATAATATTTCATATATATGTATACTACATGCTCTATATATAATAATTAATATGTAAGTACTATATATAATATATAGTATACTATACAAAAAAAATGTACTATATAGTATAATATAATAATATAATATATATATTAATATATATAACATAATATTATATATTATAATAATATAATATAATGTATGTAGTGCCCCCTGGGATTCTCATCATGGATGTGCAGGTAGTCTGACCTTGGAACTTGGAGATGAAGGTAAAATAATAGGGATAATTAAAAGTATGTGCTAATAACATGTTAAGTAGTTGATGTTGTGTATTATGAATTTATGGACTATGTGAAAAGGCTAGGATACAACTTATTATATATGTTTAAGGATAGATTTATTATGATATATGTGTGTGTGTGTTCAGACATGTCCATTACTAAGATGCAAGCTATGGGCATATTTGTGCTATGGAAGGGCTTTGGTATCTTTAGGATTTTCACACGATTTTGACATATTACTACCATGATGATATGATATTATGATTTTGATTATGATTATATTTATTATCATGAAGAGGTATTGATTTTTGTTCAAGTGTTGTGGTTGCAGATGGAACATGCGCTTCTATTAGTACTTTTGTGAGTATGATGCATATTGTTATGTTATTATTATTATTATGCAGAGATTTACTTGGATAGTTAAGTGATGCAGTAGTATGTTTGTTTAGATAAGTGGAAAGGGTGACATCATACCATTGGACGTATGGGGGACATACGGAAATGAGATATGATTGCTAAAGTTTCTTTCCTAGTGCTTCGACTATTATGCACATGTGCTCTAATTTGTATGTTTGAGTGAACAGACCTACTAGGCTACGTCTCCACTTGAATTAGCAGGTCTGTGCATGCCTCTAATCCCAATTGTGGTTGAGGACATAACATCTAGGCTCAAGTTATACCCTAACCCTAGCCATTGTCCCTAATTAGGGATAATTGATTTAGTGTGTGACCACCTTTTTGGATTGTCAAGGGACAATGCCTGATCTCCTTTACCCTATGGTAGGAGTGTTGCACGTGTGTGAATGTTTTTGTTAGGTTATGTGATTGTGTGACTCCAATGCATCTAGCTTTGAGTGTGGATTCAGTTCTAATGGTGCTAAGTCCTTCGGTAAGTCAGGTTAGTCATTGTTGTGATCATTCTCATTATTTATGTTTTGATCTGAATGTCTCTTTTATGTGAGAAGTTATTTTGTGGTTTATGCCTAGTCTTGGATTGTGAATTATTTGAGTAAAGTTACATATTGGGTCGCTCATGTTAGTTATTATAATTGTTATTAATGTGATGAGGTGTGATTTAATGTTATTATATAATATATATATAGCTATGGTTAAATTCTTTGGTGTGAGCAAATATTGTTTATTACTATTATTATGATTATATATGTATTATGTTTTATGAAAATAAGGTTATAAATATCAACATATTCTAATGTTATTTATTACATATTAATATGTTTATTAGTAAATATTTAAATATTCATATGTAAGCATATGTTATATTTGTGTTTTGATTTACTATTTTGGTGGAGTGATTATTTTTAAGGAGGTTCTTTTATCTCTTATAATATTTTAAATTTATTTGGTGGGAAACCCTAAACAAATGAGTTAATTATGTGAGTTGATTTGATTGTTTATTTTATTTTAATTAATTATTTCATTAGTGGGATGAGGATAAGTACTTTATTTTAATATTTTAGTAGATTATTTTATGAGAGGATTTTATTTCCTTGTTTTATTTTGGAAAAGAAGAGTCTTTTGAAAAAAAAAAAAAGTTACTTTCTTTTTTGTTTTTCTTTATTTTTTAAATTTAATTAGTTTTATTTATGGGAAAAATTAGGAAATGAGACTTTCACTCTTTTTTCTGTGCATAAAATTTAGACGATTTTGGAAGAGATTTTTGAAGGTTTTGGAGAATGGAGAGATTTGACATGGTTTTGAATTAATTTTTCTAAGGTTTTTAGGAAATTTGGAGTTTTTTTTAGTCAAAATTTGGAGGAGAGTGATTTGGAATTTAATTATGATTTAAGGGGGGATGGATTTTGCTGGGGAATTGTGGTTTTAAGAGAATTTTGGATTGAGGAGTCAAAAGTTCAAATTTTTGGAGCTCGACATCGAATTCCCATCCATGCCAAGTGTTGAATCTAGGTTAGATTTTAGAATCTTTTGTTTAAATTTTTTTTTTGAATGTACAAATAATTTGATTGATTTCTCTCTCTGATTCTTGAAAATAAATGATAGATATTTTTATTCTATGTGTGAATGAAATATTTATTTATTCCAGAATAAAAATCAATATATGTTTATTGTCTTCAATAAAATGGTTTTCTTGCGTCATCCCTATTCTGTTTTTACAAACTGGGTTGGTGAGATATTTAAAGGGTTTTTTCATTTCGTTTTCTTTTAAACTTTTTCCAAAAATCTAAAAAACTCTGGTCATAATTTTGAGATATGGTTGAAACACAAGGCTGCGGTTAGGTTGCTCCTCCATGATTGCAAATACTCGTGTTTCTCCCTATAACTGTAACCAGTCAATGGAAGACTAATATTTTAGATTTATAGACATTTTAAAGTAAAATTAATTATAGTTTTAATATTTTATATTTTAGAAAAGATCTGGTTGCTAGGTTTCTCATTTTGTCATTTGGTTTTAATCAGGTATGCTGAAAAGAGGGTTTTTATAGGAGTCATCTGTTGTTAATTTTATAAATTTTTGATTCATTTTTAGTTAATTCCGTTCACGCGACTAAGTAGTCGAGAGACAAATGTGAAATGGGTATTTGACAGAGTTGGATTTTGAGTTGATTTGACTATTTTTTGGTGATTTTATGGATGACAGATTTACTATTGTCAAAAGGAAAAATTAGTTCAGTTCTAAAGTTGTATAGGAGGATATAGCTCTATCTTTTGATCTATATTGTGTATTATTTGTGTTTGAATGTGTTATTATTTGTATGTTGAATTTTTTTTCCCATTAGTGAAAACTTATGTTGAGGCTTCTATACCGTGTAAGGATCAATTGTACCAAGGTTATGTATTGCTAATCCTGATTATGAACTATTAAATTGAAGTTGGCTATCATGTTATAAGATTGTGAAAATGATGTTATGTGTTTCACTATATGTGTTGTGGTATAATGATCAACTTTTGGGTTTCTTATCTATTTGTGTTATGTATTGGGCCTCTGGAGGTATCTAGAAGTATTTGTGAAAGTTCTTATAATTTTTGGTTGATTTTTGTTTTAGGTAGTCTCCTTTGGATGTTTAGTGCCAACCAATTGTTTTTGTTGTTTTCTTGTGTGTGGGGCTTAGTGTTTTCTCCTAGCACGGAGGGAGTGGGTCTCGGGGTTCCACGTGGTAAGGTGGTATTTTCCAACCATCCATGGGGTTTAGGCGGTGCAGTTCATGTGCAACATGGAGTCTCTCCTTTCACTTCATTCTAGAGTTGGTTTCATGATGCAGATAATATTTCTAAGAAAATTGTATCTAATATGTATCTTATATATGTACCTCTTAGATGAATGAATCTTGTACATTGTAGCATTCTTGTAAAGGAAATGTAAGTAAGTCGATGTAACCTTGAAGATATATTTATTGTTGTTTATTATGTAATGGAAAGGTTAACATAGGAATGTTGTATTTATGATGCATATGAACTTAATTTAGTAGTAGATGTGATATCTTTATGTACCTATTTCATGGCATTGATTACGATTAGGATCATAGTGGCATAGTGTTAGATGAGGTTTATTTATAATTAAGTTATGTTATCATATGTAATTTGATTGTATGAGATTTAATTTACATTCAAAGGATTGATTTGATGTGATCTTAGTGTATCAAATGTCTTTCTATAGGTTTAGTTAGTGTAGATGTATTGTAGTAGCGACGTTAGGGGACCATGGAGGATAAGTGTGTAAGTGGGTTATGATTAATGTTACTTGTAGGTCATAATGTGATTATAATATGATGTTAATATAATGGTGTTATCCATGTTAATTTGTTAAGTGGTGTTAGTTAGTGCCACTTTAGTTTCTTGAAAAAAAAAAAATTGACGTGATGTTGAAGGTCTTTTGTGTTAATCCACCAAGTCCCTTAGCGGGGCGTTACAATGTAATATTATATAATATATATTAATATATATTAATATATATAATATATAATATATATTATAATATTATATATATTAATATATAATATAATAATACATAATATATAATATACTATATAATATATTATATATAATACATAATATTATATATTTATGTATTATAAATACATAATACATATTATATAATATTATGTATTATAAATAATATAAAAAATATATAATTAATGGATATTCATGTAATAATGGATATCCATTCGGGATTAGGCTTGGGATTTCCTAACCTAGAAAGTCAACCCAAAAAATGTGTTTTTGAAAATTTGTTTAGTTTTCGGAAGTTCGCCCTTGTGGCTGATGACTTTTTTTTACCTAAATTTCATCAAACAAAAAGGGTTTATAAAAAAAATTGTTAGTTTTCCACCAATATAACTTTTGCTTTATTTTGAATTAAATAAATAATTATTATTGATTTTCTACCTACATTACGTTTAAAGTCCTGATTGATAGGCTGATTGGAAAACTTCTATAACTTTCAAACTACTTAACATTTTTTGAATCTACAAGATGCACCTCATTCTATGCTTTGCATACTATAGGATAAAAAAAATGAATTTCATAATTTTTTGACCAAGTTATGGTGGCCAGACACAGACGTTTTAATAATTTTGAAAAGTTCTAGTAAAAAAATCATAACTAATTATTTATGTTGAAAAAAATTACAAAAAAAAAATGGCACATCCAGACATGTGTCCTCTACATATATTTAAAAATTTAGAAAAAAATATTATGTTTTTCTTATACTTAAGGAGGTTAGACACACAGCTGCTTCTTATCTTTTTCCTGAAAATTTAATACCATTGCATTGAAATTTCAAATTTTCTTAGAACAAATTTATTTTTTTCCAAAAAAGGACTAGTAACCTAGAAACTACATTCAATTTGCTACAACTTTTGTTCTTACATATTTTTCAAATTATGTTAATAACATATTCAAATTTTTATGTCTCTAATTTTTTGAATTTTCATCACCACTTAAAGGCCTAGTTTGGACCCCCATGATCCTGCACATACCCTTCTACCAGCACATAGGGTGTCACAACTACCTAATAATAAGCGACCAACAGTTTAGGCAGTTACTGACATGTCTTCATTCCAAGAAAAACATTCTTCACACGCAAAATTTATTATTGATGATTCGTCACTTTTATTCACCGTTAATTCACATCTTTATTACTTTCTATTCACTTCAAATCAATGTAACATGTCCTTCGTCAATTTTTTATTTACGTTGAAAAATACATTTTAATGTACACATAATTACTTTCTATTCATCGCAAATCAATGTAACATGTCCTCGTCAATTTTTTATTATGCCAACAAATACATTTTGATGTACACATAAAGAGCCTATCGACATAATTATATATAATATATATTATATTATAAGATAATATTATATAATATTATATAAAATATTATATATTATATAATATATTATAATATATATATATATTTGCTTCGTAAGTTTAGATTTCTATTGCCAAACTATAAAATTTACAAACATTTGAGCTTGTAGGAGATTAAGGACACAAAATTGGGAATGTCACTATTCCCACCCAGCCCAAAACACCCTTACCAAATACCCATTCAGCCACCAAAAAACTGACCAACCTGTTATACACCTGCCATTAGCTCCTCCATTAACAAAACACCAAAACACTATAACCATAAATGCCATACACAAAACACCAGACAACTTAGACTAGACCCACCATAAACAAGACCATACTAGACCCAACTATTTTTTTTTTCTAGAATTCACAGAAAACCAAAATAAACCCTTCATTTGAAACCATTTGCCCTGGTAAATTGGTCAAATTCCATGACCCACTTGAATTCTTTGACCTTGACCAGCCAAAACACCTTTTGTAGGAAACTAATCGCCACTGCCGCCACCATCTGGTGCTTTACCAGTGTTATCCCCTTTAAATCCAACAAGAACGAGTAGAGCTTCACCACTTCACCTTGAGCTCAAACCAAGTCCATCTCCCGGGGCTGAGGCCACCTCTGCCAAGAAATGCCACCTTTAAGACTTCGTCCAACCCACCCAGCAAACTCTTTTTGAACAACTTCCACGCCTTCACTTCTGCCTTCGAAGTCTAGTTGTCCAAGACCAATGCCAGAAATTGGGAAGCGATATGTGCATTCATCCTGAAGAACTCCTCCTCGAGGTGCACTTTTCCTAAGATCATTTTCATGGCCACCATAGTTAACAGACCAATGTTTAGCAAAATTCTCCTCAAACATTGGTTTGTTTCCCTTCTAAATGCATTTTGGTTGTCCTTCGTGTCTAGAGAGATCAAGGTGTCCGACCCAAAGCAAGCCACCGCTTCAATTGACATTTCCACCACAAACTTCAATTTTTCCTCCATCCCTAGCTGCACTACAAACACTTACGACAAGAAAGCAAATTGCAAGACTAAAAACCGACCGAGCTTAACACCCAAATGTAGCCTCCAAATGTTATTATGTTATACAACCAATGCCTTGAAGTTGCCAGAAGCATGCACTTCACCGTTGATCAAGCGAGTGAACAAAGATAATGATGTGATCGTGCCACCTTGACATGGTTTAACTGCCTTCACAAGCCATTTTTCCTTACCAAACCATAAATACCGACAATAATTGTCATCCTTTCCATTTTCTAACATGAAGACCATGTGACTTGCCAATGCGGGCACAAAAGAACCCATCAACTTCACTGCCCACTCGACACCTTCCATCCCAAGACAGACTTGCCACCTCTAGCATGGAAAGTTGCCCGCCCTACCGCCTGCTATAATATATATAATATATACTAGAACTTACACCTATGAGGGGTTCAAGGAAAACATCGTTTGGAAAGTGAAGGTGTGGAAGTTAAAAAAAATTAATGTTACATAGTGAAAGTATATTTAAATAAAAATGTATATTATATTACAATTCAAGAGTTAAATACAAATGTATATTCTCAGTAGCATTGGGAAAAATGGGAGCAGCCCCTTGCTGACTACACTCTATAAATATAATCCTATGAAAGCAAAGTATAAAGCATAGTGAGGAATGATTTGTCATAAATCCCTCAAAAATGGGTTGTAAGAGAAATAGTACTCCCTGGCTGATGGTTGATCTATAATATTAAGCATTTCATTTTATGATAATTTCTAATAAAGCAGTCCAATAATCCTGTGAAGTTATTTCAAAATAGAAATGGTAGATGAAATGGTAGAAAGAAACGACCTATCAAAATCAAATGCAATGCTTATCACACTCTTCAGAGAGATCAGATGAGGTTTTCAAAGGCTTGTAGATCTTGAAGGAAAATTAGAAAAATAGAGAGAAACTCAGAAAAAGTCAAAAAGGGTCCCCTATTCACTGGCTAGAAGCACAATAATTTTTTGAAATCATTGTAATATTGCAAACATTATTGGCTAATATCATTTGTAATATGCATTTGCATCCTGATTCTAAAATCCTTGAACATTACCTATAATGTCTAATTTCTTTTTTTTTTAGAGGGATAAACAACAAATATTCAATCTACACATATACCATAACTTAATAAATCTAACCATAACTGAATAAATCTATCATCTTTTCGCACCAGATGAGAAAACTTTAAGAATACAGGGTAAATTCCTTGAAAGTTAAAATAAACACAAGCCTACTAAACATTCAAATCCTTTGCCAAATTTGCATCAGCATAAAGAAGAGATAATAAAGTAAGTGTGTGCAAATTGAAGTCACACAGATCAGATTTTACAGCAATTGGGACCCACAAAGTGCAATGGAGTGAACAAGATGGATGTAGATTATGGGTTGGAAAAAATAGTGTTGTCATTGAAGTACTTGACAAGTCTCTCATGGAAATAGATTTAGCTATTGATCTTCTTCATGGTATCTAAGAGTCCCTTTTTTCTCCATCATCAGGTGAAAAATATGATTCTATGTTTTCAGCAAGGGGGCAGTCCTCAAAATGCATATCCACCAGCCATTAGATCCATGTATCATTAAATTCTTGGATTCACTGTTGCTCTGTTGTAAGGCGCCAACCATCGACATAGTAAAATAATTTGAATGGAGCTTGTATCAACTTGCATGGCAGACATCAATGTTTTCTTGTATGAACATCATGGCAAGTGGTTGCTTTCAATAGTGGAGTATAGGATTGTAGGTCTAGCCATATTTAATTCTGTATAAAAGATAAATTCAAAATTCAATTCTTAAGCATTTAAAACAAATACATATTTCAACATTTAAACAAAAACACATTTCTATAAATGCTCCTTTTTTTCTTTATAAATCACTTTTCTAGTTATGATAATTCCACCCATTCAAACAGATATTTTACAAATTCCAAGATTCTTTATTCCTTTTATTTACATCAGTAGTATATTTACATATGCAACACTTTCAATCTCGAAATGCTTAAGTTTAGGTTTTTATATACATTAGAGGGTATTTACAATTTCAAATTTTACACAGATCCCTAGAGGATATTTACAAATTGGGATTTTACACAGATTCTTCTTCAAATTCATCTTCAGAATCGGGATTCGCAACTCTGCCTTTTGGGTGGGCTTGGAAGTACTCCATTATTTTGCAACTAATATGAGGAGCACTTGTTCCACACCCAAATGGAAAATCACATACAGCAAAGGGTCTTTTGTTTCTGGGTTCCCGTGCAGATTCCTCATTAATCGGTGTTTTCTTTCTTAGCTTAATCCGGCCAGGAGCCGAAGTCAGGGTCTTAGAATTAGATAGCTCCAATACCTCCCATAGACTACGTAGTGCCTTTTCTTCTTGTGTTTTAATGAACTTGGTTCTTTTGGCCTTTCCCTTTCCCTTCTGAGATTTCCTTGGACTCATCTCGGCTGAAACAACAATTATATGATTGTTAGATTACATAAAAATTACATACCCTTTTGTATTTTTGTATCCAGTTTTATGGCATAGTCAAAGTAGTAGAATCCTGTGAAAGCAAAGTATAAAACATAGTGAGGCAACAAACTACAATTATAATTCACTATTTAAATGTCAAGCATGTTGTGTAGTTCTTTTCTACTAATTGCAATATGTATATTTCTGTTCATATTATGATTTGGTTGCAATATGATTACTTGATAAAGGTGAATCTGGTCTCATGCATATACACCATTATATGTTGATGTTGTAAAAAAATCTTTAAGAATTCCTTTACACATTCCATCTAATTTCTTTTTATCAGGAGACTTTAGAATGGTTGGGCATAATGAGTATACCGTAGACCTGTCATAGGGTTGCAGTTGTGCTTAACCTGTTCTTCTAGTTGCTTCTCTAATTTTTAGATAGAGGTTGAGTAAATAAATGATGCCTTGCACTCTTTCTTTGTCTACAAATAACTACTGTAACTTCAAGACCTTTCCACTGTGTTTACTTAGGGTAGTGTCAGTGTACGTTTTATCATCCACCGAACACACAAAATAAAATGTCCAAAGACACTCTATCCTCTCTTGAAAAACCACCGCGTATGCTAAGATTGCGAGAAGATCATATGGAGATTCCAAGGTTTCTTTTGTCAGTCTTGATGTGTGGATAAGCTCAATGGGCATTGTGATTTGCTGGTAATACACAAAGGGACTTACGTTAAAGAATTCTTCACAAGTTTGGGACTTAGACGGATTTATCATTAAAGGCTTCTTCAATTGGGACTTTCAATTTGGATCTCAAAAAAAAGGTGCAAAAAGATAAGGGCTTAGAGGATCTATTCTACGCCTAGGAATTTAAGAGACAGTAAAGATCAGGTGAAAGGAGTAACCACGCTTTGTTTTTCCTCCCTGGGACAACTACATAAAGTGGGTGCAATCTTCAAAGGGTGTGATTATAATTTTCAAGCCTTGAATGAGACCGAAGTTAGGCATCCACAATCACAAGCTCAGGCTAACTTTACGCATCGAATGCAAATCATCCATCTGAAAAAAGTATGAGCAATATTTCACCATTGAATCTATACGATCAATCTCGCATTCACTTAACCAATATTCAAAGAAAATTCTACTTAATTTAATTCTAATTCTAATCTATGGTAGAAGAAGTTATGCAACCTTGCTTACTACTTGACAATAAAAGTGATTCAAAGCAAATCATGCATAAGAGCTTTTATTATCGGAAATAGTCTCAATGCAACAATTTCATACACTGTCTCCACACTTTACAAATGAGGGGCGAGCTCAATTTATAGGCTCCCCAATTACAATTCAATGGCCAAGATTGATTTAGGATCAATGGTCGAGATTACAAAATAAAACCCTAATTAGGGTTTTTCACAACCAACTCCTTCTCGACCAATGAGAAAATTACATTCGAGGACCATTTGTCCTCCTACTAAATATAAACCAACAATAAAATAGAAAGTTGTTGCATGTTGATTCGGGACAATTTGATTGGTTGGAAGATGACGAGGTGCCACCTCAGCGTGCTGGATGTCTTCCTTGGTTACTTTGGTCATGTTTCACGTTCTTGCCTTAGAATATCTTTCCTTGCCAATGACTCTGTCCTTCACGCCTGTTCCTTCCTAGCCTTGATCTTGCATTCGCTTTGAGACTTTGATTTCTTCTTCTCACCTATATTGGAAGTCTCACCTTGGAGCAGGTGCCATTCCTTTGGATTTCCTCTCTGAATTATCCAATTTGTGTCAAGAAATTGTCTAAGTATGAAAATTTGTTTGGAACACTCTTCTTGTCACCATCTGATTCTGATTGGAAGCTTGTCTTTAATTCTTCAGGAGATGAAATCCTTCAAGAAGTTGCCCGGATTACTTGAATAGGTCTAGGATTGTAGATGAAATCCTTCTAAGATGTCTAAATATTCTTTCAGGTGTCTTGAATTTGGAGAAGAATGACTCTGTGCTTTCACCATAATGGAGGAAATTTGAATTTTCTCTGTGAATTATTTCCCATACTTAGCCAAATTTTGGCTATTCAAGTTCATTTTGTAACACCTTCATGCGGACTATTCAACATTTAGCCAAGATTGTGGCCATCTCAATGCTCAAATGAACTTTTCCTGTGGACTTGCCTTCAATTCTGAATCCGGCTATGTAGGACAAATTCCATCCTTGGACAAGGATTTTATTCATTTCCTCTTTATGTTCCCTCTTTATCCCTCTCCATTTTCCTGCTTTCTTTCCAACACTTAGTCAAAAAAAATTTGAATTTTTCTCCTTGGGCAGACTTTACTTTGATCTCGCCATCCACTCTTGCCAAGGTCGTATTTTTCTCTTCTTGTGCCAAGTCAGACTTTCTCTAGTGCTTGCCATCTTACACTGGGGCGGACTTTGGATTGCCTTTGACATGCCAACCTTCCTTGGGTCAGACTTTGTGAATTTCTTTCCATCCATCTTCCAAGTCGGACTTTACATACTTCTTGACATTTCCTAGAGTGGACTTTGTGGTGTCTTTTCAAATCTCCAAGGTGGACTTCAAACTTCATTCCATGTGTATGGCGGACTTCACACTATCTTTGCCATGGCCTAGGCGGACTTCATCAAGTTCTTTCTGGATCTTCCATCAAGGCATGGCAGACTTTCTATCCTCCTTGACATTTTCCTTTCTTCTCATACTTAGCCAAAATTCGCATTTTCCCTCTTCTTAGGCCTCCATACTTAGACAAATTTCAAAATTTCCTTCCAAGGCACCAAATACTTAGCCAAAATTTTCAATTTTCCCCTTCTCATGTTTAGGCGGACTTCACAATGCCTTGCCAAGGCTGGGCGGACTTTGGAAGTGTCTTTCCATTCCTCTCTCAAGTCATGGCAGACTTTGGAGGTGTCATGCCAAGTCAAGGGTGGACTTTACTTGGTCTTGGACATCCCTTCTTTCTAGGGCGGACTTCACACATGTCTTGCCAATTCTTCTTTAAGGCTTGGGCGAACTTTGAAGGGTCTTTTCCATTTTCCTCTAAGGCATGGTGGACTTCAGCACCTTTATGCCATGTCCCTCATTTTAAGGGTCGACATCTTCATTCTCTTCTTGATGGCGAACTCTCCATCCTTACCTTCCCTCCTTTATAGGGCCGACTTTATTAATGGCTGAACATGTTCTGTTGATGACGAATTTTCTAGACTTAGGCAAAATTTATCATGAATTTCATGCCCTTTGGTTGATTTTTTTGGTGATTTTTCACAAATTTTGACTGATTTTTCTAGATTTTTCCATGTTTTTGGGTTGATTTTCTTAGATTTTCCCTTGCTTTTCCATGCTTTTCCTTATTTTTTGCTTGATTTTTCAATTTTCACTTTGATTTTTTCACTGATTTATTTAATTTTTGGTTGATTTTTGGATCTAAAGATGGAAACGTTGACTCGTTGACCAGGGTTGACTTTCTAAAAATAGAAAAAGAAGAATCCCTAAAAAATAGGGAACCCTATTTGGTCCAAAAATGCCAAAAATGAAAAAACGAAAAAGAAAAAAAGCAGATTCCCTAAAAAGTAGGAAGTGTCAGAATTGGCCCAAAGTACAAGCGATCCTCATCTCTCGGACCTTCTGAGCACTTCTGTGATGTTTAGGCACTAATTCAAGCATGGATTATTGACTTGGCTCGGATGATTCTCAAAAAGACTGACTTGAAACTCTGAAATAAGTGACCTCATGAAACCATTGTGCAGAGACAAAACCCTAAAAACTAGCAAACTACAGGGGGTCCCCATTTGCAATGGGGCAATGTGTGAAGAGGTCACAACAAGTAGGATGGCAATATTAATTGTGCTTTACGCTACTTTTTAAAGATATATAAGATGAAGTTAACCAATATAGGCGTGCATGTTCTACAAAGAGCATAGTGCCCACGTTTTAGGTTGGAACATTGGTAAGATAAACAGAAATCGAGCGCCATACAAAATGGACTAATTGTAAATTTGAACCAAGAAATGATTACTTGGAGGGTATCTTGACTTGAATATACAGGTTGGACTGGGTTAGATTATGAACAAAGACTACAGATTCTCTTGTTGTTGACTGAGTAGTTGACCCTACATCAAGTGATTCTAATTAGTTTGGCAGATTCATTGCAATAAAGAGTTGTTAGATGAGCAAGATTTGTACTTGTAAACATGCTACAACATATGTAATTAAAGTGATTGTAAAAAGAAATCAAAAGACTATTTGGATGAAGAGTTGAAATCTAGATTTGTGCATTTGTTTTGCATCTCAGTGGCCACCTGTACAAGAAAAAAAAGGTTGAAATTGATTAGTTTGACTAATTGTCCTCTAACAAAGGATGGAATATATGGAATTCTTTAAGTTTTTAAGAAAAGTACTAAGTGCACTTACCTGAATTTGTTATTGGGAAAGGAGTTGAAGGCAAGCCTCTTCTTTCTTTCCAATAATGTTGTATGGTTTCTTCTTCATTTTGGCATAGCACTTGAAAGAAAATGTTGGTTCTATGCGAAGGCCTAGTATGGATTTGACTCTAGACATTGCTATGAATGTGATGCCTTGTCTTTCTATTTTTCCAATACCGATTGTGGCCTCATTTAGTGTGAGGCCTTGCGATTTGTGTATAGTGATTTCCCATGCCATAGTTAGTGGTATTTGTCTACGGGTTTCTCGTGATACTGGTTGTATTGGTATAGTTTTTGGGTTTGTTTCATCCCATGGTGGACCAATATAGTTATCGAATGTGACTATAACATATGCTAGTAATTCAGGTGGTTTAGATCTGAGGGGATATACAATGTCTTTGATCTCTTTGAGGGATCCATTTACAAGTTCACCTTAGATCCATAGGTTTGGTGTAAGCATGACACATTGAGATTTTCTTAGTAGTACTTCTTGGGGTAGTTGCTCATCATTGGTAGCAATAGATAATGTATGCTGTGTATTTATAGCAACACAAAGTGCAATAGGTAGATTTAGCAATTGCATTTTTTTCTTGTTGTGTGAAGTTACTAGGTCGTTTGTAGCAAACAAGTGTATTGAATTGTCAAACTCTTCTTGTTCTATTGTTGTAAGGTGCTTGTTAGTGCATGTCAATAATTTCCAATCATGTTCTATCGGTTTTGCATTACGCATGTTTTGAAATGTATTACAAAACTGAGTTTGGATTGGATTGACACCTTGTTGTCTAAATATTGTTTGTAATGTAACAATTGTATTGAATTTGTGCAATAGGTCTTTTGCAGTTGTGTGGGATGCATAGATAGGTTTATCTAGAACAGGTGGAAGTTGTGCTAGGTCTCCTATAAGGATTATAGAGATGCCACCAAAACAAAGATGTAGTTGTTGTGGGTTTGCTTCACTTAATCTACTATCTATTTTTAATAGTAGCTTTGGGCCAATGAAGCTCATTTCATCAATTAGAATGTATTGTATATTTTTCATGTCTTCTTGAAATGTTGTCAAATTTTGTCCTTGTAGTGGTTGCATTTCTCGAATGGGTATTTTGAGGGCTGCATGTATAGTTGATGCTTGTATATTGAAAGCTGCAATGCCTGTTGGTGCAAGAACAAGGAGTGGGTTGACTACAGTTGGTATGTTGGGTTGCAATGCATTTCTTATGCAACTAATTAGGTAGGACGTTTGAGTGCCTCTAGTTCCTAGTATTAGCATATGTAGTGGTTCTTTAGGGTGATTCTGAATCGAGTGATTTGTAATTATAGTAAGTGCTAGTTGTTGTTTCAATGATAGTGTATAGCTTTGGTTGTTGAAAGTGACGGTTGATTGAACATCTTGTTGGGACATTTTGTTTGTGTTTACAAATTAAATTGCATTTTGGTGCAAATGTGGAGGAACGGTGTGAGCATCCCATATGTTGTTGTTGTCATAATCATGACGGCCAAGCATTTCAAGTTCATTCAAATTGTGACTATTAGCAAGGCCTAGTTGAGATAATGGCTCCCATTCATTCAGTGGTAGACCATCTTGTATATGCATATTGTCATCAGAGTAGTCTTCCTCTTCATGGGAAGCTTCCATTTGATCTATGCATTCAACATGCCATGGAGTGTATTGTTGTGTATGCATATGTTTCTAGTTTTGAACGATTGCTTCTTTGTCGAGGCCTATATCTTTGTTTATTTGTCAAAAATGTTTGTATAGAAGTAACTCACTCCAACAAAATGATTCAAAAGACTCATAGTCTTCTTTTTGAATGGTGTGGAAACTTGGAAAAACTTGTACAATTGCTTTTTCTTTTCTAATTTTCCATTTGCATCCTTTGCGACTACCAACGTATGTGAAGGATCTTGCTAATTCAATTAGTGAAACCAGTTCAAGGTGGTCTGGTCAGTTCATGTAGGCTTGTATGTAATTAGATTGTATCTCATTATTATTGGTTGTTTTCTTTAGTGGATGGAACACTTTTTTGCCTACATTCAATGATATAAAATTTTGATTACAAATGACAAGAGGGATTTTTTGAAGAATATGACAAGTTTCTTGTGCTCCTATATCTTGTTCTACAACAATTTCACCCACAAAATTTTGATATGCTTTTAATGCGTTTTCTTCCAATCTTTCATTTGCACATATTCTTGCCAGCATATCAATGCAACTCTCTAATTTTCTTTCAGCTTTAGATGCATATTTGACAATGTATTTGAGAACAAGTAGTCGTGAGATGACAGGTTGGAAATCTATGTTAGCTCTCCATATTGATAGCATTTGGGCATTGTGAATGTTTAATCTATCATTGTTTCTTATTGGCTTGTAGGATTTGTTTCCGGATTCATCATAGAGTAAAGTGTATTTTATGCATTCTTTCCAAGGAGCTTTGTATCTACATTGTAGTTCTTTCCCTTTTTTGGGTAGACAAGTCCTCTCAGTACATTTAGTGTCTTTGAACACGATTGACTAGTTCTTCATAATCATTGTGCAGGTTAGTAGATAATATTTGAGACGTGTCTAGTAGACATGGATCATCCATTGGGTTTCTGTGTATGACATTTTTTTATTTCAGATTTCCTGCGAGGGTTGGTAGTAGTGACATAGTTGTCAAAGAACTGTTTTGCTCTATCGACTTCTATTTGCTTATCCCAATTTAGGGTATCCATGTTTGGCGCATCTTCAAGCCATAGAAATCCATGTATGTGTGCATAGCCTCTATGTTTCCATTCATATATATACCAACAATTTGTGGCATGGAGGAGTTTCTCAATGACCTCTTCTCGAAAGATTGTGAAACGTTGATGTAGATATAAGGATGTTGTATGTGGGTTTTGAATAATGTTATATGTACATTTTTTGTTAGAAGTAATTGCAGATATAGGGATGTGGTATGTGGGTTTTGAATAATGTTATATGTACGATTTTTGTTGGAAGTAATTGCATTCGGTGTGCTTGATGAAAACAATGTGTGTAAATCAGGCCACTTTGTGTCTACTACACTTAGTGTGAAGAACAATTTTGGGGACCCTATTTGGTTTATCATGTTTGTTAGATCAAAATGGCACTTGTTCCAGTATGACTGTGTGCCTCGTACAGTTGAACCAAAATGCCTGAGCTCTTCAACTAATTTGCTGTCAAGCAGGTTATGTAAGTGGACATGAAGCTCTTCGATAGTGGTTGGTATGTGGCTATCTACTTTTCTTTTGATGAATACGGATGCAAGTTCTTAGCTACAGTGACGCATCATAAGATTGAGAATGAAGTATCTAAATCATGGATGTTGTCCAGATTTGTTGTCATGGTATCGCATAAGATGCAAGGCATATTCATGAAGTTGCACCTCCCTAGCTCGAGGTTGCATGGGTAGTGCAGTTCCATTTGGAAAGAGAGTGGGAAATTCCATATCAAATATAGGCCCTCAGTAGTGTATTCATTGATGGGGTTTGAGCTTATATGAGGCCAATTAATGATGGGATGATTGTCATTTTCTATATGTATAGATTCTTTTATGATTTGTAATTCACGACATTTATTTGGTAGGCTAAACATGAATAATGTTGAATATTTTGTTTCATTTTCTTCATCATTGGGATTATTTTCAGATTCCACATGTGTTGTTGTTGGTTCTTCATTTTCACATTCCATGGTATGCAACATGTCTACAATATTTGTAGTTGAATCAGGGAGTACTACCAATGCATCAGTATTGATTTCAACATCCTTGTAGTAGGGATCATATCTTATTTTGTATGCTAGTGCATTCTAAACATGACTCCTACTAACATAGCAATCATAATGCTTTCCATGTGTACTAATTCTTCAGACTATCAACACATCCAAGTCTTTGAGTCTATGTGGCAAAGAGTTTGCAATTGTTTTGATATCTCTGGGGAAGCTAATTGTGTGACCACTATATTTGTATTGGCCACCATGAGCATGAATAACTTGCAATATTGGATTTACACGTGCAACGAGCATCTCTTCTACTTGGGTGAGAATTTTAAGCACATTTGGTTGTTCACATGGGTCCATATTGTTATCGATGGAGAATCAATGTATGCCTTTCTCAGCAATGCATCTTCTACAAATAGGATTGTTGTTTGTTGAACAAACATGCATACTAGGGTATCGTTCCTTATAGATAGTACATGTTTGTATGCTTGACAGTGCATCTATTCTATTTCTAAATTTTTTTGATGTCTCTACAAATTTGGTAGACCAATCAATAGCCAAATTGGTTTTGGAAGTTGTATTTTGTGGCATCTGTGTATGCAGATGTGTTTCAGTTTGTTGATGGGCTAAACTTGTAGAAGCTTCTATGTGGTGACTTATCAATGGTTGTAATGGTTCTTGTAAGTTGTGTGTTCGTTGGATGGTATGACGAACACTTATTTCTTCTTTGTGCCTAGCATAGTACAAGCGACTTCTCTTACGAGCTTGCAATTTTTGCGAATTACTTTGGACTGGTTGTCCTTCAAAATCTTGCAGATTTGAGTTGATCATTTGGACTAGTTGTCCTTCAGAATGTTGCAGATTTGAGTTGATCATTTGGACTAGTTGTATCTATTCTATTTCTAAATTTTTTTGATGTCTCTACAAATTTGGTAGACCAATCAATAGCCAAATTGGTTTTGGAAGTTGTATTTTGTGGCATCTGTGTATGCAGATGTGTTTCAGTTTGTTGATGGGCTAAACTTGTAGAAGCTTCTATGTGGTGACTTATCAATGGTTGTAATGGTTCTTGTAAGTTGTGTGTTCGTTGGATGGTACGACGAACACTTATTTCTTCTTTGTGCCTAGCATAGTATTCTCTTACGAGCTTGCAATTTTTGCGAATTACTTTGGACTGGTTGTCCTTCAAAATCTTGCAGATTTGAGTTGATCATTTGGACTAGTTGTCCTTCAGAATCTTGCAGATTTGAGTTGATCATTACTTTGGACTGGTTGTCCTTCAGAATCTTGCAGATTTGAGTTGATCATTTGGACTAGTTGTCCTTCAGAATCTTGCAGATTTGAGTTGATCATTTGGACTAGTTGTCCTTCAGAATCTTGCAGAATGTACATTGGAAAACCAAAGAAGGTTTAATAGAGATGCTTTTTTTCAATTTTAACAGCCACCAAAAATTAAATCTTCATAAAACTAAAATCATACTCTAAACGATTTAAATGAAATGAATCTCTCAAATAATTTTGATAAAATGAATAACTCGATAATTCATTTACTCTTACCTAGAAACCTTAACAAAACTTAAATGATATATGTTGATTAAAACAATGTAAATAATAAACCAGCCACTAAGCGATCCATGACAAATCAAATGCATCAGTGAAATTCTAAATCTTTCAAAAGAATCTCAAGACAGATTATTGAAATTAATTGCTGTGTCAGTAATAATATGTGTTGATTGTGAAACAAAATCCTTAAAGTACGAAGCATTTTAGACTCTCATTGTCTATTTTAATGGTGTAGCTAATATGTGATGGAGCACCCTCAAATGAGTCCTGCATATACCATTATGGGTATGTAATTTTACTGTGGAGCAAGGTGGGAATACCTGATTGATTAGTATCAACTGGCACATGGTAAAGACACATTCCAGCAATGGTGTCAGGAAGTTGTACAGGTGTTCACAGAGGTAGCATGGCAGCAGCATGGAGGCCATACTCCAACACAAAGAATAAGAATAATGCGACCAACCATAAGAAAATGATACTGAGCAAACATGTCTAAGTATCGCACAACATTTCAGACGCTCTGTGCAATCATAATCAGTATTTAAGTTGGAACCATATGATTAAAAATTATTTGGAAGTGCTATTGAATCTGAATGTCTGAAATGGTTCGTGAATATATGGGATGGTCAGATGTTCCAGACAATAGAGGTCGCCTCCCCTCCCCTGAGTAGTTGACAAAGCGAATGAAGGTATTGTCAATGTAGTGATTGAGTGAGGATGTACCCAATAATGCTGGAGATGAGTAGATGGAAAGACAGAGATGGTGTGAGCCCTCTGGATATGGCCGACAAGGAAAATAACATAAAGTTAATGGTGAATCTATCTCCCATTATAAGCACTGGAAAACATATCTTTTAATAAGGTGGATTCTAGGAAGCTTCTTCGCGTGTTTGCCTCTCATGGCAATTCGGGTGTTGTCAAAAAAAACTTAAAACTAATGTATCTATTGATTATAATTGTTGATATCATTAGTTAATAGTTGGAAAAGTTGTATATTTTTTATTTGTAGAAGTAAAATAATTATCCACGAAAATTTCTTCTCAAAGGCAGAAAGTTTTTCATCTCATATTAGCTTTTCACTTGAAGATTGGGTACATTGCTGGAGATGCACCAGCTCTTCATATTGTCTCCCCTTTGGATCAAGGAGGTGTGTTCATGTGAGAAGAGATGTGTTCTCTTTGTTTATTTGAGGGATATCTTCCCTAGATTTATATTGTGTATGCAGAATATGTCTTGATTCATAGGCAAGTTACTTGCTGGGCTGAAATTCTTGTGAGTTCCCACTGAGATTTAGAACCATGAAGTAATATTAAATAACTATTTGGTTGGAAAACTCCAAACTTCAATTGATTGCTAGTCTATCACTTCCACTTTTTTAACACTCAAAAATTTTACTTAATTACTGTCCTATGAAATCATCCCTACAGATAAACCTGTCCTTCCAACTGCCAAACAGATACTACTAAATAATGCCCAACAATGGGTGTCTTCATCATGTTTTAGCCTTTTAGGGATATGAGTATTATATCTAGCTTTTGGCTTCAAAGCCAAGGCTGCCATTAATTTGGCTCCCTATCCTGACTGCATCAAACACTTACTCTTCCATCACTTAGCTCAAGTTGTGGGCAAGGCACTTGCCGGCTAAAAATATTGAAAGTTCTTACCAAATTTTAGAACCATGAATTTATGATTATTTGGTTGGAATATTCCAAACTTCACTTGATTGCTAATCGACCGCTTTATTTTTTTACCACTCATAAATTTTGAGTTTGTTACAGCCCCATGAATACAACCCTACAAATAGATATCTCTTCCCAAGTTCCAAAACGAATTCTAATCATTCGTGAGAAGCCACCAGTGGCCTTCTTGGAAATAATTCCATCCACTAAAATTGCTCGGGCAATTGGTTATAAAGTTATATCCTAGTGCCTTGACCTCTCCAAATTGTACTTAGACTAATTTTTATTACTGCTGCGTAATGTCTAACAATGAGTGTTATTCTTCCACCTATTTGGGCACATTCTCCAGAAAATTGAGTGAACGCTTCTCTGCTTTCCTAGTTGGTTGTAGCTTGGAAGCTTTTTAGCACTGGAAAAAGTAGATTTCCATTTACAACATTGATGCTCCGGTTGAATCTCCTCATAAAAACCCACAAAGCTTTTGCAGCGTTTTTAATTTATATGTTAGGTGTGTAGGGTTAAAATTGATAATCTATTTATACAAAAGTAGCTAACACACTTTTTTTGAATTCCCAAGAATGGTAAATGGATTTACATATGTATTGTATTGATAGTAAAGGTGAAAGAGAAGTTTTGAAGGGGTCTTCAAACCCTGTACAATGCAATAGATTATATAAAGTGGGGAGGCTGATTGCAGAACAAGGAAAACATTCTAAAGAGTGGGGAGGCTACTTGCTGAAGAAGGAAAACATTTGAACTAAGCTATTTGTGTGAACAAAAAGTTGCTTTCATTGCACAATGCAAAAGATTATATACAGTGGGGAGGCTGATCGCACAAAAAGGAAAACATTCTAAAGACTGTGCAGCCTGCTTGCAGAAAAAGGCAAACATTTTGACTAATTATTTTTGGTTCCTAGTGCAGACCTCAGCTATTTGACTCAACAAAAAGTTGCTCTCTGTGAAATCTACTATATCAACTTCTGAGATAGTTGATTTCAGCCGTGCTTCATTATTGTATGTTTCATTTCTGCTTGATAGGGTGAAGATGTATTGTTTGCACAGTACATTTTGTATGACCTGTTCACTGGTTGTCTCTGCTTCTTGATTGAATTGAAGTAGATACAGTTCTTTTGCAGGCATTCCAATGAGTTTAGTTGTGGCTTCTTCAAAGGCAGTTGCCCATAGAGCACCTGTGTGATCTTCAAGCTTGATCTGAAGAACATATCTATAATTACAATCTTCAAAGGCAGTTGCCCATAGAGCACCTGTGTGATTTTCAAGCTTGATCTGAAGAACATATCTATAATTACAATCTTCAAAGGCAGATTGACACTTTGAACAGTACCATTTTCCTTCATTATTTTGTACAACTCTTTTCTTGCATTGTTTTCCCTCAAACTCAGTAGGGTAATCTGGGTAACAAAACGAATTTGATTTGATGAAAACAACTGTTGCTTTGAGAATGCATTGCAAGGGTTGTGTTAGATCTAAAGAATGTCCTTGGATGTTGGCAATGTTCTTCTATGTAAGAACAAGAGGTGCATCTAGAAGTGTTGTTGGCATGGTAATTTCATTTCCATTCTTTGTAAGCCAACAATGTAGCTCTTCAGTTTCTTTGATATTAGGGTTAATAAACAATTGAGAGGTGGCTAGAGTCCTGATGACCTTACCATTATACTCAGTTACATGGGCATCTTTTATTGCAAGAACAGTTGACTTTTGTAGGTGGTACATTTCTTGAAGTTCAGAACCTTCCTTTTGAGTTGTTTGACCCCACAAAGTGACATTGATAGTGGATGCAGACAAGTCTACCAATTCCAGGCTCCTCCTTAAGACCTCTATCCCATCTCGTCTTCGTATTGTTGAGGCAGAGTCAACACATATAACAATTCCAATAACATCAGTAGAAGAACTAATAGCTTTATTAATGATCTCAGTAATGGGTGTAAAAGAAAATTGATGTGCTGGAATCAAGAGATCATCATCACAAAGAACGACCTTTGAATCATCCATTAAAGTGATTTCTATTTCACTGTTCAATTTATTGTAGAACTTATTTGCTGCTTTGACAGTCCCACCAGACAATGCATATACAGAACCAACTTGGAGATGCCTATAATGAAGGTCAACAATTTCATTGAAGCACGTAACACATACTTCAGTGTGCTCGCTATCAACAATATCAAAACTGAATACCTAGCCATGTCCCTTCTTTGTGTTAAATTGGTGGATTTCTTCTTTCATAATTACACAGCCTTTTATTGTCCACTTTGTTTGAAAAGTATTTAAGCTTTTCACAGGGGTGATAGTTGCGATATCATTTTTTTTGCATAGGGATGCATGAATTCCAAACATCAATCTCTTAGGAGGTGACTCTGTAGACGTGCCAATTCCATCTGAGTTTGTAGATGGGTCAGATGAAACCTCCACATATCTTTGTATAGGTTGGTCTTCTTCTTTGTAGAGAAAGGTGGGATCACCTATGATGTCATGTTCTATGCATGCAATCTCTAATTCAGAGATTAGAATCCACCTATTGATTTGAACGAAAATGCATTATTGGGTAGGCATAATGAAACCCACAAATGCAAACATGTAATAATTGACTATAGCCATTGAAATTGTAGGCTCACCTTGCATGAAAAATAGAAGGGCAGGTAAATCCTGTGAGATGTAGTATAGAGCCCTTCTGTATTGTATTTGAAGTTACTAAGTGGTTATACTTTTTTGGAAAGGTGACTTTTTGGAGGTGCAGCCCGTCAGAGACTGCTAATTTGTATCTAGGTGCGGATTGGACACCTTGTCCAAATGTTGAAATGTTGAAGACTTGAAGATGTGGACATAAATCTAGTGTGTCATTGTTCAACAGGGTGATTGCATTGGGTGTCAAAGATAGAGACATATCTGAATGGATCTGGAATATCCCTATAAAAGTGCATAGGTTGATAAGTTCTCTTGTGGTTTTAAAGTAAAAAAATGCCATTTGAATGTCCTTTGTTTTTTTATATTAAAATGTGAAAGAAAACACAGCATGCGGTGGTCTATTTTTATTAAATGGATACAATATTGCTTGTAACACAAGGTATCTATTACTATGACTAGTGTCATAGCTAGTAGAAGAAAGATGAAGTGTAGTAGAAAATCAGTTATGAATATTAAGGAACATACCTGTACGTAAACAATAGTAGTGTGGTCTTTAGTACAAATGATTTGTCTATCTGAAACAAATAGAATCCTGTGAGAGCAAAGTATAAAACATAGTGAGGCAACAAACTATAATTATAATTCACTATTTAAATGCCAAAAGAAGAGTAGGATTTTGAAAATATGCATGTCAGCCCTGTTCTTAATGATAAAACTCATAGATTTGAATTCTCAACATTTCATCTATCTTCTATTGAAACTAAAAGAAGAATGTTACATTGCATTATCTTAAATCTTAAACAACATATTTACACTATATAGTAGAACGTAATATAGTATTTGACCATTTCTGTTGAAGTAGATGTATCAACATTGAAATGGTTGAAGAACTGGTAAATTTGACCTAAAATGTGTGAAAACCTCAATGACTGGTAGCATAAAGATGAAGTAGATGAAGGCAGGAATGCCATATTCAAACTATTTTTATTGTAAAATTCCTCATGCTCATGTCAAGTACATAACTCCTAAAACATAATAACACTAAACCAAAAATTACAAATAGTACACCAATGAAAGTAAAAACTTAAGTAGAAGAGCACCTTATTTCTAAAATAAGAACAGCAGGTAACTAACAGAATTAAAGACCAATCTAAAAATAACAAAACCAAACACCATGGCAAGAAACATAAGAGAACTATGCCCAGCTACAAATGAGAAAAGCTAATAGGCTGAGTGCTGCACTAAATTTGGTGAGTGTGCCATGTTGAAGGAGAACAAGTACCAATCAACAAATACAGAAAACTAAAACATGAAAATGAGGATCAAAATCTGGGCAAAATGCTATGGTGGATCTCAAAAATATAATTGAATCTCATTTTCCTCTACAGCACATTCCTCTGCTAAACAAGGAAAAGCCTAAAATCTCGAAGCAAAATTTGACATAGAGTTTCACAATTTCTAATTAATCCATAAAATTTTGAAGCCAAAGAGACAAAGATATGGATGACTGGCATCATCAGGCCGCTCCCAGTCAAAAGGAGCTATGAAAAAGTGAGTCCACCCCGAATGCTTCGCCATCCATTTGAGAGAGAAAAAACTAAAAGTCAATAGTGAAATTGGCGAGAGCTTGAGAAGAGCCAGAGTTAATCCATAAAATTAGTGTTACAATGACGTGAGAGAGATGGTTTCCCATCCCCAAAAATTAGCGTTGCAATTTAGAGTAGTAAAAATCATATGCGAAACAACTCATAGCTCATGAAGGGGAGCGACAAATCGGAAAAGGCGGGAAATTTGCAATGAACAAGAGGCATGAATCTTACCTATTCAATGGCAAAGATCAATGGTGCCTTCATCTGTAAACAAGTCAGGGCATTTATGGAAGTTGGGGGTGGTGGGCACGAAGCTAGAAGAGCTGTTTTCTGTTGAGATTAGACATTGACCTTAAGATGTCGTATATCCAATGCAAAATTTTCTGACCTGCATTGTCCCTGGTGCAAGAAAATGAGAGGCGTGCAACATTTGTGCATTGTGATTGACAGCTACCAAATTCTTCAGGTCGGCAAAGGTTTGAGCGGCATTTCCAAATGCAATACCAGTCAATGGCAGGTTTGCCTAGTCAACGGCAGGCTTGCAGGGAACTGAACACTACTTGACGGTGGGCATTCCTGTTTCAGGTGTGAGATAGGTTTTCAGTCGAACTATGTGCTAGGGATCCGAGAGGTAGAGCCTATATGTTATAATATATTCAATATTATATAATAATATAATATAATATAATCATATAGTATAATAAATTTAATATTATATTTAATATATTATAATATAATATTATATAATATTTAATACTATATAAGTATTATAATATATTAAATTAAATAAGTGGTCAGTCCCAAACCCAACCAAATTTAAAAACCTAACCTAGAAACAAAATGAATATTTGTTTAGAAACGGATATCTATTTTGGTCTGGTATTTTCTTTGACACTATGTACTTTCTACCCAAGTCTAGATAAAGTCAAAGCGGATTTTCACATTTTTGAGCAAGTTGAAAATGTCTTTTCTTTCACATCGCCACTTTTTGGACCCCCGTAATCTTGCACAAACCCACATTCGATCTTCTTATTGTAGCAATCCAACTTGGCTTGGTGCTTTTGGAACCAATCCATCCCAAGGATTAAATCGTAGGACCCTAATGGAGTGAACTATAGATCCACCTTGGTCCTTATAATCCCTAGGTCAATTTCAACTCCTCACAGGAAAGATTTGACCTTTTGTGTCTTACCCGACCCAAACTCAGCCTCCATCTCCTCTCTACTAAGACTCTTATGATCAACTTTACATTTTTGAATAGCATGGGAGGAAATAAAACTATTTGTGGCTCCTAAATCTGCCAGAATAGAAATGGGTTGGCTGAGAATTGTATCTTGGAGTTCTATCAATGGAGCTTGTTAATCTGCGTGATGATTATCCATGTCTACATAAATTTTGGCGATGGGTTTGGTGGTTTTGTTTAGATTCTTGGGACACTCACTCATATAATGATCACCTCCACATGTCCAACATCCATTCATTGGTCCTTTTCAATCTTCCTTGCCTCTCTTAGAATCACCTTGTGCCTCTTTCCTAAATGATATTTGTCTTTTGTCTCCTTTATCTTTTTTACCTTCTGACCCATGATTCTCCCTATAATTTTGGCCCCTCTTAGTTTTTCAAGAAGTCTTTCCTTCAGATTTAGATTCTTGATTACCCCTCTGTTTATATCTTGGAGTTCTATCAATGGAGCTTGTTAATCTGCGTGATGATTATCCATGTCTACATAAATTTTGGCGATGGGTTTGGTGGTTTTGTTTAGATTCTTGGGACACTCACTCATATAATGATCACCTCCACATGTCCAACATCCATTCATTGGTCCTTTTCAATCTTCCTTGCCTCTCTTAGAATCACCTTGTGCCTCTTTCCTAAATGATATTTGTCTTTTGTCTCCTTTATCTTTTTTACCTTCTGACCCATGATTCTCCCTATAATTTTGGCCCCTCTTAGTTTTTCAAGAAGTCTTTCCTTCAGATTTAGATTCTTGATTACCCCTCTGTTTATTATCTGAGTAGTTGGAGAAATGAGGCTTCTATTTGTGTTCTTATTTTCTCTTATACTTTTCCTGAGTGATCAAAGCTACCTCCACAGCCGGGTTTAAGCTTTTAGGTTGGGTGAGATTGGTTGCATATAGAATATATTCTTATTCAATCCCAAGATAAACTTGTTCACTCGATCCTCTTCTTCTTTCATGTAAGGCACATGATGAAGTAAGCTCATGAATTTGGACTTGTATTCGACTACCAACATTCCCCCTTGGTGTAGTGAATGGAATGTCATCGTCTTTTGGTCTCGATGATGAGTAGACAGGTATTCCTTGTGAAACCGCTTGGTGAACTTGTCCCAAATTAGTTGATTAATATCATAGTTTTTGATTTCCACTAACTCTTTCCACCATAGTGAGGCATCTCCTTCTAGGTGATAAATGGCGATCCTAGCCTTAGTATTGGCACTTAATTCCATCAGCTCAAAATACTTGTTCATTCCTACGAGTCACACTTTAACGACATCCCCACCCCTAGTCCCGTCAAACTTAGGGGCTGCATTTTCTTCAATTCCCTAATCAATGGGTCCTTTCCCACTCCTTGTTGTGCTGCATTTTCTTCAATTCCCTAATCAATGGGTCCTTTCCCACTCCTTGTTGTGGCTCTGGCAAAGAGTGACCATGGGTGGGTATTCTGGAACTACTCACATTCCTGACTTATATGATCATTGTGCTCCCTATCTATCTCTTCAGTTCCTATGGTAGTGTTGTGATTAGTGCCTTGCTCCTTTTTCCAATTTTCTGCTCCCGTGAAGCTATTTTTGCAAGAAGTGTGATCAATTTAGTCTGTAATTCTTCAAGTATGGTAGGAGGTGGAGACACTGCACCCCTACTTGCATGTAGCATTTCAGCAAGACGAGAGCTCATTCCCCTCCTTAAAGTTCTCTTCATTGTTTTCTGCTCCCATGAAGCTATTTTTGCAAGAAGTGTGATCAATTTAGCCTGTAATTCTTCAAGAATGGTAGGAGGTGGAGACGATGCACCCCTACTTGCATGTAGCATTTCAGCAAGGCTAGAGCTCATTCCCTTCCTTAAAGTTCTCTTCATTGAGTTAGCAAGGCTAGAGCTCATTCCCCTCCTTATCACAATTTAGCCTGTAATTCTTCAAGTATGGTAGGAGGTGGAGACGATGCACCCCTACTTGCATGTAGCATTTCAGCAAGGCGTAATTCTTCAAGTATGGTAGGAGGTGGAGACGATGCACCCCTACTTGCATGTAGCATTTCAGCAAGGCTAGAGCTCATTCCCTTCCTTAAAGTTCTCTTCATTGAGTTAGCAAGGCTAGAGCTCATTCCCCTCCTTAAAGTTCTCTTCATTGAGTTAGATTGATTCTGTGAGGGAAAAAAGTGCTATTTAAGTGTCTTTGCACCCCTACTTGCATGTAGCATTTCAGCAAGGCTAGAGCTCATTCCCTTCCTTAAAGTTCTCTTCATTGAGTTAGCAAGGCTAGAGCTCATTCCCCTCCTTAAAGCAAGGCTAGAGCTCATTCCCCTCCTTAAAGTTCTCTTCATTGAGTTAGATTGATTCTGTGAGGGAAAAAAGTGCTATTTAAGTGTCTTTGTTATTTTGTTTTAAATCTTGTCTTAAACCATATTTATAATCATGGAGAAATTCATGCACAACATAAGATTCACAACATTTAAATATTCCATTCTCATTTCTCATATTCACCATAACACCTTGATTTTAAGCATATATATATATAGTTAGCAGCTTTTACAAAAATTGAGATGATGTTTATTTAGTACTAGTTCATCATAAGATTCACAACATTTAAATATTCCATTCTCATTTCTCATATTCACCATAACACCTTGATTTTAAGCATGTATATATATATATAGTTAGCAGCTTTTACAAAAAGTGAGATGATGTTTATTTAGTACTAGTTCATTGTCTTGTACATAGCTTCAATTACAAGTAGGAGTCTACTCCTCTTTGAGTTCTTCCTCATCCGAGGTTTTCTCATTTACAGACATATTAGCATGGACACAAGGTTTTTGCAATTACAGACATATTAGCATGGACACAATTATACTCCACAATTTCTTCCTTAGCGATAATAGGAGCATTGTGTCCACAACCAAATGGGAAATCTCAAACAGTTGAGGGCCTGGGTTTAGGAGTTGATTGAGAGCATTTCTTTGGTGGTTCATGGTCCTTGTCAGGTTTAGCCAATCCCTTTACCTTTTGGAGTTTAATTCATTTGATCATTTCAGCCAATGGCTCAGTGTTAGATATTATTTCAGTTGTTGTATCTGGTCCTAGAGTAATGGGGGACACAATTATACTCCACAATTTCTTCCTTAGCGATAATAGGAGCATTGTGTCCACAACCAAATGGGAAATCTCAAACAGTCTGGTCCTAGAGTAATGGGGGACACAATTATACTCCACAATTTCTTCCTTAGCGATAATAGGAGCATTGTGTCCACAACCAAATGGGAAATCTCAAACAGTTGAGGGCCTGGGTTTAGGAGTTGATTGAGAGCATTTCTTTGGTGGTTCATGGTCCTTGTCAGGTTTAGCCAATCCCTTTACCTTTTGGAGTTTAATTCATTTGATCATTTCAGCCAATGGCTCAGTGTTAGATATTATTTCAGTTGTTGTATCTGGTCCTAGAGTAATGGGGGCTTTGGATCCCTCTGATTTCTTTTGTTGAGGACATTGTTTTCTCGAGACCTTCTTCCCTTTTGCTTTCTTCCCATGACCCATGACTGTCAATGTATTCATATTAGTACAACGAAAGAGAGATTTCCTAGGTCCTAGTTTTGATGACCCATGACTGTCAATGTATTCATATTAGTACAACGAAAGAGAGATTTCCTAGGTCCTAGTTTTGAGTTCTAGGCTCTGATACCAATGGTATCAACTACCCCTTGATGAAAAGAAGAGAATTTTTGCACAATTTTATTTCAACATCATTGCAAGAAGGATCACATCGAAATTTAGAATCATATTAAAAAAACAAACAAAATCATCATTGCAAGAAGGATCACATAGAAATTTAGAATCATATTAAAAAAACAACAACAGTTGAGTTCAACTTATAGCATTTTATCATGCCAATTACATAAACATTTAATACAAACTTGTTGCACTAGTCAATAAAGATGACAACTATCTAAATTACACATACCTTCATGATTGTGATCCAAGATTTCTCCATGTCCTTTCTTGTTCTAGTTTGTGGTGGGGTGCAAAATGATCCCAACCAAAGTGGATTCAACCCTATCTACCACTCTCCATGTCCTTTCTTGTTCTAGTTTGTGGTGGGGTGCAAAATGATCCCAACCAAAGTGGATTCAACCCTATCTACCACTCCAAAGTGGCCTTTGCTTGTTCTAGTTTGTGGTGGGGTGCAAAATGATCCCAACCAAAGTGGATTCAACCCTATCTACCACTCCAAAGTGGCCTTTGCTTGTTCTAGTTTGTGGTGGGGTGCAAAATGATCCCAACCAAAGTGGATTCAACCCTATCTACCACTCCAAGTGGATTAAGTGGCTTGTGGTGAGAGAGAGAGTTGTCATTCAACCCTTAAGCTATGTGCAATAGGTCTTCCTAGTGACCCTCTTCCCAAGGTGCACCTAGCTATGGTAAACTTATAATTCCTTTTTCAACAGCTATAAAGATGTGTAGGGAATTGGTTCTATCTACTTGAGCTTGCTGGGAATCCACCTTCTTGCTGTCCATCTTTTGGCTAAGCAACCAATGGGTAACCATCATTGGCGTGGGATGCTCCTAGACTATTGACCATCTCAAGCATACTACTGCTTCTAGACTCTTGTCCATCTCGAGCATAGTGCTGCCCCTAGACTATTGTCCAACTCAAGCATAGTATCACCCCTAGACTATTGTCTATCTTGAGCATAATACTGCTCCTAGACTATTGTCCTTCTCAAGCATAGGGGATAGGGGATAGCACTACCCCTAGTCTATTGTCCATCTCGAACATAGTACTCCTCCTAGACTATCATCCTTGCCGAGCATAGTACTATTCCTTAGAACATAGTACTCCTCCTAGACTATCATCCTTGCCGAGCATAGTACTATTCCTTAGCTCATGCATAGCACTAGACTGAAGTAGGTTCCTTAGCTCATGCATAGCACTAGACTGAAGTAGGTTCCAAATTTAGCTCATGCATAGCACTAGACTGAAAGTAGGTTCCAAATCAAGATCAAGATCAATAGACTCCCATCATAGCTACAACCAAGTATGACACTGCTAGAGCATAGTACTATTCCTTAGCTCATGCATAGCACTAGACTGAAAGTAGGTTCCAAATCAAGATCAATAGACTCCCATCATAGCTACAACCAAGTATGACACTGCTAGAGAATAGTACTATTCCTTAGCTCATGCATAGCACTAGACTGAAAGTAGGTTCCAAATCAAGATCAATAGACTCCCATCATAGCTACAACCAAGTATGACACTGCTAGATATTTCATGAAGAGCATCTCTTACTCATAGACACCTTCAAGAATAATTTCAAGACATGGACTTGTAGGGATTGTAAGATATTTCATGAAGAGCATCTCTTACTCATAGACACCTTATGGTGGAGAGAAGGTAACTCGTCATCCCAATAGTTTGAGGTGGATACCTATTTTATTCAATCTTTCAAGAATAATTTCAAGACATGGATTTGTAGGGATTGTAATTTCATATTACAACAACTCCAAGTACTCCTTTAAATGAGAATGACTGCCCTATTAGCTGTTCATATCAGAAATAAATCTCATAAACATGGCTATCCTAGCAGCCAACAGTGCAGAGAGGTATTGTGCTGATATTTAACTTGGGGATAACGATAGGTCAATTCACTTTCACTCGAGTGTTGCATACATTCTCTGATATTTAACTTGGGGATAACGATAGGTCAATTCACTTTCACTCGAGTGTTGCATACATTCTACCAAGTTTCCTTCTCAGTTTAGCATGATGCTAAGGAAGATTTATTTCTTGAATAGTTTTGATTATGCTACGTGTGCTAGAGTCAAGGTAGATGCTTCAGCATCATTGGATTTTGGGTTAACTTCTACGAAGAAGGGATACCTTGTAACAGGCACTTGAGGGCAGAGGATTATACAACTGGTAGGTATTACAAAGAGCTGGAAACTAACATATTTACATTTTATTTGTAACCGATTTTGATCAGCACCATTTCATTAAGAAAATCAGTCCATTGGAGTTAAAAGATATATTGTTCAAGAGTAAATTACTGTGTTATTTACACAAGATATTTACTGTATGTGGCTTCAAGGAAGTTTAACAAATTCCTATGTGCATACATAACTAAAAAGAATTCAATGGGACCGGTTTAAAAAAAAGTTTATAAAATCCCAAAGGATTGTTTCAAGAATCTCCAAGTTATGTAACAGAAGTATACAAATAAAATAGCATAAAAAGATATATAGATGTAAAACTATATTAGAATTTAACTTGGTATCTTAAATAGATAGCATGATGTTATATCAACAAAATTTCAAGCTAGTTTCCATAGCTATTCACCATAGCTTATCCCCACCCCCCCTCCCAAAAAAAAAGAAAATAGAAATGAACAACAAATCTTTAGGCTGTGCCAACCTTTCACATACATTAATGATTCTATCCCAAGCAAAGTTGATGTAAGAGCAAAAGGAATGTCTCCCAGCCGGTAAACTACAGATTTTAGTGTTGCCAAAGCTCACAGAAACTGCCAGTAGGTCATCTTGCAAATTTAAATAGAGGAGTCTTAAATTTAGGACTATGATGCAACTTACTCTCTAAAAAAAAGCTAACGAGTAAGAAGAAACTTGAACAATTTTCACAATCTAACGGGATTATTCCTAGAAATTTAAATGACTCCAAGACCAAAATAAAACTTCGTTAGGGTTACTTTATTATAAATTTATAGCTGCATAAAAGGGAAAGGAGTTTAAAGGCATGAAGAGTGAATTGAAATTGACAAAATTCAGTTTGATGCATTACTTTCTTGGAATAGAAATAAGAAAGTTGAATGATGGGATTTTTATCTCTAGAAGAAAAATATGAAGTTGATTTACCAATCAATGAACACACTATTGAATGTGAATGAAAAGTTAGTGAATGACTATGGTAATGAAAAAATAGATACGAACACTATACTAAAGGTTAGTTGGGAATCTTATGTATCTTATTGCTACTAGGCTTGACAACATAAATATTGCAATCTTAGTATCCAAATTTATGCAAAATCGAAATAGTGGATAATTTGGGATTATGTGCAATTTCTTGGTGTCTAAAGAATCAATCAACTATTTCATTATCATCGATAGAAATAGAATACACTGCAGCAATGCCAGTAATATGTTAAACAATCTGGTTGAAGACTTTTTTGACCAATTTAAGACAATAACAATATAAGACAATGGCTATTTATTGTGCCAATAGCTCTACAATTCTAACAGAGAGAAAAGAAAAAAGAAAAAAAATCATACATATCTAACCTTGTTTTATCATAATTGTAATGGGCACCGCTACACTACTGTTGGCTATAAAGTAAACCTTTAGCAGAGTTGAAACATATACAATAAGATTTATTTGCTGCAGCAATTTGTCTTACTATTCTGATCTAATATATTTACTTCATATTTTCTTTTCTGCTCTATCAATATTTTGCTGCGTTGTTTTCTCTGCTCTATCTATATATTGTTACCTTGTTTTCTCTCTCAAAACTGATAATTTCGGCAATTAGATTTATTGAGCGAGCTCTATAAATGCCCTAACAATTTTTCAATTACTGTCCAATAATTTTACTTATCCATATTTTCCAAATCAATCTTTTCCATTAGTTAATTCCAAAATAATTTTCTAACTCTTTAGAAATTTACTCACCAATCTTTCCAATTCCGTCCATTCTATTTGGAAAATTCACAAAAAAGTCTCCATCGAACTTTGTGAAGCACATTTGCAGCATCTATCAATTCAACCACAAAACAATGCGCAGATTGATACATATAACAAAACTGTAACACCCCATTTTCTTAAAAGAATAGAATCCCTTAAATAATGTTCTTTAACACTGGTTGATGTTATTTACCTGATGATTTCACCCTTACTGGAAGCTGCACGAAAATACCGCTACAAGATTGTCCGGAGCAAAGGATGACAGCCACTAAGGATAATAGACTTTCTCTAATCACACTTTCAACCTTTTCAACTCATTCAAGCAATTGCAGTCGGTAATTTTGATGAATTCCAATCTTGGACAATTTTCTGTCATTGAATTTGCTCGCAGACAGACAGACAAATCCCTGCGTGTTACTGTGAATATATTGTGGGAGTGTGGAAGTTTAATGTGGGAGCGTGGCAGGATAAGAAGGATTGAATCCATGCAGAATAACACACTTGTGAGGTTGTTGGGCCATTGTCTTACACGTATCAATTTTATTGAAAATCACCATTTAGCAGCCCAATGCATTGAAGATCCTAAATAGCTGTGGTCACCGTTTGTCACTGGTTGGCAACGAAAAGCAAATGATAATCATAAATGAAATTTAGATTATTTTATAATATATATTAATATTGTCTGTGATAAAAGTGTAGAAGAAAATTAATGAATGGATGTTAGATTCTTCTATAATGTATTAAGATTGTCTATGTTCTAGAGTAAAATTAGTGAATGGGTGAGGCTCTCATGGTGCTAGGCCCAAGAATCGAAGTCTTCGACTACCTATTTTATAAGAATATGATTCTTTTTGTTGCTATATTTATTTTAATATGACAAAATTCAATTAAGAGGTCTTGGATTGCAATATTTCTAATTTATAATTCAATAATTTAATTAATTTATCAATTTTTAGAAAAAAAAAATTACATTGAATATTTTTTTTGGTACGTAAATAGAATTCTATTGATGTCAAAAAAGATATACGTTGCTCCATCAATGCAGTGATATATTTAGAACAATCAGGTCATCCCACAGTTCAAAACATCCGACCGAACAAAATACAAACTATATGGGACTGACTCAACACTATCATTCTAAACCTCCGACCATACACCCCAAACCACCCCTTTACACATAGCCACGACCAAAGCCAACCATCGATGTATACAAAATCTTGAACTAGACACATACCATAGCCACTCCATCACAATAGCATCCAAATTCTTTAGTCGAACAACATGCCCTCCTCCAATAGATACTCCTGGAAGCACCCCTTCCAGTGCACCCGTGACACCTCCTCCAGGTACAAAACCTTCAAAAAACTTGCACTCTACCTTGCCCGATCTTTGTGCTCCCTTAGCTCTCTTCCTTTAACATCTAGCACCTGAAGGGGTACTGCTTCACTTGGATGTCCAAGAGAAACACCCTAGAGCCATGCCACGCGGGCACGAAATTCCCACCCCCAGCTCGAAAATGATGATAACATCCCCTACCACCCCTAACAAACTAGCCATTACTAGTTTGTGTGCCATCAACAATACCATCGCCTTGGGGAGCTCTAGGTCTAGAAGCGACGTGACAAAATTTGAGGTGATGTCGACATTCATTCGGTATCGCTCTGTCGACACAATGAACTCTTTCCTGAGAACAAGCTCAATAGCCAGTAGAACCAGCTGATCCAACTCCTTGAACACAAAGCACAACCTATTCTCTATGATCTTTTTGATGAAAGCCCAAGGTTTACGAGTTGCAATCAACCTAATGGGTGTCTCCATTTTTGCTACACTAAAACACCACTGCATCACTGTTCAAATATGCAACCTGAGCCACCCACCACCCTTTATCACCCACAATTTGTGTGAATGAATGTTTGATGGCACTTCTATCTATGATCTATCATTCCCACGTCCTCAAAGATGCCACGACTATCCATACTACCTGTGTGAAAAGACAAGAACTCAATTCTCCCGTCCAACTTACTTCACCCATACCACACCAACTTGGATGATGTGTTGTGTCCACCCACATCACTCATAGCAACTCAATTCAAGTACCTACACCCGGCAAAGTTGTCGTGGGAGGTAAATTGTCATCCTTAACTATGGTCTTTGGCCAAGCTACTTATTTGATTCGTCAAGATGCCCTCCACCCCATCATTCACCAATCTATCAACCTCCACATTGGCCCTCCCTATACACATGCTTCAAATTAAATGCTACCAATTCTTTAGTCAGTCTGTATGCTTCCTCAAGTAGCAGTTGCAATGTCCAGTTCACCATATTCCTTGATCTTATTGCCTGAATGATCACCATTGAATCACCTCTAATTTCTATGTTTCCCACTTTCAGTTCCTTGCTCAACTAAAGGCCACAAATGAGGGCCCTAAGCTCAGCCACCATGTTTGTCCCTTCTGGCAGTAGAAGAGACCTCTCAGCCACCATTCTACCCTTTTCATCCTTGATGCAACATCTACTCCTAACGCCCTTGGATTGCAATGGGATGCTCCATTGAAATTCAACTTGTATCATCCTTCCTTTTGAGGGAACCACTCCACTCCTTTATGCTTTCCTTTATTTTCTCCCTAAGATTGGGCCCCAAGTTTTGGGATAGAAAAAGCATACCAAACATTCCTCATTTTCGCATCCCATTCCAAAAAGGTTGATGACTCCAAGTCTTTTTGGGCCACCCTCCCATTCACCATCTCCACAATTATATCCTCCAACCTATTGATGAAGACTGGGAAGTCTCTCGCTTTGTCTGAGAACACTCTCCTATTATGCTCTTTCTATATTTCCCAAACAACTAATGAGGGTGAAATCATCCACAACTCATTGAAAACAAAATTCTTCTTTAGCACCGGCCAAAGGAGAATAAAGCTAGTATATCATTTGGCAATGCACCACTACAACCTAGCCTCACACAAAGCCACTTCCAGCATGCTTGTGTGAATGGGAACCCAACCAATAAATGATTTGCATCATCCTCAGCTATCCTACACATCACACTTGGAAGGCCCTGAATAACCCATTCTTTTGAACTTATCTGTCATTGGAATCTTATCCTGCATTGTAGGCCATGCAAGTGTGCCATCTTTCAATAGACAAGAGCAATCCCACCATAGGTGTAATGGAAAATCTGAGGCCTCAGTCTTGCATTGTGGCCAATAGCCATCTTTTGACTTGTATTGAATAGACACTGAGCCAACCCACACAAGCTTATCCACCCCAATGTGAATTGATATTGTTCTTTTCCTCAGCTCTTGCCTCATAATCTCCGCTTCCTCTTGGGGAATGAGTACTGTATCCAAAGCCTTCCATACAAACACTAACATTCCATCCATCCTCTATTCCTCTAAATAATACCTCATGTGGTGACCCCATGTACACTATAAAAAAAAAATTGACAACAAAATCTCCATGTTGCTATCTATGGTCGGGTATGTGCATCAGGAGTCCTCCCAGAAAAGAGTTGTTCGTCCATCACGCACGTCCCAGGACAACTATTCCTGAATGAGAGGGTGACAAGCACACAAAAAGTTCCAAATTCTAGAGCCACTCAACAAACTTTAGAAAGTAATATGCTATTGGCATTATTATCTTTCAGGTACTTGCACTGAAGAATCTTTGTCCATTTTGCATCATTGTGAGTGTACATGTTCCATATCAACTTTGCTCCCAGTGCTTTGTTTTTGTTTGAGAAAATTCCTAAGACCCACACCCCCACTCTTCTTCAACCTACAGAATGTTTCCCAAGTGATCAGTGGAAATTTCTTTTGATCAAAAGTGCCTTGCCAAAAGAAGTGCCTCATACTGTAGTTGAGTTGTGAATCCTTCTAGGCTAATAATGCTAGGAATGACATGAGGCATATAGAAAGAGCTGAGATTAGTGCCTTAAGCATAACAATCCTTCCCACCCATGACAACCACTTATTTCCCAAGGCTCAAAGTCAATTATTGACACGATCTTCCAAGGGATCCCACAAATTACCTATTCTTACTCTTTCTAATGATAACCCAAGGTACGTCAAAGGAAAATTCCTAATTTTGAAGTTCATCACCTTAACCACTTCCCTTGTCAAAGCTGGGTTCGTATTCAAGAAGAAGATAATTGATTTGGCTTCACTCACTGTCCTGAAGAATCTGTGTAATAGTTGAGAATGCTTTTGAATGATAGAGCTTCAATCCGCCTAGTGGCACCAAAAAGCATTGTGTCATTTGTGAATTGCTAATGTGTAACTGCTGGCAACCCCCTTGTGATTTGAACACCAATAATCTGGCTCCTAGAAGCCTCCTGCAAAATTTCCCTACCCAAAGCATCATCCATCAAGATATATCAGAAAGGAGATAGAGGGTCTCCTTGTCTTAGGCCTCTTAAAGATTCAAAGAAACCATCCAACTCACCATTTATGAGGACTTAGAATCGCGAGCTTGAAATATTGCTGAAAATCCATGACACCCACACCCTATCAAACCCAAAGGTTTCCAAAACTTTGCATAGAAACCTCCAGTCCACCATGTTGTAGACCTTCTTTATATCTAATCTAACCAACATTCCCTAATTTGTGCTTGACTAAAGCATGTGAATGACCTCTTGTGCGATGATTACTCCATCAAAGATTGAATGCCCAGGTACAAAGCTATTTTGTTCCTCTGAAATCAAGTTTGGGAGAATTTTCTGCAACCTATTAGCCATTGCTTTTGCCATAATTTTATATAGAGTTTTGCAAAGCGCAATTGGCCTGAACTCATCCAATGACGTTGGCTTCTCCTTTTTTTAGCACTAAGGCCAAGAAAGGTTATTGATTTCCTTTAGTATCTTCCTTGAAGCTCTCGATTCCTCCAAAGCCTCCACCACCTATTGCCCAATGATGTTCCAACAATTTTGAAAAAAATCCTGCTAGGAAGTCATCAGGGCCTAGAGCCTTGTGTGGGTGGAGCTGAAAGGCTACTCATTTGATTCCATATTTTCATCTCCCATAACCAACGTTGGGATTCCTTCTAACAAAGACTATTGCACTCACATATTTGAACCTTCCATAATGTTGAGGAGTTGATGAATGAAACTCACCACTTCTGCTGCAATATCTACTACCCGTTCCACCATCTCCCCATTCCCCTTCTTCAAATCAAAGATTTTGTTCACTTCCCTTCTCACTCTAGTGGAATTATGAAATAATTCAAATTTCAATTGCCCAATTTTACCCACATTTCTCGAGAATTTTGGCGCTAGAACACCTCTTCTCTAGTTACTACCTCTTCCCATTGTTTGAGTAGTTCCCTCTCCTTCATAAAGAGCACCCCATCCATGCCCCTAGTTATCACACTCACCTTTACTTCCTTTAGTTCCATTTCTAGGCATTGTTTCTCTCCAAAAATGTCTCCAAAATGGTTTTTGTTCCAAATATTGACCTATTGTTTTAACAATTTCATTTTTCTCACTATTCTAAATAACCTATTACCTTTTGACTGCACCAAATACCACCACTCCACCACCCGCTATAAGAAGTGTGGGTCCCTAAACCACATTTTTTCAAATCTAAATGAGCATCAACTTGTTTTTTTGTCTCCAAAAATCTCTAACTTAATTGGGTAGTGGTCAGAACCCAAGTATGGTAGAATGCTAGCATCCAAAGTAAAAAGGGAAGGTAGTCAAGTCATCCCCGAAAATAAATCTATCCAACTTCTCTGCTATTTTTCCAAGTGAAATTTCCATTTTCCATTTGGATCTCCATTAGAAAATTTAAATTTATGAAGTCCTTAAAGTCTTCCTGTGATTGCAAGTCTTATCACTGGAATTGAGGACAGTGTTAAAGTCCCCACCTAGGATGTGAAATGACACCCTGTCTCCCTTCATAAACCCCTCAATCTCCTTCCAAACCCTTCGCTTTTGTATGCAGCTAGAAGGACCATATACATTTATCACTGTGAAGTAAAAACTTGAAGCCAAGCACCTAATTTTGCTTTCCAACCAATGCTTCCCTGTCACCATTGATGAGCCTAGTTTTTGGCCCAATTTTGGGTAGAATCTATAGTTTATTTGTTGGTAGATGTCATGGACTTTAATGTTGAATGTTGGTATTTTCATAATGTTTCTCTCAAACCATTGACATTGGACTTAATCCTATCTCTGCAAGCTTTAATGAAATTTTGCATATTATGTGGATTATCTATATTGAATTTTCATGTGGTTAATGAATGTTCCTTAAGGTGGTTATAGATGTGTAGTTATTATGCATACTAACTTTTCCATGCAGATCTAATATGCTAAGTTGAGGAAGACACTGCCAGCTGGGCATGCATCATAATGTCCAACAAAGGAATCACTTCAAGTCAAAGAAGGATGACGGTAGAAGATTCTTTATGCAACTGAATATAACAACCTTTTAGTGGAATTTAATGATCGAGCATGCACAGGTGTTATTGTTGAGCTAAATCTACATTTAGACCTACATGTCTAACCGGATGCATGTGTAACCGCCATCACTCCATTTTCTCTGTTTTCCCTAAATGGCATCCTCCTAGTCATGGAGTTGACTACCTCATTTAGCTGTTAGTATAAATAATGATTTGATGCTCCTTCTTCAGAAGGTTGCATGATTTGATATTGTACTTGCATTCTCAAGTTTTCAATAATACAGATACATTACTCTTTTGTACTCATGATTCACAGTGAATAAAATAAAGATTCTGAGTTTAAGCATCTAAGTTTTCATTAGTTTTAGAGGATACTTATCCAAGGGGGCCCACTTGGTGAGTAATCCATCTTCTTAGTTTAGCATTAGTTTAGTATTACTTGTTGTTTAGTACTTAGTTAGAAATCTAGCACCAACTGTTCCTGCAACCACTAGAATTTCATTTTGTGACTGTTCCTGTAGCCAAAGTAGACAAAGTAGTTCTTGTTTGTTACTCAGATTTTTATTCCTGTTACGTATTTCAGCTTAGCATAGTCATTGATTGATGTTCAACATTTGTCTCATTCCTTTTCAAGCAATTTACTTTCAGTATTGTGTGCTCCTTAGCTGTAGAATCAAATGGCTACTGTGAGTTCCTAGTGCACATACTATGTTGACCCATTTCAATTTCATGTCCCTGGGTTGACAAGTTAAATGCACCTTCATGATGATTGAAGTAGCTATTCAACTTAGATGTCCAATCTCTGAATCATGGCTGTAAAGGCTTAGTTATTAAAATCATTGTAGGAGGCCAACATTTTTGGCACTGTTGCTGAGGATGGTCTCAAACTAGGGAGTCTTCTAGAGTCATTGGTAGTTTTTCTTGTTGTAGTATTTCTGGAAGTTTTTCTTAGTATATCCTCATTTAGGAAGTAATGACCCCCCTTATTCTTTACCAATTCTTTGTGTGAGTTGACTGATGGTGATTGATACCGCATGCATAGAGGAAGGAGAAGGGATGATTATGGGAGATTCCTTCCTAAAAATCCTAATCCATTCTAGCTAGTTGAATATCAGAATCTACCAAAAGAAGAAGAAGATCCACACCCCTTTGCTGATGCATATCTTGATCTAACTAGTTCTGAAGTCTCCTCTGAAGATCAAAATCAGCTTGAGAACCTCTTTGCTTTGGAACCACATCGAGTGGGCATGGGTGATGCAAATAGGAACAAACCTAACCAGTTGACCAACTTTTCCTTTCCCCATTGCCCATTAGAATGAAGTTGACAACATCAAGAACATTCTTGCCTCAGCACTCCCAATTTTTATGGACTTGTCACATAAGATATACTGATACCTTTTAATTTGATTTTGACATACTCTATAGGAGCTATGATTATACTACTGATGCCCATAGGCTTAAGCTATTTCCTACCACTTTGAAAGAGACTGCATTAAGATGGTTCATGAGCCTAGGCAGAGATGCTATGGAAACTTGGGAAGACATGAAGACAACATTCCTTGAGAAATACAATGAATATTGCAGAGGCAGTGACATGAGAGGAGGTGACATTTTTAGGATGTAGCAAAAGGAAGATGAGAGCCTGGAAGACTACATTGCAAGGTTTCTATTTTTCCTACAAAAATATCCACACCATACACTTAATGAAGACTCACATAAGTTGTTTTTCCTAAGAGGAATCAATGATAGTTTCACTAATGCCTTGGACCTCATGGGAGGAGGAGATAATTCCCAAGTTCCTTGGGAAGATATCAAGAAAATATGCCAAAACTCCTCTAAGGCAGCTTCAAAGAAAGGGAGAGCTTACCAATCTTTCATGGGTAAGTTAACTACCAGTGGAGTTTCAAGAATGAAGATTACGCATTTGCTGCCAGACTTCAATCAAGACATTATCAATAATCTAGCTACTTAGCTAGATACACTTCAGGCCAAGAAGAAGCAAGAGGAGGCAGAGGCAATGTTGACAGAGTATTACCCCCACTATAGAAAAAAGAGGAAGGACTACAGATGTAAGATGGTAGCTAATCTTGAAAGCAAGCAGGTTCCACCTAAGTTCAAGTCAATCCAAATTGAAGAAGACCAAGTCTACTATGTTGCACAAAGGAAGCCTTGGGCTCCACGACAAGGTATGCCACTAGATCCACTATCCTATGCTAGGCCATATTCTAATTCCTATTCATCTGGTAACCAATGGTAGCCCCCATATCCACCCAGTTACGGGGGATATCCACCGCATCCTTAGAGTAACCATCCAAATACTTGGCCTAGTCATCAGAGTTCTCCACCCCAGTGGCATCAACCTCAAGGGAATTAGCAGCAATTTCAAAGGCATTGGCAGCCACCTCCAAGAAATTGGCAGCAAATGAATCAATGGAGAGCCTACTCAGACAACCAGTTACATACAGCCACCTTCTCAGCCCCACCAGTCTGCTATAATTCCTCCACCTGCTAATCCAAGCTCAAATACACCCAAACCTACTCAACTACTAGCTCATCCCACACCTAATCCAAATAAAAAACCACAACAGCCTGCCTACTCTGCTAATTCAAATCAATTCCCTGCATATGTTGTGAGTGTAAGTGATATCCACTTACATTCAGGTACTACTATACTAGCCACTTCCAAGTCCATTATCACTGAGCTTCCTGTGGAAGAGGAGGAGGAACCTCTGAATGATCCCATTTAGCCTGGTGCACCTAAAAATTCTAAACTAGCCCAAGTCAAGCAAACTGAATAAGAACCACCTTTGTCAAGAAGAAGGGAAAAAAGGAGGATACCATCCTTGAAGATTGGAAGTTGTCAAGAAGAAGGAAAAAAAGTAGGATACCACCTTTGATATCTTGGATCAGCTAAACCATATATGTGTTCAGATACCTCTATTTTAGGCCATAAAGGATGTTCTAATCTACAACAAGGCAATCAAGGAATCATGTCTTAAGAAGCTAGGTAGGAAAAAGGACCCAACTACAGTTCATGTGGTGGGACAACTAAATGACATCATGTGGGGAAAAGTGACTATTCCCAAGTATAATGACCCAAGCAGTCATGTGGTAGCAGTTTTTATAAATAGGATCCAAGTAAAGAATGATTTGATTGATTTAGGGGCAGCAATAAATGTAATGACCAAAGACATCCTGCAACAACTAAATATCGCAAGCATGAGGTCCACTCCTATTGTCCTGCAGCTTGCTAATAGCTCTACTGTTAAGCCTGATGGTGTAGTGGAGGATCTCATGGTAGTTCTAGACTCCTGGGAGTACCCAATAGACTTTATGATTCTTTCTCCTAAAGCTACACTACGCAGGTATCCCATTATTCTTGGAAAGCCATGGTTGGCAACTATAGATGCATACATTGGATGTCGATCGGGTGACATGACCATTTCAGATGGGAGGAGCACTAAAATTTTTGTTCTTTATCCACCTGCTCATCCATCTCATGATGAAGATAATCCTATATGGCCACATGTTGGTGAAGAGGCTGAGGAAGTTAACTCTATGGTGCAACTTATGATGCTAGGTAGAAGCTCTTTCATATAGCTCTAAGATGAGGATGAAGTATTGGCTAACATCCATCAGAACCATTGTGAAGTGGGGGAAGCATTATCTTCTCATTCTACTACTCCAGTCAAGACACTTCTGCCTGCTCTTCCTACAGCCACTATTCCTGCAGATAGGCTTCCTGCAACCACTCTTCATGTAGAGAGGCTTCTTGCAAGAACTCTTCCTATAGCCACTCTTCCTGCAGACATGCTTGCTACTACCACTCTTCTTGCAGCCACTCTTCCTACAAACATACTTCCTGCAAAAACAAGTATGTCCCATACATTGCTGCTATATGAGCTAAAGGTACCATGTGTTAATGAAGTAGCCATGATGGAGTTAACTACAAAAGTACAAGTGTCAAAAGGAAAATATTTGAATGTTAATAGTAAATTGAATGAAGAACAATAATTGTTATTGGAAAACCTATTAAGGACCCATCAACATGAATTTGCATGGGATTATCATGATATGAAGGGATTGGATCCTAAACTCTGTACACATAGAATTTACATCAAAGATGATTGCACCCAAGTAAGATAGCCACAGAGAAGAATTAACCTTGCACTAAGAGAGATTGTGAAAAGAGAACTGCAGAAATTACTAGATGCAAGATTTATTTACCCCATTTTAGATAGTCAATGGGTGTCTCCATTAGTGATTGTGCCCAAAAAAGGAGGGAAATGGCGAGTTTGTGTTGATTATATGGAACTTAATGCTGCCACCAAGAATGACCACTTTCCTTTACCCTTCATTAATCAAGTTTTGGATACACTTGTAGGAAAGTAATATTTTTCTTTTCTAGATGGATTCAACGGCTACAACCAGATCCAAATTGCACCAGAGGACTAGAAGAAGACTACATTTACCTGTCCATGAGGGACCTATGCCTATTCAGTACTCCCATTTGGCTTATGCAATGCGCCTATAAATTTTTAGAGGGCAGTCATTAGCATATTCTCAGACATTTCTCATGATTGCACAGAAATTTATATTGATGACTTTACCACTTATGGTGTTGACTTTAATCAAGTGTTGGAAAATATCAAAAGGGTCCTGCAAATATGTTAAGACCAAAACTTGTCCTTAAACAGTGAAAAGTGCTTCATGATGATGCAGGAAGGTGTAGTTCTTTGCCACTACATCTCCCATAAGGGAATTCAAGTAGATCCTACAAAGATTGAGGTAATCACAAATCTTCCCACACCTGCAAAACAAAAAGATGTTAGGCATTTCTTGGATCATGCAGGATATTATAGGCATTTCATCAAGGATTTTAGCAAGGTAGCAGCACCATTATACACTCTTCTCACTAAAGATGCTGAATTTCAATAG
>VDFB02353493.1:2567776-2626818 GCA_007258455.2 Sequoia sempervirens
TCCTTTAAATGAGAATGACTTCCCTATTAGCTGTTCATATCAGAAATAAATCTCATAAAGATGGCTATCCTAGCAGCCAACAGTGCAGAGAGGTATTGTGCTGATATTTAACTTGGGGATAACGATAGTTCAATTCACTTTCACTCAAGTGTTGCATACATTCTACCAAGTTTCCTTCTCAGTTTAGCATGATGCTCAGGAAGATTTATTTCTTGAATAGTTTTGATTATGCTACGTGTGCTAGAGTCAAGGTAGATGCTTCAGCATCATTGGATTTTGGGATAACTTCTACGAAGAAGGGATACCTTGTAACAGGCACTTGAGGGCAGAGGATTATACAACTGGTAGGTATTACAAAGAGCTGGAAACTAACATATTTACATTTTATTTGTAACCGATTTTGACCAGCACCATTTCATTACGAAAATCAGTCCATTGGAGTTAAAAGATATATTGTTCAAGAGTAAATTACTGTGTTATTTCCACAAGATATTTACTGTATGTGGCTTCAAGGAAGTTTAACAAATTCCTATGTGCATACATAACTAAAAAGAATTCAATGGGACCGGTTAAAAAAAAGGTTTATAAAATCCCAAAGGATTGTTTCAAGAATCTCCAAGTTATGTAACAGAAGTATACAAATAAAATAGCATAAAAAGATATATAGATGTAAAACTATATCAGAATTTAACTTGGTATCTTAAATAGATAGCATGATGTTATATCAACAAAATTTCAAGCTAGTTTCCATAGCTATTCACCATAGCTTATCCCCCCCCAAAAAAAAAGAAAATAGAAATGAACAACAAATCTTTAGGCTGTGCCAACCTTTCACATACATTGATGATTCTATCTCAAGCAAAGTTGATGTAAGAGCAAAAGGAATGTCTCCCAGCCTGTAAACTACAGATATTAGTGTTGCCAAAGCTCACAGAAACTGCCAGTAGGTCATCTTGCAAATTTAAATAGAGGAGTCTTAAATTTAGGACTATGATGCAACTTACTCTCTAAAAAAAAGCTAACGGGTAAGAAGAAAGTTGAACAATTTTCACAATCTAACGGGATTATTCCTAGAATTTTAAATGACTCCAAGACCAAAATAAAACTTCATTAGGGTTACTTTATTATAAATTTATAGCTGCATAAAAGGGAAAGGAGTTTAAAGGCCTGAAGAGTGAATTGAAATTGACAAAATTAAGTTTGAGGCATTACTTTCTTGGAATAGAAATAAGAAAGTTGAATGATGGGATTTTTATCTCTAGAAGAAAAATATGAAGTTGATTTACCAATCAATGAACACACTATTGAATGTGAATGAAAAGTTAGTGAAAGACTATGGTAATGAAAAAATAGATACTAACACTATACTAAAGCTTAGTTGGAAATCTTATGTATCTTATTGCTACTAGGCTTGACAACATAAATATTGCAATCTTAGTATCCAAATTTATGCAAAATCGAAATAGTGGATAATTTGGGATCATGTGCAATTTCTTGGTGTCTAAAGAATCAATCAACTATTTCATTATCATCGATAGAAATAGAATACACTGCAGCAATGCCAGTAATATGTTAAACAATCTGGTTGAAGACTTTTTTGACCAATTTAAGACATTAACAATATAAGACAATGGCTATTTATTGTGCCAATAGCTCTACAATTCTAACAGAGAGAAAAGAAAAAAAATTAAAAATCATACATATCTAACCTTGTTTTATCATAATTGTAATGGGCACCGCTACACTACTGTTGGCTATAAAGTAAACCTTTATCAGAGTTGAAACATATACAATAAGATTTATTTGCTGCAGCAATTTGTCTTACTATTCTGATCTAATATATTTACTTCATATTTTCTTTTCTGCTCTATCTATATTTTGCTACGTTGTTTTCTCTGCTCTATCTATATATTGTTACCTTGTTTACTCTCTCAAAACTGATAATTTCGGCAATTAGATTTATTGAACGAGCTCTATAAATGCCCTAACAATTTTTCAATTACTGTCCAATAATTTTACTTTTCCATATTTTCCAAATCAATCTTTTCCATGAGTTAATTCCAAAATAATTTTCTAACTCTTTAGAAATTTACTCACCAATCTTTCCAATTCCGTCCATTCTATTTGGAAAATTCACAGAAAAGTCTCCATCGAACTTTGTGAAGCACATTTGCAGCATCTGTCAATTCAACCACAAAACAATGCGCAGATTGATACATATAACAAAACTGTAACACCCCATTTTCTAAAAAGAATAGAATCCCTTAAATAATGTTCTTTAACAGCGGTTGATGTTATTTACCTGATGATTTCACCCTTACTGAAAGCTGCACGAAAATACCGCTACAAGATTGTCCGGAGCAAAGGATGACAGCCACTAAGGATAATAGACTTTCTCTAATCACACTTTCAACTCATTCAAGCAATTGCAGTCCGTAATTTTGATGAATTCCAATCTTGGACAATGTTCTGTCATTGAATTTGCTCACAGACAGACAGACAAATCCCTGCGTGTTACTGTGAATATATTGTGGGAGTGTGGAAGTTTAATGTGGGAGCGTGGCAGGATAAGAAGGACTGAATCCATGCAGAATAACACACTTATGTAGGTTGTTGGGCCATTGTCTTACACGTATCAATTTTATTGAAAATCACCATTTAGCAGCCCAATGCATTGAAGATCCTAAATAGCTGTGGTCACCGTTTGTCACTGGTTGGCAACGAAAAGCAAATGATAAGCATATATGAAGTTTAGATTATTCTATAATATATATTACTAGCACCCACCAGAAGGGGTGCAAGGGTTACGCCGATAGAAAAGTATATGTAAATTAACATGTTTTAAGGAGACATATTCTTTATTTTTACTGATGTCATATTTCAACTATATCATATATCAAGTTTTTGGAAAATATGTTATTTCTATATTACGTCTATTGACATTCATATACATATCAGGACAATTTAACAATGCATTTATCTAGACCTCAATCCTAAAGATGAAGAGTAATCTAATTTTTTCAAAATCCTTGATGTATAAAGAACTACTTTCAGCAAATATTATTGGTAAGAAACCTTTCATAAATGATTAGATTAATTTAACTGGGCATTCCAAGCACCCAATGTTTAACCAAAATAATTCAAATTAGCTTTAGCTCTAGCATTTTCAATTTCCTCTTTCGCTACAAATAATTCAATTTGTTCATATGTTTTGTTTGTGCCTTTAATAATACTAAATTTGTACTTTTGACAGAACAGTATTGTTGTTTGCTATTAATATCCATTCAAATTCAAACCTTGCATTTATAAAATCTTAGAGTGCCTGTCTCGATGGTTAGCTATGTCAAACACCCTTTGGCTATGACAGAATCTAGCACAAATAGTGATAGATATGTGAGACAATGTCCCCTTCAAAAATGGCCTGCACATTGTAGACCTCTTATGCTCATGCCCAACATAGAGGGGTCAACTACTCTTCATTGTGATTAGTGGCAGGACTCTTATTCTCTTTTGTGATTGGTGATGGCCTCCTTTAAGGGATCCCTTCTTAATTATTGGGTAACAACTTGTATTTAAATCTGATAAATGAACTATTGGTCCCCTGTTCAATTTTCAGGGATCCCTTGCAATTATCTAGCATATTATTTCTCAATCCAAATTGGCACTAGTTGAATAGATAAGTAAGCTATATACAAGTCAACAAAGTACTTTGTTATTAAATTTATGGGAGTAGCAGCTATCCCTAAAATGGCCTGAAAAATAACCCTACAACTAAAATATTATATATTTCATTTAGATGTAGAGTTGAGATTAGAAAATAAGCTAATATTTGCAGGAAGTAAGTAGTCACTGTCGTAAATAGCAGAGTTAATTATTAACAAGAATTTAAACTATCCCAAACAGTGTTCTAATCAAATACAGCTTGACCATTAATTAATAAAAAGTTTGATCATTGAATCATTTATCTGCAAAATGCCCTACTCAAGCATATAAAAACTCTTGGTTCTTTCAATCAAATGTAGAATTGAGATCAGAAAATAAATCTCACTTTAATGACTAAAAAACTTCAAATCCATGACATGCATGCAAAATGTATAAGCATAAATGAGGCACATGAACTACTTCATAAAGTGCCTTGAAGAAATGTGGTCTCATGGACTTCCAAGAAAATATAACTATTACAAGTAAAGCCAAATTTATTAACTTTTGCTAGCTACTTCCCTGCTTGTGCCAAACTGTGAAATTTAAAATAGGGTATGGACGTCCATCATTGCATAATTGATAGTAGAATTTTGTCAAATGTTACTGCAGCTGCCCTGGCTAACATATATGCAAAACATGGAGGCACAGACAAGGCGAGCAAACTGCTTGACAAAATACCTCAAGAAATGTTAACCTGCAGCCAAGGCACGTAAGTTGTTTGATAAAATGCCTCACCAAATGTGGCATCATGCAAAAAAAGCTTGGTTAAAATAGCATCATATAATTTTGATATTTATTAAAAAAATACATATCAAACACTACTATGTGAACAAAAACCCTATTTCCTCTTTTTAATGTTAAGAGTGTTTTCCCTAGTATCCTAATGCCAACACCACTAATGAAGTAGTTGGAATTGGACCTTCCACTGGTAGGACTAACAGTTGTATTCTAAAAGACCCGCTGATTGATACAACCATGTTCTATGTTCCAAATGTATACCCTCACCAGGCTTATTATTATGGAGGTAAATCTCTTTTATTTTGTGTGCTATTGTTAATTGAGCTTTAGGTCAAGCACTATAAACCAGGAGATATTTGGTTTTTTTACAAATTTAATTTGTTTCCATTAGGTTATGATGGTCCTATTGGTGAATGGGACGAGTATAGATATGTAAATGTTGATGGAGTGGAGATCGTTGCCACTGTAAGCTACTCCTTAGAAAATGAAATACAGTTCTTATTAACAAAATGAAGTTTGTTTGTGATGGATGGTTCATGTATATTTTTGTTTAAAGGAATACTAAAATTCTAATACTGTATGCATACTCTTATACTTCTCATTCTTGGTGGAGATAGAGCCAATGCTTATTTAAAAAAATGATTGACTTAGATAACTCCTTTCTTTCCAAATTTTGTCTTCATTGTATTATGATTCAGAAAGAATGGGATGAAGGAAGGTTTTTATAGTTAGATTTTTGGAATAGCTTAATGCATTTCTTTTTTGGGCTTCCCCATCTATGTATACCTCTCTCCTCTTACCCCTGTTTCACCAAACAAAAAAAGTAAATGTTAACCATAATGCAGAAGTAAAAATGTCTAAGACATTAGGAATCTCAAAGATTAATTGAGGAAAGCATACCTGATTTCACACAATCATACAATCAATAAAATAGATTATACAGTTTCCCTTTTAAAGACTCCAAAATACGAGAATTTCATTTCCCCTGCAGTTAATAATCATTTGAAAATCGCAAAGAAAGAGTATCAAACTTAAATATGTCAAAGAATTACACTGTAGTGGGAATTGGGGCCATTTGTGAGAGCATGATCCAGGTTCAAGTCCTCCCTCACTGCAATTAGGTGGCCCACAACTCCAGCGGACATATGGTAAGGCAAGTTAGATGCGGTGTAGTTAGGGTAACGATTAATAAGGTTGCCCATAAATCCAGTGGAGGTATAGAGAGGAAAGTTAGATGTAGTGCAGTTGCCGCGTAGGAACTATGAGGTGCCTTTCTTCCTGGAAAATGTTTGTAAATCTTCGGTACGGTGAGGCTGAGATGTTATGATTATACATCACATACCTCTGTGACCCATGTTTTTCAATCTTGATAATGTGATTTAAACTAAACCAACACCGTGTTACAAGACTGTTCTTAACTCCACTCAAATATTACTTCAAATCTTTATTTGAAATGACCTCTATCATATTTACAACTATTTGACGATCTGAAATGAAACGAATAGAATAACTAATATTTTTTATCATTTAGAAAACATGAAAAGAATAATCTATATGAAAATTGTTGTTGATGATTATAACCTAGCGACTGAAACAGCTCCAACGCGCCTGGTTTGTGTGATTCCCACCATTCCAGATTTAGTGAAGCTATGCCTGTGCATAATCTGTGAGAGCTGAGTGGTTTTCCCTGAACCAGTTTCTCCAATTATAACAACTATTGAGTTGAGACACAGAAGCTGCGTAACATTGAATTTGACTTTGAACTTGACAGATCCAACTGTATTTCTTTAATGCTCTTCCACGTTCTCACCTACAATTTCTTAGAAGAAGAGAAAATTTATGACGGTTCAAACCGTATCAGATAGTTTGTATGATTTTATCTGATTTGAAGGGACATTGACTACCAACGGAGAATTTGATATTTGCATTGATATGACGGGTGACGTATTTTATCGATCAAATCTACGTAGTAGGTATCCAGCAGCGAACAAAATCTAGAAACGATACTCTGCATTTATCATATTTCCCAACAGTCGATATAATTCAATGCGCAACCGTTGAATTTCACATTTCACTGAAACCATTGCCGGTTTTGTGAGAAATTTCTGTAGTTTGCCGGCGTGAGACAGGTTTCCGGCATAAAGCTCCTACAATATATAGCCTATCGGCTAATAAATATTGTCTGTGATAAAAGTGTAGAAGAAAATTAATGAATGGATGTTAGATTCTTCTATAATGTATTAAGATTGTCTATGTTCTAGAGTAAAATTAGTGAATGGGTGAGGCTCTCATGGTGCTAGGCCCAAGAATCGAAGTCTTCGACTACCTATTTTATAAGAATATGATTCTTTTTGTTGCTATATTTATTTTAATATGACAAAATTCAATTAAGAGGTCTTGGATTGCAATATTTCTAATTTATAATTCAATAATTTAATTAATTTATCAATTTTTAGAAAAAAAAAATTACATTGAATATTTTTTTTGGTACGTAAATAGAATTCTATTGATGTCAAAAAAGATATACGTTGCTCCATCAATGCAGTGATATATTTAGAACAATCAGGTCATCCCACAGTTCAAAACATCCGACCGAACAAAATACAAACTATATGGGACTGACTCAACACTATCATTCTAAACCTCCGACCATACACCCCAAACCACCCCTTTACACATAGCCACGACCAAAGCCAACCATCGATGTATACAAAATCTTGAACTAGACACATACCATAGCCACTCCATCACAATAGCATCCAAATTCTTTAGTCGAACAACATGCCCTCCTCCAATAGATACTCCTGGAAGCACCCCTTCCAGTGCACCCGTGACACCTCCTCCAGGTACAAAACCTTCAAAAAACTTGCACTCTACCTTGCCCGATCTTTGTGCTCCCTTAGCTCTCTTCCTTTAACATCTAGCACCTGAAGGGGTACTGCTTCACTTGGATGTCCAAGAGAAACACCCTAGAGCCATGCCACGCGGGCACGAAATTCCCACCCCCAGCTCGAAAATGATGATAACATCCCCTACCACCCCTAACAAACTAGCCATTACTAGTTTGTGTGCCATCAACAATACCATCGCCTTGGGGAGCTCTAGGTCTAGAAGCGACGTGACAAAATTTGAGGTGATGTCGACATTCATTCGGTATCGCTCTGTCGACACAATGAACTCTTTCCTGAGAACAAGCTCAATAGCCAGTAGAACCAGCTGATCCAACTCCTTGAACACAAAGCACAACCTATTCTCTATGATCTTTTTGATGAAAGCCCAAGGTTTACGAGTTGCAATCAACCTAATGGGTGTCTCCATTTTTGCTACACTAAAACACCACTGCATCACTGTTCAAATATGCAACCTGAGCCACCCACCACCCTTTATCACCCACAATTTGTGTGAATGAATGTTTGATGGCACTTCTATCTATGATCTATCATTCCCACGTCCTCAAAGATGCCACGACTATCCATACTACCTGTGTGAAAAGACAAGAACTCAATTCTCCCGTCCAACTTACTTCACCCATACCACACCAACTTGGATGATGTGTTGTGTCCACCCACATCACTCATAGCAACTCAATTCAAGTACCTACACCCGGCAAAGTTGTCGTGGGAGGTAAATTGTCATCCTTAACTATGGTCTTTGGCCAAGCTACTTATTTGATTCGTCAAGATGCCCTCCACCCCATCATTCACCAATCTATCAACCTCCACATTGGCCCTCCCTATACACATGCTTCAAATTAAATGCTACCAATTCTTTAGTCAGTCTGTATGCTTCCTCAAGTAGCAGTTGCAATGTCCAGTTCACCATATTCCTTGATCTTATTGCCTGAATGATCACCATTGAATCACCTCTAATTTCTATGTTTCCCACTTTCAGTTCCTTGCTCAACTAAAGGCCACAAATGAGGGCCCTAAGCTCAGCCACCATGTTTGTCCCTTCTGGCAGTAGAAGAGACCTCTCAGCCACCATTCTACCCTTTTCATCCTTGATGCAACATCTACTCCTAACGCCCTTGGATTGCAATGGGATGCTCCATTGAAATTCAACTTGTATCATCCTTCCTTTTGAGGGAACCACTCCACTCCTTTATGCTTTCCTTTATTTTCTCCCTAAGATTGGGCCCCAAGTTTTGGGATAGAAAAAGCATACCAAACATTCCTCATTTTCGCATCCCATTCCAAAAAGGTTGATGACTCCAAGTCTTTTTGGGCCACCCTCCCATTCACCATCTCCACAATTATATCCTCCAACCTATTGATGAAGACTGGGAAGTCTCTCGCTTTGTCTGAGAACACTCTCCTATTATGCTCTTTCTATATTTCCCAAACAACTAATGAGGGTGAAATCATCCACAACTCATTGAAAACAAAATTCTTCTTTAGCACCGGCCAAAGGAGAATAAAGCTAGTATATCATTTGGCAATGCACCACTACAACCTAGCCTCACACAAAGCCACTTCCAGCATGCTTGTGTGAATGGGAACCCAACCAATAAATGATTTGCATCATCCTCAGCTATCCTACACATCACACTTGGAAGGCCCTGAATAACCCATTCTTTTGAACTTATCTGTCATTGGAATCTTATCCTGCATTGTAGGCCATGCAAGTGTGCCATCTTTCAATAGACAAGAGCAATCCCACCATAGGTGTAATGGAAAATCTGAGGCCTCAGTCTTGCATTGTGGCCAATAGCCATCTTTTGACTTGTATTGAATAGACACTGAGCCAACCCACACAAGCTTATCCACCCCAATGTGAATTGATATTGTTCTTTTCCTCAGCTCTTGCCTCATAATCTCCGCTTCCTCTTGGGGAATGAGTACTGTATCCAAAGCCTTCCATACAAACACTAACATTCCATCCATCCTCTATTCCTCTAAATAATACCTCATGTGGTGACCCCATGTACACTATAAAAAAAAAATTGACAACAAAATCTCCATGTTGCTATCTATGGTCGGGTATGTGCATCAGGAGTCCTCCCAGAAAAGAGTTGTTCGTCCATCACGCACGTCCCAGGACAACTATTCCTGAATGAGAGGGTGACAAGCACACAAAAAGTTCCAAATTCTAGAGCCACTCAACAAACTTTAGAAAGTAATATGCTATTGGCATTATTATCTTTCAGGTACTTGCACTGAAGAATCTTTGTCCATTTTGCATCATTGTGAGTGTACATGTTCCATATCAACTTTGCTCCCAGTGCTTTGTTTTTGTTTGAGAAAATTCCTAAGACCCACACCCCCACTCTTCTTCAACCTACAGAATGTTTCCCAAGTGATCAGTGGAAATTTCTTTTGATCAAAAGTGCCTTGCCAAAAGAAGTGCCTCATACTGTAGTTGAGTTGTGAATCCTTCTAGGCTAATAATGCTAGGAATGACATGAGGCATATAGAAAGAGCTGAGATTAGTGCCTTAAGCATAACAATCCTTCCCACCCATGACAACCACTTATTTCCCAAGGCTCAAAGTCAATTATTGACACGATCTTCCAAGGGATCCCACAAATTACCTATTCTTACTCTTTCTAATGATAACCCAAGGTACGTCAAAGGAAAATTCCTAATTTTGAAGTTCATCACCTTAACCACTTCCCTTGTCAAAGCTGGGTTCGTATTCAAGAAGAAGATAATTGATTTGGCTTCACTCACTGTCCTGAAGAATCTGTGTAATAGTTGAGAATGCTTTTGAATGATAGAGCTTCAATCCGCCTAGTGGCACCAAAAAGCATTGTGTCATTTGTGAATTGCTAATGTGTAACTGCTGGCAACCCCCTTGTGATTTGAACACCAATAATCTGGCTCCTAGAAGCCTCCTGCAAAATTTCCCTACCCAAAGCATCATCCATCAAGATATATCAGAAAGGAGATAGAGGGTCTCCTTGTCTTAGGCCTCTTAAAGATTCAAAGAAACCATCCAACTCACCATTTATGAGGACTTAGAATCGCGAGCTTGAAATATTGCTGAAAATCCATGACACCCACACCCTATCAAACCCAAAGGTTTCCAAAACTTTGCATAGAAACCTCCAGTCCACCATGTTGTAGACCTTCTTTATATCTAATCTAACCAACATTCCCTAATTTGTGCTTGACTAAAGCATGTGAATGACCTCTTGTGCGATGATTACTCCATCAAAGATTGAATGCCCAGGTACAAAGCTATTTTGTTCCTCTGAAATCAAGTTTGGGAGAATTTTCTGCAACCTATTAGCCATTGCTTTTGCCATAATTTTATATAGAGTTTTGCAAAGCGCAATTGGCCTGAACTCATCCAATGACGTTGGCTTCTCCTTTTTTTAGCACTAAGGCCAAGAAAGGTTATTGATTTCCTTTAGTATCTTCCTTGAAGCTCTCGATTCCTCCAAAGCCTCCACCACCTATTGCCCAATGATGTTCCAACAATTTTGAAAAAAATCCTGCTAGGAAGTCATCAGGGCCTAGAGCCTTGTGTGGGTGGAGCTGAAAGGCTACTCATTTGATTCCATATTTTCATCTCCCATAACCAACGTTGGGATTCCTTCTAACAAAGACTATTGCACTCACATATTTGAACCTTCCATAATGTTGAGGAGTTGATGAATGAAACTCACCACTTCTGCTGCAATATCTACTACCCGTTCCACCATCTCCCCATTCCCCTTCTTCAAATCAAAGATTTTGTTCACTTCCCTTCTCACTCTAGTGGAATTATGAAATAATTCAAATTTCAATTGCCCAATTTTACCCACATTTCTCGAGAATTTTGGCGCTAGAACACCTCTTCTCTAGTTACTACCTCTTCCCATTGTTTGAGTAGTTCCCTCTCCTTCATAAAGAGCACCCCATCCATGCCCCTAGTTATCACACTCACCTTTACTTCCTTTAGTTCCATTTCTAGGCATTGTTTCTCTCCAAAAATGTCTCCAAAATGGTTTTTGTTCCAAATATTGACCTATTGTTTTAACAATTTCATTTTTCTCACTATTCTAAATAACCTATTACCTTTTGACTGCACCAAATACCACCACTCCACCACCCGCTATAAGAAGTGTGGGTCCCTAAACCACATTTTTTCAAATCTAAATGAGCATCAACTTGTTTTTTTGTCTCCAAAAATCTCTAACTTAATTGGGTAGTGGTCAGAACCCAAGTATGGTAGAATGCTAGCATCCAAAGTAAAAAGGGAAGGTAGTCAAGTCATCCCCGAAAATAAATCTATCCAACTTCTCTGCTATTTTTCCAAGTGAAATTTCCATTTTCCATTTGGATCTCCATTAGAAAATTTAAATTTATGAAGTCCTTAAAGTCTTCCTGTGATTGCAAGTCTTATCACTGGAATTGAGGACAGTGTTAAAGTCCCCACCTAGGATGTGAAATGACACCCTGTCTCCCTTCATAAACCCCTCAATCTCCTTCCAAACCCTTCGCTTTTGTATGCAGCTAGAAGGACCATATACATTTATCACTGTGAAGTAAAAACTTGAAGCCAAGCACCTAATTTTGCTTTCCAACCAATGCTTCCCTGTCACCATTGATGAGCCTAGTTTTTGGCCCAATTTTGGGTAGAATCTATAGTTTATTTGTTGGTAGATGTCATGGACTTTAATGTTGAATGTTGGTATTTTCATAATGTTTCTCTCAAACCATTGACATTGGACTTAATCCTATCTCTGCAAGCTTTAATGAAATTTTGCATATTATGTGGATTATCTATATTGAATTTTCATGTGGTTAATGAATGTTCCTTAAGGTGGTTATAGATGTGTAGTTATTATGCATACTAACTTTTCCATGCAGATCTAATATGCTAAGTTGAGGAAGACACTGCCAGCTGGGCATGCATCATAATGTCCAACAAAGGAATCACTTCAAGTCAAAGAAGGATGACGGTAGAAGATTCTTTATGCAACTGAATATAACAACCTTTTAGTGGAATTTAATGATCGAGCATGCACAGGTGTTATTGTTGAGCTAAATCTACATTTAGACCTACATGTCTAACCGGATGCATGTGTAACCGCCATCACTCCATTTTCTCTGTTTTCCCTAAATGGCATCCTCCTAGTCATGGAGTTGACTACCTCATTTAGCTGTTAGTATAAATAATGATTTGATGCTCCTTCTTCAGAAGGTTGCATGATTTGATATTGTACTTGCATTCTCAAGTTTTCAATAATACAGATACATTACTCTTTTGTACTCATGATTCACAGTGAATAAAATAAAGATTCTGAGTTTAAGCATCTAAGTTTTCATTAGTTTTAGAGGATACTTATCCAAGGGGGCCCACTTGGTGAGTAATCCATCTTCTTAGTTTAGCATTAGTTTAGTATTACTTGTTGTTTAGTACTTAGTTAGAAATCTAGCACCAACTGTTCCTGCAACCACTAGAATTTCATTTTGTGACTGTTCCTGTAGCCAAAGTAGACAAAGTAGTTCTTGTTTGTTACTCAGATTTTTATTCCTGTTACGTATTTCAGCTTAGCATAGTCATTGATTGATGTTCAACATTTGTCTCATTCCTTTTCAAGCAATTTACTTTCAGTATTGTGTGCTCCTTAGCTGTAGAATCAAATGGCTACTGTGAGTTCCTAGTGCACATACTATGTTGACCCATTTCAATTTCATGTCCCTGGGTTGACAAGTTAAATGCACCTTCATGATGATTGAAGTAGCTATTCAACTTAGATGTCCAATCTCTGAATCATGGCTGTAAAGGCTTAGTTATTAAAATCATTGTAGGAGGCCAACATTTTTGGCACTGTTGCTGAGGATGGTCTCAAACTAGGGAGTCTTCTAGAGTCATTGGTAGTTTTTCTTGTTGTAGTATTTCTGGAAGTTTTTCTTAGTATATCCTCATTTAGGAAGTAATGACCCCCCTTATTCTTTACCAATTCTTTGTGTGAGCTGACTGATAGTGATTAATACCACATGCATAGAGGAAGGAGAAGGGATGCTTATGGGAGATTCCATCCTAACAATCATAATCCATTCTAGCTAGCTGAATATCATAATCTACCAGAAGAAGAAGAAGATCCACACCCCTTTGTTGATGCATATCTTGATCTAACTAGTTCTGAAGTCTCCTCTGAAGATCAAAATCAGCTTGAGAACCCCTTTGCTTTGGAACCACATCGAGTGGGCATGGGTGATGCAAATAGGAACAAACCTAAGCAGTTGACCAACTTTTCCTTTTCCCATTTCCCATTAGAATGAAGTTGACAACATCAAGAACATTCTTGCCTCAACACTCCCAAATTTTTATGGACTTGTCACAGAAGATATTGATACCTTTTAATTTGATTTTGACATACTCTACATGAGCTATGATTATACTACTGATGCCCATAGGCTTAAGCTATTTCCTACCACTTTGAAAGAGACTACATTAAGATGGTTCATGAGCCTAGGTAGAGATACTATGGAAACTTGGGAAGACATGAAGACAAAATTCCTTGAGAAATACAAGGAATATTGTAGAGGAAGTGACATGAGAGGAGGTGACATTTTCAGGATGCGGCAAAAGGAAGATGAGAGCCTGGAAGACTACATTGCAAGGTTTCTATTTTTCCTAAAAAAATATCCACACCATACACTTAATGAAGACTCACATATGTTGCTTTTCCTAATAGGAATCAATGATAGTTGCACTAATGCCTTGGACCTCATGGGAGGAGGAGATAATTCCCAAGTTCCTTGGGAAGATATCAAGAAAATATGCCAAAACTCCTCTAGGGAAGCTTCAAAGAAAGGGAGAGCTTACCAACTTTCATGGGTAAGTCAACTACCAGTGGAGTTTCAAGAATGAATATTACTCATTTGTTGGTAGACTTCAATCAAGACATTATCAATAATCTAGCTACTCAGCTAGATACACTTCAGGCCAAGAAGAAGCAAGAGGAGGTAGAGGCAATGTTGACAAAGTACTACCCCCACTGTAGAAAAAAGAGGAAGGACTGCAGATGTAAGATGGTAGCTAATCTTGAAAGCAAGTAGGTTCCACCTAAGTTCAAGTCAATCCAAATTGAAGAAGACCAAGTCTACTATTTTGCACAAAGGAAGCCTTGGGCTCCACAACAAGGTATGCCACTAGATCCACTATCCTATGCTAGGCCATATTCTAATTCCTATTCATCTGGTAACCAATGGAAGCCGCCATATCCACCCACTTATGGAGGATATCCACCATAGCCTTAGAGTAACCATCCAAATACTTGGCCCAGTCATCAGATTTCTCCACCCCAGTGGCATCAACCTCAAGGGAATTAGCAGCAATTTCAAGGGCATTGGCAGCCACCTCTAAGAAATTGGCAGCAAATGAATCAATGGAGAGGAGGGCAGCAATGGCCTACTCAAACAACTAGTTACATACAACCACCTTCTCAGCCCCACCAATCTGCTATAATTCCTCCACCTGCTAATCCAAGCTCAAATACACCCAAACCCACTCAACTACTAGCTCAACCCACACCTAATCCAAATAACAAACCACAACAAAAACCTGCCTACTCTGCTAATTCAAATCAATTCCCTGCATATGTTGTGAGTGTAAGTGATATCCACTTATGTTCAGGTACTACTATACCAGCCACTTCCAAGTCCATTATCACTGAGCTTCCTGTGGAAGAGGAGGAGGAACCTCTGAATGATCCCATTTAGCCTGGTGCACCTAAAAATCCTAAACTAGCCCAAGTCAAGCAGACTGAATAAGAACCACCTTTGTCAAGAAGAAGGAAAAAAAGGAGGATACCATCCTCGAAGATTGGAAGTTGTCAAGAAGGAAAAAAAGGAGGATACCACCTTTGATATCTTGGATCAGCTAAAGCATATATGTGTCCAGATACCTCTATTTCAGGCCATAAAGGATGTTCTAATCTACGACAAGGCAATCAAGGAATCATGTCTTAAGAAGCCAGGTACGAAAAAGAAGGACCCAACTATAGTTCATGTGGTGGGACAACTAGATGACATCATGTTGGGAAAAGTGACTATTCCCAAGTATAATGACCCAAGCAGTCATGTGGTAGCAGTTTTTATAAACAGGATCCAAGTAAAGAATGATTTGATTGATTTAGGGGCAGCAATAAATGTAATGACCAAAGACATCCTCCAACAACTAAATATCGCAAGCATGAGGTCTACTCCTATTGTCCTGTAGCTTGCTAATAGCTCTAATGTTAAGCCTGATGGTGTAGTGGAGGATCTCATGGTAGTTCTAGAATCCTGGGAGTACCCAACAGACTTTATGATTCTTTCTCCTAAAGCTACACTAGGAAGGTATCCCATTATTCTTGGAAAGCCATGGTTGGTAAATGCAGATGCATACATTGGATGTCGGTCGAGTGAAATGACCATTTCAGATAGGAGGAGCACTAAAAATTTTGTTCTTTATCCACCTGCTCGTCCATCTCATGATGAAGATAATCCTGTATGGCCACATGTTGGTGAAGAGGCTGAGGAAGTTAACTCTATGGTGCAACTTATGATGCTAGGTAGAAGTTCTTTCATGTAGCTCCAAGATGAGGATGAAGTATTGGCTAACATCCTTCAAAACCATTGTGAAGTGGGGGAAGCATTATCTTCTCATTCTGCTACTCGAGTCAAGACACTTCTACCTACTCTTCCTGTAGCCACTCTTCCTGCAGATAGGCTTCCTATAGCCACTCTTCCTATAGAGAGGCTTCCTGCAACCACTCTTCCTATAGCTACTCTTCCTGCAGACATGCTTGCTACAGCCACTCTTCCTGCAGCCACTCTTCCTATAGATAGACTTCCTGCAAAAACAAGTATGTCCCATACATTGCTACCATATGAGCTAAAGGTACCATGTGTTAATGAAGTAGCCATGATGGAGTTAACTACAAAAGTAGAAGTGTTGAAAGGAAAATATTTGAATGTTAATAGTAAATTTAATGAAGAACAACAATTGTTATTGGATAACCTATTAAGGACCCATAAACATCCATTTGCATGGGATTATCATGATATGAAGGGATTGGATCCTAAACTCTGTACACATAGAATTTACATCAGAGATGATTGCACCCCAGTAAGACAACCACAGAGAAGAATTAACCTTGCACTAAGAGAGATTGTGAAAGGAGAACTACATAAATTACTAGATGCAATATTTATCTACCCCATTTCAGATAGTCAATGGGTGTCTCCATTAGTGATTGTTCCCAAAAAAGGAGGGAAATGGCAAGTTTGTGTTGATTATATGGAACTTAATGCTGCCACCAAGAAGGACCACTTTCCTTTACCCTTCATTAATCAAGTTTTGGATACACTTGTTAGAAAGTAATACTTTTCTTTTCTAGATGGATTCAACGGCTACAACCAAATCCAAATTGCACCAAAGGACTAGGAGAAGACTACATTTACCTGTCCATGAGGGACCTATGCCTATTCAGTGCTCCCATTTGGCTTATGCAATGCGCCTATAAATTTTCAGAGGGAAATCATTAGCATATTCTCAGACATTTCTCATGATTGCATGGAAATTTATATTGATGACTTTACCACTTATGGTGTTTACTTTAATCAAGTGTTGGAAAATATCAAAAGGGTCCTGCAAATATGTTAAGACCAAAACTTGTCCTTAAACAGTGAAAAGTGCTTCATGATGATGCAGGAAGGTGTAGTTCTTTGCCACTACATCTTTCATAAGGGAATTCAAGTAGATCCTACAAATATTGAGGTAATCACAAATCTTCCCACACCTGCAAAAAAAAAGATGTTAGGAGTTTCTTGGATCATGCAGGATATTATAGGCATTTCATCAAGGATTTTAGCAAGGTAACAACACCATTGTACACTCTTCTGACTAAAGATGTTGAATTTCAATAGACTGAAGCCTGTGACAAGGCATATTCTAACTTGAAGGTAGCTTTGAATCATGCCCTTGTACTCAAAGGGCCTAATTGGAAACTTCCTTTCCACATCCATATTGATACATCAGGTTATGCCATAGAAGCAGTCTCAAGATAGAAAGAAGGAGCTATTGAAAATGCCATTTAATTTGTCAGCAAAAATTTACAAGGAGTCGAATTCAATTATACAGTGACAGAAAAAGAACTGCTAGCAATAATCTATGCACTGAACAAATTCAAACATTACATAACATGCTAACAAATTTTTGTGCACACTGATCATGCAGCCATTAGATATCTCATGAATAAACCTTTGATCACTGGTAGATTGGCAAGATGGTTATTTTTGATGTAGGATTGATATAACCATTTTGGATAAGTCAAGGAGGGCCAATGTTGTTGCAGGGTTTCTTTCAAGGCTAACTACATCAAAAGACAATCAACCCATAGATAACTCTTTCCCTGATGAGCATCTATTCTCCCTCAGTGTACAAAAACCCTGGTATGCTAACATAGCCAATTACTTGGTCATAGGTAGAGTTCCTTCCCACTTCTCTCCAAAAGAGAAAGGGCACTCATTGAAAAATATTTTCCTTTCTCTTGGATTACTGGATGTTTTTTTTATACTAGACCTAACCATGTCATGAGGAGATGTGTGAGAGAAGATGAGACGTGACATTTTGCATGCATGTCACAACGAACCATGTCGAGGACACTTTGCAGCGAAGATGACAACAATGAAGGTTTTGAACATAGAATATTATTGGCCAACACTTCACAAGTATGTAGGAAGGTATACCATAAATTGTGATAGGTGTCAAAGAATGGGAAGACCAACTAGATTTCATGAGATGTCACTATGCCCTTAGGTAGTAATCACTCCCTTTGACAAGTGGGGATTAGAATTTGTGGGACCTATTAACCCTCCATCAAATGGCAAGTATTATATATTGGTATGCATTGATTATGTGACAAAGTGGGTAGAAGTTAAGGCCATGAAGCATGCAAGAGATAACAAGGTTGTAGAATTTCTTTATGAAGAAATTTTCACAAGATATGGAGTCCGAAGAGAAATAGTGACCGGTCAACAGGCACAATTCACATCAACTAGTTAATGAGTACAACATAAGGCACAAGAAGTCTACTCCTTATCACCCACAGGCTAGAAGGACCATATACATTTATCACCGTCAAGGAAAAACTTGAAGCCAAGCACCTAATTTTGTTTGCCAACCAATGCTCCCTATCGTCATTGATGAGCCTAGTTTTTGGTCCAATTTTGGGTAGAATCTATAGTTTATTTTCTAATAGATGTCATGGACTTTAATGTTAAATGTTGGTATTTTCATAATGTTTCCCTCAAGCCATTGACATTGGACTTAATCCTATCTCTACAAGCTTTAATGACATTTGGCATATTATGTGGATTATCTATATTGATTTTGCATGTGGTTAATGAATGTTCTTTAAGGTGGTTATAGATGTGTAGTTATTATGTGTACTGACTTTGCAATGTAGATTTAATATGCTAAGTTGAGGAAGACACCACCAGCTGGGCATGCATCATAACGTCCAACAAAGGAATCGCTTAAAGTCAAAGAAGGATGATAGTAGAAGATTCTTCATGCAACTAAACATAACCACCTTGTATTGGACTTTAATGATCGAGCATGCACGAACGTTACTACTAAGCTAAATCTACGTTTAGACTTGCATGTCTGACTAGATTCCATGCATGCGTAACCACCATCACTCCATTTTCTCTATTTTCCCTAAATGGCATCCTCCTAGTCGTGGAGTTGACTACCTCATTTAGCTGTTAGTATAAATGATGATTTGATGCTCCTTCTTCAGAAGGTTGCACGATTTGATATTGTACTTGCACTCTCCAATTTTCAGTAATAGAAATACATTACTCTTTTGTACTCATGATTCATAGTGAATAAAATAAAGATTATGAGTTTGAGCATCTAAATTTTCATTAGTTATAGAGGATACTTATCCAAGGGGGCCCACTTGGTGAGTAATTTGTCTTCTTAGTTTAGCATTAGTTTAGTATTACTTGTTGTTTAGTACTTAGTTAGAAATCTGACACTGACTGTTCCTACAACCACTAGAATTTCATTATGTGACTATTCCTGCAGCCAAATCAGACATAGTAGTTCTTGTTTGTTACTCATATTTTTATTCCTATTATGTATTTCAGCTTAGCATATTCATTGATTGATGTTGAGCATTACTTTCAGTATTGTGTGTTCCTTAGTTGTAGAATGAAATGGCTACTTTGAGTTCCTGGTGCACACACTATGCTGACCCATTTCAAGTTCACGTCCTTGGGTTGACAAGTTAAATGCACCTTCATGATGATTGAAATAGCTATTTAGGTTAGGTGTCCAATCTCTGAATCATGGCTGTAAAGGCCTAGTTATTAAAATCATTGTAGGAGGCCAACAACCACCTCCTCCAAATAAATTGTTTGGGATTTCCACATTGTGATTAATCCACCTAATGTACCCATTGATTCCACAAAAGACATCTTCCAAAACTTACACTTGTTCTTAGAACCCTCTATCTCTTCTTTACCCAATTTCATTTCCTGTATTAATGCTATATCTACTACTGTGTTATCTAACAAGCACCTAATTAGATGTGTTTTGTTAGGGGAATTTATTCCCCTAACATTCCAACTTAAGATCCTCATTGTCCCTCAAATGCATTGTTATCTTCTGCTTCCCAACAGCCTCCCCTACCATTGTCATCTTCTCTTCATTAGTTTTCCTACCAACTTTCTTCTTATCTCCACAATTCAGTGTGCTTCTATTGCAGGTTGTAGTTTTCACACCCAATTTCCTTTTTGGACTTGTTTTCTGATCTTTTAGAGATATCTCCCCTTCCTCTAAAGCCTCTACTTTTTTCAGTCCCTATTTGTTCTCTCCCCACTCCAACCTTTTCTCATTTTGTTGGGCCACCTCTTCTATGAAAACCTCCTTATCCCACTCCTTTGCCTCTGCAAGAACTATTTGCATGTTGTTTCCTTGCCCTACCTCCAAATATACACCCTCTTCCTCCATGTCGCCACCCTCTTTCCTTGGGAAGAAAGATTCCACTTCCCCCACCAAATCTCTTAGCTCATTCCCTAACTCTAGAATCATTTCCCAATACTAACATAGTTGCTCTTTTTTATCGAAACTATCCTTGAATTCCTCCCTTTGCTCAGCCTCTTCTGGTGCCTTCTTATATTTCACAATTACCAATGCTAGCTCCTACAACAAGACCTCCTGGTTCTTTGATTGACACTCCCTTCCCATCAATACCTCCCTAATCCATCTTCAAACTTATGCTCTTCAAAGTTTCCACGTTCTTTACATTTGTCTCCCCTCAAGGTGCCTTTTTCCTATACCAACACTCTTTTTCCTTTTTGATCAACCTTGTTGCTTGTCTAGAAACTACCTCACCTCCAATTCTTCCATGCCATCACTTGACCTTGTGAGAAACTCCACTCCACCTTTTGGAATCATCTTCCACTATTGTGTATCAGTTCAATTTCCTCCCATAAATGACTCCATGGAACCACTTCCACACATTCTCTCATCATGCCCTCATTTCCTTCTTGCATTGCCCCTTCATCTATCCCCAAAACTAGCCCTAAAATATCCCTTATGTGTTCTAGGGCCACCATATTCCAAAATTTTGCAGGGATATTTTTCAAATCAGTCAAGACTGCCATTTTATCTAGTATATGGGACCTCAGATCAAAATTCTCTTCCCAAATTTTGAAGTAAAACCCTCTCCCCTCCATGGCTAGATCTTTTGATGCCAGGATGTCTTGCTTTGTTTGTGTAGAATTGCAAATAATTAGAAAGAAACTGTTATGGAGAAATTTGACATTTACTTTATCCCTCCATTTTTCTTCCCACCATTGTTCCATTTTTGTTTTGGTGCAACCATCTCCCCACCACTAGGAAAAAAATGCATTATCTTCCAAGATGAAACATCATGTTTTAGTCATGATTGAAGGGATCAAGATTGTTATGTTATTTCTCCCATGCCTTGCCTCTTCATTTCCCAGATCCAAATTCTTCCCATTTGGACCTAGATCCAAATCACTATCCACTTCTTGCACCCCACCAGATCCGACCAACTCTTCTTGCTTTCCTTTCCATTATTGTCCATGTTGTCTCCAACCACCTTCAGGCTCTCTAACTTCCTTCCTTTGTTTTTTGCTACCAACTTTTTGCCTCTGATAACATCTAGAGTTTGTCTCTTATATGCCTCCCAGCTCACCCCTTACGTTTTCTACCTTTTTCGCACATACCCCAGGTCCAATCTGCTTTGATTCCTTGTCTTTTTTGAGAGGCAATCTACCTTACCCCCACAACTATCATACCTCCCTGAGATCCACAAGGGGCCTCACCCTTGATGATTCCATCTTGTTGTGTTTTTTCCTACTACATGAGTCCCACCGGACACCCGTCGATTTTGAAATGCTCCTCCATTTCCACCTCCCTAACGGCCCCTACCATACCATAGGTTTTGTTCACCCTGCTTTTGATGACATCGCTTAATCTCAAGCTTATCCTATAGCTTCATCCATTCCTTCTCTGCATCTTCAACTCACGACGCTCCACCCTGCTACCAAAAACCTCCGTGAGAACCAATTTTTTTTATATTATTTTCCTCTATATTGAATATAATTATCCACAAATAATACAATTTAATTATCTTTACCATCACTCCAAAATACAATTTCAACCACCAAATCATTGATGAATAACTATATACTTGTAAAACTCAATTCAATCACTTAACAATGTGAATATTGCTTCATCACTTTAGGATGAAATAATTCAAGTTATCTATGATTAATACTTATATTTATTATTAGTTTGCTACTATCTAGTATTGTTTAATTACTTTTGTGAAAAAATGACTAGCAATAATTTAGGTTGTCTACAACCAATGACTTACATTTACTATAAAAATTTCATGATTCTAAAAACTATTATATCAAAACTTAGTAGTTTTGAAAAAAGTTTGTGTAAGTGTATAATTGTATTAGTTTTTTTTTTTTTTTTGTATTTTTTGTGTCATTTAGTATAGAAATTAAGAGTTGAATGGAGTAAATTATTAGGATATATTTTGTGGGTATGTGCAAGAAGCTCGTCCACAAAATGTTCAAAAAGTGGAAGTGTTTCTCTTGATTTTTAAAATCTGTCACACTTCGACTAAAATTTTTGAAGCACTTACACATTGAATCTTAAAATAATTCAGTGATACAAAATTTAGTATTTTGAGTCTAGTTTCCAAATATGTAATTTATTCTAATACCTAGATGATCCAAATTAATTTTTAATAGACATGCATAAAAACCACTTTTTAAAAGTCATTTTTAGGACCATACCATGCACGTGTATGGACAACATAATTCAACATAAATAAATTAATTAATTAATTCCTTTTGGAAAAAGATGTGTAACAAATTGAAGATTGATGAGGATATTTTTTTATTATTTTCTTAAGAATATTTTTTAATTAATTTTTTATTGGTCCTAATTGCATTATTTTTAAAACCATCATGCACAATACCATAATTTGACCTAAATTAATCTTTTTTTGAATTTTTCATTATGTAGAGAATTATTTGTAGATTGATGTCATATACTTATTTTTACAAAAAATTAACAAATTAAAAGTAATTAAAAAATAAAAGAATCTGACATTTCAAGTTTATGGACCAAATTCCTTAGAAATTAATTAAAAAATAAAAATAATAATTCAATCATTAAAAAAATATATATTTGAAAACTAGACAATTTGATCTATAATGGGTTTCAATTTTGTAAACCAATTTTGAGAAAAACCCATCAACTATATTGTCAAATTTCATTATTTCTTTCGACATTGCCTTAGTCTTTTAGTTGCAAGTCCAAGGCTAAGGGTTGGGTTACCAAGCCTTTCTCAAGCCTAAAACCAAATAAAAAAGCAAGTTGGGATTTCAATTTTTTTAGAAATAGAACGAGTACCTGTTTAGGAATGAGATCTTCATCTAAAGCTCTAGATCGTTTCTAAATGGGTACACATTTTTTTCAATACAAGTACTCGTTCCTATTGGTTCTTTTTTTCCAAAACTCCCCCTCTTCATGGACCCAACTTTTCACACTTACCCTTGTCATCTTTAAAATCATGTCAAATAATAGATTTTGTAGTGCAATTTGAATTGGTAAATTTTCCTAGTAATAGCTAATTGTGAATTGATATTTACAAGTGTCCTTGATTAAAATTTGTTTAAATGTTTGAGTGGGGATAAAGATTATGAAATTGATATTGTTTTAATTGCTAATTTTTTTTGTTAAAACTTGTGTTATTTTTGTAACTTGTAATAAGAAAATTTGAACTTCTTTAATCAACGTTCAAAGGTTTGCAAAGCATTTCTTTCTAGATTATTCCAGTAGTTGCATGAAAGTGACACATTTTTTTAATAAAACAAATTAGACAATGTATACTATAAAATACAATTTTAGCTATATTGAATTAATTGTTAAAACTCTTTTAATGTATCTACATCTTATTTTGAATTATATATATGATGACCCACACAAACATTTATTTTATGAAATTGTTAAAATAAGATTAAGAATTTTGAAGTTTTAATAATGCAACAAGCATTAGGGTTTATAGTATTTTGTGTATTATAAATATATATTATTAAGAAAAAAAACAATTGTCATAGAGATGTTTAGTTTACCATTGACCTTTCCGAATGTAGGTTATAGGTGTTTTTTGAACAAACAATTAAAAAATGAATAATTATTATCAAATTGGTAAAAATATTTTAGTATTATATGCACTGTACAATAATTTTTTATTATTTTTTAAACTATAAGTATGATTTTTAAAAAATTAATTAGTTAAAATTTAACATAAAAATTGTACATAAGTAATTGTTCTTATGTCTACAAAATTGTCAATATAAATGGATATTTGACATGTAAAAGTAACTAAAATCAAAATTAAATTATGCTTTACATCAATATTTGAAATAGGCCTACTAAATGTGCACAATTAAAAGAAAATAAAATTATTTATATAAAAAAAATGAAAATTAAGTTTATTTCAAAACTCATTAATCTCTCTAATACACCCCATACAATATGTTTGGTTGTGATTTTCTTGTTCAATATTTATTTGATAAACAAAATAGTGAAGGAAGGTGGGGAATACATGAATATGGTATGAATCTAATTTCGGCATATGCAATTTTAATGCTATATTAAAACATCATATGATCAAAATCAAGGTTTTATCATAATGAATCCAATAGATGTTAACAAACATGAAATGTGATAGGTCATTATAAAACATCAAATTTATTCAAACAAGTTAAACTAAAACAAAGTATATCTTACCATGACATAATAATACATCCATTAACTAGTTCTAGCACTTGCATCGAAAGGAGGTGCAATGGTTACACCGATTGTATTTTATATCAAATATGTTTTAGAGGAGGTTAATAAAAGAAAGTAGCAATTTAAAACTTTGGACATTTTTTGGGAATACAATTGGTTGTACATCTTTTATATAAACATAATCTACAAATGGAATAATTAAATTTACAATTGATGTGGAGTAGTAGCAGTTATTACATCTAGTTGAACTACCATACACCTTGCATGTATTTCCTTAGTTGTAGACATTTTAAATTCTCTTGGACTAAGATTCCACAAATAGTTTTTAGAATATATATATATATATATATATATATATATATATATATATATATATATATATATATATATTGTAGGGAATAATATTGGTTTTGAAATAACAAACAATGTTAGAGTAGACAATAAAGTGTAATTAATATATTTGTGCATCTTCTTATATAAAGATATTGTAAGAACAAAATTCACAATTGATGTTGACAATGAATATTTATTACATGTAGGTGATGTTGACCAGAAACAAATCTTGCACCTCACATCTATTGCCTTATCTATAGCCATTACAACTTCTATTGGAGAAAGACTGCAATTTTTCTTTAGAAAATATTATTTTTGTTTACCTATTTTAGTATAAATATATAGTGTGAACAACAAGTTATGTAATGTAAAATAACTAAAGAAATCATAATTTGGACGAGAAAGAAAAATCTATCTTTTGTTGGGTTGTGATTGTCTACCAAGTGTCCACCTATATACCAAAAAGCTTTGAATGAGTTAGTCAAGAGGAAAATATATCTTAAGACATTTAGTATAAATTGGGAAGTGAAAAATTTAATTACAATTTAATGTGAAAGAGAGTGGTTTGACAAGTGTATACCTCAAATTTTCATAGTGAGAGTAATTGTAATTGACCCTCCTCTTTTTTTTTATAATTGTGTATGGTTTGTTTTTCATCCTCGAATACCGCTCAAAACTTAATGCTAGTTGAATATGAAGGCCATTTAATGATTTCATTCTTGATAAAGTTATAAATGTTAATCCTTTTCTTTCTATTTTACCAATATCAATTATTGTTCTTTGTAGTGTTAGGCCTTGGGATTTATGTATAGTAATTGCCCATGCCATGGATAGTGATATTTACCTATGATTTCCTACTGATATAGGTGTTATAGGTATAGCCTTTGGATCATTTTGGCTCCATGGTGGCCCACTATAGTTATCAATCCTAACTACAATGTACATTGGAATATCTAGTGGTTTAGAGCCAAGATTGTAAATAATATCAACAACCTCCCTAAGGGATCCATTTACCAGTCCTACTTGAGTCCATAATTTTTTTATTAGCATGATTCATTAGCCTTTGCATAACATGAGTTATTTTTCAAGATGTTCATCATTAGCATCAATGTTTTTTTTTTTTTTTGTGTTTATTGCAATACTTACCGCTATTGGAATATTTAGTAGTTTGAGCATTCTTTTGTTGTGTAGTCTCACTAAGTCATTTGTAGCAAAAAGGTGAATTGAGTTGTCAAATTCTTATTTTTTAGTTGTTGTAAGTAGTTTTTTCATGTGACTCATTAACATCTCCTAATCTTGGTGTGTTGGTTCTACATTACTTATGTTTTTTAATGTTTCATGAAAGTGTGTTTGAGTTGGATTGTCACCTTGTTGATGAAACATTATTTGTAATTTAACAATTATAGTAAATTATTCCCATTACATTTTGGTAGTGGACTGTGATGCATAGATAGGTTTGTACATGACAGGTGATAGTTGTTCTAGGTCACCTATAAGAATTATAGATACACCACGAAAGGAGAGATGTGTGTGGGGAAATACTTCATGTAGTCTACTATCTATCTTGAATAGTAGCATTAGCCTTGTAAAGCTCATTTCATCAATCATGATGTATCTAATGTGTTTCATCTCTTCTTGAAATGTAGTTAGTGTTTTTCCTTGTAATGGTTTCATTTCTTTGATTGGAATCCTAAGTTTTGAATGTATAGTTGACACATGTATGTTAAATGCAACGATCCGTGTAGGAGCTAGAGTAAGCAGTTGTCTCCTTTGTTGTAGTAGATTACTTTGAAGGGAATTTCTTATGCAATAAATAACGTAATACTTTTTGGTTCCTATAGTTATTTGAATGATCATATGCAAGGGATTTTTCAAGGATTGATCTTTGTAGTGGTTTGTAATTATTGTAAGCGCTAGTTTTTGTTTTGGTGATAGTGTATAATTTGGGACGTCCAAGTTTATGTCCAAGTTTTCATTTTGGTTGCACATTTTATTCATGTTTATGAATTGAATTGTAGTGTCATGTAAATTTGGGGTTACAATATGTTGATCCCATTTGTTGTCATTATCAAAATCATGCCTACTGAGTATTTGGAGTTCATCTAGAGTGACATTATTACTAAGTCCCATTTGTGACAACAATTCCCACTCATTCATTTTTGACATATTTGTTGTGTCCACCTCATTACCACTATCTTCTTCCTTTTCACTATTAGATTCCATTTTAGTTGCGCGATTGATGTGCCATACCTCACATTTTTTTGTATTCATATGGTTCCAATTTTCTATTATTGTATCTTTAGTTAAACCTATCTCAATCTGTATGTCACAAAAATTCTTGCATAAGAGTAATTCACTCCAACAAAATGTCTAAAAAATTTCAGAATCTTCCTTTGGGATAGTATAGAATTTTGGGAAAACATTGACGATCGCTTTTTCTTTCCTCCCTTTCCATTTAAATCCTTTACAATATGCAGAGTAGGAGAAGGATCTTACAGATTCAAATAATGTTGTTGTTTCTAGTTGTGGAGGGTGTAAGAGATAGGAATGCAAGTATGTAGACTAGAGTTTATCATCATCCATTGTTCTAGTGAGTCAATGAAATACTTTTCACCCAACATTTAATGACATAAAATATCGATTACAAATGACAAGGAGCAATTTTTGGAGCATATGACACATTTCTTGTGCTCCAATATAACAGTTAACCACAATTTTTGTCATGAATTTTTGATATTTTGTTGAAGATTTTGATTTGTAGATATTCTTGTAAGGATATTAATGCAACTCTTAGATTTTCTCTCTACTTAGGATGAATATTTGGCAATGTATTTGAGAACAAGCATTCATGAGACGAAAGGTTGGAAATCTACGTTAGTTCTCCATATGGAAGTCATTTCTGGGTTATGTATGTTTAGTCTATCATGATTTCTTATATGTTCATTTTTTTTACCATCATTATCACATGATAAGGTAGAGATAGTTTGTTCTTTCCATGGAGCTTTGTAGCGACATTCTACATTTTTTCCCTTCTTACATAGGCATGTTCCCTCAGTGCATTTTGTGCATGTTTGGACATGATAGGCATAATCATTGCCAAGCCATAACATGAGCATATCATAACACACTCACATTATGGGATTGCAGTGATATAATACATGCATGTTATAACAAATTTATGTTATGTTATTATATTGACATAATGTGAGTGTGTTATAATGTGCCTGTGTTATTGTTTGCTTTTGAAAAAATTATCTCTTTCTCTTTCTCTTTTGATGAAACTATATACATGAAATAAACATTTATATATGAACATTTACTTTCTTATACTTTAAGTTGTATTTAATGTATATAGTTTTAGGATGTTTGAGAATGGTTTCAAATTTCAAAGTTACAATGTGAATTCTAATTTTTAGAAGATGTTATAATTTTCTAGACAGTCAAAATTTAGTAATCAACAAGTCAAATTTCACTAATTAAGATGTCAAATTTTAATAATCATCAAGTTCTATCATCTTTCTATATATATATCACTCTTTGTATATCCCTTACACTCTAGACCTCTCTCTCTCTCTCACTATCTTCATCCCTTCATCTACCTCTCTATATTTGACTCTCTCTCTCCCTTGAGCTCAAGAGCTACCTATCTATCTCTCCATCCTTCTCTAGATATCTCTATCTTGTCCCCTCCCTCCCTTCCTCTATCCCTCCCTATGTCCCTCCTACTCTCTCTCTTCCTCTCTAATTATTCATATATCACTTCTCTCTCTCTCTCTCTCTCTCTCTCTCTCTCTCTCTCTCTCTCTCTCTCTCTCTCTCTCTCTCTCTCCTTTTTCTCTCTTTCCCTCCATACCTCTCCCTCTCTCTTTCTCTCTATCCCTCTCTCCACATTCCTTCTTCACTCTCTACTCTCTTTATCACCTCTCTCTTTCTTTCTTTATTTATCCTTCCATCTCTACTTCTATCTATCTCACCTCTCTCCCTCCCTAATTCTCTGTCCCTCTTATAGCCTCCCCTCTCTCTAGTTATATCTATCTCACCCCTCCTTCTCTCCCTCCCTCCCCCTCCCTCCCTCTCTCCCTCTATCTATTTGTATAAAATGACACAAGATGTACAACTATATTGTGATCAAGTTAATCCATCGTTATTGATGAACTCAATGATGAATGCACTAAATATTTCTAAAGGCAGTTGCATCCTCCAATATTGAGGTAATCCCCAAATAAAAATTTAATGCAAAAAAATATTACTACTATTGTCATGCCTTGAATTATAAAAGTTCTAAATCCCCCTAATAAAATGTTCACATCCACGGTAGATGACTAAAACATTGAATGTGTTGTCCCCATTTTTGGGTGATCTTCCATTGTAGTTGGCTCTGAGCTTCTTAATGGAAACAATGAAAGAATTACTTGCAATTTCTTTAAGATGGAGATCATGTTATCAAGTTTGTTGAAGATAGAGAGAAAGAGGTTGTCAATGTAACCTAGATTTAAGTTTGGCTCATTTTTTACTTTATAAAGACAAACCTTATTCATCTATTGAAGCTACATCCAAGGATGAAGAATATAACACAAATACCATGGAATTCAAGCAAATAATTGAAGGTATTGATGAATTTCATGTGGATTACAATTTGGAGCTAAGCTACCCTTGGAAACATGATGAAGAATGCAGAAGTGATGTAATAATGGATAATCCAATATTATCAACGATTACCCAAGTTTGAAAATGCTATTTGTCAAACTAATTTGCATGTAGGTAATAATCAAATGTTTGCAATTCCCATTAGCTAGCTATTGACTTGATTTAAATTGGAAAATTACTTGTATTATAGAATTTTAAAGTTCATATATTACATAGTAATTCCAATGATACAATGATACTCTTCAGTGTGCCAAGATGGTGGTAAGATATAATTAACAACAGTACTTTAATTCTAAACTCTAGTAATTATATTGTGGATTGTGCACCTATAATAACATGTATCAGAATTCAAGAATAACATTGTATAGAAAATTCCTAACCTAGAATTGACATGACAATATTCTAACTCAACTCATTGCAAGATTATAAATCTCCCAATAATTTATTTTATTTGTGATCTACCAATAAAAATCTCCAACGGTCAATCCATATGGTAGCTAACATTAATTCCACAACAAAATCATAATAGATATTCCATCAAATATATTAGAGCAACTCAATTTAAACTCTTAATTCAATTCTCATGAAAACATCTCTTTGCTACCATGTAGACTTCCTTTTTTCTTCAGACCTGGCACGTTCTCCCTTTTACTAGTCCAACAGATCACATTGTTCTTGAAGATTATGATAGTTTTTTTTTATGCATATGAAATATTTTTTATTGATTCTAGAACAAAAGTTACATCATATTGTAGAATTTTACTTATGTTTCCACCAATTCCCTAACAACAAAATTGGCTACAAAAGTTGTACAATCATCTTTCGCTAAAACCCACACTTTACCCTACAATTACAACTTAAGAAACCCTAGACCCTAGAGGACCAAAACAAGCTTCATTGGAAGAATGAGAGAGAATGTATAAAGGAGGAATGGGACCAAAGAATTGGAGAAGGAAAGTGAAAAAAATGGAACTTTCCCACCCTTGAACTAGATTAGGCCAAGCTATCAATACTCTAATAAACCACCTACCCAATGGCACAACCAACCATCCATCAAACAAAACTAGAGCTCCACACCAAGCCCAAAAGCATCCATAGTAGCATATATCAATAAGCTCAAAGTGCCAAACAAAACCCAAAAAGGTATACCAGACCAACCATTGAAGAAACTTGACACTAGAAGTGACCTAGTATGGAGGCAATATATACACACTACAAGATAGACCATAAAATTTCTTACCCATTCATAGTTTCCCACTAGTTCATAGTCCAGAATGTGTTTGAGTAAATTGGCACCCTAGACAGCCTAACCCCAGTTATGCCAGTGCTCCTCCCCCTTCATGTCCAATAGGAAGGAGTATCATTTAGGATTTCACTCTGGTTTAGAAGTTGATGGAGATCACTAGGACAGGGGATTCCAATGTTGAGTTGAGCCATAGCCACCACATCTTCCACACTGACAAGTAGGTCAACTCTACAAACCCTCCTCACCATGTCCAATAACATAACTTTTTGTAGATGGATATCTAGCAAACCAACAAAAAAATGTGAAGATATATCAAAGTTAACAAGGAAACCCTCACCATATTCCACAAACTTCTCCCATAAAACTAGCTTCATCACTTTTATCACCCTCAACTCATGTAATTTCAATAGCCTCTTCAACCTATGATGTGAAATATTGCCCTAGAAAGCAGTTTGCTTGCATGTAGATGGAAGGAAAATTGGAGTATTTGAGATCACCATTGTTGCTCCCTATCAAAATTATAATAAACAAGAGGGTCAAGGCAATTTTAAAGGATGCTAACCCACCCACTAGACATGAAATTATACTAGTAGTCACCTCAACCATCAAACATAACCCAACATCCTCAACTCTAAAGAAGAGTAGTACCACTTGTGTGGAAAATAAAGCCCCTTCAAAATGAAGTTACACTAAATGATATCAAACCATGCCCAACCAATACTAAACTTCCAACCATAAGGGAGAACGATTTTTCTCCACCTATAGATTTGATAGAAAAAATCCTCAAGTATGAGGGTATCAATGTTCACCCAAACAACACTTGGGGCCATGGAAGTAGAAAACCAAACCTCCAAACTAGATAAGGACCACACCATCCTAAGCAATCCTAAAGAAAATAAATTAAATGTATTTTCTATATAGCAATTTTTTGGACAAACCATCTTCCCCCACATTCACTAGCCTATCCACCTCTCCAATACATTCTTTGTAACAATGATCAATTGCATAATAATTAAAAACCTTCAACAACATTTGCGTAGATTCTAGCATGGCCTAAAATTTCTAATTCTACACCTGCCTAGTTCTAAGGGCAATGATAACCAACAATGAGTTCCCTTCTATCTCAACTTTTTTGACTTTTTCCTCCCTGCAAAGATTAAGACCCAATAGGAGGGCTTGAAACTTAGTGGCATTGTTAGTTCCAAGTGGAAGAGGGGTAGCTCAACTCCCCAACACTTTTCCATCCCAATCCCTTAAGATGCAACCAACACCAAAGGGCCCAAGATTGCCACAGGCAACCCCATCAAAATTTAGTTTATGCCACCCAAATTTGGGAGGTCTCCACCTAGCCTTCTTCCTTAGATATTGTATCATTTGATCACCAATTCCCCAAAATGAGGGAATTTCAAACTATACAAAGACCTCCTCATTAAAGAATCCCACTCAGAGAAGCATGCATTTTTAACATTTTTCCATGAAGACCTACTTTTGACCACCTCCACAATAGTTGCTTAAATCTTTTTGAGCAACCAGGAAACCACCAATTCCTACTCTAAGAAAATACATTTGTTTCTCTCTTTCTAGACTTCCCAAATGATTAGTGAAGGACTAGTTTCCATATACTAGTCTACATAGTAGGTTTTTTAGCAATGGGAAAGATTGAAAGAGACTCAAGATATCTTAGGGAAGAGCACCTTTCCACCCTAGCTTTGCACAAATCCATTACCAACACTCCTAGGTGTAGGGGAAGCTCAAAAGAGGATGGTTAACTGATTCTTCCCCCATCTTGCATAAAAAAAATCTTGAAGGGCCTTGAAACCCCATTTTCCTAAACCTATATGTCGTCAAGATTCTATTTTGAAGGGAAACTGATGCAAATGTACTTGCCTTGGGATAATTTTTTTTGTTCCAACAAAGATATATAGGTAATTGGGAGGTATTAAGTGGAATTTTTGATAACCTATACCCATCTTTGGCATTGTAGACATCCATCTTGGAGTTGTTTCAAAATGAATCATCTTTTCCTTCTCCTATAAAAGGCACATGATCCTTTAGTGTGGATTCAAAAATGATTTCCTGTTCATCAAAGAAACCCAGTGGTCTCACATCTCTCCACTACCAAACTTGCAAACCATTAACAATATTAGATTGTAGATAATCGCAAACAAACTTACCCCAAGCCAATGAGGTTAGTTCTCTTATTTGATCTAGTTTTGCTTTCTTTTCCAAGCAAGGAAACCTCCCCTCAAGAATCACTCCAAAAAAGAGTTGATCTATCATCCTTTATGTCCCAAGTTAAATAGTCCATAATTAACCCCTGACAATACCTAATAAAATTCCAAATTCTAGAGCCTCAAGGTAAAGACCTTAAGGTAAAGATTCTTAAATCACTACCCTGCAAGTATTTATTTTTCATTATTTTCACCCATTTCAATTCCAGATTTGAGTACAATTTTCACACTAGCTTCGCCCCTAGTGCTTTGTTTTGTAATAAAATATTTTCTAGACCCACCCCATCCTACTCCTTTTATTTGTAGACCTTATCCCAGCCTATGAGTGGATATTTAGATTGCTCATAATTACCCTAGCAAAAAAACTTCTTCATCTTTTGATACAACTTCTAACAATACCCCGATCAGAAGAGGCATACAAGACATAAAGTAGATGGGAAAAGAAAAAATTACTGCTCTTAGCATAGTAATTCTCCCAACCCAAGATAGCCACTTTCCCTTGTAGGATACAAGCTTATTTTCCATTTTTGTAACCAAATATTCCTAAAGCTGTTCGGATAGTAGACCTGTAGCTAAAGGTAGACCTAGATACTTGCATGGGAGATTACCTTTATTAAATTTTAAGATTCTCAAAATCTGGGCTTCTAGTCTTGGGTCAATATTGAAGAAAAAGACTTCAATTTTTCTACACTCACCTCCTGACTAGAGGAAACTATATAGTTGTTCAAGATACACTTGAAATGTTCAACTTCCATCACTTGAGCTAAGAGAAAGAGCATAGTGTCATCAACAAATTTTTGGTGTGTGACAAAAAGTAAGCCCCTAGTTATTTGAACACCTTGTACAACCCCCAAATTTAGGGAAATACTCAACAATATGTCAAGAGCTTCAACCATTATTATGAACAAAAATGGTGAACGAGGGTCCCCTTTCTTGATACCTCTGGATGAGTAGAAGAATCCTTTAGGGGATCCATTAATTGGAAACGAGTACCTTTAGCTTGCTACAAAGTTGAAGGTCTAGTCTAACCAAGCCTTCTAAAAGCTAAATGGCTCCATTAATTTGAAGAGAAATCACCAGTCAACCTTGTCGTAAGCCTTTTTATATCAAGCTTTATCAACATGCTCTACCTTCTAGATTTATGAATAAAGTGAATTGCTACTTTCAGCTATAATAACCCCATCTAGGATAGAACTCCATGGTACAAAAATAATTCTCATCAAAGATTATATTTGGAAGGATTGCCTTCAATCTATTCGTCACAACTTTAGCCATAATTTTGTACAACACATTACAAAGAGAGATTGGTTTGTGTGTGTATGAAAATATGATTATCCTAATGAATTCAAAACACATTCAATAAAACCTTATATCAAAGAAACTGAAAGAAAAATAAACAAACTCTTTATGGCAGTTTCTTCGAAGTCGTTTTATTGCTCTCTATCTCCAACGTTTCGTTGATTCAAGTTTCTCTTAGATTTTGTATGCCAAGCTCAACGAAATGGACTACTAGAGAATGAGATTTAAACTAAAATGCATACTATACTAAGATGCAAGATTATGCTATGCTATGATCAGATTACTGCTAAGATATGATTATTGATGAAATGCTAAATATGCAAATGCGTAAGCGTAATTGCATGTGTGTGTCTGTGTAACCAATGTTTGGATTCACACATGTATTTATAGAGTTTTTCAAGGATTTTGATTGGCTGGGTTGATCAATGGCTATGATAATTCTTGACAGATCAAACGGTCGAATAGGGATGAAATTGGAGAGAAAAATAGAAGAAAATGAATAAAGCAAGATTTTTCCATTTTCATAGAAGAGATAAGATGAGATGATGAAAAATCATCTTTTTAGAAGATAATGGAAAGATATTGAGAAGATAAATAATGAATTATCCCATTCATTTATTTATTTATGGGTGCATGTTGATTTTTCTCAATTAAATAAATATTTAATTAAGATTTTGAGGAAATCAGAAGATTTCATAATTAAACGAAATATTTAATTATGATTTGAAGAAAATAGAAGATCTTTAATTAAATAAAATATTTAATTAAATTTGAAGAAATGACATTTGTATGAAATTAATTAAATAAAAATATTTAATTAATTAGAAGAAAGTCTTTAATAGAAGAAAATAAATATTTAAATTTAATTAAAAAGATTTAATTAAATTCAAAAGATGATAATTACTTTAAATAAATAAAAATGTATTTATTTAATTAATCAAGTAGATATGTGAAATAATGAAATAAAATAAATTTATTCAATTATAGTGGGAGAATAAAATCAATGAACAATATAATTAAATTGATTAAATTTAATTACATGTAGAAGAGTTTAGAGAAATTAATTAATTAATAAATATTTAATTAATTGTCAGGATTAATTAGACATGACCAATTTTATGCACATACATTTTGCCCCTCTTTGAAGTGATGTGTGAAACGCATTTCTTCGAAGAAAATAGTTTTTTTTCCCTTGATATGTTTTTGATGTTGATGCCGATAATGCCCCCTCGGGAGGTAAATCATGGATGACGATATGAGTTTCAAAAATGTGAAAAATGACACTTGAGTGGATGATGACATTCTACTGGTGATTCAGAGATTTAGCTCCCGATAATTGGTGTAAAAGATGCCCCTGGTGAAAAAAATAAAGTAAATGCCACCAAAAACCCACCTAAAGTGACCCATATAAGTTAAAAGGGGTAAAAGTGTAAGTCATTTTCACCCTTTGACTATAGTGAATTTCGTGCTCTGACAGTGACTTAGCGAGATGTCGATTCCCTTTCACATGCATAGATTCAAGTGGGCCCGCGGATTCTAGAGACCAGCCACGTATGGACCACCGGTGAGTCGATTGAACCCTTTATGATTTGAAATTTTATGAATTTGATCAATTTTTTAAACTTTTTTCGCACAAATTTAGGAAAAATATAACGTTTTAGCGCATCCGCCTATCTATTTTAGCGCATTTGAAACTTTCCATAGCACATATAGGGTGTTCTTTAGCGCATATAGGTGTAGGGTAAAACCAGGTGTTCTAGCGCATACAAAGTGTAGATTAGCGCTTATAGAGTTGAAGTCCGGCTAGAAAACTTTAGCGCATCTAGGGCACAGAGTTGCGAATTTAGGGATTGGCCACAACAGGGGTGTATTAGCGCATCTAGGGTATGAAGTAGCGCATCTGCGAGGTATCTTAGCGCATATAGGGTTTTAGTGCTTATAGGAAAAACTTTAGCGCTTTTAGGGTGCAAAAGCGCGCATATGAAGTTTTAGCGCTTTCGAGGTAAACTGTAGAGCTTTCGAGTTTTAGCGCATCGAAGGCACAGATTAGCACATCTAGGAAATTTTTGGTAGAATGCATTTTATGATGAAAAATGATGGTGTATACATTGCTTCCTTGGACAATAGATAGAGAAATTAGTTTTCCATCATGCTGATATGAATAGAAAGGATAGAGAATTCTATGATTAACTGATAACTTTGCTTCTCCAAAATAGAAAACAAAGAGTAGATTGATTGACTGATTAAATGATTGTGTGATAACTTTGCTTCTCATGAATGACAAACAAAGAGTAAATGTCTGATAAATTTGCTTTCTATGATAGAAACCAAATAGTAAATGATGGTTTTCAAACGTATTTGTATTCATGACTGAAGTACAAAATGATTGGATTGTTGATAAATTTTCTTTCTTGAAAAAGAAAAACAAATAGTATAATGATGATATAGTAGATTGATTTTTTTTATTCAGATAGATAGATGCAGCCGTGATTGCATGATATGATTGATTGTATGATATGGGTCACTAATATGGGTCACTAATATGATGTGTTAATAAGATTCTCTAATTAATTTGATATGGATCACTAATATAGTTCACTTGATAGATAGAGCACATGATATGAGTCGTTGGTATGAGTCTGATTAATTGTCCATGTGATCAAAAAAATAGGAGGTTTTCAACAACCTCCAGATTAGAGAGTGTTTCCCAATATGTTGGGATCGGGTAGGAGAGCTGACTCCCGCAAAGATACAATGGATAGGTGTATGTGGGCTGAGATCTTTTTTGACTATCTTGCAAGGGATTCAAGTCAACAGGGGACTATTGACTACATTGGTAGAGAGGTGGCACTTCGATCATAACACCTTTCATTTTCTAACTGGTGAGATGACTGTGACACCCGAGGATGTGTACAGGATTCTAAGGATTCCTGTGGTAGGTTCCCTTGTGGTTTATGACCACAAGGAGATAAGAGGGACGAAGGAATTGAGGAGGATCTGCGGTGATATGTTGATAGCAGGATATTGGGTGTCATGGGTGGATTTCAGTAGATATCCAGCCTTAGTTTCCTTGTTGGGTTCATTCATTGGAGGCTTCCTTGGACCAGACCATCGGTTGAAGGGATTTTCAGTTGGTTGGGGTAGGATGCTAGAGTGGATGGTGACTCAGCCGTAGAGGTATGCCTGGGGGAGCTGCATTTTGGCTCATTTGTATCACGATCTACATCAGATGGTATGCTGAGGGTCGGCTAGTTTGGCCAGTGGTGTGACTCTGCTCTAGATCTGGGCCTGGGAGCATATTGCGATTACGAGGCCAGAGTGTGCTAGGGCTAGGCCACCAGGCAGGCCATATGTATATGCATATTCAGGTGCACTTGTCCAGCCCAAGCTAGGAAAGTTGGAGTACTGGCGGCATGTGTTAGATGATGTGGATGCAGTTATATGGAGGTCATATATAGATTGCAAGCCCTAGGACATAGATCATTTGGAGATGTCATTTGTATGTATGCCCTGATATCTGATAGGATGGACCCCGTACATTATTGAGAGATTTTTGGCCTTGCGAGTTCAAAGACAGTATAGATACATGTAGGGGATTCCATAGGGCGTTGCTCACTATGGGCAGCGCAAGGATGATCCTAGATGGGGCCGATGTATTACATACTAGGTGGCATATATAGAGTATTCTAGCTTACAGCCTGAGATATGGGCATACAGACCAGAGGTGACAAATGTAGGTATGTTAGATGAGTACTTAGTGTACTTCCATACACATCGATTCCCATGATTTACATGCCCCGATGAGCCAGGGCCCATTGCAATAGTACAGCAGCTAGGGGTGGAGTGACACGAGGGTGTGGCCGGCAGAGAGTAGGCAGTGGGTGGAGGAGAGGAGGGGGAGGAGAGTGGAGATGAGGAGGGTGGAAGAGATGAGGAGGGTGGTAGGGATGATGATAGCTAAGATGATGGGGATGATGGGGGAGATGATGGAGGGGAGGAGGGGAGGGTAGTGAGGCAGACGTTCGATAGTCTTGCCAATGCACAGATTGTACGGAGGCCCAGATCTAGTGGCAGACCACAGACCATTATCAGGGTTTCCTCCTCATCACAATAGGTGCATATAGACATGTTGTAGGCTCAGGTGTAGATTGTTCAGGGTTAGCTAGGTCAGGCGCAGAGTTTGATAGCACAGTTACAGTCACAGCTGACACAGGCACAGGCTCAGGCTCTAGCACTGACACAGGTATCTCGACCTGCCCCAAACCCACAGATAGCCCAGTTGATCACAGAGAGGGATGCGTTGAGACTGAGGGAAGTGGAGGCCGAGGGCATTGCTCAAAGGCTTATGGGAACTGTAGAGAGTGCATCCTTGCAAGAGGCTATTACCGAGGGCATGGAGATGGCGAGGGAGGAAGAGTATTATCGTGTTAGATATGAGGAGTTATGTCCTCCTGAGCATAGAGAGCCATTCCCACAGTATCGCAGTAGGACTAGGAGCAGGTCACGGACAACCACACAAAGCATGGGGGTTACTGGGCCTCGACGAGATCCAGACGTAGGTACCAGTGGCAGGCCACCTCCTTCTAGACCAGCTCCATCAGGGGCATCGACCAGCTAGTTTGTGATGTTGTGATGCAGATATATTTCACACATGTATATCATTTTTGGAGCATGTATATTTAATTTTTTATCATATCCCATGTATCTCTCTTTGAAATTTTTAGTTTCCTTGGACATTGGACATTTGTATTATTTATGATGAGCGATGATATGTAGCGGCGATGATTTTTTGATGATGTGATGTGCATTTATGGGATGATTATGTGATATGCATTTATTTCTATATGTTATGGATTTTGGTATGCATCTGAATGATTTGATGACTAACATGATATGCAGGATGATTTGATATGATGTGTTTATGATGCGTACTAATGATGTCATGTAGGTGGATGACTTATGATGTGATTATGAAAATATGCCATGGGATATTTGATATGTTTTATGAAAAATGTATGTATGGAATGTTTGTTTTTGGATTTTCAAATGCAAGTAAATAATGACAATATGATGGAAAATGAATGTTGTGTTTATGATATGCATCATGAATTTGTAATATGAATTGATATGAAAAATGATAGGATGATTAAAGGTATGATATGAATGTAATGTGACAAATGACAAATGATATGAATAACGATAGGAAGTGAAAATGATTAATAATAATGAGATGTATGATGAGATGATAAATGATATGTGATGCAACATAATGATTTGTAATGATGATGAAATTCAATGATAAAATGAAATGAAATGATAATGAAATGAATGAGAATGAAATGATAAGTGATAAGTGAAATGAATGATAATGAACTAAATGATAATGAAATGATAAAGAATTTTGAATGATATGAAATGATAATGATAATGAAATGATAATGATAATGAAATGATAATGATAATTAAATGATAATATGAAAATGAAAGTGATATGATAATGAAATGATAAAGAATTTGAATGATATGAAATGATATGAAATGATAATATGAAAATGAAAGTGAGATGATAATGAAATAAATGATGATGAAATGATAAAGAATTTGAATGATATGAAATGATAATGATAAATGGGATGCAACTGTGCAAAATGAAAATGAAAATAAATATGAAAATGATAAGTGAGATGTTAATGATATGAAGATGATGGATGATATGAAATGATAATATGATAATGAAATGATGAAGAATTTGAATGATATGAAATGATAAAGGATCAAAATGATATGCACATGAACGATAAATGATAAATGATAGGACCTAGATGAAATGATAAGGAAGATGAAAGGTGATGATGAAACAAATGTCTAAATGTCCTCCACAAATAGTCCAAAGAGATATGACAACCGTTGATATATATATTTTTTTTTTTTAGCTCTTCAAAACTCTGATGTGAATCCATTATGCAATCATATACACTGATCTAAAATGAAATGCAACTAAATGAAATGAACCGTTTGTTGAGCCTTTTGTTAGCTTTCTTGAATCATCATAGAGCATTTTAAAATGTTGGAAGTATGTACAGGAATTAGGGGGTAAATTAGCACCAATGATGACCTGAGTACAACTTTCATGATTTTTGATATAGCAAGCGAACACAAGCATCGAGGTATAATTGGACCAAGATGACCTAAGCATTTCTTGCATAAACAGACAAAGAATAACCACCTTTAGATGCAAATTTGGAGCTGTCATCAATGATATGCTTTGGAAATTATGTTTCACGACATATTTGCATCAAGTCGATAGTTAACCTCCAGACAACAGACAAAGAAAAATCATCCTCCTTCCTCACCACTCTAGTTCAGTACATCATTGAGTGTGCTCCAGAGAGATGATATCGAAAAATCAAACAACCATTTGTTCAAAATGTAAAACTGATATTCCAATCCTTATTCAGATTTTGAGATCATCCAGATATGAGTCATGATATGGTATTTTGTTAAAAACCGTTGTGATATGAGTCAATGATTGGATAGTTGTTCATGTGTTTTGATTGTTTTTTTGCATGATTGGATTCGATGTCATTGTCTAGATGTTTTGGTAAAAACCTAAAAGTTGGTTGCCCCCAGTATGTCAACGTTTGCCCCTAGTATTAACATAACTTGTCGAAATGAATATGTACAATAATCAAGCCATGGTGAGACGTTATCGTTCTCGGAAAATGATGACAACCTAATGCTAGTATGGCCCTAAGATGATGGAAAGATGCATGAAAATGAAGGCTGAGAAGCCAAGTACAGAACAGGAACTAATAGATGGAGAGCTACAAATAGCGTCTGTTTTCCAGATTTTCACTATTTGTTTTTATTGCATTTTTCTTGTCAATAGACTGCCTGTTGCCAGGTTTTCACCCTATGATGATTTGTTTGATTTTTATTTTTTTCAAGACATTTTTTTTTTTTTTTGTATTTTCTTCAGGACATTTTTTGATTTTTTTTTTGTATTTTCTTCAGGACATTTTCTGATTTTTTTTGTATTTCTTTAGGACATTTTCTGGTTTTTTTTTTTGTATTTTCTTCAGGACATTTATGGATGATGATAGATGACTTAAACCTAATACTTCTTTAGGTGTATGTTGTCGATGGTTTCATCAAACAGGTCCCCTTCTGGCATTGATAGCTTGTATGCTCCTAAACCGTATACTACTATAACCACATAAGGACCTAGCCAATTTGGTTCAAACTTTCCTTTCTTTTCTCTGTCTTGTTGATTTCGTGGATTTTCATTCAAAACCATATCACCTACCTGAAAGGTACATGGCTTAACTTTGTGATTATAGCCGCGAGACATCATCTGTTGGTATGCTTTTAAATGGTCAGCTGCTCTTTGTCTCTTTTCATCTAGGAGTTCCAGTTCTTAGAGTCGGGAAACTCTGTATTCATCATCTATTGTGATACCTTTTAGTGAAACTCTAAGTGAGAGTATTTCAACTTCTAACGGTAATATGGCTTCTCCTCCATAGACAAGAGCATACGGCATTGCTCCTGTTGGCATGCAGACACTGGTTTTGTAGGCCCATAAGGCGGGATTGAGTCGAACATGCCAATCTTTCCCTGAATCATTCACAATCTTCTTTAAAAAATTTAGTATAGTCTTATTTGAGGCCTCTGCTTGGCCATTCCCTTGTGGATAGTAAGGTGTTGAATATCTGTGTTGAATATGAAATCTCTCACAAAGTTCATCAACATACTGATTCTTGAAAGGTCGTCCATTATCCGTAATAATGGAGTTGGGAATGCCATACCGAAAAATAATATAGTTGAGTATGAAAAATGATATCTGTTTGTCGATAACTTTATTAAGAGGTACTGCCTCAATCCACTTGGTAAAATACTCTGTGGCTATGATGATGAACATATGCCCATTCGTGATGAAGATGAATCTTGCCTACTAGATCTAACCCCCATTGGGAGAATGGCCAGGTTGGCGTAAATGGCTGAAGTTCCTATGTAGGAGCATGAATGAGATTCCCATGAATCTGGCATTTTGAGCACATTTTCACAAAAGTGAATAATTCCCTCTCCATTGTAGGCCAACAGTAACCCATTCTAATCAATTTCTTGGATAAGGTCAATCCACTCGAATGAGTACCACAAATTCCACCATGAAATTCTTGTAAAGCTTTGTTAGATTCATCACGTTCAAGACATTGAAGTAGAGTACCATCAAGACCATGGCAATAAAGGGTGTCAGCGATAAGAGTGTAGTGAGAGGATTGGCAGATAAAATTTTGTTTTTCGTTATGAGATAAATCAGGTGGTAAGATATCATCTTTTAGGTAGGAATAAATCTTTCCATAACAAGGTGAATCGGATCCCACCAAGTGGAAAATTATTTGGCTTTCAGGGGTGTCATAAGCAGGTGTAAATAATTGTTCCACCAAAAATTCATAGCGAGCCTGATTTTCTGGGAGTTGTAACAATGATGTGATCATAGCCATGGCATCAACTGCTTTGTTATCAAGTCTTGGAATTTGTGTGAATTTGATGTCCACAAAGTACTTCTTGAAGTCATCCACCATATTTTTATATGGCAACAATTTGTCATATTTGGTCTGATAATCATCATTGATCTGATTAATGACTAATTATGAGTCGCCATATACTTGTAACTCTGTAATCCTCCATTCCAATGCTATTTTAAGTCTAGTGATTAATGCTTCATATTCGGCTATGTTGTTGGTGCATGGAAACATCAGCCTAAATGATTGAGGAATGGTGTGTCCTTGAGGGGTGACAAAGAGTATGCCTGCCCCCGATCCATGTTGAGTGAAAGATCCATCAAAATATAGGGACCATGGTTGTTTAGATTAGGCAGTAAAGACATCGGCATCTGGAAATTCAATGTGCAGGGGGTGGTCTGCTTATAGTGGTGCCTCAGCTAGTTGATTAGCGATAACCTATCCTTTGATTGCCTTGCGATCAACATAATGGATGTCAAACTCACTCAGAATCATTACCCATTTTTCTAACCTTCCTATTAATGATGCTTTGCTTAACAGATACTTGAGTGGATCAATCTTTGAAACAAGATTGATTGTATGAGTTAACATGTAATGCTGAAATTTCTATGAAGCAAAAACTACTACTAGACAAGCCTTCTCGATGGTAGTGTAGTTGAGCTCATGACTTGTTAGTGTTCTACTGATGTAATAAATTGCACATTCTTTACCTGTATGGTCTTCTTGCACTAGCAATGCACCCAAGGATGTCTCTGTTGCGGCAATATACAAGATCAATGGTTTATCTAGATTTGGTGGTACTAGAACTAGTGGAGTCATTAAGTACTATTTGATTTGTTGAAAAGCTAGTTCACACTTGTCATCCCACTTGAAAGGAACATTCTTATGCAGTAGATGTGTGAAAGGTAGACTTTTGTCAGCCAGTTGTGCAATGAACCTTCGTATAGATTGAAGTCATCTCTGTAATGATCTCAATTGACTGATGTTCCTTGGGAGAGGCATTTCCATGATTTCCTGTACTTTGGCAAGATCCACTTTAATTCCTTTTCTTGATACTATGTATCCTAAGAGTTTTCCAGATGTGACCCCAAAAACACATTTCTTGGGATTGAGGAAAACTTTGAATTTCTCCAATCTTGCAAATATTTTGGACAATATTTCCAGATGTCCTTCTCTAGTGTATGACTTTTCCAATATGTCATCTACATAATCTTCCATGAATTTGTGCATCATGTCATGGAATATTGTAGTCATGGCTCTTTGGTAAGTAGCCCCAGCATTCTTTAGACCTAAAGGCATGACGTTCCAATAGTAAGTTCCCCATGGACATGTGAAAGTTGTTTTCTCCTGGTCTTCGGGTGTAATCTTGATTTGGTTGTAACCAAAAAAACCATCCATTAATGAATACATGGCATGGCTAGCTATCAGATCAACTATAGTGCCGATGTTTGGAAGTGGGAAGTCACCCTTAGGACATGCTTTATTAAGATCTCTAAAATCTATGCACACTCTGACACTTTTATCTGGCTTGGATATAGGAACAATGTTGGAGATCCATTTTGCATAGTCGATTGATCTTATGAAGCCCACATCAAGGAGTTTTCTCAGTTCTTCCTTAACCAATAATACCACATGGGGGTGCATCTTTCTGAGTTTTTGTTTCACAGGCTTAGCCCCTGGTTTGATAGACAAGTGATGCATGATAAGATCAGGATCAAGACTTGGCATGTCCGCATAAGACCAAGCAAAGTTGACTTGATTTGTTCTTAGAAATTCCATGAATTCTGGTATTTCTTTCTTTCTCATTGATGCAGCTAACTATAAAATCCTTGGTTTGTCTGAAGTTTCAAGATTGACAGCATTTGTAGACTCAATCAAAATAGGTGATCGCTCATGGTAGTGCTCCAGGAGAGTGTCAATATTCCAATTGTTTGGTGCCTTAAAAAGGTTTTCACCATTCGATACGCTCTTTATTTTATTTTTTCTTTGATCTAACACTGCCAAATTCTGGTTTTCACCATTAGATCTTTCTTTTTTATTTTTTATTTTGCAGCTAGGAGAATTGACACTCTCCTGATTAAAGACTCTATGCCAAAAATCGCTAGTGGAACAATCATTTATGCCATATGTGGAAAGGAAGTTTACGATAGTTTTGTCACTTGGAATCATAGGTATATCAATAAGTTTAGATGAGTCCCAATCAATGAGATCGGGATGGATCAAAGATAGTGGGTAGTCGGGTCACGTGAAATCAGCTATGGTTATGGTCATAATGGAGTTGACCGTAGGATCCGAGGTATGAGGCCAATCAATAATGGTACTGCTCTCGCGATAGTCTTGTTCATTTGAATCCAACTTAGTATCACTAGAATTATAGTCACCTTGTGGTTCAGATTCTCATGTTTGGGACCTTGACCCTTCACCTTCGATTAGAGTTGGGGTATACTTGTGTATTACATCAACTTTTTTGTCGCTCCAGAATTCATCATTGTGAATGGTGTCCTATTCATATTCAGCAGAGTCTGTGTCAGAGTTATCATCCACAAAAATCTGAATTGTTGCCAAACATGATTCTCTTGAATCTAAACCCTCTTGCAATGTGAAGACAGTGACATGCTATTGTTTGGGTGTTCTTTCTTTTGAGTTAGTATCATAGCCTAATCCGGATTTCTCTTGCACAGCAAGTCCTTGAAGGTGAATAGGCTCAACTACTTTTCTTTTTCCGATAGGACCCTTATCATAGCCCATCTTTTGCATGATTGAATACCCTTTTCCATATCTATCTGTTGCTAATTTGACATTAAAAACTGCTTCATCTTCATCTTTATAGAGCCAATTTAGAATTTCTCTATCCTCCGGATCTTCCATGGGGAAATTTTCTTTGATGAATCATCCATTAAAATTTATGCTTGGCTTTGTTGGTGGTTGCGTTGATGTTGATGCTACTGATATTTAATATTTTGTGATGGAAGGTTGTCCATGTGACCGAGGTGATGTAGGTAAATTAGCAAGATAGAGAGAGTACTCCCCGACTCCATGGTCTTTGAATTTCAATTTCTTGTCAAAGCTATTGGTTAACTGACTGATTTGTGTATCAATCTTGAGAGAAGTACTAGCATGATCTTCTCGATTGTTAGGAACCAAAGTATCTTGACTGGCTTTGATATTGGCACAAGTTTGTATATTTGAATTATCAGCTGGTATCGTGATTTCCTGTGCATCATAAGGAAACTTAAGAAATTGATGATATGTGGATGGAACAGCTTGCATTTCATGGATCCAAGGATGACCCAACAAGATGTTGTATGCAAGATCACAGTCTAATACTTGACAGAAAGTATTTTTGATAACAGGTCCCACTCTGATTGGGTTTCATGATTAAACCTTTGGATGCTCTTTCCTCATCATCGTAGGCTTTAATATTAATCTTTCATTTGAGATCAATGGAGTCCTCAGAAAATCCCAAAACCTTAACCAACTTCATGGTACATATGTTCAAACCAACACCTCCATCTATTAGAACTCGTCTAACATGAAACTTGTGAACCATGACTTCTAAGTATAATGATGAATTATGAGGATGAGTTATGGAAATGCCATCTTTTTCTGAGAATGAGAGGCATGTGGGTGAAGAAAACTGTCTTACCATGGCTTGAAATTGGTCCACATCCAAATCAGTGGATATAGTTGTTTCAACGAGGACCTTTTCGAGAATCTCCTTATGTGCTTGGGAAATCTTCAAGAGTTCTAAGATAGAAATTTGGGTAGGATTTTTTCGAAGTTGGTTGACTAAGTCATATTGATGTTGAGGTAGAAGCCTAGTGGATTTTGAAGAGGCACGCTTTAAGACAACTTTAGCTTGCACCCTTGTTGTTGCGTTGACTTCTCTATATTCCACTTTCTCATTGACTTTAATAACATTGACCCATTCATCGTCAGTGTAGATATGATTGATTATCGGATCATCAATATGATTCACACTTTTTCCAGAAGACTCACCTTTTGATAGTTGGGAAAAGGGTTGTGAAATGATTGGTGGTCTTCATTTGATTGTTGATGTCCTTCTATTGTGATGGTGTCATTTTTTATTAAGTCTTGAATGGTATTCTTCAAGGCTTGACAGTTACTTGTGTGATGACCTTTGCACCAATGATAGTCACAATAGTATGCCTCATTCCATGATGGAGGCTTCACACTAGGTTCATAGTTTCATTGAAGTGGCAAGGTAATGACATTTTTATCCATCAACTCTTTGAATACAGATTCCAAAGATTGACCTAGTGGAGTGTAAGTTCTTCTACTAGAGAAGAATGAAAATCGTTGTGGATTTGTATTCGAGGTATTCCCTAAGGAGTTGCTATTGTCGGTTCCCCGGTAACCTTGATTGTTGGAAGTCCCTTGATTGGGAGTAGAATGTTGATTCACATTGTTCCTTGAAGGAGGAGGATTGTTTCCTTGATTTGTGATCAAGTTGACATTGTTATAATTGTTGTTGCAAGGAGCACTTGGAGTACTAAAGACAAATGGTTTAGTTGAGACATGATTTGCATCAACAACACCATCATTCACCACGTTCTTGTTGCGAGTCCAAAATTTAGACTTGTCCTAATTGTTGTGATGATTGGATGAGCTAGAGTTGTCCTTGTCAAGTTTTGTTATTCCTCTTTTGACCAAAGCACTTTCAATGGTTATAGCATCTTCAATCAATTTCTCAAAAGAGGGAGGACAATGTAAATTCAAACGATAGCTCATTTTTGAATTCAATCTATTAATGAAGGTGACCATATTTTCCTTTTCAGGAATAGGACATGGATATCTAGAGAACATTCTTCTCCATCTCTGAAGAAAATTAATGAACGGTTCACCAGGTTTTTGTGCAACTTTGCAGAGATATATCATCGTGATTTGGTGTTGGATGTTGTAGGAATATTGTAATATAAACAGATTGATTAATTCCTCGAATGTCTTGATAGGAGGTGTGATTTTTGATAGCCATTCCATAGAGTGAGCTCCAAGACTCCTAGGAAACAAACGCATCAAGTAAGTGTCCTCATGAGCGAACTCTAAATTCATGTTTCAGAAGTCTCTAACATGATCGATTGGATCTGATTTCCCATTATAACAATCAATTTTTGGAATTTCACAATGTTTAGGAAATGGAATCATATTGAGACTTCAATCGAAAGGATAAGGACAAATGTCCTCAAGAGTATATTTCTTTGTTGTGGTTCCCCCTTGTAACTCTTTAATTTTTCCATGAACTTCCTTAATTTGTTGATTCAAAGCACTAAAATCAGATAGGGGTGTCTCTTCAGGTTTGTTCTACAAATTCTCGGTATCAAAGTCATGAGGCAATTTAGCTCCTTGGTCAGCTAGATAGAGGAAATATTTTTCTTTATCGTGTTGCAAGATCTTTTCTATAGCTTTGTGAAATTTTGGATCTTGCTCAGCCTCTCTAAGACGTTCTTCATCCCGCTCATCATCACTATCTATATGGGTTTTGTTCGTGTCTCTATAGTTGTGGAATGGATTTTCTTCTCTGTTATCCATGTCGTTGTTGAAAAGTGGATTATGACTTATATTGTAAAGAGGATTACTGCTTTCACCTTCTTCTTGAGTGTTTTGGGTATGACCTTCTTGTTGGATTTCGTCCTTCAATTTATTGTACTAAGATCTTGTAGAGATAGGCATATGATTTTGAAGAGTTCTTCTAACCTTAGATCACAGTTCTGATAAGTGCGACAGTAATGATATCTTGATCTAATAAGATGTGAATCCTATGATATGATCAAAGATGTTCCTAATTTTTGATTGTGGCTTCCAATGATGAAGGATGTCAAAAAACTATTGGGGAAGTTGAATCAATAATCAAAAAAAAATTTGAAAGGTGCACTCATAATATTTTTCTTTGATTTCAAAGAAAGATTTTAAGATTACTAAAGGATTTGACTGGGATGTGATGGATATTCAATAGAAGGTTGTGGTATATTATCAAACTCAAGAGGTTGGTTAAGATTATGTCGTTGAGATAGAGCTAATCTTTGATAATAAGCTTGAGAATCCAAAGGATCTATAGCATCCTCGTCAGTGAATCCCCTAACAAAGTCTTGGTATCTATGAAGAAATCTGTGGTAATGAAGCAAGACGTGTCAACTTTTGTACAAAAAATTTCTTTTTTGCAATGTTTTTTTGTACCCTAAATGTTTCTTGGGTTTCTTGATTCTATTGAAAACTGATTTCTTGACAAATTTTGTTGATTTCCACTCTCTAATGATGAGAGAAATGTCTAAATGTTACTGGACCAAAGATGTCAGAAAGTTAGATGTGTGAATGATTTCAGTTGTTGTTTTTCATGTTCATTTCAGATGATCTTTATTTGAATTAATGTGAATGAAAAACACATCAAACACTCTGAATTAAATGGAATGTAACCAAACACAAATAAAGCAAGTACATCCTATGGTAAAGCCAAGACAATATCTGCTAGATTCCATGCAGGTTTCCCCAACCGCATATCGGTAGCGTGTGAATTTAGAAGCTTGGTTGCACAGGCCCCCCCTTATAGTGCACTGTCTTCTTAGGCTAACCAAGCTCCCAACCCCCATGAAACTCCCATGGTAGATTGATCACCTCTACTATAGATTATGAAAGTGTGGATGCCTTCACACCGACCGGTGCTGCGCTAGCAAATAGAAGGTTTTTGGTTTACTAAACAATGGTGTTTAATTCGGGACCCCCGTTTGAGTGGCCATACATGGGGCAAGAGATTAATCACCAATTAGGTGGCACTCCATCCTGAAGAGGTTAAGCTCAACAGGGTTTATGGTAGTATTACTATGTTCGTATGACACACCCGCACTCGTAATCTTAGGTTTTCCCTTAAGATTCACATTTGTATACTAGTCGAGGGTAGCTTGGCTTTAGCTCCATTGCCAGTTTGAGTCGTGTTGGGGTGATGAAATCCCCAAGTAGGCCCAATTTTTAGAGACAATAATCATTTCTCTTACACCCAGGATTGCATCACTGCACAAGGGAAGATGATACTTCGATTATTGCATCAGGGTTACATAAGGATAAAGTGGGTCTGGCTTTCTGATCACCTAGTTTGCACAAGGTGAGAGCATAGTCACCTACCACTTTCAAGCACAATCAAGTAGAGTAAATAGATTCATTTTAATGCACCAAATCACAATGATTTAAGCTAAGTGAAGATATTGCTTCACAACCGACATGGGGTTTATTTTGACGGTATGATCAAAGTGTGGTGACTATCCTAGATTGATTCATTTTAAACCAGAAAAAGATCCTATCTGCGGAATGCGCTAGACTCAGAATCTTGTTTTTGTGTTACAACCCAGATGCATCGAAACAGACAGCATATGTGCTGAAACATATTCTAGATGCGCAGAAACAGACCCTAAATGCGATACAGAAAATCCTAAATGTGCTAAAATAGTCCTTAGATGTGCTACTTTAATTAAATGCATATTTAAATCTATAAATGATAGCAGTTAATACACTAAAATCTACCTTAAATGCGCTAATTTAACTCTCAAATGTGCTAACTTAACTCTTAAATGCACTACTTTAATTAAATGCAGATTTAACTCAAGATGTGATGAGATTATATGCACTATTCTATCCCTCAGATGCGCTAAATTAACTCTCAGAAGTGTTGAAATAGTCCCCAGATGTGCTGAAATATCTGCAAAAGTAGAAACATTCAAATCCCAGATGCACTGCAGAAAGTATCGGATATGCTAAAACGCTGAATTTTTCCAAAAGCCAAACTCCAGAACGCGGAAACCTATCAGAATGCTCTACAAGAAGATGTTAAAATCGGGGCATAGGCCCCACAATGGGTGCCATTTTATGTGTATAAAAATATGATTATTCTAATGAATTAAAAACACATTCAATAAAACCTTATATCAAAGAAACTAAAAAAAAAAAAAAAACTCTTTATGGCAGCTTCTTCGAAGTTGTTTTATTGCTCTCTATCTCCAGCATTTCGTTGATTCAAGTTGCTCTCAGATTTTGTATGCCATGCTCAATGAAATGGACTACTAGAGAATGAGATTTAAACTAAAATGCATACTATACTAAGATGCAAGATTATGCTATGCTATGATCAGATTACTGCTAAGATATGATTATTGATGAAATGCTAAATATGCAAATGCGTAAGCGTAATTGCATGTGTGTGTCTATGTAACCAATGTTTCAATTTGCACATGTATTTATAGATTTTTTCGAGGATTTTGATTGGCTGGGTTGATCAACGCCTGTGATAATTCCTGACAGATCAAACGGTCGAATAGGGATGAAACTGGAGAGAAAAATAGAAGAAAACAAATAAAGCAGAATTTTTCCATTTTCATGGAAGAGATAAGATGAGATGATGAAAAATCATCTTTTTAGAAGATAATGGAAAGATATTGAGAAGATAAATAATGAATTATCCCATTCATTTATTTATTTATGGGTGCATGTTGATTTTTCTCAATTAAATAAATATTTAATTAAGATTTTGAGGAAATCAGAAGATTTCATAATTAAATGAAATATTTAATTATGATTTGAAGAAAATAGAAGATCTTTAATTAAATAAAATATTTAATTAAATTTGAAGAAATGACATGTGTATGAAATTAATTAAATAAAAATATTTAATTAATTAGAAGAAATTTTTTAATAGAAGAAAATAAATATTTAAATTTAATTAAAAAGATTTAATTAAATTTAAAAGATGATAATTAATTTAAATAAATAAAAATGTATTTATTTAATTAATCAAGTAGATATGTGAAATAATCAAATAAAATAAATTTATTCAATTATAGTGGGAGAATAAATGAATGAACAATATAATTAAATTGATTAAATTTAATTACATGTAGAAGAGTTTAGAGAAATTAATTAAATAATAAATATTTAATTAAATGTCAGGATTAATTAGACATGACCAATTTTATGCACATATAGTTTGTATTCCTCTAGGGAAGATGGTTTATCCTTGTTTAGGATCAAGGATAAAATGTGTTGCTCACCTCTTTCAACACCTTCCCTGACTATCTTGAATCTTCAATCACCTTCATCACATCATTACCAATTATATCCTAGCATTTATGTTAAAAGGTGGCAAGGAAACCATTAGTGCCTGAAGTCTTATTAGGATGGAGTTGATGCATAACATATTCAATTTCTTTTATTAAAAATTCACTCATTAGCAACCTATTTTGATCTTCATTGACCAATCTTGGGATATTGGATAGCACCCACCATTGCTCACACAAACTAGAACCTTCCCAATTGTTCAGTAAATTTTGAAAAAACCTTACAATCTCTATTTTTATTTCTTCTACCTTCTCCAAAGTCCTCCCATTTGAGGCTTTAATGCATGAGATCCTATTCATCTCCCTCCTTTCCCTTGTAGTATTGTGGAAGAATCTTGTGCTCTTGTCACCTTCACTAGTCCATCATTCTTTTGATTTCTAATGCCAAAAGATCTCCTTCCCCATGATATCTTCAAGTTTACTTAAAAGGTCTTTCTATTTGGCGTATATTGTTTCAACCACACCTTTTGAGAAGACTTCCAGATTTAAGGATCCTAATTCTCTTTCAATTTGTTTGTTTTCTTCAAAAAATATTCTTGAAACAATCCTTACTCTAAGATTTCAAGCTCTGCTCTATATATTTCAATTTTGTTACCACATTGAACATTTTGGAACTACCAGGATTTGCTTCTAACCACTGTTGCTTGACCAAGCTTAAAATTTTTTGGTCTCTCATCCACATCCTTTCGAATTTGAAGGGGCAGTGAACTAACCTTTTTCTCCTAAACTATCTATGTAGATTGGGTAATGATTCAATCTAGAGTAAGGAAGTATGAAAGCTTCAAGAGAGAAGGGGAAGGACCCAAGGTCCCCTTTAAAGAAGAACCTATCTATTTTTTTTAGCAATACAACTAAAACCCAACTATCTATTTGTCTAGGTGTATGAGCTATTTCCCATTTGGATTTCCATTAGAATATTTATTTTCAAAAAGATTTAGAAATCAAGTTGAGGTTGTTGCTTTCTTTTTACCCCACCAAGTTTATCTTGGAAGTGTAGAATTATGTTGAAGTCTTCCCCTATAGGGAAGAAATTATTCCTTGAGCTTCTGCAAATTGATTCTATTTAACTCCATACTTCCCTTTTCTAGATACACGAGACCAAACCATATACATTTACTAACAAAAAGCATAAATCTGAAGTCAAACTCCTTACCTTACTAGCAATCCATTTTTTGTTCATTGCCACTTTCTCCACCAAAGTAGCCTGGGGATGCCACAAAGTTATCAATCCACTTCAGGAAATGTAGACATCCAAATTTGATCGCTCCCATACAATCAAATTCACCTCCTTTTTCATCCATTCCGTCAATATTAATTTATGTAATTAATATTATATTTTCTGCCTAAATTCCTTAAAGTATTTAATTTAACAATTAAATGTTTTACCTTTCACCTTTTTCCTCTCTAAATTAAATAAATACATCAATTTATTTAATTTAGTCATTTTAGCCTTTTTGAATTAAAATAAATTTAAAATTCTTCATTTTTCTCTCTCCTTGTCACATCCTCCATAATCCCTCCCTAATATGGATTAATTTAATTAATTCATGATTAGGATGTGCATCCTCTTAATCAAGGATTAATGTCACATCCTCCTACATTTTCCACTTGCTTCTAATCTTCCATTAATTATCCTAATTATGTGTTTGCACAACCTTAATTAAGGTCAATACCCACATTTAACATCCCTTTTTAGTCAACCTTTCCATTTACCTTTCTTGACATTGAGCCTCTTTCCCATCTAAATTTAAATTCACATTTATTCATCTTAGGTCCTCTTCCCCATGTGAATTTTTATTCACATTTTATCTTTCCAAGACTTCTAGAACATTGGACTTGTCACCTCATCCACATGTGACCAACTCCCACCTTTTTGGAGACTCTCTCTTATCCATTAGATTCTCCCAAGTATGTGAATTTTTAATTCACATTTATTTCTCCAACCACTTTCTCATTTCCCATGGAGATTTTTGAGGAATTCTAAAATTCCTCAAATGTCACTTTCATCCTCACTTGGGGACAAGAAGTTCCTTTTTGAGGAGATCTTCTCACCCCCCAAGTACTTGTCCTTCCTCCACATCATGTACCTCCCTTCCACCTCACTTCCACATCATCTTATCCTAAGACATCTCACATTCCACATGTCAAGATGTAAGGGGTTTGTGGGTTCTCAACTCACCATATCCCTACATCTTGACCTTGGTGGCTCAATCTCAACCATTGAATTCTCCAGAGAACTCAAATTCCTCTATAAATACCCCCTCCTCTAAGGCATTTTCAACAACTTAGTCATTTTGCACCTACATGTCATTTTGAACACTCAACTCACAAACATTTCCTCTTACTTAGCTAAGCCATTTTAGCCATTTGCATTTGCATCCCATCATATAGTCAATCTTCCATTTAGTTACATCAATAGCCATCCAAGGAGCACACAAGTATTCAAAATCAAGGGCCAACCAAGGAATTTTAGTTGCAAAGAGAAGGTATAATCATTTGCAATCTTTTTTCATCTTATCTCTTTGTGTTAACAATTCCTTAGGCTAATCTTTGAGGTGTTTTTTGTGTTTTTACATTACATTTTAGTTGTTTTGCATCATTACAATAGGTAAAACTCAATGATACACATTTCTGGCATGCCCGGTGGGACCCACAAATGGGTTCTTTTACTTTACATTTGTTGTTGTGATTATTTGCAGGTATAGGTCACAGAGGGGCGGCTATGCCCTCTGGTTGACTACAGAAAGGCGACTACGTCCTCTGGTTGACCGTAGAGAGATGACTACACCCTCTGGTTGACTGCAAAAAGGTAGCTATGCCCACTGGTTGATTATAGAAAGGTGACTATGCCCTCTAGTTGACTATAGAAAAGTGGCTACGCCCTTTGGTTGACTGCAGAAAGGCAGCCACACCTCTATTTAAAAATTTGATTTCTGACATTTATCTGCAGTTGCGCAGCCATGCCCTTATTTAGATATCTAATTTTTGACATTTATCTATAGTTGGGCGGCCACGCCCTTATTTAAAAATCTAATTTTTGACACTTTTCTGCAGTTGAGCAGCCACACCCCTATTTAAAAATCTGATTTATGACATTTTTCTGCAGTTGGGCGTCCATGCCCCTGATTTAAAAATCTATTTTCTGGCATTTTTCTACAGTTGGCGACCACACCCCTATTTAAAAATTTGTTTTCTGACATTTTTTTGTAGTTGGATGGCCACGCCCCTGTTTAAAAATCTGATTTCTGACATTTATCTGCAGTTGGGCGACCACACCCTTATTTAAAAATCTAATTTCTGAGATTTATCTGCAGTTGGGCAGCCACGCCCTTATTTAAAAATCTAATTTTTGACACTTTTATGCAGTTGGGCGGCCACACCCTTGTTTAAAATTTTGATTTCTGACACTTTTCTACAGTTGGCCAGCCATGCCTCTGTTTAAAAATCTGATTTATAATACTTTTTTGTAGTTGGGCAGCCACGCCCCTGATTTAAAAATCTATTTTTTGACATTTTTTTGCAGTTGGGCGGCCACGCCCTTATTTAAAAATCTAATTTCTGACATTTTTCTATAGTTGGGCAACCACGCCCTTGTTTAAAAATCTATTTTCTAACATTTTTTTGCAGTTGGGCAACCACGCCTCTGGTTAAAAATTTGATTTTTGACATTTCTCTATAGAAGGGTGACTACACCCCAGTTTGAAATTTGTTTGCTAACACTTCACTACAGAAGTTCAACTGTTCCCTCCTATTTGCTGTAGAAGTTCAACTGCACCCTCCTATTTGTTGCAGAAGTTCAACTGCACCCTCTTTTTTATTGCAGAAGTTTAATTGTGCCCTCCTATTTACTGCAGTGGAGTGGATATGCCCCAAAACAACACAGTTTGGAGGGTAAAACAACCATTTTAGATTCATTTTTGCTCCCCTTTTTTTTATGTTTTCAAATCCTAACCCCCTAATGTTATTTTTTGCAAGGATATTTGTGTTTTTGCTAACATTTTGCAGCATATTATTGTGTAATTAAGGAAGAATGAAGGATAAAACAACTAACATTTGCTTGTAGGGCTATCCGTTTGCTCATATTTTAAGAGCTATCCTTACTCTTTTCGTTAATCTAATAACATAGTTTAATTAGGGGAAGTAATATTCATTGCTTGTTGTGTTTGTTTTGTGTCACCCAATGGGGCATTGGTTTTTTTTCACTTTCCCCTTGCACTTCGTGTGAGCCTGGGGAATAGTTGGAAATGATTAGTGCCTTCTTTTTAGTGGGACCTGGTTGGGGATTTCATCACCCCAAGGGACGATTCCAACCACGCGTATTGGCGGGGTATATAAACAGGGAGAGTGAAAGTTGTACCCCAATCTAGTCACACCATAATTGGTGGAGCGTCGAAGCTAGGGTGATACCTAGATAGACATGAAGAGTTGGTCTGAGCCCTTCAGTATGTCGTTGGGGTTCCTGAATCATGCTTGTGATAGGCTGGTGTTCACAGTTGTGCCTCACATACTGAGAGTATATCGAGGACTCCCTAGAAGTCTTGTGCATCCTAGATTAAGACCTTTGTTGACCATACCCTTAACACTAATCATAGGATTGTGCTTGTTTAAACTATCTTCTAGTGAGAAACCTATGAACTTTTTGACAAATTTGCCTTATTATCATCATTTTGAGTCATTTCCATAGTCATTTCCATCTAAACCAAACCCTGTTTACTGTAGAAAGGCGATCACGCCCTCCTATTTATCGCAAAAAGGCAGTCACGCCCTCCTATTACTGGTAGAAAGGCGGTCACACCCTCTTGTTTATTGCAGAAAGGTAGTCATGCCCCTACAGCCCACTGCAAAAGGGTGAACTTGCCCCATTTAGTTTCGTCGAGCCTCCAAACCTTCATTTAGCCATCCCAAACCTCCATTTAATCATTCAAAACCTCAATTTAATCATTCCAAACCTCCATTTAACCATTCCAAACCTTCGTTTAGCTATCCCAAACCCCTATTTAGTCATTCCAAACCTCCATACATTTATTTTCCCAATATTCCCCCTCATTCTAAATTCCTGATAACTCATTTGGGAAGCTCACATCATCACCAAGTGAACTTGTTTCACCAGAAATCTTGCCATTTGTATTCCGTAATCTGTATCATATAAACACCACTCATCATCAAACCACTTAAACCTTGTGATAAAAATTGTCATCTAAATTAACCTTAGTGCTTGGGTTCGATCGTTATCCTTCATATCAATCATCAAATTTGGCCCAAATCAATTCACTTCCATCTTGAGTTGAATTTGGTGTTGTAAGTTATCATCCTTGGCCCAAATCAATCCATTTCTATCTTGAGTTGGATTTGGTGCCGTGATCATCCACTTGTACATCAATTTGATCGATCAACACCATATGTCACTAAGGGTGATTTTCTAACTGGGTTTAGGATCCCTTACATCTTCCATCATTTAATCTCAATCTAATCACACCTATCCACTCATCTAATCATCCAATCAAACCAATCACACTTATCCAATTACCTAGTCAATCCAATCACATCCATTCAATCAATCCAATCCAATCTATCTCAACAATCCCATCCAATCAAAAGTCTGACATCCTCCAATCAAAATCCAATTTCATCAAAATCCAATCTTAACCCATCAAAATCCAATAAAAATCTAATATAGTTAAATTCAATATTATCCAATCATCCAATCAGAGTCCAATTGAGTCCACCCACGCCCTTTATCCAATCGATCAATCTTCATCAAATCAAATTGTTCATCAAGGACATCTTTGCAATCCACCCATAGCATATTTGCATGCCCGTTCAAACTAGATTGCAAGCCAAGAAGCAAATGGCACAACAACAAGGTCAAAATTCCCAAGTGAACATGTCTCAAGATCCTAATAACAGTGCAAATCCTACTAATGGTAAAAATGTCTCTCAAGATCCTAACAATGGAGTGAACATCCCCCAAGACCCTCATAACGGCACTTCGTCACACTCCAACATCAAAAAATCAAAACAACTCACCACATGGTGAAGAGAGTATGGTTAATCAACCCGAACTCACGGTTGAGGAACATTTTAGTAATCCCACCAATGTGCAAATGCCAAACCGCTTGTTCGAAAAACATGAGGAAGAAATCTTGGCCCACCTAATCGAAAAAGGTGTCAAACCTCCACCAGGTGTCGACTTATCCAAATATAGCAGTTCCACATCTAACATACCCCAAGGTTCACAAAATGCACTAGATAGTTCATACATCCCCAATGTTCCTCCAGTGGAAGGTTGGAATCAACCTGAATTTAGAAACCCCATTCTTTATCATGTTAACCATCCCCCACATGCCACAATTTTAGTCATGGGGGCTCCTCAAGTATCTGATCCCAATAATTCTTTCACCTACGACATGCCACAAAATGTTCCACAACCTTCAACATTAATGCTAACAGCACCACCCCTTTCAAGTCAACCTCCAATCAATGTCAGGGGCAACCCTTTTACCACATTGCCTCCAACTCCAGGGGCCACAAATATGCCACCATCTCCGTACACATCTCAACAGTCTCCCTAGTCTAACCTATCACCTCAATTACCTCCACAAGGTACATCCCAACCAAATGTTCCTATTGGTACCCAACAATCTCCATTGCATAACACCTCTACATTATCTTAGCCACCTCATAAACAACAACCCGCGTAGAATCCTTTGATTTCTTCACAACAACCACCACACCAATCACAAGGCAATCCATCTCGACCGCTCACCCAGACCATATCCCGGTCCTCACATCCATTTTACATCTGCAAGTTCAACCACAACACAACATCCCATTTTGGCCCACGCAACAATCAACATCACATCAACAACCTCCTCAAAATTATTACTATCATAATCAACAATAGTTCCAACAACAACCACCTTATGTG
>VDFB02353493.1:2626918-2639316 GCA_007258455.2 Sequoia sempervirens
ATTTGATTGGATGGTTGATAAATGTTAGATTTTTGTGTACCCGAAGACCCGCACCAGGCGCTTGCGGCATGGAGTATAATTTGATAGCCAACCAATGTTCGACTGATGTAGTAGATTTCTCTTTCTTTTAAGGACTCATGATGTTGTGCCAATAATGCCCCCAGTGTGACTAAAGTGGCAGAGATGTAAAGCAAGAGGGGTTTCCCTGGAATTGGTGGCATTAAGATTGGTGGATGAGCCAAGTATTCCTTGATCTTATCAAAACCTATTGACACTGTTGGTTCCATTTGAAGGTGGAGTCTTTTTTTAGAAGATGGGTGAATGACTGGCACTTATCTGCAAGCTGGGCTATGCACTGGCGGATGGATTACAACTTTCCTTGGAGACTTCTTAATTATTTTAGATTGCACGGGGGTGGCATATCCAAAATAGCTTTAACCTTGGTGGGATCAACCTCAATGCCTCTTCGAGAGACTATGAAACCCAACAATTTCCCTGATCTAACACCAAAGACACATTTTTGGATTTAGTCATAACTTATAATGTTCTAACCACTCGAAGATATTTTTTAGGATGGTAGGGTGCTCTGCTATGGTTTTGGATTTTCCTAGCAAGTCATCAACATAGTCTTCCATGCTAATATGGATGAGGTCATGGAAGATGATAGCCATTGCCCTCTGATATGTCGCCCCCACATTTTTGAGACCAAAGGGTGTAACATTGTAGCAAAAAGTACCCCAAGGTGTTGTAAAAGTGGTCTTGTGTTGGTCTTCAGGCGCAATTCGGATTTGATTGTAAGCAAAGAAACCATCCATAAGGGATAACATCTCATGTCCTACAATAAGGTTGACCAACATGTCAATATATGGAAATGGGAAGTCTTTTGGACAAGCTTTGTTAAGATCCTGGAAGTCTATGCAAATCAGAATGTCTCCATTTGGTTTGGAAATAGGCACTTTGTTGGAGATCCAATTAGAGTAGTCAATGGGTCTAATAAAACCAACATCCAGTAATTTTTCCAATTCCTTCTTTACTAATAATGCTACCTGTGGATGCATTTTTTGGAGCTTCTGTTTGATAGGCTTGGCATCTGGGCGAACATCAAGATGATGAACTACTAAAGCAGGGTCTAAGCTTGGCATGTCTGAGTATGAACAAACATAGTTAATGATACCATCTTGGAGTAGCCGAGCAATGACTGAATATTCGTGCTCTGATAGTGATTTGGCTACATAGGTGATCTTATGGTTTTTAGTAGTACCCAGGTTTACTTATTGAGTTTCTTCAATTAGGATGGATGACCATGTGCATAATTGAGTTCTCACAAGGGGAAGATGAACGTCTCCATCCTCCAGGGCCTCTTCAAGGTTTTCGCTATCAGATGCGTTGTTTATTTTTACCTTTTCCATGTCAGGAAGTGCCTCAGGGAGGTTTTCACTAGATGACCATTTTTTATTTTTCTTGTTTTTATTTTTGCGACTGGAGTGTTCATCCTCCCCCAATCCCATGAGGTTTACATACGTATCCAGGGAGACATTGACAGGTGTGCTATCAGGTAGGTCCCAATCAATGAGTTTAGGATGGCGAAGAGAAAGGCTAATGGTAAAGACAGATAAACAGTCAAACATGGATGACAGGTCTGTGTGATCGACATCATCGTATTCCTGTATGAAAGATTCCTCCTCGGGTATGTCTTCCAAGGGACCATCGTCCATAGTAACACTATTGGAGGCATTAGATGATGTTGTGGGACCTTTCTCCTTTTTGTCATATCCGAGGCCTATAGTCCGCAAAAGCTTTGATACATCAATAGGTTGCAACCATCCATGTTCTTCCTTACCTAGGCCGCCACCTTAGTAGTAATTATTTTCTACAAACTTAGTTGACCAAGGGTATACTTCTTGAAAGTATTCCTTTAGAGGAGGATCTGGTTGGGGTTCTTCACGGTATACGCACTAATTGATATCCTCTTTTGGTGCATCTGTCTTTATACTAGGAGACCAGAAAGTGGTAGTGGGGATGTTTTTAGCACTGAAGGTGATGGTCTTATCTTCTTTTGGTGTAGACTGTGAGGGTTGGTTGTACGTGCATGGTGACAGTGGCATGGTTGCCACATTTAGGGCTGTATGAATTTCATATTCACCACACCCCTTGTCAATGATCTAGAATTTGGTAATGGAAGGATTGGTGGTGAGCGATGGCGTGGCTGTCATGGTGGATGATGGATTGACGGATGATGAATGAGATGCCCCCATCTCGACCCTAGGACAATAATGTAAATGGGAAAATGATGCTTCTAATGCGCGATAGTATTCAAATGGTTGTGGGTCAGCATAAATGGTGATCTCTGGTTCATTAACTGGGAACTTTAGGAATTGATGGTACGTGGAGGGGATGGCTTGCATGGCATGGAGCCATGGGCGGCCAAGGAGGAGATTATATGGTAAATTGAGATCAAGGACATGACAAGTAGTGTGCTAAATTACAGGTCCAACCTGGATAGAAAGACTGATAATCCCTTCAGAATTTCTTTTCACATTATCATAAGCCTTGATCATGATGATTTGATTACTCAAATTTGCTTGAGTATACCCTACTTGTTTTATGAACTTCAGAGTACATAGATTGAGGGCAGAACCATTATCGACCAAGATCCTTTTTTATTTTATGACAAGCAACCAAGACTTTGATGTGTAAGGGACGATTGTGATTGGCATTAGTATTTGGCATGTCATTCTGGATGAAGTGTAACTGGTAAGATAAAGCTAAGTGTCCTACTAAATCTTGGAGTCGTGTGGGATCGATGTCATTAGGTACATGAGTTTCTTGTAAAGCTCTGTTGAGTATTTCCTGATGTATGGGAGAAGATTTAAGCAGATCCAAGATTGAAATCTGAGCAGGGGTCTTTCCTAAGTGATCAAGAATGTTATACTGAGAGTTTACAGGATTTGATTGGGTGGATTTGGAGGCTACAGGGACAGTAGTGCAGGACTGTCAGGTAGCAACAACACATTGGGGATGTTTAGCCTTAACATGTATCATAGAAACACAAGGTTCTACCTGTTCAATGTAATAGACAATGCCATCATAATTGAGGGGTACATTTTTATAGCTTATATTATTTGTGTTGTTGTCTTGGGGATTGTTGTTGGAGGTGCTTGCGCCTTGATTATGGTTAGGGAAGGCATTTTGGTATATTTGTAATTAAGCATTGGATGATGAAGCTTGACTAGTGTTGCTTTGATATATCCTTGATCGATAAGATCTTGGACATAGTTTTTGAGACCTTGACATTTATTCAAAGTGTGCCCTTTTATCTTATGGAATTCACAATATTCATTCTCTCTAAACTAGACAGGTTTGGGCTTGGATTCATCAAGTGGTTTGGTGACAAGGTATGTGATCGGATAGTTGACCTATAACAACCTATTGAAGATCACGCTCAAGGGTTCTCCTAATTGAGTATATTAGTGTTTTCCATTCCCTTGACTATTCTGGTTTGACTGTTGAGGAGGACGAGATGCCCCCTATGGCATGGATATGGCATTAGGTACAAATGGTTGTTTCCTCTGGGATGTATTAGCCACCTAGAAATGTTTAGTGTTAGTGACGCCATCATTCATTGGGTTTTTATTCTTGTTCCAAAAGTGTGACTTATCGCCATATGACCTTTCTTTGTCATGGTTGTGTATCTTGATGTGCCTTTTGGAAATAAGGGAACGTTCAAGGATGGGTCCTTTTTCCACTATTTCAGTGAAGGTGGTAACATAGTGCAACCTGAAATTATGAGCCATGTCAGGATGTGAATTCTCCACAAAGAGGGTGGCCATGTCTTTCTCTTTGAGAGGGGTTTTCATTCGGCTTGCTAGTGCTCGCCACCTTTGAAGGTAGCTAGCAAAAGTTTCACCTTCACATTGCTTCTCCTTAAGAAGGTCCAAAGTATCAATGTCTTTTTCCAAATTAAAGGAGAAGTAAGAAATAATTTTTTTTGAAAGATCCATAAAGGATTTTATGGACCCTTGTTCTAGACTCATGAACCATTCTAGGGAATTTCTTGTTAGGCTCCGTGGAAACAAACACAAGAGGTAGTTGTCGTTGTGCATAACTTCTTGACACTAGGAGTAAAACTCTTACAAGTGGGCCTTAGGATCTTTGTTTCACTTGTATTTGTCAAATTTTGGTATCTCAAAGTGCTTCGGGAAGGGAATTAGTGAGATGGATGGATTGAACGGATAGGGACATATATCTTCAAATTTAAAGGATTGTTTACCTGTCCTTGCTTGGAGATCTTTCAAAGTATCTTTGATTTCCAATAGGACTGTGTTGACTGGTGGTGTAGGAGTTGAGACAAATGGGTTGGATGGATATGGGTGGTAGGACAATGAAGGATCCTATTGAGATAGTGTTTGAAGGTTAAGGTGTGGATTTTGATAGTAAGATGATGATATCCCTTGCTGGTATGTCAAGGGAGTTTGTTGGTAGTGGGGTTGTTGTTGTGAGGTATAGTATGGATTTGTTTGATAAGAATGCGTGACCGAATGTTGAGGAGCTTGAATGTGATATTGTGGATTGGTTTGTTGGTATTGAAGGTACTGCAGTGACTATTGGGAGGCCACATAAGGTGGTTGTTGTTGGAACTATTGTTGATTATGATAGTAATAATTTTGAGGAGGTTGTTGATGTGATGTTGATTGTTGCGTGGGCCAAAATGGGATGTTGTGTTGTGGTTGAACTTGCAGATGTAAAATGGATGTGAGGACCGGGATATGGTCTGGGTGAGCGGTCGAGATGGATTGCCTTGTGATTGGTGTGGTGGTTGTTGTGAAGAAATCAAAGGATTCTACGCGGGTTGTTGTTTATGAGGTGGCTAAGATAATGTAGAGGTGTTATGCAATGGAGATTGTTGGGTACCAATAGGAACATTTGGTTGGGATGTACCTTGTGGAGGTAATTGAGGTGATAGGTTAGACTAGGGAGACTGTTGAGATGTGTACGGAGATGGTGGCATATTTGTGGCCCCTGGAGTTGGAGGCAATGTGGTAAAAGGGTTGCCCCTGACATTGATTGGAGGTTGACTTGAAAGGGGTGGTGCTGTTAGCATTAATGTTGAAGGTTGTGGAACATTTTGTGGCATGTCGTAGGTGAAAGAATTATTGGGATCAGATACTTGAGGAGCCCCCATGACTAAAATTGTGGCATGTGGGGGATGGTTAACATGATAAAGAATGGGGTTTCTAAATTCAGGTTGATTCCAACCTTCCACTGGAGGAACATTGGGGATGTATGAACTATCTAGTGCATTTTGTGAACCTTGGGGTATGTTAGATGTGGAACTGCTATATTTGGATAAGTCGACACCTGGTGGAGGTTTGACACCTTTTTCGATTAGGTGGGCCAAGATTTCTTCCTCATGTTTTTCGAACAAGCGGTTTGGCATTTGCACATTGGTGGGATTACTAAAATGTTCCTCAACCGTGAGTTCGGGTTGATTAACCATACTCTCTTCACCATGTGGTGAGTTGTTTTGATTTTTTGATGTTGGAGTGTGACGAAGTGCCGTTATGAGGGTCTTGGGGGATGTTCACTCCATTGTTAGGATCTTGAGAGACATTTTTACCATTAGTAGGATTTGCACTGTTATTAGGATCTTGAGACATGTTCACTTGGGAATTTTGACCTTGTTGTTGTGCCATTTGCTTCTTGGCTTGCAATCTAGTTTGAACGGGCATGCAAATATGCTATGGGTGGATTGCAAAGATGTCCTTGATGAACAATTTGATTTGATGAAGATTGATCGATTGGATAAAGGGCGTGGGTGGACTCAATTGGACTCTGATTGGATGATTGGATAATATTGAATTTAACTATATTAGATTTTTATTGGATTTTGATGGGTTAAGATTGGATTTTGATGAAATTGGATTTTGATTGGAGGATGTCAGACTTTTGATTGGATGGGATTGTTGAGATAGATTGGATTGGATTGATTGAATGGATGTGATTGGATTGACTAGGTAATTGGATAAGTGTGATTGGTTTGATTGGATGATTAGATGAGTGGATAGGTGTGATTAGATTGAGATTAAATGATGGAAGATGTAAGGGATCCTAAACCCAGTTAGAAAATCACCCTTAGTGACATATGGTGTTGATCGATCAAATTGATGTACAAGTGGATGATCACGGCACCAAATCCAACTCAAGATAGAAATGGATTGATTTGGGCCAAGGATGATAACTTACAACACCAAATTCAACTCAAGATGGAAGTGAATTGATTTGGGCCAAATTTGATGATTGATATGAAGGATAACGATCGAACCCAAGCACTAAGGTTAATTTAGATGACAATTTTTATCACAAGGTTTAAGTGGTTTGATGATGAGTGGTGTTTATATGATACAGATTACGGAATACAAATGGCAAGATTTCTGGTGAAACAAGTTCACTTGGTGATGATGTGAGCTTCCCAAATGAGTTATCAGGAATTTAGAATGAGGGGGAATATTGGGAAAATAAATGTATGGAGGTTTGGAATGACTAAATAGGGGTTTGGGATAGCTAAACGAAGGTTTGGAATGGTTAAATGGAGGTTTGGAATGATTAAATTGAGGTTTTGAATGATTAAATGGAGGTTTGGGATGGCTAAATGAAGGTTTGGAGGCTCGACGAAACTAAATGGGGCAAGTTCACCCTTTTGCAGTGGGCTGTAGGGGCATGACTACCTTTCTGCAATAAACAAGAGGGTGTGACCGCCTTTCTACCAGTAATAGGAGGGCGTGACTGCCTTTTTGCGATAAATAGGAGGGCGTGATCGCCTTTCTACAGTAAACAGGGTTTGGTTTAGATGGAAATGACTATGGAAATGACTCAAAATGATGATAATAAGGCAAATTTGTCAAAAAGTTCATAGGTTTCTCACTAGAAGATAGTTTAAACAAGCACAATCCTATGATTAGTGTTAAGGGTATGGTCAACAAAGGTCTTAATCTAGGATGCACAAGACTTCTAGGGAGTCCTCGATATACTCTCAGTATGTGAGGCACAACTGTGAACACCAGCCTATCACAAGCATGATTCAGGAACCCCAACGACATACTGAAGGGCTCAGACCAACTCTTCATGTCTATCTAGGTATCACCCTAGCTTCGACGCTCCACCAATTATGGTGTGACTAGATTGGGGTACAACTTTCACTCTCCCTGTTTATATACCCCGCCAATACGCGTGGTTGGAATCGTCCCTTGGGGTGATGAAATCCCCAACCAGGTCCCACTAAAAAGAAGGCACTAATCATTTCCAACTATTCCCCAGGCTCACACGAAGTGCAAGGGGAAAGTGAAAAAAAACCAATGCCCCATTGGGTGACACAAAACAAACACAACAAGCAATGAATATTACTTCCCCTAATTAAACTATGTTATTAGATTAACGAAAAGAGTAAGGATAGCTCTTAAAATATGAGCAAACGGATAGCCCTACAAGCAAATGTTAGTTGTTTTATCCTTCATTCTTCCTTAATTACACAATAATATGCTGCAAAATGTTAGCAAAAACACAAATATCCTTGCAAAAAATAACATTAGGGGGTTAGGATTTGAAAACATAAAAAAAAGGGGAGCAAAAATGAATCTAAAATGGTTGTTTTACCCTCCAAACTGTGTTGTTTTGGGGCATATCCACTCCACTGCAGTAAATAGGAGGGCACAATTAAACTTCTGCAATAAAAAAGAGGGTGCAGTTGAACTTCTGCAACAAATAGGAGGGTGCAGTTGAACTTCTACAGCAAATAGGAGGGAACAGTTGAACTTCTGTAGTGAAGTGTTAGCAAACAAATTTCAAACTGGGGTGTAGTCACCCTTCTATAGAGAAATGTCAAAAATCAAATTTTTAACCAGAGGCGTGGTTGCCCAACTGCAAAAAAATGTTAGAAAATAGATTTTTAAACAAGGGCGTGGTTGCCCAACTATAGAAAAATGTCAGAAATTAGATTTTTAAATAAGGGCGTGGCCGCCCAACTGCAAAAAAATGTCAAAAAATAGATTTTTAAATCAGGGGCGTGGCTGCCCAACTACAAAAAAGTATTATAAATCAGATTTTTAAACAGAGGCATGGCTGGCCAACTGTAGAAAAGTGTCAGAAATCAAAATTTTAAACAAGGGTGTGGCCGCCCAACTGCATAAAAGTGTCAAAAATTAGATTTTTAAATAAGGGCGTGGCTGCCCAACTGCAGATAAATCTCAGAAATTAGATTTTTAAATAAGGGTGTGGTCGCCCAACTGCAGATAAATGTCAGAAATCAGATTTTTAAACAGGGGCGTGGCCATCCAACTACAAAAAAATGTCAGAAAACAAATTTTTAAATAGGGGTGTGGTCGCCAACTGTAGAAAAATGCCAGAAAATAGATTTTTAAATCAGGGGCATGGACGCCCAACTGCAGAAAAATGTCATAAATCAGATTTTTAAATAGGGGTGTGGCTGCTCAACTGCAGAAAAGTGTCAAAAATTAGATTTTTAAATAAGGGCGTGGCCGCCCAACTATAGATAAATGTCAAAAATTAGATATCTAAATAAGGGCATGGCTGCGCAACTGCAGATAAATGTCAGAAATCAAATTTTTAAATAGAGGTGTGGCTGCCTTTCTGCAGTCAACCAAAGGGCGTAGCCACTTTTCTATAGTCAACTAGAGGGCATAGTCACCTTTCTATAATCAACCAGTGGGCATAGCTACCTTTTTGCAGTCAACCAGAGGGTGTAGTCATCTCTCTACGGTCAACCAGAGGACGTAGTCGCCTTTCTGTAGTCAACCAGAGGGCATAGCCGCCCCTCTGTGACCTATACCTGCAAATAATCACAACAACAAATGTAAAGTAAAAGAACCCATTTGTGGGTCCCACCGGGCATGCCAGAAATGTGTATCATTGAGTTTTACCTATTGTAATGATGCAAAACAACTAAAATGTAATGTAAAAACACAAAAAACACCTCAAAGATTAGCCTAAGGAATTGTTAACACAAAGAGATAAGATGAAAAAAGATTGCAAATGATTATACCTTCTCTTTGCAACTAAAATTCCTTGGTTGGCCCTTGATTTTGAATACTTGTGTGCTCCTTGGATGGCTATTGATGTAACTAAATGGAAGATTGACTATATGATGGGATGCAAATGCAAATGGCTAAAATGGCTTAGCTAAGTAAGAGGAAATGTTTGTGAGTTGAGTGTTCAAAATGACATGTAGGTGCAAAATGACTAAGTTGTTGAAAATGCCTTAGAGGAGGGGGTATTTATAGAGGAATTTGAGTTCTCTGGAGAATTCAATGGTTGAGATTGAGCCACCAAGGTCAAGATGTAGGGATATGGTGAGTTGAGAACCCACAAACCCCTTACATCTTGACATGTGGAATGTGAGATGTCTTAGGATAAGATGATGTGGAAGTGAGGTGGAAGGGAGGTACATGATGTGGAGGAAGGACAAGTACTTGGGGGGTGAGAAGATCTCCTCAAAAAGGAACTTCTTGTCCCCAAGTGAGGATGAAAGTGACATTTGAGGAATTTTAGAATTCCTCAAAAATCTCCATGGGAAATGAGAAAGTGGTTGGAGAAATAAATGTGAATTAAAAATTCACATACTTGGGAGAATCTAATGGATAAGAGAGAGTCTCCAAAAAGGTGGGAGTTGGTCACATGTGGATGAGGTGACAAGTCCAATGTTCTAGAAGTCTTGGAAAGATAAAATGTGAATAAAAATTCACATGGGGAAGAGGACCTAAGATGAATAAATGTGAATTTAAATTTAGATGGGAAAGAGGCTCAATGTCAAGAAAGGTAAATGGAAAGGTTGACTAAAAAGGGATGTTAAATGTGGGTATTGACCTTAATTAAGGTTGTGCAAACACATAATTAGGATAATTAATGGAAGATTAGAAGCAAGTGGAAAATGTAGGAGGATGTGACATTAATCCTTGATTAAGAGGATGCACATCCTAATCATGAATTAATTAAATTAATCCATATTAGGGAGGGATTATGGAGGATGTGACAAGGAGAGAGAAAAATGAAGAATTTTAAATTTATTTTAATTCAAAAAGGCTAAAATGACTAAATTAAATAAATTGATGTATTTATTTAATTTAGAGAGGAAAAAGGTGAAAGGTAAAACATTTAATTGTTAAATTAAATACTTTAAGGAATTTAGGCAGAAAATATAATATTAATTACATAAATTAATATTGACGGAATGGATGAAAAAGGAGGTGAATTTGATTGTATGGGAGCGATCAAATTTGGATGTCTACATTTCCTGAAGTGGATTGATAACTTTGTGGCATCCCCAGGCTACTTTGGTGGAGAAAGTGGCAATGAACAAAAAATGGATTGCTAGTAAGGTAAGGAGTTTGACTTCAGATTTATGCTTTTTGTTAGTAAATGTATATGGTTTGGTCTCGTGTATCTAGAAAAGGGAAGTATGGAGTTAAATAGAATCAATTTGCAGAAGCTCAAGGAATAATTTCTTCCCTATAGGGGAAGACTTCAACATAATTCTACACTTCCAAGATAAACTTGGTGGGGTAAAAAGAAAGCAACAACCTCAACTTGATTTCTAAATCTTTTTGAAAATAAATATTCTAATGGAAATCCAAATGGGAAATAGCTCATACACCTAGACAAATAGATAGTTGGGTTTTAGTTGTATTGCTAAAAAAAATAGATAGGTTCTTCTTTAAAGGGGACCTTGGGTCCTTCCCCTTCTCTCTTGAAGCTTTCATACTTCCTTACTCTAGATTGAATCATTACCCAATCTACATAGATAGTTTAGGAGAAAAAGGTTAGTTCACTGCCCCTTCAAATTCGAAAGGATGTGGATGAGAGACCAAAAAATTTTAAGCTTGGTCAAGCAACAGTGGTTAGAAGCAAATCCTGGTAGTTCCAAAATGTTCAATGTGGTAACAAAATTGAAATATATAGAGCAGAGCTTGAAATCTTAGAGTAAGGATTGTTTCAAGAATATTTTTTGAAGAAAACAAACAAATTGAAAGAGAATTAGGATCCTTAAATCTGGAAGTCTTCTCAAAAGGTGTGGTTGAAACAATATACGCCAAATAGAAAGACCTTTTAAGTAAACTTGAAGATATCATGGGGAAGGAGATCTTTTGGCATTAGAAATCAAAAGAATGATGGACTAGTGAAGGTGACAAGAGCACAAGATTCTTCCACAATACTACAAGGGAAAGGAGGGAGATGAATAGGATCTCATGCATTAAAGCCTCAAATGGGAGGACTTTGGAGAAGGTAGAAGAAATAAAAATAGAGATTGTAAGGTTTTTTCAAAATTTACTGAACAATTGGGAAGGTTCTAGTTTGTGTGAGCAATGGTGGGTGCTATCCAATATCCCAAGATTGGTCAATGAAGATCAAAATAGGTTGCTAATGAGTGAATTTTTAATAAAAGAAATTGAATATGTTATGCATCAACTCCATCCTAATAAGACTTCAGGCACTAATGGTTTCCTTGCCACCTTTTAACATAAATGCTAGGATATAATTGGTAATGATGTGATGAAGGTGATTGAAGATTCAAGATAGTCAGGGAAGGTGTTGAAAGAGGTGAGCAACACATTTTATCCTTGATCCTAAACAAGGATAAACCATCTTCCCTAGAGGAATACAAACCAATCTCTCTTTGTAATGTGTTGTACAAAATTATGGCTAAAGTTGTGACGAATAGATTGAAGGCAATCCTTCCAAATATAATCTTTGATGAGAATTATTTTTGTACCATGGAGTTCTATCCTAGATGGGGTTATTGCTATAGCTAGTAGTAATTCACTTTATTCATAATTCTAGAAGGTAGGAATGATGATAAAGCTTGGTATAAAAGGAAACTACGACAAAGGTTGATTGGCGATTTCTCTTCAAAGTAATGGAGGCATTTAGCTTTTAGAGGCTTGTTTTAGACTAGACCTTCAACTGTAGCAAGCTAAAGGTACTCATTTTACCACAATTAATGGCTCCCCTAAAGGATTCTTCTTCTCATCCAGAGGTATCAAGAAAGGAGGCCCTCGTTCACCCTTTTTGTTCATAATAATGGTTGAAGCTCTTGGCATATTGTTGAGTAATTCCCTAAATTTGGGGGTTGTACAAAGGTGTTCAAATAAGTAGGGAACTTACTTTTGTCACACACCAAAAATTTGTTGATGACACTATGCTATTTCTCTTAGCACAAGTGATTGAAGTTGGAAATTTCAAGTGTATCTTGAACAACTATATAGTTTCATCTAGTTAGGAGGTGAGTGTAGAAAAATTTGAAGTCTTTTTCTTCAATATCGACCCAAGACTAGAAGCCCAGATTCTGAGAATCTTAAAATTTAATAAAGGTAATCTCCCATGCAGGTATC
>VDFB02353493.1:2639416-2650516 GCA_007258455.2 Sequoia sempervirens
GGGGCAGATATATAGGGGTTACAGGGGGAGAGGGATGGAATAGTGGCTAGGGCAGTGGCTTCCAAGCAGATGAGAGATCGGGTTTAGGAAGAGATGACTCAGTTATGACTATCCCAGAAGGCTTGGGAATAGGAGAGGAGAGTGATTACCAGAGATTGGGATAGGTATCGTTAGGAGCGAAACTTTGCTTGGGTCCAAGTTGCTGAGTGGGAGGAGAATATGAGGGAGGCAAGATTTTGGATGGATGCATATTATCATGTAGTTCCAGACCTGGCACAATGGATATTCCAGTACATTCGACAGACACCATATATGCCAGTGCCATCTCAGACGCTAGGGACGCGGACCTGAGGTTTCAGTGAGTCACAAGGGGTTTCACCAGGTAGGAGATTAGTACCTGATTCACCTCAGAGATCAGATGTGGGTAGCTCATTTGGTAGATGACAAGCTACTAATTTTTTGATAGGTGTAGGGTGGATGGATAGGTCAGAGTGACAGTGGTTATTTTCAGAGCCTTGTATTGATATTTCATCCTATGATTTTGTATATGATGGTCATAGATTTTGATGACATTGATGATATTATTCATGTGATAGTCATGATTATGAGATGTACTTTGGACTTTTGGTATATTTATATATGATATATGATAGCCCTTATTGACACCATGTTCATGCATTGGATGAATGATCGTGTTTATGCATTTGTGGACTATGGATGATTTTATTGATGCAGATGCTTATATGATGATATGATGTATGCAAATGTTTTATCTATGATGGCTTATGTGGATGCTTTTATGTATGGATGCTTATTTGAGTTATTGACATGTATATATATGTTTATGATGGCTTACGTGGATGCTTTTATGTATGGATGCTTATTTGATTTATTAACGTGTATGTATATGTTTATGATGGATTATGTGGATGCTTTTATGAATGTTTTATACATGCAGGATGTGATGTATTATGAGTTTAACACTTTGTGATGCAGATGGAGATGTATGTATGTATAGACCTAGCTATGTGTGGGTACTTATCATAATGATGTAAATGTATGGATCCAAAGTGTAATTAATTTATGGTAAAACAACAGTAACATTAATGTCAATAAGGACATCCATGATAATGGAAGATGGGTGTGGATATAGTGTGAATTTTCACTTGTCACAAACCTTTTAGTATCCTGAGAAGAATAGGGGATAGAGGGGAAAGTATTTGCACAACCAAAATCATAGGGTGAATGCAATGTAGTGGTCATGATCATGAAATGCAATCCTAATACAATTTTTCATCTTCGGAGCACTAATTTTTGCTATAGCATAAGACACCCAGTGCTAGGGTATAGGAAACCAAGGTAAGTGAGCGTCAAATGCATGAAACAAATACACAGACAAGAAGGCTATCCCAACACCCCAAAGTGTCAAAGACTTTGGTTGGGCCAGGTATTTGGATAACCACAAGCACAAAGGGATGCCCCAATGTAACACAAGTTCACAGGGATCTTGGTGGGTACTACGTGGGACAACCTAGCAGACAGTAACAATAAAAGATCAAGATATGCCTCTATGTGAATCAACTAAAACACACCATAATATGATAGATTATGGTGATCTTAACTAATTGTAATAGGGATCTCAAATGATAAACAAAATCCAAAAGCATCAAAAGATCACACTCAAATTTTAAACATCCTTTGCCATAGGATCGAGAGGATGGATGAAGTCTGTTAGGAAGGATGCATCCTATTGAGACCGATGATAGATACTAAACTAAAAGATCAATATGATACGAGATACTCAGAACCAATTGGATCTACTGATACTAGCAGATCTCATTTATTAATAACTAGCTGGACAGGGGTATAGCTTGATGACATGGCACAAGAGAGACAAGTCACAAGATAGAAGAATGACACATCCTACAAACCTAGGGGCTCGGAGGTTGATCATAGATTAGCCTTGCCTACATGAAAGCACAGAGCCCTCATCATTCTTGAAAAGACCATGGATAAAGCAGAAAGAAGACAATGGTGACTAATGATGAATGACACAAGACATGACACACAAATGCCTCGAGGGAGGATCAAATGATCAACCTTGCCTACGTGAAAGTACAGGGGCAACATAGTTTGGGAAAGATGAATGATAAACAACCATGGATAAAAGCAAAAAGGGAATGATGGAGACAAACAATGGAGGTCCAAATAGGTTGGTCAAAAAGGCCCCAGAGGTAGATCAAATGATCAGCCTTGCCTACATGAAAGCACAATGGCAACGTAGTTTGGCGGAAACAAAAAGGACCGTCGGGTCAAGATGGAAGCTAGGTGAGACTGACATGATGGATGTTCCTAGATGACGATGTGAATCATCAGAAATACAAACTTACAACATAAGCTTAGACTAGGATAAAAAGCTCAAGATGACAGATACCATATAATCGTCCAATGCTCAATCAAAAGATACCAAGCGGCCAAGGATGGAATAGGAGAGGATTTCAGGATAGGATGGATGGAGTCATAAAGTAATTAGGATGCAAGGTAGATAATGATTAAGCCCTCTACGGATGATTCCTGTTACCAGCCTTTCACCACCCATACTTATCCAAGGTGTCACCAAAGGTGGTTTTCACCATAGGATGGATTTATTTCTCTTTACTATTTTTTTAATTCTTTTTACATTGCTTTTGCAAGCAGGGTTACCAAATGGACTTAGGTGTAGAACCTCTTTAGATGCATCATATTGATAGGTTCTTCGAGGGACTTTCCTTCAAGGGTAGCAAGTTTGTATTCCCTAGATCCATATTTAGTGGTTATGATATAAGGACCCAACTAATTTGCTTCAAATTTTCCTTTGTTATCGCAGTCTTGTTGAGTACGCTAATTCTCTTTAAGGACAAGATCACCAATCTGGAACTGTTGATGATGAACCTTCTTGTTGTAGTTATGCTTGAGGTGATTTTGGTAAGCTTGCAGATGATCATAGGATTTGATTCGTCTTTCATTAAGTAACTCCAGTTGTGCAAGCTATGCAACACGAGCATCCTCCTCATTGACAAGGTTCTTCAGAGAAATCCTCATTGATGGGAGCTCAACTTCGATTGGAAAGATGGATTCAACACCATATACTAAAGAATAGGGAGTGGTGCCTATAGGGGTACGGATGGAGGTGCGATACACCTAAAGAGTAGGATGAATATGTAAGTGCCAATATCATCCAGTGTTATTAACAACCTTTTTGAGGATGCGAATAAGGGTCTTGTTGGTTGCTTTTGCTTGACAATTACCCTGGGGTAATAAGGTGTTGACCAACGATGCTGGATATGAAAGGTGTCAAAAAGATGTTTCATGGCTTGGTTTTTAAAATGTTTTCCATTATTGGAAAGGATGGTGGATGGAATACCATATCCACAAAGAATATGGTAAAGGATGAATTTTGAAATCTGAGTACTGGTGATCTATGAGAGTGGCATTGATTCCACCCATTTGGTGAAGTACTCAGTGGTAGTAATTATGAATGTATGGCCATCGGAAGATGGTGGGTAAATCTTGCCAATCAAGTCAAAACCCCATTGAGAGAAGGGCCACAGTGCTAGGACGGGTTGAAGGTCCTATGCTAGAGTATGAATCAAATCTGCATGCTACTGGTAGGGAAGGAATTTCTTCACGAATTCACAAGCATCATGTTCTAATGTAAGCCAATAATATCTAGCTCAGAGAATCCTTTTGGCCAAATCCATACCATTTGAATGGGCCCCACAAACACCACTATGTACCTCCGTTAGTGCAGTATGGGCTTCGGTCTCATTCAGACATCTAAGGAGGGTTCCATCATACCCGCAACGATAAAGTTTATCACCGATGATAACATATTGTGCTAAACATTGAATAAAGGATTTTCATTGGTTTCGTGTAAGGTCTGGGGGTAAAATATTATTATGCAGATAAGTATATATGTCTTGGTACCATGGGGAAGTGGGACCTACAATGTCACACACCATGTCAGTCTCAGGGATATCATATTCTAGGATTAAAATTTTTTCCACAAGGAACTCACATTCTATTCGATCTTTAGGCATGTCAATCAGGCAGCCAATAGTAGCCATTGCATCAACTGCTTTGTTCTGTACCTTGGGAATTTGGTCAAACTGTATGAAGGTGAAATATTTCTTGAAATCATCCACCATGTGTTTATAGGGTAACAACTTATCATCTTTTGTTAGGAATTCATCATTAACTTTCTTAATGACCAACAATGAATCACCAAAGACTCTCAAGTGAGTTATGTGCCACTGCTTTGCAATTCAGAGACCTGTGAGGAGGGCTTCATACTCAGCTATGTTGTTGGTGTAAGAGAATGCCAACCTGAATGATTTTGGGATGTAGTCACCTTGAGGGGTAACAAACAAAATTCTTGCTCTCGATCCATTATGAGTATATGAGCCATCAAAATACAATTTCCAAGCAGGTGCTTTTATTACTGTGAAAACTTCTTCATCTGGATAACAGATACTTTAGTGGATCAATTTTTGCTATTAATTTGATTGGATGGTTGAGCATGTAATGTTAGATTTTTTGTGTACCGAAGACCACTGCAAGGTAGCATTTTTCCATGGGTGAATAATTTAATTCATAGCCAACCAATGTTCGACTGATGTAGTAGATTTCTCTTTCTTTTAAGGACTCATGATGTTGTGCCAATAATGCCCCCAGTGTGACTAAAGTGGCAGAGATGTAAAGCAAGAGGGGTTTCCCTAGAATTGGTGGCATTAAGATCGATTGGATGAGCCAAGTATTCCTTGATCTTATCAAAACCTATTTGGAAAAACAGCATTTAGTTTCAACCGAAGGTGGAGTCTTTTAGAAGATGGGTGAATGACTGATACTTATCTGCAAGCTAGGCTATGAACTAGCAGATGGATTGCAACTTTCCTTGGAGACTTCTTAATTGTTTCAGATTGCACGGGGGTGGCATATCCAAAATAGATTTCACCTTGCTGAGATCAACCTGAATGCCTCTTTGAGAGACTATGAAACCAAACAATTTCCTTGATGTAACACCAAAGACACACTTTTTTGGATTTAGTCATAACTTATAATGTTCTAACCGCTCGAAGATATTTTAGGATGTTGAAGTGCTTTTGCTCGGTTTTGGATTTCCTAGCAAAGTCATCAACTTTGATCTTCCATGCTAATATGGATGAGGTCATGGAAGATGACAATTATTCCCCTCAGATATGTCACCCCACATTTTTGAGGACAAAAGGTTGCTTAACATTATAAAAAAGTACCCCAAAAGGTGTTGTGCGGTCTTGTGTTGTTGGTCGCCGGAGGAGTGTAATTGGATCTGATTGTAAGCCTTGAAGAAACCATCCATAAGGGATAACATCTCATGTCTGTAGTACGATTCGACCAACATGTCAATAGACGCGTGGTCGTCTTTGGACAAGCTTTGTTAAGATCTCGAGTAAATTGCAAAATCGAGGGAATGTCTCCATTTAGTTTGGCCTTGGTACTATTGGAGATCCAATTAAGTAGTCAATGGAATTACGATAAAGCATCCATTAATTTTTAATTCCTTCTTGACTAATAATGCTACCTATGGATGCATTTTTTGGAGCTTTTGTTTGATAGGCTTGGCATCTGGGCGAACATCAAGATGATGAACTACTAAAGAAGGGTCTAAGCCTGGCATGTCTGAGTATGAACAAACATAGTTAATGATACCATCTTGGAGTGGCTGAGCAATGATTGAATATTCATGCTCTGATAGGGATTTGGCTACATAGGTGATCTTATGGTTTTCAATAATACCCAAGTTTACTTCTTGAGTTTCTTCAATTAGGATGGATGAATGTGTGCGTAATTGAGTTCCCACAAGGGGAAGATGAATGTCTCCATCCTCTAGCACCTCTTCGAGGTTTTCACTATCGGATGTGTCATTTATTTTTACTTTTTCCATGTCAGGAAGTGCCTTAGGGAGGTTTTCACTAGATGACCATTTTTTATTTTTCTTGTTTTTATTTTTGTGACTGGAGTGTTCATCCTCCCCCAATCCCATGAGGTTTACATACGTATTCAGGGAGACATTGACAGGTGTGCTATCACGTAGGTCCCAATCAATGAGTTCAGGATGGCAAAGAGAAAGGATGATGGTAAAGACAGATAAATAGTCAAACATGGATGACAAGTCTATGTGATTGACATCATCGTATGCTTGTATGAAAAATTCCTCCTCGGGTATGTCTTCCAAGGGACCATCATGGACCATCATCCATAGTAACACTATTGGAGGCATTAGATGATGTTGTGGGACCTTTCTGCTTTTTGTCATATCCAAGGCCTATATTTCGCAGAAGCTTTGATACATCAATAGGTTGCAACCATCCATGTTCTTCCATACCTAGGCTGCCGCTTTGGTAGTAATGCTTTTCTATGAACTTAGCTTACCAAGGGTATACTTCTTGAAAGTATTCCTTTAGAGGAGGATTTGGTTGGGGTTCTTCATGGTATACCCACTAACTGATATCCTCTTATGGTGCATCTGTCTTTATACTAGGAGACCAGAAAGTGGTAGTGGGGATGTTTTTAGCACTGAAGGTGATGGTCTTATCTTCTTTTGGTGTAGACTGTGAGGGTTGATCATACGTGCATGGTGACAGTGGCATGGTTGCCACATTTAGGGCTGTATGCATTTCATATTCACCACACCCCTTGTCAATGATCTAGACTTTGGTAATGGAAGGATTGGTGGTGAGTGATGGCGTGGCTGTCATGGTGGATGATGGATTGACGGATGATGACTGAGATGCCCCCATCTCGACCCTAGTACAATAATGTAAATGGGAAAATGATGCTTCTAATGCACAATAGTATTCAAATGGTTGTGGGTCGGCATAAATGGTGATCTCTTGTCCATTAACTAGGAACTTTAGGCATTGATGGTACGTGGAGGGGAGGGTTTGCATGGTGTGGAGCCATGGGCAGCCAAGGAGGAGATTATATGGTAAATCTAGATCAAGGACATGACAAGTAGTGTGCTGAATTACAAGTCCAACTTGGCTAGGAAGACTGATAATCCCTTCAGAATTTCTTTTCGCATTATCATAAGCCTTGATCATGATGATTTGATTACTCAAATCCGCTTGAGTATACCCTACTTGATTTATGAACTTCAGAGTACATAGATTGAGGGCAGAGCCATTATCTACCAAGATCCTTTTTATTTTATGATAGGCAACCAAGACTTCAATGTGTAAGGGACGATTGTGATTGGCATCAATATTTGGCATGTCATTCTGGCTGAAGTGTAACTGGTAAGATAAAGCTAAGTGTCCTAATAAAGCCTAGAATCACGTGGGATCGATGTCGTTAGGTACAAAAGTTTCTTGTAAAGCTCTGTTGAGTATTTCCTAATGTATGGGAGAAGATTTAAGTAGATCCAAGATTGAAATTTGAGCAGGGGTCTTTCCTAAGTGATCAAGAATGTTATACTGAGAGTTTACAAGATTTGATTGGGCAGATTTGGAGGCTGCAAGGACAGTAATGCAGGACTGTCAGGTAGCAACAACACATTGGGGATGTTTAGCCTTAACACGTATCATAGAAACACAGGGTTCTACCTGTTCAATGTAATGGACAATGCCATCATAATTGAGGGGCACATTTTTATAGATTATATTATTTGTGTTGTTGTCTTGGGGATTGTTGTTGGAGGTGCTTGCGCCTTGATTATGGTTAGGGAAGGAATTTTGGTATATCTGTAATTGAGCATTGGATGATGAAGCTTGACTGGTGTTGCTTTGATATCTCCTTGATTGATAAGATCTTGGACATAGTTTTTGAGACCTTGACATTTATTCAAAGTGTGTCCTTTTATCTTATGGAATTCACAATATTCATTCTCTCTAAACTAGATAGGTTTGGGCTTGGATTCATCAAGTGGTTTGGTGATAGGGTACATGATCGGATAGTTGACCTGTAGCAACCTATTGAAGATGACGCTTAAGGGTTATCCTTATTGAGTATATTGGCATTTACCATTCCCTTGACTGTTCTGGTTCGACTGTTGAGGAGGACGAGATGCCCCCTGTGGCATGGATATGGCATTAGGTACAAATGGTTGTTGCCTCTGGGATGTATTAGCCACCTGGACATGTTTAGTGTTAGTGACACCATCATTCATTGCATTTTTATTCTTGTTCCAAAAGCTTGACTTATCACTAGATGACCTTTGTTTGTCATGGTTGTGTATCTTGATGTGCCCTTTGCCAATAAGGGAACGTTCAAGGATGGGTCCTTTTTCCACTATTTCAGCGAAGGTGGTAACACAGTGCAACTTGAAATTATGAGCCATGTCGGGATGTGAATTCTCCACAAAGAGGGTGACCATGTCTTTCTCTTTGATAGGGGTTTTCATTCTACTTGCTAGTGCTCGCCACCTTTGAAGGTAGCTAGCAAAAGTTTCACCTTCACATTTTCTCTCCTTAAGAAGGTCCAAAGTATCAATGTCTTTTTCCAAATTGAAGGAGAAGTAAGAAATAATTTTTTTTGAAAGATCCATAAAGGATTTTATGGACCCTTGTTCTAGACTCATGAACCATTCTAGGGAATTTCCTCTCAGGCTCCATGGAAAAAAATGCAAGAGGTAGTTGTCGTTGTGCATAACTTCTTGACACTAGGAGTAAAAATCTTGCAAGTGGGCCTTAGGATCTTTGTTTCCCTTGTATTTGTCAAATTTTGGTATCTCAAAGTGCTATGGGAAGGAAATTAGTGAGATGGATGGACTGAATGGATAGGGACATATATCTTCAAATTTAAAGGATTGTTTACCTGTCCTTACTTGGAGATCTTTCAAAGTAGCTTTGATTTCCAACAGGATTGCATTGACCGGTGGTGTAGGAGTTGAGACAAATGGGTTGGATGGATATGGGTGGTAGGACAATGAAGGATCCTATTGAGACAGTGTTTGAAGGTTGAGGTGTGGATTTTGATAGTGAGATGATGATATCCCTTGTTGGTATGTTGAGGGAGTTTGTTGGTATTGGGGTTGTTGTTGTGAGGTATAGTACGGATTTGTTTGATAAGAATGCATGACCAAATGCTGAGGAGCTTGAATGTGATATTGTGGATTGGTTTGTTGGTACTGAAGGTACTGCTGTGACTATTGGGAGGCCACATAGGGTGGTTGTTGCTAGAACTATTGTTGATTATGATAGTAATAATGTTGAGGAGGCTATTGATGTGATGTTGATTGTTGCGTGGGATGAAATGGGATGTTGTGTTGTGGTTGAACTTGCAGACATAAAATGGATGCAAGGAACGGGGATATGGTTTGGGTGAGTGGTCGGGATGGATTTCCTTGCGATTGGTGTGGTGGTTGTTGTGAAGAAATCAAAGGATTATGAGAGGGTTGTTGTTTATGAGGTGGCTAAGATAATGTAGAGGTGTTCTACAATGGAGATTGTTGGGTACCAATGGGAACATTTGGTTGGGATGTACCTTGTGTAGGTAATTGAGGTGGTAGGCTAGATTAGGGAGGCTGTTGAGATGTGTATGGAGGTGGTGGCATATTTGTGTCCCCTGGAGGTGGAGGCAATGTGGTAAAAGGGTTGCCCCTAGCATTGACTGGAGGTTGACTTGAAAGGGGTGGTGCTATTAGCATTAATGGCGAAGGTTGTGGAACATTTTGTGGCATGCCATAGGTGAAAGAATTATTGGGATTAGATACTTGAGGAGCCCCCATGACTGAAATTGTGGCATGTGGGGGATGGTTAACATGATAAAGAACGGGGTTGCTAAATTCAAGTTGTTGCCAACCTTCCACTAGAGGAACATTGGGGATGTATGAACTATCTGGTGTATTTTGTGAACCTTGGGGTATGTTAGATGTGGAATTGCTATATTTGGATAAGTCGACACCTGGTGGAGGTTTGACACCTTTTTCGATTAGGTGAGCCAAGATTTCTTCCTCATGTTTTTCAAACAAGCAGTCTGTCATTTGCACATTGGCAGGATTACTGAAATGTTCCTCAAGCGTGAGTTCGGCTTGATTAACCATACTCTCTTCACCATGTGGTGAGTCATTCTGATTTTTCAGTGTTGGAGTGTGATGAAGTGCTATTATGAGGGTCTTGGGGGATGTTCACTCCATTGTTAGGATCTTGAGAGACATTTTTACCATTAGTAGGATTTGCACTGTTATTAGGATCTTGAGACATGTTCACTTGGAAATTTTGACCTTGTTGTTGTGCCATTTGCTTCTTGGCTTGTGATCTAGTTTGAACGAGCATGCAAATGTGCTATGGGTGGATTACAAAGATGTCCTTGATGAGATGAAGATTGATCGATTGGATAAAGGGCATGGGTGGACTCAATTGGAATCTGATTAGATGATTGGATAATATTGAATTCAACTATATTGGATTTTTATTGGATTTTGATGGGTTAAGATTGGATTTTAATCAAATGAGATTGGATTTTGATGAAATCAGATTTTGATTGGAGGATGTCAGACTTTTGATTGGATGGGATTGTTGAGATAGATTGGATTGGATTGATTGAATGGATGTGATTGGATTGACTAGATAATTGGATAAGTGTGATTGGTTTGATTGGATGATTAGATGAGTGGAAAGGTGTGATTAGATTGAGATTAAACAATGGAAGATGTAAGGGATCCTAAACCTAGTTAGAAAATCACCCTTAGTGACCTATGGCGTTGATCGATCAGATTGATGGACAAGTGGATGATCACGACACCAAATCCACCTCAAGATAGAAATGGATTGATTTGGGCCAAGGATGATAACTTACGACACCAAATTCAACTCAAGATGGAAGTGAATTGATTTGGGCCAAATTTGATGATTGATATGAAGGATAATGATCGAACCCAAGCACTAAGGTTAATTTAGATGACAATTTTTATCACAAGGTTTAAGTGGTTTGATGATGAGTGGTGTTTATATGATACAGATTAGGCAATACAAATGGCAAGAATTCAGGTGAAACAAGTTCACTCGGTGATGATGTGAGCTTCCCAAATGAGTTATCGGGAATTCAGAATGAGAGGCAGATTGGGAAAATAAATGAATGGAG
>VDFB02353493.1:2650616-2671868 GCA_007258455.2 Sequoia sempervirens
GCATCAACTAGATACTATTAGCTAGCTTCTAACTATAGTGATTTTAAAAATACTACAAAAAATTTCACTGTGCTAGGGTCATTCAAGAGTTGCTATGTTATGTTTTTTTGACAAAAACTATAAAAAATTGTGTACATCCCTCTTTTTAACCCCTTAATCTCAACCATTTTCAAAATAAATTAGTAGTTTAGAAAGTAGACTCGGAGCATTTCGATCCTTGTTTTTGTTCCATCTCAAAATTTTGAGTGTAGCTATCCTCAATTTCACATCCAAGGTCAGTATTTCCTGATTTCAGAAAAAAAGTGGCCACTTAAGCCCCCTTTTTGGGAACCATCTTGGTGCACTTACCTAGTGGTTAGTAGATGGGATTTGAAGGGCTTCAAATAGATTTGTGTAAACTTTGTGTTACATTCTTCATTTGAATTTACATTTATGTTTGGATACTATTGTTGAAATATCTACAAGACTTTGTGCTTGTAATTGTTCATGTTGTTCAAGGAATTGTTGTATCTAAGAAGACTTTGTGCTTCTAATGCAAAAAATGCTATGATTCTCATAGATCCATCATTGAAAAGATATGGAATGATTTTGTGCCTTCGTGAGATTTTCTCCCTTTCTTTTATTTGTTTATTATTATAATACCTAGTATCTCTACACTTTGTTTTGACAAGATAGAGGTATTAGCATTACTACTCATTTTTAGTTTAAAGTTATTTTGAATAAGAACTTCCAACTATGAAGCATTGTAAAACATCTCTAAAAAAAAAGAGAAGCATGAATGTGACACACCCCCCCATTTCGTAAGTGTAGTGTACATTTTCTAAATACTTAATTAGTTTTACCTTAGCTTCTGTTAGTAGTAAGAAGGGTGCCTCCCCTTTCTGATAAGAGAGATTATATCTCACACAGCTATGGTTGAAGTCTAGGTTGTGTAATCTATTGAAAAGATGATTACATAATTTTCACCCAACATGTATCAATGTTAAATATTGTTTCCTCCTCACTTCAAAGTTGTTGATGGGTTGTTGCCGAAGTGGATGTTGCTTCACCTTTTCCCTATTTTAATTCCTTTGTGTTTTATGTCATGGAGTTTTGAGTGCATGTGGAAGGAATTTTTTTCTCATGGAAGGGGTTTCCTCATCGACTGAAGTGCCTTTTGGAAGGCAATAAATATCTTCACCAAGAAATATAAATGAATTTTGTATCATATGGATGTTTTCCCTTAGGTTTTGCAAATATAATGGTCTTTTGAAGTGTAAGTGTAATTGTCAAATGAAAAAGTGAAATGTGTACATTGGTCTGAAGCTTGTTTTTCTCCCTTGTTTTTATAAAAGGGAATTCAGGGCCAATTGTACAGGTTGTTGATTGATCTCCAAGAATAATTTCATAAAAGACAATACAAAGAACATAATTGAGTGTGTATCTAAGTTAAGAGTCTTTTGTTTCTATAAATAATTTTTGATAACAGTACTAGCATTTGAATGTAAAGAATGGTGTAGTTTCAAATTCAATTCTCTCTTGGTGTATTCATCATTTTAATTATCAATGGAATAATCAAGGGTTGTTTCAATGGTATTCTTTATTTTCCAATGAATGTATGGTTTTTTCCTTTCCATAATTCAAAGAATTGGTTAAATTACTTGGATGAAATGATAGGTTTATGTGTTTTGAGTATTAGGATATGATAATGAGTTCTGGTTTTGAATAATTGAGTATAATGGTGTAATACAACATTGTATAAGCTCTGTGATGCTAAGTGTTAAGCTATTGTCAATTTGTATTTACATTTAATTAGACTTTGTACCCTAGGTTAAGGCATTGTTCTAGGATTTGTGTTTGTGTTGCAATATTCTTGATCATTCACAAACAGTACATTCAAATCACTTAATTCTTTAAATTATTGTTGAAATGTATAAAAAATTGAAATTTACCATGTTCCACTACTTGCAAAACACTTAATGAGTAAAGAAGTTTCAAAGTCTTTGCATTCATTAAATTTTTAAGTAAGTTTGTGTTGAGATGATGTATTATTTACAATGTATATGGTTTTAAGTTGCACACAAGATCTTAAATACATTGTATGGGATCACCCTCCTAGGTTTTGTAGAGCCCAAAGTGTAGGAGGAAAGCATTGTTGCTTTCACTCATTCGTTGTCCAATCCCTTCAAATAGCTAACCACTGGAAGATGCCAATTCCATAGGTTATTTGTGAGATCCACTTGGTTCATTAAAAATAACCAACACTATCCATCTTCCCCCCTTGATTTCAAAGGAAAACAATATAAAAAATGGGTTATGCAAGTTGAAGATGAGACATGGTTTTGCTCAAAGTGTAAACTTACAGTTGCAAATTGTAGTTACAAATATGTACTTCAAATAAAGCTAACAAAACATACAAGAACATTATGGGTTTTTGCTTTTGAAGATTAGACCTCTAGCCTTCTTAGTATCTTTTAAAAGGATTTATATATGCTACTGTTCAATTTGGAAGTAGAAGTGAATGTTGAGACTATAATTAAACGAGATTTTTTCAAAAATTCCTTTTCACCCTACGTATGCATATGATGAAAGTGGCATTTCGAGACACTTAAAAGCAACCATCACCAAATTTGATCTCTTGTATTTTGTTGAATAAAATAACTTGTTATTACATGGACTCAATAATATGTCTAGTACTGATAATACTTAAATCTACATCAATTTTCTACCATATGTAAAAACATATTTGTAACTATCCTATAATAATGAAATTATATGTTCTAATCGGCTCTTTGTGAAATCATTGGGATATGTATACATGTTTAAAAAATGTACTTAGTTATGGAAATGATGTTTCTCCAATATTTCATATTGTTTCTTCTTCGTACTCCTTGATAACCATGTTTACTATATATATGTTTATTCCTAAGTGTAATTTTTTTAACACAAATTATATCTATCTATGTCATATAACATCAAATTTTATCTTGAATGATGCACAAAAAAGAAAAGAAAATGTTTTCTAAATTGGTGCATGTATTTTGCTTATGACTATTAGTAATCATTCCTACTATTTTGAATTAAAATTGATGGACTTTACCAATGGAAAAATACAAACTGAACCCCATCAAATAGAAATTCAAAAAATACAAATCATAAAAGAAGTCAAGATTATTATTCTCATCATAAAGAGGAAATAAGTTCTCATTATCGTATGCAAAACATAGAGAAACAAATGCCAAAAATAGTAGACCTACAAACATGCCAATATCACAACTGACAATACTATACAATACACACAAGCAACATACTACATAATGAATTAGAAATTACATCATAAAAAAAAATACTAAGTTCTTGACCACATAAAAAAGACCACTATAGAATAGATGCACTATCGAAATTACAAACATGCATTGTATGCAAGGAACGCTGCTATAGAACACATGTGTTCATTCATATAATAGTAATTGTGTTTGTAAAAGGTTCTTCAATGAGAAATCTATACATTGATTTTCATCGATGAATAATATGGACCTAGGAGAACAACCTACCATGTTACAAAATATCACTCAAGTAGAAGAGATGCTCATAGCAAGAGTAAAACCGATATTATAGGTAACCCATGATCGTGGGGGGAAATAAAAAATACAATGTTCATACAATTATCTTCCTGCAAGACATGTAAAAAAATTTGCAAAAATACTTCCACATAGAATTCAAGACCTAGATGTCCTAATAGTTCAAAGATTGCATACACAAGAAAACTATTACGATTTTTATGTAAGTAGAAGTCATATTAAATATGCATTGCAATACAAGGTCCAATATGACCCATACTATAGCGATGTTGAAATAAATGTCAACCCCCTAGAGCAACTCTCGAAAACAAGTACAAACATTTCAGCCATGCTTCACAACATTCAAATTGACAAAGAAATAATGGTTCGAAACAATGAATTAGACACTAACAATGATCAAACTCAAAATGCATCAACATACACTTCATCATTTATTGTTAGGCTTCCAAATAGATGTCATGAGCTAGAAATCATTGAAAAAACACTAGAAATTGATGATCCAACTGATAACACTATTGATTTGCCTAAAATAAGCTCTACTCCAATAAATGAATACAATACCAAGGGCCTCTTTGATATGGCATTTCCCACACTCTTTCCAGATGGAAATTCACTACGAATGCACCCACAAATTAGGGAAGTGCAAATGCATGAATATGCATTACATTTAATGAGATTTCATGACCAAAGATTTGGGAGACATCCAAGGTTTTGATGTTTTATCTCTAATTTTATGATGTCGCAACATAGCCAAGGACTTGCAACAATTTGGGGAGAAAGATGAAAAATAGCAAATTAACTCCAAAATGCAATCTATAAAGTGCATCTAATAGATTAAGCTCAATTATGATGGAACCAAAAATCAAAATGTAGATCTATGAAAGGGAAAATGATGTGTACCAGTCACCAAAATTTCTTTTTCAAAGCTAACTGAGGACTCATTCCCTTATGGTGAACAAGTCCTGGCTAGGGCTCTATAAAAATGGTTTTTGGGTTCTCTTCTACTATGTCTACACACCCAAATCCTCAATTTTCATAGTTGGAAAGTTGGAAATAAATCTTGTAGGTGAGTTTACGTGAAATTGCAAGAATGATGACAACAAAAGCAACTTTGTAATTTGTCTCTTCAAGAGATTTTACACCTTCTACAAACACACATCAAGAGGGAAAAATGTTTTGTTGTTGGTGAATGGGGGTTTGCCTTGGTTAAAACCCATTTTGTTAATTAAACCTTGAAATGAAATGAAATAGCATGGAAGGAATGATGAATGAACAAGCCTATGTCACAACTCACCAAACCCTTGTTTGAACCTTGGAATCTATATCTGCAACTTGCATGAAATTGCTTCAATGGATTTAGATCTTAATCTTGAAACTGTACTTGAAACAATGCATTTGAATACTTGAATAGATCCTAAACACTACATCAACATATTAGCTCAAATAACATGCATGATGCAAGAAGACTTTGACATAATAATAGGAACTTGATTGCTGCAATAATTCTTCAATAAATCTATTCTTGAATTCCTTGAAAATGCTCTTGAAATGCTCTTGAACTCATAAAATTGCTTAGATCACACTTGCTCATAAAATTGCTAGGTGAAACATAGTGAAATGACCTCTTATTTATACATAAGTTAACATTAATTCTCAAAATTAAAATAGCACAAGTTGATATGTGAATATACATTTGAAATCATTGAAATACTTCCAAAAAATAATTTAAATTAGGGTCCTAGGTCTAAGTGAGGACCCATTCGCCCTTGGGAGAATGTATCCTAGGACACACATTGCTCAATGATAATTGTTATGTTATGGCATTTATGAATGCCAGGTTTCCTCTTTGGAAATTGTAATTAATTAGGTTTGGATTTGAAATAAAGAGTCCAATTAAGGAAAATTAACCTCAATTAATTAATAAGACCCTAGATGAGTGTGAAAGTACAAATGTACACCTTACAACACCACAAATAAGTCACAATTAAGTCCATTTTATTTCAATACGGCCCTAAAATTAATGTGAGTATGTAAAATACATATTAGAACACTAAATTAAGACATATTTTAGTCCTTTTTATTATTAATATTACTTACCAAATTAAGTGTGAAAAAGTGATACTTTTTCCTCCACTACATTTAGCCCCCACTTTAGTGAGAGGATGACCCCATGTCAAAATCACAGTAAAGTAGACATTGAAGACACATATGTATGCAACAATGACAAAGATTCTCAATCATACAACATCAAAGCCTAGAAGAAAAGGGAAACAAATCAAGCTTTGACCGTCCAATGCAATGTGGGACACATGTCTAGGCTTTTTGTCCAAAAGGGTTGATCAAACTAGGACTATCCAACGTGATGTGGAACACGTCTAGGTTGTTTTTCCAACACGTTCACAAGTAGAACTCAATTTCCACTATTCAAATGACACACACACTCACATGGGTTAATGGAACCTCAGACCACTAGGTGAGCCCCAACAAAGTGGCTTAGTGAGAAATTCATGCTAGGTCTACAACCTCTCACTGTACTTGCCATACCAAAGCGATCCCTCTAACAGCTCTGATAAGGCACCAAAAACATACTATGGTTTTGAGATTCACAATGCCTAACAAGCTACATTATGCTAATCACACTATGAAGAAGGGGAAGGCTCCACTAGAAAGCAAGGTGTGTTATGCTTGGTAGCATTATAGGGAAGGTTTGAGCTTCACAATGTTAACAAGTTGTATTATGGTAAACACTTATGAACATTATATATATATAAGTTTTTTCAAAGGGATCTTGTTTAATTCATGTAAGGTCTCTCCTTACAAACCTTATGAATCATCGTGCCTAATTTCTCCAAGACAGGACAAGTCCAAGAATAAAATATTCGCAACTTAGGGAATGCAATGTGTAGCATCACTACTAAGAGGAAAGTCATACGCTAAGAAATAACATGCCCTTGGAGGACATCAAACCCAATGAAACCACCAAGACAAGGAAGCATCACAAGAAGAAAGAAAATTACACAAAGAAACATGAGAGTTGTCAAAAATAATGCCAACGTATGCCCCTACTTTAAAGGAATTGCTACACCATTGCTATGATTAATAACTTTAAAGTAGAAAATAGTCTATGCTAACCATAAAGAGGACATGAGAGCTTACATGAAAAGCCCTATGCAAAGTTATATGTTTCCAAATGAAGCTACATCATGAAAGAGGAAAGGGTTTCGCCCAAAAACACATAAGGGATCCACAAATTTTGGGTCAGTATATCTTTGCTACAATGTTGTTTTAGAGCTTGAAAATTTCATCATTCCCCAAATACTCATAGAATAGGAAGAATGACACATAGAGAGAAAAAATAAAGAAAAATATTTCAGGTCAACATGGAGGAGACCTAAATGTCTTGATGCCTTGTGTCATCCCCAAAAGTAAAACACAAGACAAATGAAAAGATAAATGTTTACGACATATAAAATAATGTAGGTACAACATAGAAGAATGTACATAAAGAGAGAGATACATCAAATAGGATAGTTCGAGGGATCACATTACGCACATGCAATCACATAAAGAACATGAAAAAGAAAAACAAAGAAAAAAAATAGCAAGGCACACGCAAGTCAACCTATAACATGTCATCCACATCCCAATCTTGTTCAATATATGCAAAAGGCAGATAACTAGCCAAAGGGACAATGTCAAGTGTTGAATGAGGACACACACCAAGTTCAACATTATTTTTAGTATAATCAAAATTTATGTTCATAGAAGAAGAAAACATTAGATTTAATTCATTATACACTTGTTCATCAATCTTAGCAATTTCAATGTCATCATCCAGATTAATCACAACAAGAGGTCTAATGACAATATCCATAGAGGTTTGTTGTTGTTTATGTTACGGCGAACGTAGAGAGGCATCATCTCTTGCTGGAGATAAGTTTGGATTTTGATTTTCTATGTTGTTAATTTGTTCTTTTTCTTGCAAAAAATGAGCAATAACACGACGTCTACAACTAGGATTTCTAGCATTTCCATTTCTTTTCATTCAATTTTCAATTTTAGTTTATGTAGGAGTAGGTTTATCAACCATAGGTTTATTTTCTTCACTTAAGGGAAGAGTGGAAGGAACCATGGGAGGTTGTTCAACCACTTTCTCTTTAGCTTTTAAACTTGTTTGACTTTAGGAGGCACAACGGGATTTGTTTGATTGTCTCGTGGTCTCTTAAATATGAAATGGGTGAAGGATTTTTCATAGGATTCTATTGGTTACTTGGAAGGGATTTTGGTTCAATCATAGTTTTATCAAGGATAGGAGGCTCAATCATCGGTTGAGGCATATTGCTAAGATATAATTTTGCTATGTGCTTTTCCTTGAGCTTTTGATAGGATTTTAAAAAGAAGTATTCACTAGGTCTAATAGGTTCAATAGGCTCAAGACAAAATAAATCCAATGAAAAGTTCCCATGAGAAGACATAGTATTAAAGCCACTATGATGCACTCTAAATATCTCATTGCCAAATGGAAACTTTAAACATTTATGCACAATCGATTAGATGAAATTCATGGAGTGAAGCTATGGATAGCCTAACTTCACATGAAATTGGTCCAAAAATGGGATGATGGTGAATGAGACATTTAATGTTTTTGGTACAACCTTTAGAGGGAGATTTATCAAGCCAATCATAGGGAACATAAAAAAATTATGCGTTTTGATCCATGCTTTCAGTTTTTCATATGTATCTTGATAAAGCTCATGTATAAATAGGAATTATTTAGTGACTAGGTTCTCTACAAAGATGAGATCAATTAATCTCTCATTAGTAGGCTTGCCATTGATTCTTCCATCTATGTAGAGAGGACCATCAGGTGCATGTTTAAGTATATCTCGTTGTGAGAAATCAATATCAAGTGACATCCTAGTTGGTACCTTATGAGGTTTAGCATCAATAAATGCAACTAAATAATCCAAATGGTTGTTCTCATTGTCTTTCATGTTTTCATCATCTGTATCAACATTCATCACATCATTCTTTGTTTCACTAGCTTTGACAAAGGATATATTATGATTAGGCATAGGATTGGTAAAGATTTGCGAATTTTTATTAGGAGTATGTATTACCTTGATCATTAACACCTCCAATTAGGATATGATTGTAGACACCTAAAAATGGCCTGGAGAATCTAATTAATTAAATACGACTTATTTGATTAATTAATCTTAAATTCATCTACTTAGTAAATAAATAGAAATATTTATTTATATTAAGTTCATTATTAATTCTTCTATTTTATCATATTATTTCCCTCTTAATTAAATAATCAAAATTAAATACTTTATTTTATTTAATTATTATCATTATTATTTCTTCTATACTGTATCCATTAATTCTATCTTAAATTAAATACACAGCTTCAATAATTTGTGTTATTTAATTACCTTATCACGTTTCTTCTTAATTAAATAAAGATATCCTAGAATCTTTAATTTAATTATCATATTCCTTTTATCTTAATTTAATAAACAACTTCTATAGTTTGTTTTATTAAATTATTTATTCCTCTTTTGCTAAATTTAAATAAACCAAAAATATTTAAATAAATGCAAAAATCATTTACCTCTATTCACTCACCAATAAAATTAGATTTTTTAAATCTAATTAATTCAACTGTCATTCACGGGAAGAGCTTCGGGGACAAACCTACAGGAAATCCTCTCAATCTTCTTTCCTCTCATCTTGCCTGGTGTTTTCATGGGGAGGAACAATCCTTCATGATCAGCTCCACCTTCTCATCTCATACCATTCAATTCTCCAGATTGAATCTCAACCTCTGCTGTGTTACCCCTTCACAAATGAGTGCCGTGAAAGCTATAAATATAGGTTTCTGGCTACAGGAAAAGCATCCTAACTTGTGCAAATTTACTCTGTAGGTTTTCCAAGCATTCAAGCATTCAAGCAATCAAGCAAATAGAAGCATTCATCCAACATTCATCAAGCATTCATCAAGCATTTTAATTCATCAATTATGGCTGTTTACAGTAGTTTCTTTCTCATAAGTTTTGCTGTAGAATCATCTTAGTTGCATTTAGGAATCATAATAGTTTAATTCTCATTCTCTAAGTGTCATTTTAGCAATCAATTAGCTTAAATTTCTTGAATCTTTGATGCAATGTCTTATTTAGAAGTGTAGATACATTCTAGATTGTTTTCCTCATTCTTACACTTACATTTTGGCGCCCACCGTGGGGCTTAACCCCATATTCTGCAAAATTTTTGTGAAAAGTGTCTTACAGGTATCAGCGTGTTTGTTCTCATGGAACCGTGGTTTTTTATAGCGTGCTGGCTAGATTTTGTAGCACGCCGGTCGTCTGTTTTAGTGCTCCGGTCATTTGTTTTAGCGCACCGCTCAATTGTTTTAGCGCGCTGCGCCACTGTTTTAGCGCGTCGATCCACTGTTTTAGCACCTCGACTCTGTGTTCTTTAAATATTTTTTTTATTTGGATCCGACGCATCCGCGGCCAGATTTTGTTCTTTTGTCTCTTTTTGGTTAAAAATTATCAATCCTAGGATAGAAAATGGGTTAAAATTTATCAATCCTAGGATAGCAAATGTATAAAAATTGATCAATCCTAGGATAGAAACTTCATCATTTCTTGTGGGATTAAAATTGAACATCATTCTTTTTATGGAGCAATATCTCCATATAGATTAGCTAATTTGTCTTTTGGGTTTTAAAAAGTGAACAAACTTCTTTGCTGTGATTGGGTGATAGGTTTATGCTCTCCCCTTGACTGGGTGCATTAGAATACCAGACTCACTTTTACTTTGCGCATTTTCAAGCTTTCATTAAAACCTTTAGATAGGCCTGCCGTAGTGGGAAAAAGTACTCACCCTACGGGAACGATCTAAGTGGGGACAGCCAAAAGCCATGGCATTCCAACCCACTTTAAAATTTATGTGAATTTGGGGAAACCCTCTTTCAATGGAAGTGTGCAGGATAACCATCCCCAAAATCTTTGTTCTAAAGATTGGGAGGTCTCTCAAGGGAGTTTATCCATTGGCCACTCTGAACGGAAACCCTATCTAAGAACCTAGAAATAGAAGCACGCTTGTTAGTTCTCAAACATTGTAATACTCAGCTGTGCAGGGGCGGGGAAGAATCTACCCTCAAACACTCACCATATAATTTCCAAGGACTGTTTGCTTAGGGGATCTGGTATCCACTTCCATCACTTTGAGTACGCACCTAGAAAAGACAAAAACACGGGCGCCCTCTAGGGGGTGACATGGCTGTGTGAGTCGACGCAATTCCAAGCTGTGGGCCGTTCGAGTATATAACGATGACCTTTTGTCTCTAGCAGTGAGTCTGTTTGAATTGTCTTATTTTGTTATCAAACCAATGAAAATCAAGAAGAATCATGTTTGGTTCTTAGAGCATACACTATCTATTTAGATTCTAGTATTTTAATCAACTATTCTATTCTTGCTTGCTATGTTTTCCTTCATTAAATTCAGATAAGATCATCACAAAAATCTTCAAATCAAACACTTGTGAAATTCTCATGATTCGAGATTGGGTATCCACCAAATTTGTCAAGAAGTCTCTTATCAAACGAATCAGAAAGCCAAAGAAAACACTTACATACAAACAACTCTTGAGAAAGCAACGATTTTTATATCAAAGCAGAAAAGTTCTACTCCAACATAGGACCTTTATTCATAGATATCACGATTTCTCTAGAGGTTATACAGATGACTATGCTGTAGCTCCCTTAGATTCACAAGAATTTTATCAAAGAAGGGCTCTTAGACAACACCACAATCACAGTCAACAAATTCGTCCAGAATACATCCCACAACCTGCCATACAATACAATACAAGACCAAGTGAATTTCATAGAGTAAGGTAGTTTCCTGTGGCACCCCAAAAACATTCTGTAGCACGTCAGAACTCTATTTTAGCGCGTCGTCACTCTGTTTTAGCACTTATCGGCTCTGTTTTAGCGCCTCACGGATCTGTTTTAGTGCTTCACGTTTCTGTTTTAGTGCATTGCAGCTCTGTTTTAGCGTGTCGTTGCTCTGTTTTAGTGCGTAGTGTATCTGTTTTAGCGCCTCACGGCTCTATTTTAGCGCATTGCGGCTCTGTTTTAGTGCATCGCGTCTCTATTTTAGCGCTTCGTGTCTCTATTTTAGTGCATCGTGGCTCTGTTTTAGCGCGTCGTGGCTCTGTTTTAGCGCTCTAGAAAGTCAGAAAAATAGAGAGTTAGTAAGATAGTTTGTCAGTTTTCCCACATCGAAAACAAGGTTTTCATCAATCCAAAACATTTTTTTCCATAGTCCAAAACACTTGAATCATACAAAAAAAGAGAGAAAACTTTACTATTACGCCTAGGTCTTGAAACATTTTGCAAAGGGTCCTTATCAATCATCACTAAATCTGAGATTTTTTGTGTCAAAATTTCCCTATCAAGGATTTTATCATCATTCCATCACAAAACTAGACACGATTAAATCATATTTTAAATCGAAAACTTCGACACTTATCAAATCAAAAATCCAAGATCAAAGTCTAGAGTAAAAATTTTAACATTTGTATGCCTATTTTCACACGATCAGCATATCAAAGACAACAACAAGAAGAAAATGAAAGAATAGCAGCCATGGCTGAAGAAAACCCTTGGGGATGATACAAAAACACTGATCCTCTCACTAATTCACAAGAGAAAGAAATAACTGTAGAAGAAATCGAGAAAGTTCAACAAGACCCTCATTTCCATAAATTTATGGAAAAGATGTTAGAGCAAGATATGGAAAAGTATCTTTTATTATTAGCTGACAAAGGTGCTAAGCTTCCTAAAGACTTTGATGTCAACCAACTCAAGGAAACGACCACACCTCAGACAACTAGTATGGAAAATCCAAATCAAATAGATGCTTTGACAAGACAAATCCAACAATTACAATTGCAGTTCCAAAATATCCAACAAGGGCCAACAAAAAGATATTCCTTACAAGACATTTGCCCTTATCCATTTGACCCAAGCATTAACATGATACCATTTCCATAGTATTGTGAATACCCAACGTACAACAAATACAATGGAAGAACCAATCCATTTGATCACGTACGGGAATTTAGAGCCATGAGCATAGAGTTCGCACACGAAGACTCTTACTACGATTATTTCCAAGCTTAGGAAACACTTGCATGGAGTGGTTTTCTAAAATGGAACCTGGGATCCAATCTTTTGAAGAACTGATCAATAGGTTCATAACACACTTCTCATTCAACATCCAACATGGGGTGACCTTAAAAGAACTCTACAACACCAAACAAGCAAAGGGTGAAAATTTTCTTTCCTTTCTCCAACGATGGAGAAGGCTATTTTCTCAATACCCTAGATCTATTCCTGAAGAGGAGAAGATAAAGATGTTCATTGATAACCTGGTGGATGAAATGAATTATAGATTGGACTTGCAATGTCCATCTACATTTGAGCAAGTTATCGAGAAGGGACTCAAAATCAAAGAGGCTCTAATCAAAAGAGGAACAATCAAACACTTCATTGAAGGTTCAAACAATAACAATTCCTCTAACAACATCAATGAAAAGCCAAGATTTTGGCAAAAGAATAAAAATACTGATACCATGATTGATACACACATATCCAAACTAGTATTTACCTTGACGCCAACAACTACAAACAAACAAAACAATGGTCTTAATGTCAAACAAAGTAGTGATCAAGGAAATAATCAAAACAGTGGAGAAACAAAAACCCAATCATTCCAACGACCATCCAATAAATGAAAATTCACACCATTAGGGAAATCATTGGAATCAGTCCTTAAAGAACTTTTAGATGAAAAACTTATTCAAGTACAAGAGGCTAGAAATTGGGACCCTCAAGTCAAACCATCATGGTGGAATGACTCACATTACTGTCACTACCATCAAAATAAAGGCCACATGACTGAAAATTGTTGGCAGTTAAAACATGTAGTACAAGACCTTATAGATTAAAAGAAAGTATTTGTAGAGGGGCACCAAACAAACAAAGATCATACAACATTCAAAAATCCTCTACCCAATTATCAGAAGGGAGAATCCTCTTCCGCAAACAGCAAAGGTAAGAATGTTGGTTATGTTTATGACACAACGATCCTTTGTCTTTCTGCTGCCAAGGAGGATGAGGAGTTATGCAATCAAATCAATCGAAACAATGACATTACATCTACTAATTTGGTACAACATATGGACAAATCTGAAAACCAAATTAATGTAATCACACTCAAAGGGAAACAAGAGCACCAACCGGTTAATGCCACAACAAGGGCACAATCCAAAGTTATATTGAAAGGAGCATCATTATCATCCCAATTTGTAGATCCTCCCTCCAATCAATATAATCTCATCGATCAATTACAGAAAATACCGGCGCAAATATCCATCTTGGAACTTTTAAAGATCTCCCCATCACACAAAGAGGTTCTTGAGCAAGCTCTTGTATCAACCATGGTACCTAACAATTTGGATGTATGTCAATTTCAAGCTATGGTGGGACATCTATCTACACCTCATTGCCTTTCATTTTCTAAACATGATGATGTATCACTCACCCATCAACATAATTCCGCCCTTCACATTGAAGTCCTCATCCATAAACATCGTGTAAAGCATGTCCTGATAGATGGAGGGGCTGGTTTAAATATTTGTACCTTAAAGATGATTCATGCACTAGGATACTCAGATGAAGCCATTGATACAAGAAGAAAAATCACAATCAAAGCATATGATGAGGAAGAAAGATCCTCTAAAGGATTGATCATATTACCCATTCAAGTGGGACCTATTGTCCAAAATGTGGTTTGTCAAGTCTTAGATAGGGAACTGACATACAACATACTGTTGGGACATCCTTGGATTCATGATATGCAAGCAGTACCTTCCACCTATCATCAATGCCTAAAATTTCCCGTCAATGGATAGGAGGTAACAATCACAGCAGACTATAATGACACCCAAGCTTGTCATACATTGAAAACATCTCAAGATACATTAATACCTCACAATAGAGAAGTTAGCACATCAGATTCATCTAATGGTGAGAAACAACAAAGCTTCATATCAAAGTGGCTTCCAAAACAACAAAAATCACAAGAGATCAAGGTGGCACAATCTAACCCTTCAAATGTTGAAAGAACAATTGGATTCACTCTCACACCAATTCACCAAAAAAGTACAGATAAGTGACAAAGGAATAAGTGAATATGGTGTCGGACACTCTTTCCATCTATCACAGATGTTACCCTCCTTACAAACGTATGGACAGCCATCTACAACCACCCAAAAATCAGCACAATCTACAACGGCATTAGATGGCAGATTTGTAAAAGCTGGAAACATAGATGAAAAATTAGAAGATAAGGCCATACTAAATTGGCTTTACAGGGATGAGGAAGCTTCCACTTCCACGAGTAAAATCATAGAGACAAATCAATATGGAAAGGGAAAAACTATTCTGGAGAAGATGGGATATTCAGGACAGGGACCTCTTGGGTTAAGGAAACAAGGCATAACAAAACCAATCCAGCCACTCACGCTCCAACATAAGGATAAAACTGGACTAGGATATGCAGCAGAACAAAGACCTCTTGAACGAGGGGAACAAAGTGTAACGGAACCAATCCAAGTTCTCACAATTTATCAAAATGGCAGAATTGGACTAGGATACATAGAAGAAGCAAGAGCAGAACTCACCAATAAAACTGTGGAGCGTATTCTTCAAATGAGAGATAACTCCAAAACAAATTCAAATGAATATGAGTGGGACAACTTATCAGATGTTTCCTATGAAGATATCCAGATCGATGTTATCAAAAAGTATACCCCCAAATGTGAGGAGGGTCAAAGCTCGAGTTTTAATCCTATTGTCTTTGAAACAGAAAATTTTGATGACTCAAGTGAAGATGAACATACATCGAGTGAGATAAATGATGTGGAAGAAAATACCTTCGTAGGCCTCGACATAACCACTAACAACTTGGATGACATTTCTGTCTGAGCTTTCACAATTGCTGACCTCAACCCATCTAATGATTCATTGCCTTTACTGCATCCCAAACTTATCGAGTGGGAACCCCAACACCCCATCAATCACCCTATTTTTGACAATGAATCTGCTATTATTAACTACCTTTGCTGTGAAGAATCCGATACTTGTTCTACCAATGCTTCTTTTAATGATGCTTTTAGGCAGGAGAGTGCCAAGCCTTTCAGTTGCAAAAGTATGGAAATAAATAATGGGTCTAATGGTGAAAACCATTCTATGGCAGTATTTGATTCTAAAATAGTAAAAACAAAGAACGCATCCAATGGTGAAAACCTCATTGAGGCACCAAAGGATGGAAGGCTTGACATCCTCCCACAACATTACCATGAAAGATCATTAGTGTTGGTAGAACCCACACAGTCTATTGATATTGGCATAGCAGAGAAAGTAAGAATACTACACCTGGCAGCATCCATGATAGATACAGAAAAGCCAAATTTTATCAAATTCTTTGAAGAACAATGCATCAATTTTGCTTGGTCATACTCTGACATGCTAGGCTTAGACACAAATCTTATTATGCATCACTTATCTTTACCAGTTGGCACTAAATGAGTAAAACAGAAACTGAGAAAGATGCATCCACATGTTGCATTATTGGTAAAAAATGATTTGAAAAAACTACTAGATGCCGGATTTATCAGATCTATTGATTATGCTGAATGGATATCCAACATTGTACCTGTTTCAAAACCATATCACACCATCAGAATATGTACTGATTTCCAGGATTTAAATAGAGCATGTCCAAAGGATGATTTTCCTTTGCCAAACATAGACATGATTGTAGATTTAACAGCTGGCCATCAAATGCTATCACTCATGGATGGATTTTCAGGATACAATCAAATCAAAATAGCTCTTGAAGACCAAGAAAAGACAGCATTTACATATCCGTGGGGCACCTTTTGCTGGAACGTCATGCCTTTTGGGTTAAAGAATGCAGGAGCTACATACCAGTGAGCTATGACAACAATCTTCCATGACATGATGCACACCTTCATGGAGGACTATGTGGACGATATCTTAGCCAAATCTCACACCAGGGAATGACATCTAGAGATACTTGCCAAAATATTTGATAGGTTGGAGAAATTTAAAGTCAGATTAAATCCTAAGAAATGTGCCTTTGGAGTAACATCAACAAAACTCCTTGGATACATAGTCTCTACAAAAGGAATTGAAGTAGATCCAACAAAAGTTAAAGCCATTGTGGAAATGCCACCTCCTAAGAATATCAGTACATTAAGATCTCTACAAGGCCGACTACAGTCCATCAGAATATTCATCTCTCAACTAGCAGATCGGTGTCATCCATTCAACCATCTTTTGCATAAAAATATGTCTTTTAAATGGGATGAACAGTGTGAGAATACTTTCAATCAAATCAAGCATTATTTAATGACACCACCAATCTTGGTGCCACCCAGTAAAGACAAGCCATTGTTGCTATATATCGCAACAATAGATATTTCTTTAGGAGCCTTGCTAGCACAAGAGGATAAAGAAGGAAAGGAACAGGCAATATACTATATCAAAGAGACACTCCAATGGACATGAAGTAAACTACACTTTCATTGAAAAATCATGCTTAGCAAAGAGTACTGCGAACACAAAATCGTACACTATGCTCACTCACACCGCCAAGCCTATTGCAAAATTGATCCCCATGTATTTGGCATCGCAGCAAAGCACTTTAATCAGAAAGGTTGGCAAAAGCGTCGCTCCCGCTGAGTTTTGCTATTCAAGATGTTGAAAGGCTTAGCCATCAAAGGACAAGTCATTGCCACCACTAGCGTAAGTCTGACTGTCGGTCAGCCATCCGGCGAATTCAAGGAATTTCCTGATGTGGATATCCTCAATGTTACAACACAACCATGGCAACTCTACTTTGATGGATCCTACACACAACATGGATCAGGGGCAGGAATTTTATTTGTCACACCTCTTGGGCACACAATTCCACGATCTATGTCTTTACCTTCCTCAGTTGTAATTCATCAATGTGGCGTAATACGAAGCTTTAGAATCCTTGCAGTCCATGTGGCTATTAAACCCAGTTCATAGAACTGCTGTGTGTATGGAGACTCTCAGTTAATCATCTATCAAGTCAACAATGCTTACCAAACTAAGGATGACACACTAATTTTATACAAGAGACTGGTAGATGATCTAAGGAAATACTTCATAGATATCAAATTTGAGCAGATACCAAGATCAGAGAATAAAGCAGTAGATGCCATGGCCACAATAGCATCTCTTCTACAAATGCCTGAAACACAAGATCGTTATCGATTTATTGTGGAAAAAGTGTCAAATCCTGCATATGCAAATCCCAAATCCCAAACCATAAGCCTTTTGGATAGTGCCCAATCTTCCATTTATGGAGACATTTATACTTAACTAAAAGATAATATCTTATCGCTAGATCTTTCTCGCAACCAAAAGCGCAACTTCATACGCCAATCCGCTAAACATACCATTATTGCTAACACTCTTTACCGTCAAGGCCTACATGGTACTCTTTTGCGTTGTTTAGAACATAACGAATTTGCTTCCGCTTTACATGAGGTCCATGAAGGAATTTGTGGCACACATTCAAGCAGATTATCTTTAGCCAAGAAACTCCTTCGTTTGGGGTATTACTGGCCGCACATGGAGCAAGAATCTTATAGGTTTGTCAAGAGATGTCAAAAATGTTTGATTCATGGCAATCTTATACATGCACCAGCACAGGAGCTCCATCCATTCACAACTACATGGCCTTTCTGTTAGTGGGGATTGGACTTGGTAGGGAGAATTAACCCATCTTCATCTAATGGACATAAGTTCATTATCACCGCAACAAAATATTTTACAAAATGGGTGGAGGCAGTTCCCTTAACCACAATTACTAGGAAGCAGATATCATCTTTCATACTTAATTATCTCATTTGTAGATATGGGATACCCCAGTCAATCATCATAGATAATGGCATGCCTTTCAAGAACCAAGACGTCCAAGAGCTGTGTGAAAAGTTCCACATCCAACATCGCTTTTCAACCCCTTATTACCCTCAAGGTAATGGATAGGTAGAAGCTTCAAACAAAACAATCCTAAAGATTCTCAAGAAGACTGTAAATGAGGTAGGGCGTGATTGGCACGTTCAGCTTAACCTTTCTCTTTGGGCTTACAGGACTAGCATTAGAACACCAACAGGAGCTACACCATATGCTCTTGTCTATGGATCAGAGGCAATATTACCTATCAAGGTAGAAATTCCATCCCTTCGAGTTTCACTAAAGGGACTCATTTCAAATGAGGATTATAGGATCTCTATACTTCAAGAATTAGAGCTACTTGATGAATGTCAACAACAAGCTGTCAATCATTTGACAGCCTATCAACAAAGAATGTCTAGGAACTATAATCATAGGGTTAAGCCTAGAGTCTTTCAGATCGGAGACTTGGTCCTACGGGAAAACCCTGGAAATCAAGAAGACAAAGAAAAGAAGGGAAAGTTTGAACCTAACTGGATAGGGCCTTATGTCATTATATCAGTCTATGGATTAGGAGCATATCGGCTGTCTACACCAGAAGGAGATATGTTAGAGGAGCCCATGAACAACATCCATCTTAGGTGATTCTATACTTGAGGATACCTAGTGCACGGTCGATAAGGTTGTCTTGATGAAAACCTAGAAAATAGGCATCATGATGACAGAAAAAGAAAAAAACAAAATAAAAATAAAAATACACAAAAAGGAGGACACAATAAAAACAAGTGATGAAAACCTGGCAAACAGGCACTACTTGTGATTTTCACCAGCTCTTCTATCTATTAGGTACAGTTTTGTTACGGTTGTTTCCTTTCATATCATTTCCATCTATCATTTGAGATAATTATTATCACTATCCATATCATGGCAAGGATATCATGTCTTACCCTAGCTTGGGGGCAACATCCTAGAGTTATTTGGTACAATGGATTTTCAGCTTAAATGGGAGACAATCAAACATGACAACACCAAGTGACGATACTTGAAAAGCAACCAAATACATCAGAAAATTTGTCAAAATCCAAAAACATCAGAAAATCCATCAAAATCCAAAAACATCAAAAAATTTGTCAAAATCCAAAAACATCAGAAAATCCATCAAAATCCAAAAACATCAAAAAATCCATCAAAATCCAAAAACATAAAAAAATCAGAAAATCCATGCAAAAACATTCAAAAATCACAAAACGCAAAAATAGAGTCTATATCAGTCGAACTACGTGGTCTTTGCATGTATAACGTAGGCAAGACTAATCTTTGATCAGTCCCTGAGGCCCCCAGGATAGGTCTTTAGGTTACATCATTTGGTCAAACGTCTGAGAATATCATGCAAACATCAGCACACACATTTCAACATCGATGATCTAATCTGAATAATGATTTGAAAATACATTAAGTAGAATTTGAATTGTTGTACTCTTTATTTTTTTCATTTGCTTATCATTTCTTTGGAGCTACTCGATGATGTATTAAACTAGAGAAGCAAGGAAGGAGAATGATACCTTTTCTTTGTTTGTTGTTTGTGAGTTAGTCATTATTTTTTTGTGAATTGTCGTGGGAAGTGCTCTACCAAGTATCATGGATGACATTTCAATTCACTTAAGAAAATGATTAATTCTTGTCTATTTACGCAAGAAATGCTCAGGTCATCTCGGTTTAATTATACCTTGATGCTTGTGTTCGCTTGCAATATCAAATATCATGAAAGAAATACTCAGGTCATCATTGGTCTATCTCATATCATTGATGCTTGTATTCGCTTTCAACATTTTAAAAGCTCAATGATGATACAAAACAAAATAAAAAGATTGTTGAAATGACACTTAGGTTTGCATTGATAAAATAGGTTTGCATGGTAAAAATAGATTGCATTCATAATAATACATCTGCAGAGTATTGATTACACAAGTTACAAAGATTCATTTGCAAATAATGTTATCTTTTCTTATTAAAGATTGAGTATACTTGACACATACAATTTTCATAATGGCATGCATATAAAATAATTTCTTCATCTCATCATAAATTTCACAATAAACATCTCATTTCGTGATATCATATACACGTTATGTTTCATCATTTCATCCATACATCATTCATTTACATCTCATTATATATATCATACATTGCATTTCATCCATACATCATTCATTTTCACCTCATTTTATATATCATACATTACATTTCATCCATACATCATTCATTTACATCTCATTTTATCTATCATACATTGCATTTCATCCATACGTCATTCATTTACATCTCATTTTATATATTATACATTGCATTTCATTAAGAAAATACACACATCATCCATATCATATCACATCATCATCAATGCATCTATCCAATCTAGTATAATAAAATAATCATAAAACATAAAAATCAAAATGCATCCATCACATAAATCATGTAGAACACATCATAGATCAATCAAACCGTTGCACATCATATATATCTCATCAAGTGTCAAGTATACAATGAAGTCTGGAAAGGATGAAGATAACATCATATCAAAAAATGGTTGTATATATCTCTCG
>VDFB02353493.1:2671968-2720597 GCA_007258455.2 Sequoia sempervirens
TCCCACTCTCTACCTCCCTCTCCCACTCTCCCACTCTCTCCCATTCTCTCTCCCACACTCTCCCGCCCTCTCTCCCACTCTCTCCCACTCTCTCCCACTCTCCCACACTCTCTCCCACTCTCCCACTCTCTCCCACTCCCTCCCTCTCTCACCCTCTTTCCCACTCTCTCCCACAAGCATACATACATACATACATACATGACATACCAAAATACATATACATACCAACATATAAACAAACATTCAATAAAGTGGCATTTAACTAAAGGAAGACATAACACGAGCGCGTTATGTGTTGCTAGACATGTTCCTCGAAGAAGCAAAAAATGTCAAAACTAACACATAACGCGCTCACGGTATATTTTTCTTTGGGAATCCCTGAGCCTTAGCTTTGGTATTTTCCTTGGAATACCAACCCAAAGGCTTGTAGGGCATTCCCAATGACTAGAGACGTGTTTTTGCAAATTCTACAATTTTTCACATAATTGGGTTTGTGCTCACCGTTAGGATTGCATCTGGTTCAATATTGACAAAATCGAACACATGGGTAATGTTAGGTTCTCTCCTAGCTTTCCAACGATGTAATTTTTTTCACTTTTTGACAATCTTAAGCCTTTCATCCATAATTTCTTTTGTTTCTATGTCTGTTTTTTGTCAAAAAATAGTGTTTGGTGTTTTTTTTTGTTATAAATTAACTGTTCATCAAAATTTCAAATAAATTACATTTTTAGAAACTAGACTCCATTCTACAAATTTAAAAAATAAAAAATAAAAAAATATTACTTTTCAAAATTTGTACGGGGAGCACGGCCAAAATTCTACTTTTTGGGAGTGCCCACTTAGAAAATTAGTAAAAAATAAAATATTCATTAAAAATTATCAGAAAAATCGTGCATCAACTAGATACTGTTAGCTAGCTTCTAACTATAGCGATTTTAAAAATATTACAAAAAATTTCACTGTGCTAGGGTCATACAAGAGTTGCTATGTTATGTTTTTCTGACAAAAACAATAAAAAATTGTGTACATCCCTCTTTTTAACCCCTTAATCTCAACCATTTTCAAAATAAATTAGTATTTTAGAAAGTAGACTCGGAGCACTTCGATCCTTGTTTTTGTTCCATCTCAAAATTTTGAGTGTAGCTATCCTCAATTTCATGTCCAAGGTCAGTATTTCCTGATTTCAGAAAAAAAAGTGGCCACTTAAGCCCCCTTTTTGGGAACCATCTTGGTGCACTTACCCAGTGGTTAGTAGATGAGATCTGAAGGGCTTCAAATAGATTTGTGTAAACTTTGTGTTACATTCTTCATTTAAATTTACATTTATGCTTGGATACTATTGTTGAAATATCTACAAGACTTTGTGCTTGTAATTGTTCATGTTGTTCGAGGAATTGTTGTATCTAAGAAGACTTTGTGCTTCTAATGCAAAAAATGTTATGATTCTCATAGATCCATCATTGAAAAGATATGGAATGATTTTGTGCCTTCGTGAGATATTCTCCCTTTCTTTTATTTGTTTATTATTATCATACCTAGTATCTCTACACTTTATTTTGACAAGATAGAGGTATTGACATTACTGCTCGTTTTTAGTTTAAAGTTATTTTGAATCAGAACTTCCAACTATGAAGCATTGTAAAACATCTTCTCTAAAAAAAGAGAGAAGCATGAATGTGACACAGCCCCCCATTTCGTAAGTGTACTGTACATTTTCTAAATACTTAATTAGTTTTACCTTAGCTTCTGTTAGTACTAAGAAGGGTGCCTCCCCTTTCTAAGAGGAGAGATTATATCTCACACAGCTGTGGTTGACGTCTAGGTTGTGTAATCTATTGAAAAGATGATTACACAATTTTCACCCAACTTGTATCAATGTTAAATATTGTTTCCTCCTCACTTCAAAGTTGTTGATGGGTTGTTGCCGAAGTGGATGTTGCTTCACCTTTTCCCTATTTTAATTCCTTTGTGTTTTATGTTGTGGAGTTTTGAGTGCATGTGGAAGGAATTTTTTTTCTCATGGAAGGGGTGTCCACATCGACTGAAGTGCCTTTTGGAAGGAAGGAAATATCTTCACCAAGAAATAGAAATGACTTTTGTATCATATGGATGTTTTCCCTTAGGTTTTGCAAATATAATGGTCTTTTGAAGTGTAAGTGTAATTGTCAAATGAAAAAGTGACATGTGTACATTGGTCTGAAGCTTGTTTTTCTCCCTTGTTTTTATAAAAGGGAATTCAGGGCCAATTGTACAGGTTGTTGATTGATCTCCAAGAATAATTTTGTAAAAGACAATACAAAGAACATAATTGAGTGTGTATCTAAGTTAAAAGTCTTTTGTTTCTATAAATAATTTTTGATAACAGTACTAGCATTTGAATGTAAAGAATGGTGTAGTTTCAAATCCAATTCTCTCTTGGTGTATTCATCATTTTAATTATCAATGGAATAATCAAGGGTTGTTTCAATGGTCTTCTTTATGTTCCAATGAATGTATGGTTTTGTCCTTTCCATAATTCAAAGAATTGGTTAAATTACTTGGATGAAATAATAGGTTTATGTGTTTTGAGTATTAGGATATGATAATAAGTTATGGTTTTGAATAATTGAGTATAATGGTGTAATATAACATTGTATAAGCTCTGTGATGCTAAGTGTTAAGCTATTGCCAATTTTTATTTGCATTTAATTAGAATTTTTACCCTAGGTTAAGGCATTGTTCTAGGATTTGTGTTTGTTTTGCAATATTCTTGATCATTCACAAACAATACATTCAAATCACTTAATTCTTTAAATTCTTGTTAAAATGTATAACAAATTGAAATTTACCATGTTCCACTACTTGTAAAACAATTAATGAGTAAAGAAGTGTCAGAGTCTTTGCATTCATTAAATTTTTAAGTAATTTTGTGTTGATATGATCTATTATTTACAATGTATATGGTTTTAAATAGCACACAAGATCTTAAATACATTGTATGGGATCACCCTCCTAGGTTTTGTAGAGCCCAAAGTGTAGGAGGAAAGCATTGTTTCTTTCAATCGTTCGTTGTCCAATCCCTTCAAATAGCTAACCACTAGAAGATGCCAATTCCATAGGTTATTTGTGAGATCAACTTGGTTCATTAAAAATAACCAACACTATCCATCTTTCCCCCTTGATTTCAAAGGAAAACAATATAAAAAATGAGTTGTGCAAGTTGAAGATGAGACATGGTTTTGCTCAAAGTGTAAACTTACAGTTGCAAATTGTAGTTACAGATATGTACTTCAAATAAAGCTAGCAAAACATACAAGAACATTATGGGTTTTTGCTTTCGAAGATTCGGCCACTAGCCTTCTCGGTATCTCTTAAAAGGATTTATCTATGCTACTGTTCAATTTGGAAGTAGAAGTGAATGCTGAGACTATAATTAAACAAATTTTTTTCAGAAATCCCTTTTCACCCTTTGTATGCATATGATGAAAGTGGAATTTAGAGATGCTTAAAAGAAACCATCACCAAAGTTGATCTCTTGTATTTTGTTGAAGAAAATAACTTGTTATTACATGGACTCAATAATATGTCTAGTACTGATAATACTTAAATCTACATCAATTTTCTACCATATGTAAAAACATATTTGTAACTATCCTATAATAATGAAATTATATGTTCTACTCGGCTCTTTGTGAAATCATTGGGATATGTATACATGTTTATAAAATGTACTTAGTTATGGAAATGATGTTTCTCCAATATTTCATTGAGTTTCTTCTTCATACTCCTTGATAACCATGTTTACTATATATATGTTTATTCCTAAGTGTAATTTTTTTAACACAAATTATATCTATCTATGTCATATAACATCAAATTTTATCTTGAATGATGCACAAAAAAAAGATTTTTTTTTCTAAATTGGTGCATGTATTTTGCTTATAACTATTAGTAATCATTCCTACTATTTTGAATTACAATTGATGGACTCTACCAATGGAAAAATACAAACTGAACCCCATCAAATAGAAATTCAAAAAATACAAATCATAAAAGAATTCAATATTATTATTCTCATCATAAAGAGGAAATAAGTTCTCATTATCGTATGCAAAACATAGAAAAACAAATGCCAAAAATAGTAAACCTACAAACATGCCAATATCACAACTGACAATACTATACAACACACACAAGCAACATACTACATAATGAATTAGAAATTACATCATAAAAAACAATACTAAGTTCTTGACCACATAAAAAAGACCACTTTAGAATAGATGCACTATCAAAATTACAAACATGCATTGTATGCAAGGAACGCTACTCTAGAACACATGTTCATTCATCTAATAGTAATTGTGTTTGTAAAAGGTTCTTCAATGAGAAATCCGTACATTGATTTTCATCGATGAATAATATGGACCTAGGAGAACAACCTACCATGTTACAAAATCTCACTCAAGTAGAAGAGATGCTCATAGAAAGAGTAAAACCAATATTATAGGTAACCCATGCTCGTGAGGGGAAATAAAAAATACAATGTTCATACAATTACCTTCCCGCAAGACATGTAAAAAAATTTGCAAAAATACTTCCACATAGAATTCAAGACCTAGATGTCCTAATAATTCAAAGATTGCATACACAAGGAAACTATTACAATTTTTATGTAAGTAGAAGTCATATTAGATATGCATTGCAATACAAGGTCCAATATGACCCATACTATAGCGATGTTGAAATAAATGTCAACCCCCTAGAGCAACTCTCGAAAACAAGTACAAACATTTCAACCATGCTTTACAACATTCAAATTAACGAAGAAATAATGGTCCCAAACAATGAATCAGACACTAACAATGATGAAACTCAAAATGAATCAACATACACTTCATCATTTATTGTTAGGCTTCCAAATAGATGTCATGAGCTAGAAATCATTGAAAAAACACTAGAAATTGATGATCCAACTAATAACACTATTGATTGGCCTAAAATAAGCTCTACTCCAATAAATGAATACAATACCAAGGGCCTCTTTGATATGGCATTTCCCACACTCTTTCTAGATGGAAATGCACTACGAATGCAACACAAATTAGGGAAGTGCAATGCATGAATATGCATTACATTTAATGAGATTTCATGACCAAAGATTTGGGAGACATCCAAGGTTTCAATGTTTTATCTCTAATCTTATGATGTCTCAACGTAGCCAAGGACTTGCAACAATCTGGGGAGAAAGATTAAAAATAGCAAATTAACTCCAAAATGCAATCTATAAAGTGCATCTAATAGATTAAGCTCAATACTGATGGAACCAAAAATAAAAATGTAGATCTATGAAAGGGAAAATGATGTGTACCAGTCACCAAAAGTTCTTTTTCAAAGCTAACTGAGGACTCATTCCCTTATGGTGAACAAGTCCTGGCTAGGGCTCTGTAAAAATGGTTTTTGGGTTCTCTTCTACTATGTCTACACTCCCAAATCCTCAATTTTCATATTTGGAAAGCTGGAAATAAATCTTGTAGGTGAGTTTATGTGAAATTGCAAGAATGATTACAACAAAAGCAACTTTGACAACTTTGCAATTTGGCTCTTCAAGAGATTTTACACCTTCTACATACACACATCAAGAGGGAAAAATGTTTTGTTGTTGGTGAATGGGGGTTTGCCTTGGTTAAAACCCATTTTGTTAATTAAACCTTGAAATGAAATGAAATAGAATGGAAGGAATGATGAATGAACAAGCCTATGTCACAACTCACCAAACCCTTGTTTGAACCATGGAATCTAGATCTGCAACTTGCATGAAATTGCTTCAATGGATTTGGATCTTGATCTTGAAATTTACTTGAAACAATGCATTTGAATACTTGAATAGATCCTAAACACTACATAAACATATTAGCTCAAATAACATGCATGATGCAAGAAGACTTTGACATGATAATAGGAACTTGATTGCTGCAATAATTCTTCAATAAATCTGTTCTTGAATTCCTTGAAAATGCTCTTGAAATGCTCTTGAACTCATAAAATTGCTTAGATCACACTTGCTCATAAAATTGCTAGGTGAAACATAGTGAAATGACCTCTTATTTATACATAAGTTAACATTAATTCTCAAAATTAAAATAACACAAGTTGACATGTGAATATATATTTGAAATCATTGAAATACTTCAAAAAATATAATTTAAATTAGGGTCCTAGGTCTAAGTGAGGACCCATTCACCCTTGGGAGAATGGGTCCTAGGACACACATTGCTCAATGATAAGTGTTATGTTATGACATTTATGAATGCCAGGTTTCCTCTTTGGAAATTGCAATTAATTAGGTTTGGATTTGAAATAAAGAGGCCAATTAAGGAAAATTAACCTCAATTAATTAATAAGACCCTAGATGAGTGTGAAAGTCTAAAGGTACACCTTACAACACCACAAATAAGTCACAATTAAGTCCATTTTATTTTAATAAGGCCCTAAACTTAATGTGAGTATGTAAAATACATATTACAACACTAAATTAAGGCATATTTTAGTCCTTTTTATTATTAATATTACTTACCAAATTAAGTGTGAAAAAGTGATACTTTTTCCTACACTAAATTTAGCCCCCACTTTAGTGAGAGGATGACCCCATGTCAAAATCACACTAAAGCAAACATTCAAGACACATATGTATGCAAAAATGACAAAGATTCTCAATCATACAACATCAAAGCCTAGAAGAAAGGGAAAAAAATCAAGCTTCGACCGTCCAATGCAATGTGGGACACATGTCTAGGCTTTTTGTCCAAAAGGGTTGATCAAACTTGGACTATCCAACGTGATGTGGAACACGTCTAGGTTGTTTTTCCAACACGTTCACAAGTAGAACTCAATGTCCACTATTCAAATGACACACACACTCACATGGGCTAATGGAACCTCAGGCCACTAGGTGAGCCCCAACAAAGTGGCTTAGCGAGAAAGTCATGCTAGGTTTACAACCTCTCACTATACTTGCCATACCAAAGCTATCCCTCTAACAGCTCTGATAAGGCACCAAAAACATACTATGGCTTTGAGATTCACAAGGCCTAACAAGCTACATTATGCTAAGCACACTATGAACAAGGGGAAGGCTCGACTAGAAAGCAAGGTGTGTTATGCTTGGTAGCCTTATAGGGAGGGTTTGAGCTTCACAATGTTAACAAGTTGTATTATGCTAAACACTTATGAACATTATATATATAATTTTTTTCAAAGGGATCTTGTTTAATTCATGTAAGGTTTCTCCTTACGAACCTTATGAATCATCGTGCCTAATTTCTCCAAGACAGGACAAGTCCAAGAATAAAATATTTGAAACTTAGGGAATGCAATGCGTAGCATCACTACTAAGAGGAAATTCATACGCTAAGAAATAACATTCCCTTGGAGGACATCAAACCCAATGACACCACCAAGAAAAGGAAGCATCACAAGAAGAAAGAAAATTACACAAAGAAACATGAGAGTTGTCAAAAATAATGCCAATGTATGCCCCTACTTTAAAGGAATTGCTACACCATTGCTATGATTAATAACTTTAAAGTAGAAAATAGTCTATACTAACCATAAAGAGGACATGAGAGCTTACCTGAAAAGCTCTATGCAAAGTTATATGTTTCCAAATTAAGCTACATCATGAAAGCGAAAAGGGTTGCCCCAAAAAACACATAAGGGATCCACAAATTTTGGGTCAGTATATCTTTCCTACAATGTTGTTTTAGAGCTTGAAAATTTCATCATTCCCAAAATACTCATAGAATAGGAAGAATGACACATAGAGAGAAAAAACAAAGAAAAATATTTCGGGTCAACATGGAGGAGACCTAAATGTCTTGATGCCTTGTGTCATCCCCAAAAGTAAAACACAAGACAAATGAAAAGATAAATGTTTACGACATATAAAATAATGTAGGTACACATAGAAGAATGTACATAAAGAGAGAGATACATCAAACATAACAGTTTGAGGGATCACATTACACACATGCAATCACATAAAGAACATGAAAAAGTAAAACAAAGAAAAAAAATAGCAAGGCACATGCAAGTCAACCTATAACAGATCGTCCACATCCCAATCTTGTTCAATATATACAAAAGGCAGACAACTAGCCAAAGGGACAATGGCAAGTGTTGAACTAGGACACAAACCAAGTTCAACATTCTTTTTAGTATAACCATATTTTATGTTCATAGAAGAGGAAAACATTATATTTAATTCATTATACACTTGTTCATCAATCTTAGCAATTTAAATGTCATCATCTAGATTAATCACAACAAGAGGTCTAATGACAATATCCATAGAGGTTTGTTGTTGTTTATGCTACAATGAACGTAGAGAGGCATCATCTCTTGCTGGAGATAAGTTTGGATTTTTATTTTCTATGTTGTTAATTTGTTCTTTTTCTTGCAAAAAATGAGCAATAACACGATGTCTACAACTAGGATCTCTAGCGTTTCCATTTCTTTTCATTCAATTTTCAATTTTAGTTTATGTAGGAGTAGGTTTATCAACCATAGGTTTATTTTCTTCACTTAAGGGATGAGTGGAAGGAACAATGGGAGGTTGTTCAACCACTTCTCTTTAGCTTTGTAAACTTGTTTGACTTTAGGAGGCACAACGAGATTTGTTTGATTGTCTCGTGGTCTCTTAAATATGAAATGGGTGAAGTATTTTTCATAGGATTCTATTGGTTAATTGGAAGGTATTTTGGTTCAATCATATTTTTATCAAGGATAGGAGGCTCAATCATTGGTTGAGGCATATTGCTAAGATATAATTTTGCTATGTGCTTTTCCTTGAGATTTTGATAGGATTTGAAAAAGAAGTCTTCACTAGGTCTAATAGGTTCAATAGGCTCAAGAAAAAATAAATCCAATGAAAAGTTCCCATGAGAAGACACAGGATTAAAGCCACTATGATGCACTCTAAAGATCTCATTGCCAAATGGAAAATTTAAACATTTATGCACAATCGATTAGATGAAATTCATGGAGTGAAGTTATGGATAGCCTAACTTCACATGAAATTGGTCCAACAATGGGATGATGGTGAATGAGACATTTAATGTTTTTGGTACAACCTTTAGAGGGAGATTTATCAAGCCAATCATAGGGAACATAAAAAAATTATGCGTTTTGATCCATGCTTTTAGTTTTTCATATGTATCTTGATAAAGCTCATGTATAAATAGGAATTATTTAGTGACTAGGTTCTCTACACAGACAAGATCAATTAATCTCTCATTAGTAGGCTTGTCATTGATTCTTCCATCTATGTAGAGAGGACCATCAGGTGCATGTTTAAGTATATCTCATTGTGAGAATTCAATATCAAGCGGCATCCTAGTTGGTCCCTTATGAGGTTTAGCATCAATAAATGCAACTATATAATCCATATGGTTGTTCTCATTGTCTTTCATGTTTTCATCATTTGTATCAACATTCATCACATCATTCTTTATTTCACTAGCTTTGACAAAGGATATATTATGATTAGGCATAGGATTGGTAAATATTTGCAAATTTTTATTAGGAGTATGTATTACCTTGATCATTAACACCTCCAATTAGGATATGATTAAAATCAATGAGGTCTTGCAAAAGATGTTTAAGCCACTTGCAATGTTCCATTATGTCCATTTTTTTGATGGAAATGACAATAATAATTTTGTCTATAGTTGGTATGTAAAGGCTTGGTATGATCAGGAGCTCAAATAGGAGGTAAGGAGATCTAACAAAAGGAAGTAAAAAAAGAAAAGGAAGATTTAATTTTTCATAGAAGAGAAAGGAATTCTAGATTAGGAAAAGAAGAAGGATCACCTAAAGATAAGGGAAAAGAGAAAGATAAGAACCCTATGGTTAGGGAGCATAATCCTCTGAAATTAGAGGCATTGTTCAATGGTATTACAAAGTTTAGAATTTTGAAGGATATTGCTGCAATGTATTCAGATGCAAATGTCGAAGACAAGGAAACCGTAGATGAGGCTATTGCCAAATATATGGTAACATTCAACACTAGCCTAGGTGAGATAGAGTATCAATTTCCCGATGATCTGAAATGTATGTTAAGTGTTAGGAGATAAGAAGCTATTTTTAAGGATGCAAAGATGAAAACATTTTCCTTGGAGAATATTGGTTCCTCATTGTCTCATGAGAATAGACTCCAGTTGTCTCAGTTGTATAAAAATAAATTCAAGGAAAAGAAAATATTAATTAATCTAATGAGTAGAGATAAGGAAGATATTGAGAGGTTAAGGAAAGAGACACTGCAGACTATTAAATAACTTACTAAAGAAATGGGAGCCTCTCCAAAAAATGAAGATCAAATGTAGGATGGAAATCCCCTTCTGGAAAGCAATGATCCCATTAATGAATAACATGAGCATGAGAATGCATAGGAAGACATGGTGACTCATAATATCCCTCCAATTGTGGAGATTGTTGATGAGAAGAGAAAAGAAGATGAACATAATGTCCCAGAGAAGAATGAAGCACAAAAGGAAGAAAATTTTCCTCCTTTGGAAGTAGAGAAGAATGTAAAAGAATGTTTTGTTAGTGGTGACAAGGAGAAGAATGATAAAAATGAATAAGAAAATGCTAAAATTGGAAGTGAATCCTTTGAATCCTCTAGAAATTAATTAAAAGATTTGTTGGATATGCAATTATATTTTCAATTGGTGGTGATTGCATAACTCCTAGAAATTCCCAAGCAACAAGGTCAGGTGGACCTGGATAAGATTTCCCCTTTACATAAATTGCAGATTGGTGATGTATTCCATGCCTCCACAAGGAAGGGGATTCTTCAAATTCACCAGAAGAGTGCTAAGTTGATGGACGAATCATTGAAAGTGTTGCAAGAAGGTAGTCCTAGAGTAACTATTGACAATTCTTTATTCAGAGTGCAACAGTTAAGGTTATTACTTGATTCATTTAAAGAACATTCTACTAGTTTGGAAGAAAAGATAGAGAATGAAATGGAAAAGAAATTCAATGATAAAAGATTGGTTGAGGTTTCAGATAAATGTAGTACTGCACATGAAAAGTTGCAAGGTAACTTGAAGGAAGTTGAGAAGTGCTTGGAAGAAGATTAAATATTTTTTTAGTTCTATTTGAAGTGGAAAATTTCTACAAAGAGTATAAAAGATCAAATGGACTTATTGAGTCACAAATTGCTCAGGCCTCAAGCGCATATGATCTGGTGAGTGATAGAGATGGAACTACAAGAGCAATTATTGAAAATCTACATAATAAATTCTTTCTACTTCAAGAGAAAAAATAATAAATTGTAAAGCAGTACAATAAGCTCTCTGACATGGTAAGTCTCAGACTTACATATTTGATTGAAGTTTTAGAAAATGTAGAGAAGGTGGTGCAAAAGAATTCAATGCCTATTTCTATAGAAGAATGAGAAGACCTTCATATTTACTTTGATAGTCAATATCATATGCTTTCCTTCACTAAGAAGGATTGGGAGGTTGAAAAGAATGATTAGGAGGTACACATGGAAAAATTGAAGGCGTCTCATAAGGGTATTTTACCCTCTACTAGTTAAGTTGTTATTTTATCTTTGTATAATCAATTTTATAATTTCAATGTACACATGCCAAGTTAGTAGATGGAGTGGTAGTACACTTTTTTCATTTTTGGTAATGGATAACATTTGTAGGGGGAGCCACTTTGATGTAAATATTTTAGTAAGGGGGGTATTGAAGAGAAGTATTATTTTTGTACCCTTTTCTCTTGATGTGAAAGGGGGAGTAGTTTTGGAGAAGTGTGTTGCCATCAATGAAAAAGGGGGATATTGTTGGCAACATGAGACATGAAAAAATTAATACAATGGTTGTGCACAATAAGTTGATCAATCCAATTTGGAAATGGGTAGGAAAACTTCGTTTGTTTGTGAAATGTCTCAGAGGGCATTATAATCAAGCTAATCTAGAAAAATGGTGGAGTGATCAGTGGGGAAAATATTGTTAGATTAAAAGGTTATAGAATAGCTTTTTAAAAGATCAAATTCTAGGAAGCTTCAAAATTATGGAGGACTTTATATTTTGCATTAACATATGGGAGCCAAATTTAAATCTATATCAAATTAGGATGGAGAAGTTTCAAGTATGGTATGCTCTGCCAAATTTCCTTGTTGAGTATTACGATGTCAAAATTTTGTTAGAAATTGGCAACCAAATGGGTAAATCCATGTGTGTCAAAGAGAGGATGTTGGGAGAGGAAAATGGTTGGCTAGAGTTCAAGTTGATCCCTTGAGTATGGTGGTCAGTGAGACCCCTATGAAGAAGCAGGGTGCACAGGAACAGGTAGATCAAACCCCATTTTGTTTAGAAAAACAAGGACTAAAACAAACATAGGGCACCAGTAAATCACCATATTATAGAGAGAACAAAAAACTAGGACAAAAAATGAATTATGAAAAGCTTAAAATTGATGGTGAGGCTAAGGGATGGGTGAAAATCACCACAATGATGCTTAAGATAGGGAAGGGTGTTACCAAGGTTCCTAGGGAACAATGAGGGTCATTTTATGAAATGTTAGGGGCTTAAATTCCCATAACAAAAGGTGCCTAGTGGGGAATCATTTGATGGCTTCACAAGCTAACATATGCATGATACAAGAGTCCAAATTACAATAAGTAGAGGTAGAATCATTTTTGAAAAAGCTAAGATTCTGGAAATGGGAGGTAGTGAATTATGATGGTTCCTGTGTACCCTTGAGTTTTACCTATTCTAATGATGCAAAACAACTAAAATGTAATGTAAAAACACAAAAAACACCTCAAAGATTAGCCTAAGGAATTGTCAACACAAAGAGATAAGATGAAAGAAGATTGCAAATGATTATACCTTCTCTTTGCAGCTGAAATTCCTTGGTTGGCCCTTGATTTTGAATACTTGTGTGCTCCTTGGATGGCTATTGATATGACTAAATGCAATATTGACTATATGATGGGATGCAAATGAAAATGGCTAAAATGGCTTGGCTAAGTAAGAGGAAATGCTTGTGAGTTGAGTGTTCAAAATGACATGTAGGTGAAAAATGACTAAGTTGTTGAAAATTACTTAGAGGAGGGGGTATTTATAGAGGAATTTGAATTTTCTGGAGAATTCAATGGTTGATATTGAGCCACCCAGGTCAAGATGTAGGGCTATGGTGAGTTGAGAACCCATAGGCCCCTTACATCTTGACATGTGGAATGTGAGATGGCCTAGGATAAGATGATGTGGAAGTGAGGTGGAAGGGAGGTACATGATGTGGAGGAAGGACAAGTACCTTGGGGGGTGAGAAGATTTCTTCAAAAAGGAACTTCTTGTCCCCAAGTGAGGATGAAAGTGACATCTGAGGAATTTTGGAATTCCTCAAAAATTTCCATGGGAAATGAGAAAGTGGTTGGAGAAATAAATGTGGATTAAAAATTCACATACTTGGGAGAATCTAATGGATAAGAAAGAGTCTCCAAAAAGGTGGGAGTTGGTCACATGTGGATGAGGTGACAAGTCCAATGTTCTAGAAGTCTTGGAAGGATAAAATGTGAATAAAAAATTCACATGGGGAAGATGAGGACCTAAGATGAATAAATGTGAATTTAAAATTCACATGGGAAAGAGGGTCAATGTCAAGAAAGGTAAATGGAAAGGTTGACTAAAAAAGGATGCTAAATGTGGCTAATGACCTTAATTAAGGTTGTGCCAACACATAATTAGGATAATTAATGGAAGATTAAAAGCAAGTGGAAAATGTAGGAGGATGTGACATTAATCCTTGATTAAGAGGATGCACATCCTAATCATGAATTAATTAAATTAATCCAGATTAGGGAGGGATTATGGAGGATGTGACAAGGAGAGAAAAATGAAGAATTTTAAATTGATTTTAATTCAAAAAGGTTAAAATGAATAAATTAAATAAATTGACGTATTTATTTAATTTAGAGAGGAAAAAGGTGAAAGGTAAAACATTTAATTTTTAAATTAAATACTTTAAGGAGTTTAGGCAGAAAATATAATATTAATTACATAAATTAATATTGACGGAATGGATGAATAAGGAGGTGAATTTGATCGTATGAGAGTGATCAAATTTGGATGTCTACATTTTGCCCCTCTTCGAAATACTGTTAGAATAATAGTGTTTCAAAGAAAAATAAAATGAAGATGGTGAAGGAAGTGATGGGGCTTGATGTCCCAACATGAAAGAGGTTGAATGAGCTGCCCAAGTGGAGGGAAAAAGGAGGGAGATGCCCTAGTGATTGCCACGAAGGGATGGTGGAAAAATGGTAGGGTATGCCCCCTTAAGAGGACTGTTGGGGAAGAAAAGGGGCCCTAGGTAACTTATTGATAGGAAGAAACAGAAGGAACCATTGGATAGAGTTCAAAAAATTGAGCAAATTTGGTTTTTGAATGGAGTCGATCAGACGCATGGTTTGCAAATGGTGACCCCAGGAAGTTAGGGAATTAGTTGGAGGAAAAATACGGTTAAATAAAAGGTAGAAAATACCTTTTATTTTAAAAGCATAAAAAGAGGGGCTAAAAGGTAATTTTAAAAATTAACTTAGCTCATTTTTACTGTAGCATTTGATAGAAGAGGAGAGGAAGAGATCGAGGAGTGATGATGTCGACAAATAATGAGACTGAGATTATCCACCAGGTAGATGAGGTACAAAGATTCTAGAGTGAGTACGTAGTGCCTCGCCAGGTTAGTAATGAAAACCATCCATGTGTGTTTTAAGCAGTTTCAATACGCTTTTAAATAATTTTTCAAAATTTAAGCACATGGGTTTGGTTCACGGGGTGGGAGGGAAAAATGGGTATGAGTCAGTTTTTTGAAAAAAAAATTGGTTAGTTGTTAGGGAGGGAATGGGAGGGTGGCGGGGGTGTGGCCGCCCTACACCAGGGCACAACCGCCCCCCATTGGGGTGTGGCCACCCCTCGGCAGGGCGCTTCCACCCAGGCCAAGGTGTAGCCACCTCGTGCCAGGGCAGTTCTGCTTCGGGCCGGGGCAGAGCTGCCTTGTGTAGGGCATGGCCGCCCTGCCCTTCAAGGTGGTACGACCTGGGGTGGGGGGCGAGTTCACCTCGGCCGAGGGTGGGGCCTCCCCGCCCTACAGGGCACATCCACCTCAACTAAGGGTAGGGTCACCTCAGTCGAGGATGGGGTCGCCTTGGGCTGTGGCAGGGCCGCCTCGGCTTGCAGGGCGGTTCTGCCCTGAGTTGGGGTGTAGCCACCCTGGGCTAGGTGGGGTCACCCTGGCCTGTAGGGCATGACCACCCCAGTTGGGGGTGGGGCCACCTCGGGTTGGGGTGCATCCAGCCTACCGTGGGGTGCAGCCGTCTAGGGCTGGGGCGGGTCTGCCCTGGTCAAGGGTGGGGCCGCCCCTGCCCCAACATGGAAGGGATGGGGAGGGGAAAAAGGAAAAGAAAAAATGAAAAAAGGGGGGAAAAAGGATTATCCCAAGGCCGGGAAGAAAATGAGATAACAAGAGGATGAATTTATGTTTAGAGTTTGGACCGAGTGCAGACTCATGGGCATCATTCAGATGTATTAGTGGTGACGACTGTAGCGATGACTGGTGTGGATCATGCAGCATTAGAGCATGCAGGGTTATTGTATTTTCGTTAGTTTTCGACAGTGAGCTTATCAAGTGATGCTGACAGCGTTGATAGAGAGATGGAGTTCGGTGACTCGACCTTTCATCTCCCTATAGGGGAGATGACAGTGACCTTGGAGGATGTATGGTGCATCTTGAGGCTGCCTATAACAAGGTGGTTAGTGAGCGAGGTGGAGTCGAGGGGGGAAGAGCTAGATGAGACCATCTTGGTGCTATTTAAATATGAGGATCTGCCCATTCAGAAGGGACAGTTGGATTTAGATAGATGTTTGTCACTAAGGATGCTAGCCCTACCACTATACATGTGTGGGTTGATTAGCGAGATACTATTGCAAGACCGGAGTAGGTGCTTTTGCAGTCTACGGTACATGGAGGTGATTTGACATATTGTTGAGTGGCGAGAGGGACAATTTTCATGGGGATCATGTGTATGAGCTCATTTATATAGGGATATGCATGGGATCTATTACCGGAGGTCCAGGAGTTTGACACACATGACTTTATTACGATTTGGGCATGGGAGCACATTATGGTGACGAGGCCGGTAGTGGTGAGGAGAGGGACAGTGGACAAGAGAGAGCTAGTTGCTAGGGCGTACGGGGAGGCTAGAGGTTGGGTGTTGTGATATGCGATGCAGGGGGATATGGATGGGTGAAGGAGAGCCTTGGATGAATTGCAGGTGGCAGACATAGAGTGGCAACCATATATATATCAGTGGTTTAGGGGATGGGATGATGAGGAGAGACAACAAGGCTACTTTATGAGTTGATGTTTCTTGATTGGGACTCTGCTGTGCATAGTAGAGGCACATCGACCAGATAGAGTGGTGAGGTAGTTTGGGATGAGATAGGATATTTCGACAGTGCCTATCATGTTTCGTCAGTATAGTAGAGAGCTACTATGGGGAGGCATCATTTCAGCTAGAGTGGCCAAGGAGGTGTGGATGATAGCAGGGTAAGAACCCTACCCAGGGAAGGTTGGAGGAGATTGACAGTCAGGGGTGACAGGTCGATATTTGGGGTAGTTCCTGAATAGGCGATGGGAGAGGATTACTCCTACGAAGCCCATTATTAGGGTGTTGGGCTTCGGGTCAGATGATGAGCGGAGACTTTAGATAGAGATGAGGGGGAGAGTTTAGTGGAGGAGGGGGTCTGTGAGAGAGGTAGGTCATGGAGGATAGGAGGAGGTGGACAAGGAGGCTGCAGGTCAGCCGGTCAAGGCAGCGAGGAGGAGGAGACAATGTAGGAGAGGCCAGAGGGAGAGGGATGATTAGTAGCATAGGGAGGCCGAGATGGAGGTGAGGGAGGAGAGAGTTGAGCCAGAGAGGGGGTGATGGTAGGATAGTGGAGGAGATTATAGGGGAGGAGCCAGCCACAGAGATCCCAGTGGGAGAGCAGGGTCGAGGAGGTGTTGGGAGTGAGGGAGGCACCAGAGGAGGAGAGGAGACCCTTAGGACGACAGTTCATGGTGGGGAGGCATGGTCAGTTGTAGAGAGTTCGGGTCCACCCCATTATGGAGGACCGTGAGACTCAGTAGGATTAGGAGTGCAGGGGGATGATGATGCTATGGAGATAGATGGAGATGTTCCAAATATGGATGTTTTGGATGTAGAGCCATTGACGGTGGTTCCTTAAGTGGCCCCAGAGGATCCCATTGTATAGATGAGAGGTACTAAGGCGAGGCTTCAGATTACGGAGTAGAGAGTGAGAGCACTCAAGGCCAAGCTAGGGAGAGTACAGGCAGAGAGTCAGAGGGATTATGAGGCCATTGTTCTCCGCTTATATTTAGAGATGGGGATAGTGGAGAGGGACAACTTGCAGGCAGACATATAGGGAGTGTAGGATAAGTTAGCTAGAGTGAGCTGGGACCATGATAGGCTAGAAATAGAGGTCATCATATTACAGGCTAGGGGGGAGCCAGAGGGGATGGTAGATCAGGGGTCAGCAGACATTGGGCAATAAATAGATGATCTCCAGTGGGAGCAGGATGAGCTACGTGATAGAGTGCATTGTTTAGAGCAGACATTCAGAGATATGGGGTTGATGCAGGAGAGGGAGGGCGAGGTGAGGGAGTAGACACATATTATGCAGGTAGAGAGAGATGTAGCATAGGCATAGGTGTAGGCTATGGAAGTAGAGAGGGATGTGGCGCAGGCGTGAGTTCAAGTTTTGTAGAGTGAGAGAGAAGTGGTAGAGGTGCAAATGCAGTCTCTTTAGAGGAGGAGAGAGGAGGCAGTTTTAGAGGTATCAACACTGCAAAGAGAGTGAGATGCCTTAGATTTGAGAGCACATGAGCTATAGAGGGACATGGGTGCAACAATGGCTTGGTCACAAGCCACATAGAGGGAGAGAGATGCTGTAGAGATGTGGATGCAGATGCTGTGGGGAGAGCGAAATACATTAGTGGCTTAGTTGCAGTCAGTATAGGTTGGTGATGTGATAGGGGTAGATATATAGGGGTTACAGGGGGAGAGGGATGCAAAAGTGGCTAGGGTAGTGGCTTCCAAGGAGATGAGAGATCCGGTTTAGGAATAGATGACTTAGTTACGACTATCCTAGGAGGCTTGGGAATAGGAGAGGAGTGTGATTACCAAAGATCGGGATAGGTATTGCTAGGAGCAGAACTCCACTTGGGTCCAAGTTCCTGAGTGGGAGGAGAATACAAGGGAGGCATGATTTTGGATGGCTGCATATTATCATGCAATTCCAGACTCGACACAATAGATATTCCAATACATTCGATAGACACCATAGATGCCAACACCATCCTAGACGCTAGGGACGCGGACCCGAGGTTTCAGTGAGTCACAAGGGGTTTCACCAGGCAGGAGATTAGTACCTGATTCACCTCAGAGATCAGATGTGGGTAGCTCATTCAGCAGATGATAGGCTACTAATTTTTTGACAGGTGTAGGGTGGATGGATAGGTCAGAGTGACAGTGGTTATTTTCAGAGCCTTGTATTGATATTTCATCCTATGATTTTGTATACGATGGTCATAGATTTTGATGACATTGATGATATTATTCATGTGATAGTCATGATTATGAGATGTACTTTGGACTTTTGGTATATTTATATATGATATATGATAGCCCTTATTGAAACCATGTTCATGCATTGGATGAATGATCGTGTTTATGCATTTGTGGACTATGGATGATTTTATTGATGCAGATGCTTAAATGATGATATGATGTATGCAAATGCTTTATCTATGATGGCTTATGTGGATGCTTTTATGTATGGATGCTTATTTGAGTTATTGAAATGTATGTATATGTTTATGATGGATTATGTGGATGCTTTTATGTATGGATGCTTATTTTATTTATTGATGTGTATGTATATGTTTATGATGGCTTATGTGGATGCTTTTATGAATGTTTTATACATGCAGGATGTGATGTATTATGAGTCTAACACTTTGTGATGCAGATGGCGATGTATATATGTATAGACCTAGCTATGTGTGGGTACTTATCATAATGATGTAAATGTATGCATCCAAAGTGTAATTAATTTATGGTAAAACAACAGTAACATTAATGTCAATAAGGACGTCCATGATAATGGAAGATGGGTGTGGATATAGTGTGAGTTTGCACCTGTCACAAACCTTTTAGTATCTTGAGAAGAATAGGGGATAGAGGGGGAAGTATTTGCACAACCAAAATCATAGGGTGAATGCAATGCAACTGTCATGATCATGAAATGCAATCCTAATACAATTTTTCATCTTCAGAGCACTGATTTTTGCTATAGCATAAGAAACCCAGTGCTAGGGTATAGGAAACCAAGGTAAGTGAGCGTCAAATGCATGAAACAAATACATAGACAAGAAGGCTATCCCAACACCCCAAAGTGTCAAAGACTTTGGTTGGGCCAGGTATTGGGATAACCACAAGCACAAAGGGATGCCCCAATGTAACACAAGTTCACAGGGATCTTGGTGGGTACTACGTGGGACAACCCAACAGACAATAACAATAAAAGATCAAGATATGTCTCTATGTGAATCAACTAAAACACACCATAATATGATAGATTATGGTGATCTTAACTAATTGTAATAGGGAGCTTGAATGATAAACAAAAGCCAAAAGCATCAAAAGATCACACTCAAATTTTAAAAGTCCTTTTCCATAGGATTGAGAGGATGGATGAGGTTGATGAGGTATGTTAGGAAGGATGCATCCTATTGAGACCGATGATGGATACTAAACTAAAAGATCGATATGATATGAGATACTCAGAACCAATTAGATCTGCTAATACTAGCGGATCTCATTTATTAATAACTAGCTGGACAAGGGTATATCTTGATGACATGGCACAAGAGAGACAAGTCACAAGACAAAAGAATGACACATCCTACAGACCTAGGGGCTCTGGGGTTGATCATAGATTAGCCTTGCTTATGTGAAAGTGCAAAGCCCTCATTGTTCTTGAAAAGACCATGGATAAAGCAGAAAGAAGACAATGGTGACTGATGATGAATGACACAAGACATGACACACAAATGCCCCGAGGGAGGATTAAATGATCAACCTTGCCTATGTGAAAGTGCAGGGGAAACATAGTTTGGGAAAGATGAATGATAAACAACCACGGATAAAAGCGAAAAGGGACTGATGGAGACAAACAATGAAGGACCAAATAGGTTGGTCAAAAAGGCCCTGGGGTCAGATCAAATGATCAACCTTGCCTACATGAAAGCGCAGTGGCAACGTAGTTTGGCAGAAACAAAAAAGGACCGTCAGGTCAAGATGGAAGCTACGTGAGACTGATACGATGGATGTTCCTAGATGATGATGCAAATCATCAGAAATACAAACTTACAACATAAGCTTAGACTAGGATAAAAAGCTCAAGATGACGAATAGAATATAATTGTCCAATGCTCAATCAAAAGATACCAAGCGGCCAAGGACAGAATAGGAGAGGATTTTAGGATAGGATGGATGGAGTCATTAAGTAATTAGGATGCAAGGTAGATAATGATTAAGCCCTCTACAGATGATGCCTGTTACCAGCCTTTCACCACCCGTACTTATCCAAGGTGCCACCAAAGGTGGTTTTCACCATAGGATGAATTTATTTCTCTTTACTATTTTTAATTTTTTTTTTTTTGTACTTTTTCAAGCAGGGTTACTAAACGGACTTAGGTGTAGAACCTCTTTAGATGCATTAGATTGATAGGTTCTTCAAGGGACTCTCCTTCAAGGGTAGCAAGTTTGTATTCCCCAGATCCATATTTAGTGGTTATGATATAAGGACCCAACCAATTTGCTTCAAATTTTACTTTCTTATCGCAGTCCTGCTGAGTACGCTAATTATCTTTAAGGACAAGATCACCAATCTAGAACTGTCAATGATGAACCTTCTTGTTGTAGTTATGCTTGAGGCGATTTTGGTAAGCTTGCAGATGATCATAGGCTTTGATTCATCTTTCATTAAGTAACTCTAGTTGTGCAAACCGTGCAACATGAGCATCCTCCTCACTGATAAGGTTCTTCAGAGAAATCCTCAGTGATGGGAGCTCAACTTCGATTGGAAAGATGGATTCAACACCATACACTAAAGAATAGGGAGTGGTGCCTATAGGGGTACAGATGGAGGTGCGATACACCTAGAGAACGAGATGAATATGGAAGTGCCAATATCATCTAGTGTTATTGACAACCTTTTTGAGGATGCGAATAAGGGTCTTGTTGGTTGCTTCTGCTTGACCATTACCCTGGGGTAATAAGGTGTTGACCAATGATGCTGGATATGAAAGGTGTCACAGAGATGTTTCATGGCTTGGTTTTTAAAATGTTTTCCATTATCAGAAAGGATGGTGGATGGAATACCATATCTACAAAGAATATGGTAAAGGATGAATTTTGAAATCTGAGTACCGGTGATCTGTGAGAGTGGCATTGCTTCCACCCATTTGGTGAAGTACTCATTGGTAGTAATTATGAATGTATGGCCATTGGAAGATGGTGGGTAAATCTTTCCAATCAAGTCAAAACCCCATTGAGAGAAGGGCCATGGTGCCAGGAGGGGTTGAAGGTCACGTGCTGAAGTATGAATAAAATCTGCATGCTACTGGTAGGGAAGGCATTTCTTCACAAATTCACAAGCATCATGTTCTAATGTAAGCCAATAATATCCAGCTCAGAGAATCCTTTTGGCTAAATCCATACCATTTGAATGGGCCCCACAAACACCACTATGTACCTCTGTTAGTGTAGTATGGGCTTCGGTCTCATTTAGACATCTAAGGAGGGTTCCATCATACCCGCGATGATAAAGTGTATCACCGACTGTAACGTATCGTGATAAACATTGAATAAAATATTTTCATTGGTTTCGTGTAAGGTCTGGGGGTAAAATATTATTATGCAGATAAGTATATATGTCTTGGTACCATGGGGAAGCGAGACCTACATTGTCACACACCATGCTAGTCTCAGGGATATCATATGTTGGGATTAAAAGTTGTTTCACAAGGAACTCGCATTATATTCGATCTTTAGGCATGTCAATCAGGGAGCCAATAGTAGCCATTGCATCAACCACTTTGTTCTGTACCCTGGGAATTTGGTCAAACTATATGAAGGTGAAATATTTCTTGAAATCATCCACCATGTGTTTATAAGGTAACAACTTATCATCTTTTGTTAGGAATTCATCATTAACTTGCTTAATGAAAAAAAATGAATCACCAAAGACTCTCAAGTGAGTTATGCGCCACTGCTTTGCAATTCAGAGACCTATGAGGAGGGCTTCATAATCAACTATGTTGTTGGTGCAAGAGAGTGCCAACTTGAATGATTTTGGGATGTAGTCACCTTGAGGGTTAACAAACAAAATTCCTGCTCTCGATCCATTATGAGTATATGAGCCATCAAAATATAATGTCCAAGCAGGTGCTTTTATTACTGTGAAAACTTCTTCATCTGGATAATAGATACTTTAGTGGATCAATTTTTGCTATTAATTTGACTGGATATTTGAGCATGTAATGTCATATTTTTTGTGTACTGAAGACCACTGCAAGGTAGCATTTTTCCATGGGTGAATAATTTAATTCATAGCTGACCAGTGTTCGACTGATGTAGTAGATTTATCTTTCTTTTAAGGACTCATGATGTTGTGCCAATCATGCCCCCAGTGTGACTGAAGTGGTAGAGATGTAAAGCAGGACGGGTTTCCTTGGAATTGGTGGCATTAAGATCGGTGGATGAGCCAAGTATTCCTTGATCTTATCGAAACCTATTTGACACTGTTGGTTCCATCTGAAGGTGGAGTCTTTTTTTAGAAGATGGGTGAATGAATGACACTTATCTGCAAGCTGGGCTATGAACCGATGGATGGATTGCAACTTTCCTTGGAGACTTCTTAATTGTTTTAGATTGCGCGGGGGTGGCATATCCAAAATAGCTTTAACCTTGGCGAGATCAACCTCAATGCCTCTTTGAGAGACTATGAAACCCAACAATTTCCCTGATCTAACACCAAAGACACACTTTTTTGGATTTAGTCATAACTTATAATGTTCTAACCACTCGAAGATCTTTTTTAGGATGGTAGGGTGCTCTGCTCTGGTTTTGGATTTTTCTAGCAAGTCATCAACATAGTCTTCCATGCTAATATGGATGAGGTCATGGAAGATGATAGTCATTGCCCTTTGATAGGTCGCCCCCACATTTTTGAGACCAAAGGGTGTAACATTGTAGCAAAAAGTACCCCAAGGTGTTGTAAAAGCGGTCTTGTGTTGGTCTTCAGGTGCAATTTGGATATGATTGTAAGCAGAGAAACCATCCATAAGGGATAACATCTCATGTCCTACAGTAAGGTCGACCAACATGTCAATATTGGGCAACAGGAAGTCATCTTTTGGACAAGCTTTGTTAAGATCCCAGAAGTCTATGCAAATCATAATGTCTCCATTCGGTTTGGCAATAGGCACTCTGTTGGAGATCCAATTAGAGTAGTCAATGGGTCTGATAAAATCAACATCCAGTAATTTTTCCAATTCCTACTTGACTAATAATGCTACCTATGGATGCATTTTTTGGAGCTTTTGTTTGATAGGCTTGGCATCTGGGCGAACATCAAGATGATGAACTACTAAAGAAGGGTCTAAGCCTGGCATGTCTGAGTATGAACAAACATAGTTAATGATACCATCTTGGAGTGGCTGAGCAATGATTGAATATTCATGCTCTGATAGGGATTTGGCTACATAGGTGATCTTATGGTTTTCAATAATACCCAAGTTTACTTCTTGAGTTTCTTCAATTAGGATGGATGAATGTGTGCGTAATTGAGTTCCCACAAGGGGAAGATGAATGTCTCCATCCTCTAGCACCTCTTCGAGGTTTTCACTATCGGATGTGTCATTTATTTTTACTTTTTCCATGTCAGGAAGTGCCTTAGGGAGGTTTTCACTAGATGACCATTTTTTATTTTTCTTGTTTTTATTTTTGTGACTGGAGTGTTCATCCTCCCCCAATCCCATGAGGTTTACATACGTATTCAGGGAGACATTGACAGGTGTGCTATCACGTAGGTCCCAATCAATGAGTTCAGGATGGCAAAGAGAAAGGATGATGGTAAAGACAGATAAATAGTCAAACATGGATGACAAGTCTATGTGATTGACATCATCGTATGCTTGTATGAAAAATTCCTCCTCGGGTATGTCTTCCAAGGGACCATCATGGACCATCATCCATAGTAACACTATTGGAGGCATTAGATGATGTTGTGGGACCTTTCTGCTTTTTGTCATATCCAAGGCCTATATTTCGCAGAAGCTTTGATACATCAATAGGTTGCAACCATCCATGTTCTTCCATACCTAGGCTGCCGCTTTGGTAGTAATGCTTTTCTATGAACTTAGCTTACCAAGGGTATACTTCTTGAAAGTATTCCTTTAGAGGAGGATTTGGTTGGGGTTCTTCATGGTATACCCACTAACTGATATCCTCTTATGGTGCATCTGTCTTTATACTAGGAGACCAGAAAGTGGTAGTGGGGATGTTTTTAGCACTGAAGGTGATGGTCTTATCTTCTTTTGGTGTAGACTGTGAGGGTTGATCATACGTGCATGGTGACAGTGGCATGGTTGCCACATTTAGGGCTGTATGCATTTCATATTCACCACACCCCTTGTCAATGATCTAGACTTTGGTAATGGAAGGATTGGTGGTGAGTGATGGCGTGGCTGTCATGGTGGATGATGGATTGACGGATGATGACTGAGATGCCCCCATCTCGACCCTAGTACAATAATGTAAATGGGAAAATGATGCTTCTAATGCACAATAGTATTCAAATGGTTGTGGGTCGGCATAAATGGTGATCTCTTGTCCATTAACTAGGAACTTTAGGCATTGATGGTACGTGGAGGGGAGGGTTTGCATGGTGTGGAGCCATGGGCAGCCAAGGAGGAGATTATATGGTAAATCTAGATCAAGGACATGACAAGTAGTGTGCTGAATTACAAGTCCAACTTGGCTAGGAAGACTGATAATCCCTTCAGAATTTCTTTTCGCATTATCATAAGCCTTGATCATGATGATTTGATTACTCAAATCCGCTTGAGTATACCCTACTTGATTTATGAACTTCAGAGTACATAGATTGAGGGCAGAGCCATTATCTACCAAGATCCTTTTTATTTTATGATAGGCAACCAAGACTTCAATGTGTAAGGGACGATTGTGATTGGCATCAATATTTGGCATGTCATTCTGGCTGAAGTGTAACTGGTAAGATAAAGCTAAGTGTCCTAATAAAGCCTAGAATCACGTGGGATCGATGTCGTTAGGTACAAAAGTTTCTTGTAAAGCTCTGTTGAGTATTTCCTAATGTATGGGAGAAGATTTAAGTAGATCCAAGATTGAAATTTGAGCAGGGGTCTTTCCTAAGTGATCAAGAATGTTATACTGAGAGTTTACAAGATTTGATTGGGCAGATTTGGAGGCTGCAAGGACAGTAATGCAGGACTGTCAGGTAGCAACAACACATTGGGGATGTTTAGCCTTAACACGTATCATAGAAACACAGGGTTCTACCTGTTCAATGTAATGGACAATGCCATCATAATTGAGGGGCACATTTTTATAGATTATATTATTTGTGTTGTTGTCTTGGGGATTGTTGTTGGAGGTGCTTGCGCCTTGATTATGGTTAGGGAAGGAATTTTGGTATATCTGTAATTGAGCATTGGATGATGAAGCTTGACTGGTGTTGCTTTGATATCTCCTTGATTGATAAGATCTTGGACATAGTTTTTGAGACCTTGACATTTATTCAAAGTGTGTCCTTTTATCTTATGGAATTCACAATATTCATTCTCTCTAAACTAGATAGGTTTGGGCTTGGATTCATCAAGTGGTTTGGTGATAGGGTACATGATCGGATAGTTGACCTGTAGCAACCTATTGAAGATGACGCTTAAGGGTTATCCTTATTGAGTATATTGGCATTTACCATTCCCTTGACTGTTCTGGTTCGACTGTTGAGGAGGACGAGATGCCCCCTGTGGCATGGATATGGCATTAGGTACAAATGGTTGTTGCCTCTGGGATGTATTAGCCACCTGGACATGTTTAGTGTTAGTGACACCATCATTCATTGCATTTTTATTCTTGTTCCAAAAGCTTGACTTATCACTAGATGACCTTTGTTTGTCATGGTTGTGTATCTTGATGTGCCCTTTGCCAATAAGGGAACGTTCAAGGATGGGTCCTTTTTCCACTATTTCAGCGAAGGTGGTAACACAGTGCAACTTGAAATTATGAGCCATGTCGGGATGTGAATTCTCCACAAAGAGGGTGACCATGTCTTTCTCTTTGATAGGGGTTTTCATTCTACTTGCTAGTGCTCGCCACCTTTGAAGGTAGCTAGCAAAAGTTTCACCTTCACATTTTCTCTCCTTAAGAAGGTCCAAAGTATCAATGTCTTTTTCCAAATTGAAGGAGAAGTAAGAAATAATTTTTTTTGAAAGATCCATAAAGGATTTTATGGACCCTTGTTCTAGACTCATGAACCATTCTAGGGAATTTCCTCTCAGGCTCCATGGAAAAAAATGCAAGAGGTAGTTGTCGTTGTGCATAACTTCTTGACACTAGGAGTAAAAATCTTGCAAGTGGGCCTTAGGATCTTTGTTTCCCTTGTATTTGTCAAATTTTGGTATCTCAAAGTGCTATGGGAAGGAAATTAGTGAGATGGATGGACTGAATGGATAGGGACATATATCTTCAAATTTAAAGGATTGTTTACCTGTCCTTACTTGGAGATCTTTCAAAGTAGCTTTGATTTCCAACAGGATTGCATTGACCGGTGGTGTAGGAGTTGAGACAAATGGGTTGGATGGATATGGGTGGTAGGACAATGAAGGATCCTATTGAGACAGTGTTTGAAGGTTGAGGTGTGGATTTTGATAGTGAGATGATGATATCCCTTGTTGGTATGTTGAGGGAGTTTGTTGGTATTGGGGTTGTTGTTGTGAGGTATAGTACGGATTTGTTTGATAAGAATGCATGACCAAATGCTGAGGAGCTTGAATGTGATATTGTGGATTGGTTTGTTGGTACTGAAGGTACTGCTGTGACTATTGGGAGGCCACATAGGGTGGTTGTTGCTAGAACTATTGTTGATTATGATAGTAATAATGTTGAGGAGGCTATTGATGTGATGTTGATTGTTGCGTGGGATGAAATGGGATGTTGTGTTGTGGTTGAACTTGCAGACATAAAATGGATGCAAGGAACGGGGATATGGTTTGGGTGAGTGGTCGGGATGGATTTCCTTGCGATTGGTGTGGTGGTTGTTGTGAAGAAATCAAAGGATTATGAGAGGGTTGTTGTTTATGAGGTGGCTAAGATAATGTAGAGGTGTTCTACAATGGAGATTGTTGGGTACCAATGGGAACATTTGGTTGGGATGTACCTTGTGTAGGTAATTGAGGTGGTAGGCTAGATTAGGGAGGCTGTTGAGATGTGTATGGAGGTGGTGGCATATTTGTGTCCCCTGGAGGTGGAGGCAATGTGGTAAAAGGGTTGCCCCTAGCATTGACTGGAGGTTGACTTGAAAGGGGTGGTGCTATTAGCATTAATGGCGAAGGTTGTGGAACATTTTGTGGCATGCCATAGGTGAAAGAATTATTGGGATTAGATACTTGAGGAGCCCCCATGACTGAAATTGTGGCATGTGGGGGATGGTTAACATGATAAAGAACGGGGTTGCTAAATTCAAGTTGTTGCCAACCTTCCACTAGAGGAACATTGGGGATGTATGAACTATCTGGTGTATTTTGTGAACCTTGGGGTATGTTAGATGTGGAATTGCTATATTTGGATAAGTCGACACCTGGTGGAGGTTTGACACCTTTTTCGATTAGGTGAGCCAAGATTTCTTCCTCATGTTTTTCAAACAAGCAGTCTGTCATTTGCACATTGGCAGGATTACTGAAATGTTCCTCAAGCGTGAGTTCGGCTTGATTAACCATACTCTCTTCACCATGTGGTGAGTCATTCTGATTTTTCAGTGTTGGAGTGTGATGAAGTGCTATTATGAGGGTCTTGGGGGATGTTCACTCCATTGTTAGGATCTTGAGAGACATTTTTACCATTAGTAGGATTTGCACTGTTATTAGGATCTTGAGACATGTTCACTTGGAAATTTTGACCTTGTTGTTGTGCCATTTGCTTCTTGGCTTGTGATCTAGTTTGAACGAGCATGCAAATGTGCTATGGGTGGATTACAAAGATGTCCTTGATGAGATGAAGATTGATCGATTGGATAAAGGGCATGGGTGGACTCAATTGGAATCTGATTAGATGATTGGATAATATTGAATTCAACTATATTGGATTTTTATTGGATTTTGATGGGTTAAGATTGGATTTTAATCAAATGAGATTGGATTTTGATGAAATCAGATTTTGATTGGAGGATGTCAGACTTTTGATTGGATGGGATTGTTGAGATAGATTGGATTGGATTGATTGAATGGATGTGATTGGATTGACTAGATAATTGGATAAGTGTGATTGGTTTGATTGGATGATTAGATGAGTGGAAAGGTGTGATTAGATTGAGATTAAACAATGGAAGATGTAAGGGATCCTAAACCTAGTTAGAAAATCACCCTTAGTGACCTATGGCGTTGATCGATCAGATTGATGGACAAGTGGATGATCACGACACCAAATCCACCTCAAGATAGAAATGGATTGATTTGGGCCAAGGATGATAACTTACGACACCAAATTCAACTCAAGATGGAAGTGAATTGATTTGGGCCAAATTTGATGATTGATATGAAGGATAATGATCGAACCCAAGCACTAAGGTTAATTTAGATGACAATTTTTATCACAAGGTTTAAGTGGTTTGATGATGAGTGGTGTTTATATGATACAGATTAGGCAATACAAATGGCAAGAATTCAGGTGAAACAAGTTCACTCGGTGATGATGTGAGCTTCCCAAATGAGTTATCGGGAATTCAGAATGAGAGGCAGATTGGGAAAATAAATGAATGGAGGTTTGGAATGACTAAACAGGGGTTTGGGATAGCTAAACAGAGGTTTGGAATGACTAAATGGAGGTTTGGAATGATTAAATACAGGTTTTGAATGATTAAATGGAGGTTTGGGATGGCTAAATGAAGGTTTGGAGGCTCGACGAAACTAAACAGGGCAAGTTCGCCCTTTTGCAGTGGGCTGTAGGGGCATGACTACCTTTCTGCCATAAACAAGAGGGTGTGACCACCTTTCTGCCAGTAATAGGAGGGTGTGACTGCCTTTCTACGATAAATAGGAGGGTGTTACTGCCTTTTTGTGGTAAACAGGGTTTGGTTTAGATGGAAATGACTGTGGAAAGGACTCAAAATGATGATAATAAGGAAAATTTGTCAAAAAGTTCATAGGTTTCTCACAAGAAGACAATTTAAACAAGCACAATCCTATGATTAGTGTTAAGGGTATGGTCAAAAAAGGTCTTAATCTAGGATGCACAAGGCTTCTAGGGAGTCCTCAATATACTCTCAGTACTTGAGGCACAACCATGAACACCAACTTGTCACAAGCATGAGTCGGGAACCCCAACGAGATACTGAAGGGCTCAGACCAACTCTTCACGTCTATCTAGGTATCACCCTAACTTCGACGCTCCACCAATTATGTGATTGGATTGGGGTACAACTTTCACTCTCCCCCCTTTATATACCCCGCCAGTACGCATGGTTGGAATCGTCCCTTGGGGTGATGAAATCCCCAACCAGGTCCCACTAAAAAGAAGGCACTAATCATTTCCAACTATTCCCCAGGCTCACACAAAGTGCAAGGGGAAAGTGAAAACAAACCAATGCCCCCTTGGGTGACACAAAACAAACACAAGAAGCAATGAATATTACTTCCCCTAATTAAACTATGTTCTTAGATTAACGAAAAGAGTAAGGATAGCTCTTAAAATATGAGCAAACAGATAGCCCTGCAAGCAAATGTTAGTTGTTTTATCCTTCGTTCTTCATCAATTACACAATAATATGCTACAAAAAGTTAGAAAAAACACAAATATCCTTGCAAAAAATAACGTTAGGGGGTTAGGATTTGAAAACATAAAAAAAAGGAGAGCAAAAACGAAGCTAAAATGGTTGTTTTACCCTCCAAACTATGTTGTTTTGGGGCGTATCCGCCCCACTGCAGTAAATAGGAGGGTGTAGTTAAACTTTTGCAGCAAACAAGAGGATGCAGTTGAACTTCTGCAACAAACAGGAGGGTGCAGTTGAACTTCTGCAGCAAATAGGAGGGCACCGTTGAACTTCTGCAGTGAAATGTTAGCAAACAAATTTCAAATTGGGGTGCAGTTGCCCTTCTACAGAAAAATGTCAAAAATAAATTTTTTAACCAGAAGCGTGGTCGCCCAACTACAAAAAAATTTCAGAAAACATATTTTTAAACAGGGGCGTGGCCGCCCAACTGTAGAAAAATGTCAGAAATTAGATTTTTAAATAGGGGCGTGGCCGCTCAACTGCAAAAAAATGTCAGAAAACAGATTTTTAAATCAGGGACGTGGTTGCCCAACTGTAGAAAAGTATCATAAATCAGATTTTTAAATAGGGGCGTGGCTGGCCAACTGTAGAAAAGTGTCAGAAATCAGATTTTTAAACAGGGGTGTGGCTGCCCAACTATAGAAAAGTGTCAGAAATCAGATTTTTAAATAAGGGCATGGCCGCCCAACTGTAGATAAATCTTAGAAATCAGATTTTTAAATAAGGGCGTGGCTGCCCAACTGTAGATAAATGTCAGAAATCAGATTTTTAAATAGGGGCGTGGCCACCCAACTACAAAAAAATGTCAGAATTTTTTTTTTTAAACAAGGGCATGGTCGCCAACTGTAGAAAAATGTTAGAAAATAGATTTTTACATCAGGGGCGTGGCCGCCCAACTGCATAAAAAAGTCATAAATCAGATTTTTAAACAGGGGTGTGGCCGCCCAACTGCAGAAAAGTGTTAGAAATTAGATTTTTAAATAAGGGCGTGGCTGCCCAACTATAGATAAATGTCAGAAATCAGATATCTAAATAAGGGCGTGGCCGCCCAACTACAGATAAATGTCAAAAATCAAATTTTTAAATAGAGGCGTGGCCACCTTTTTGCAATCAACTAGAGGGCGTAGCCGCCTTTCTATAGTCAACTAGATGGTGTAGTCACCTTTCTGTAGTCAATCAATGGGCATAACTACCTTTTTGCAGTCAGCTAGAGGGTGTAGTCACCTTTTTGCAGTCAACCAGAGGGCGTAGTCACCTTTTTGTAGTCAACCAGAGGGCATAGCTGCCCCTCTATGACCTATACATGCAAACAATCTCAACAACAACAAATGTAAAGTAAAAGAACCCATTTGTGGGTCCCACCGGGCATGCCAGAAATGTGTATCCTTGAGTTTTACCTATTGTAGTGATGCAAAACAACTAAAATGTAATGTAAAAACACAAAGAACACCTCAAATATTAGCCGAAGGAATTGTTAACACAAAGAGATAAGATGAAAGAAGATTGCAAATGATTATACCTTCTCTTTGCAGCTGAAATTCCTTGGTTGGCCCTTGATTTTGAATACTTGTGTGCTCCTTAGATGGCTATTGATGTAACTAAATGCAAGATTGACTATATGATGGGATGCAAATGAAAATGGCTAAAATGGCTTGGCTAAGTAAGAGGAAATGCTTGTGAGTTGATTGTTCAAAATGACAACATGTAGGTGCAAAATGACTAAGTTGTTGAAAATTACTTAGAGGAGGGGGTATTTATAGAGGAATTTGAATCCTCTGGAGAATTCAATGGTTAATATTGAGCCACCCAGGTCAAGATGTAGGGCTATGGTGAGTTGAGAACCCATAGGCCCCTTACATCTTGACATGTGGAATGTGAGATGGCCTAGGATAAGATGATGTGGAAGTGAGGTGGAAGGGAGGTACATGATGTGGAGGAAGGACAAGTACCTTGGGGGGTGAGAAGATTTCTTCAAAAAGGAACTTCTTGTCCCCAAGCGAGGATGAAAGTGACATATGAGGAATTTTGGAATTTCTTAGAAATCTCCATGGGAAATGAGAAAGTGGTTGGAGAAATAAATGTGAATTAAAAATTCACATACTTGGGAGAATCTAATGGATAAGAGAGAGTCTCCAAAAAGGTGGGAGTTGGTCACATGTGGATGAGGTGACAAGTCCAATGTTCTAGAAGTCTTGGAAGGATAAAATGTGAATAAAAAATTCACATGGGGAAGAGGAGGACCTAAGATGAATAAATGTGAATTTAAAATTCACATGGGAAAGAGGGTCAATGTCAAGAAAGGTAAATGGAAAGGTTGACTAAAAAAAGATGCTAAATGTGGCTAATGACCTTAATTAAGGTTGTGCCAACACATAATTAGGATAATTAATGGAAGATTAGAAGCAAGTGGAAAATGTAGGTGGATGTGACATTAATCCTTGATTAAGAGGATGCACATCCTAATCATGAATTAATTAAATTAATCTAGATTAGGGAGGGATTATGGAGGATGTGACAAGGAGAGAGAAAAATGAAGAATTTTAAATTGATTTTAATTCAAAAAGGATAAAATGACTAAATTAAATAAATTGATGTATTTATTTAATTTAGAGAGGAAAAAGGTGAAAGGTATTAAAACATTTAATTGTTAAATTAAATATTTTAAGGAGTTTAGGTAGAAAATATAATATTAATTACATAAATTAATATTGATGGAATGAATGAATAAGGAGGTGAATTTGATTGTATGGGAGTGATCAAATTTGGATGTCTATAGTTCCTCAGGTGGATTGATAACTTTGTGGCATCCCCAGGCTACTTTGGTGGAGAAAGTGGCAATGAACAAAAATTGGATTGCTAGTAAGGTAAGGAGTTTGATTTCAGATTTATGCTTTCTGTTAGTAAATGTATATGGTTTGGTCTCGTGTATCTAGAAAAGGGAAGTATGGAGTTAAATAGAATCAATTTGCAGAAGCTCAAGGAATAATTTCTTCCTTATAGGGGGAGACTTCAATATAATTCTACACTTCCAAGATAAACTTGGTGGGGTAAAAAGAAAGCAACAACCTCAACTTGATTTCTAAATATTTTTGAAAATAAATATGCTAATGGAAATCCAAATGGGAAATAGCTCATACACCTAGACAAATAGACAGTTGGGTTTTAGTTGTATTGCTGAATAAAATAGATAGGTTCTTCTTTAAAGAAGACCTTGGGTCCTTCCCCTTCTCTCTTAAAGCTTGCATACTTCCTTACTCTAGATCGAATCATTACCCAATCTACATAGATATTTTAGGGGAAAAAGGTTAGTTCACTGCCCCTTCAAATTCAAAAGGATGTGGATGAGAGACCAAAACTTTTTAAGCTTGGTCAAGCAACAGTGGTTAGAAGCAAATCTTGGTAGTTCCAAAATGTTCAATGTGGTAACAAAATTGAAATATATAAAGTAGAGCTTGAAATCTTAGAGTAAGGATTGTTTCAAGAATATTTTTCTAAGAAAAGAAACAAATTGAGAGAGAATTAGGAGCCTTAAATCTGGAAGTGTTCTCAAAAGGTGTGGATGAAACAATATACGTCAAATAGAAATACCTTTTAAGTAAACTTGAAGACATCTTGGGGAAGGAGGAGATCTTTTGGCATTAGAAATCAAAATAATTATGGACTAGTGAAGGTGAGAAGAGCACAAGATTCTTCCACAATGCTACAAGGGAAAGGAGGGAGATGAATAGGATCTCATGCATTAAAGCCTCAGATGGGAGGACTTTGGAGAAGGTAGAAGAAATAAAAACAGAGGTTGTAAGGTTTTTTCAAAATTTACTGAACAATTGGGAAGGTTCTAGTTTGTGTGAGCAATGGTGGGTGCTATCCAATATCCCAAGATTGGTCAATGAGGATCAAAATAGGTTGCTAATGAGTGAATTTTTAATAAAAGAAATTGAAGATGTTATGCATCAACTCCATCCTAATAAGACTTCAGGCCCTAATGGTTTCCTTGCCACCTTTTGACACAAATGCTAGGATATAATTGGTAATGATGTGATGGAGGTGATTGAAGATTCAAGATAGTCAGGGAAGGTGTTGAAAGAGGTGAGCAACAAATTTTTATCCTTGATCCTAAAGAAGGATAAACTGTCTTCCCTAGAGGAATACAAACCAATCTCTCTTTGCAATGTGTTGAACAAAATTATGGCTAAAGTTGTGGCAAATAGATTGAAGGAAATCCTTCCAAATATAATCTTTGATGAGAATTAGTTTTGTACCATGGAGTTCTATCCTAGATGGGGTTATTATAGCTGAAGTAGTAATTCACTTTATTCATAAATCTAGAAGGTAGAGCATGTTGATAAAGCTTGATATAAAAAGGCTTACGACAAGGTTGACTAGTGGTTTCTCTTCAAAGTAATGGAGGCATTTAGCTTTTAGAAGGCTTAGTTAGACTCCTTCAACTTTGTAGCAAGCTAAAGGTACTCGTTTCCAATTAATGGCTCCCCTAAAGGATTCTTCTACTCATCTAGAGGTATCAAGAAAGGGTACCCTCGCTCACCCTTTTTGTTCATAATAATGGTTGAAGCTCTTGGCATATTGTTGAGTAATTCCCTAAATTTTGGGGTTGTACAAGGTGTTCAAATAACTAGGGGCTTACTTTTTGTCACACACCAAAAATTTGTTGATGACACTATGCTATTTCTCTTAGCACAAGTGATTGAAGTTGGAAATTTCAAGTGTATCTTGAACAACTATATAGTTTCATCTAGTTAGGAGGTGAGTGTAGAAAAATTTGAAGTCTTTTTCTTCAATATCGACCCAAGACTAGAAGCCCAGATTCTGAGAATCTTAAAATTTAATAAAGGTAATCTCCCATGCAAGTATCTAGGTCTACCTTTAGCTACAGGTCTACTATCCGAACAACTCTAGGAATATTTGGTTACAAAAATGGAAAATAAGCTTGTATCCTACAAGGGAAAGTGGCTATCTTGGGTTGGGAGGATTACTATGCTAAGAGTAGTAATTTTTTCTTTTCCCATCTACTTTATGTCTTGTATGCCTCTTCTGATCGACATATTGTTAGAAGTTGTATCAAAAGATGAATACGTTTTTTTGCTAGGGTAATTATGAGCAATCTAAATATCCACTCATAAGCTGGGATAAGGTCTACAAATCAAAGGAGTAGGATGGGGTGGGTCTAGAAAATATTTTATTACAAAACAAAGCACTAGGGGCGAAGCTAGTGTGAAAATTTTACTCAAATTTGGAATTGAAATGGGAGAAAATAATGAAAAAGAAATACTTGGAGGGCAGTGAGTTAAGAATTTTTACCTTAAGGTCTTTACCTTGAGGCTCTAGAATTTGGAATTTTATTAGGTATTGTCGGGGGTTAATTATGGACTATTTAAGTTGGGACATAAAGGATGGTAGATCAACACTTTTTTGGAGTGATTCTTGAGGGGGGCCTTCCTTGCTTGGAAAAGAAAGCAGAACTAGATCAAATAAGAGAAGTGACCTCCTTGGCTTGGGGTAAGTTTGTTTGCAATTATCTACAATCTAATATTGTTAAGGGTTTGCAAGTTTGGTAGTGGAGAGATGTGAGATCACTGGGTTTCTCTGACGAAGAGGCAATCATTTTTGAATCTGCACTAAAGGATCATGTGCCTTTTATAGGAGAAGGAAAATATGTTTCATTTTGAAACAACTCCAAGATGGATGTCTACAATACCAAAGATGGGTATAGGTTATCAAAAATTCCACATAATACCTCCCAATTACCTATATATCTTTGTTGGAACAAAAATTGTTATCCCAAGGCGGGTACATTTGCATCAGTTTCCCTTCAAAATAGAATCTTGATGACATATAGGTTTAGGAAAATGGGGTTTCAAGGCCCTTCAAGATGTTTTTTATGCAAGATGGGGGAAGAGTCGGTTAACCATCATCTTTTGAGCTTCCCCTACACCTAGGAGTGTTGGTAATGGATGTGTGCAAAGCTAGGGTGGAAAGGTGCTCTTCCTTGACATATCTTGAGTCTCTTTCAATCTTTCCCATTGCTAAAAAAAACCTACTATGTAGACTAGTATATGGAAACTAGTCCTTCACTAATCATTTGGGAAGTATAGAAAGAGAGAAACAAATGGATTTTCTTAGAGTAGGAATTGGTGGTTGCTAGGTTGCTCAAAAAGATTTAAGCAACTATTGTGGAGGTGATCAAAAGTAGGTCTTCATGGAAAAATGTTAAAAATGCATGCTTCTCTGAGTGGGATTCTTTAATGAGGAGGTCTTTGTATAGTTTGAAATTCCCTAATTTTGGGGAATTGGTGATCAAATGATAGAATATCTAAGGAAGAAGGCTAGGTGGAGACCTCCCAAATTTGGGTGGCATAAACTAAATTTCGATAGGGCTGCTCGTGGCAATCTTTGACCCTTTGGTGTCGGTTGCATCTTAAGGGATTGGGATGGAAAAGTGTTGGGGAGTTGAGCTACCCCTCTCCCACTTGGAACTAACAATGCCACTAAGTTTCAAGCCCTCCTATTGGGTCTTAATCTTTGCAGGGAGGAAAAAGTCAAAAAAGTTGAGATAGAAGGGAACTCATTGTTGGTTATCATTTCCCTTAGAACTAGGTAGGTTTAGAATTAGAAATTTTAGGCCATGCTATAATCTACGCAAATGTTGTTGAAGTTGTTTAATTATTATGCAATTGATCATTGTTACAAAGAATGTATTGGAGAGGTGGATAGGCTAGTGAATGTGGGGGAAGATGATTTGTCCGAAAAATTTCTATATAGAAAATACATTTTATTTATTTTCTTTAGGATTGATTAGGATGGTGTGGTCCTTATCTATTTTGGAGGTTTGGTTTTCTACTTCCATGGCCCCAGGTGTTGTCTGGGTGAACATTGATACCCTCATACTTGAGGATTTTTTCTATCAAATCTATAGGTTGGGAAAAATCGTTCTCCCTTATGGTTGGAAGTTTAATATTGGTTGGACATGGTTTGATATCATTTAGTGTAACTTCATTTTGAAGGGGCTTTATTTTCCACACAAGTGGTACTGCTCTTCTTTATAGTTGAGGATGTTGGGTTATGTTTGATGGTTGAGGTGACTACTAGTATAGTTTCATGTCTGGTGGGTGGGTTAGCATCCTTTAAAATTGCCTTGACCCTCTTTTTTATTATAATTTTGATAGGGAGCAACAATGGTGATCTCAAGTACTCCAATTTTCCTTCCATCTACATGCAAGCAAACTACTTTCCAGGGCAAGATTTCACATCATAGGTTGAAGAGGCTATTGAAATTACATGAGTTGAGGGTGATGAAAGTGATGAAGCTAGTTTTATGGGAGAAGTTTGTGGAATATGGTGAGGGTTTCCTTGTTAAATTTGATATATCTTCACATTTTTTGGTTGGTTTTCTAGATATCCATCTACAAAAAGCTATGTTATTGGACATGGCGAGGAGGGTTTGTAGAGTTGACCTACTTGTCAGTGTGGAAGATGTGGTGGCTATGGCTCAACTCAACATTGGAATCCCTTGTCCTAGTGAGCTCCATCAACTTCTAAAACCGGAGTGAAATCCTAAATGATACTCCTTCATGTTGGACATGAAGGGGGAGGAGCACTGACATAACTGTGGTTAGGCTGTCTAGGGTGCCAATTTACTCAAACACATTCTGGGCTATGAACTAGTGGGAAACTATGAATGGGTAAGAAATTTTATGGTCTATCTTTGTAGTGTGTATATATTTCCTCCATACTAGGTCACTTCTAGTGTCAGGTTTTTTCAATGGTTGGTCTGGTAAACCTTTTTGGGTTTTGTTTGGCACTTTGAGCTTATTGATATATGCTACTATGGATGCTTTTGGGCTTGGTGTGGAGCTCTAGTTTTATTTGATGGATGGTTGGTTGTGCCATTGGGTAGGTGGTTTATTAGAGTATTGCTAGCTTGGCCTAATCTAGTTCAAGGGTGGGAAAGTTCCATTTTGTTCACTTTCCTTCTCCAATTATTTGGTCCCATTCCTCCTTTATACATTCTCTCTCATTCTTCCAATGAAGCTCATTTTGGTAAAGTGTGGGTTTAGGGTCTAGGGTTTCTCAAGTTGTAATTGTAGGGTAAAGTGTGGGTTTTAGCGAAAGATGATTGTACAACTCTTGTAGCCATTTTTGTTGTTAGGGAATTGGTGGCAACATAAGTAAAATTATACAATATGATGTAACTTTTGTTCTAGAATCAATAAAAAATATTTCTTATGCATAAAAAAAACTATCGTAATCTTCAAGAACAATGTGATCTGTTGGACTAGTAAAAGGGAGAATGTGCCAGGTTTGAAGACAAAAGGAAGTCTACATGGTAGCAAAGAGATGTGTTCATGAGAATTGAATTAAGAGTTTAAATTGAGTTGCTTTAATATATTTGATGGAATATCTATTATGATTTTGTTGTGGAATTAATGTTAGCTACCATATGGATTGACCGTTGGAGATTTTTATTGGTATGTCACATATAAAATAAATTATTGGGAGATTTATAATCTTGCAATGAGTTGAGTTAGAATATCGTCATGTCAATTATAGGTTAGGAATTTTCTATACAATGTTATTCTTGAATTCTGATACATGTTATTATAGGTGCAAAATCCACAATATAATTACTAGAGTTTAGAATTAAAGTACTCTTGTTAATTATATCTTACCACCATCTTGGCACATTGAAGAGTATCATTGTATCATTGGAATTACTATGTAATATATGAACTTTAAAATTCTATAATACAAGTACTTTTCCAATTTCAATCAAATCAATAGCTAGCTAGTGGGAATTGCAAACATTTGATTATTACCTACATGCAAATTAGTTTGACAAATAGCATTTTCAAACTTGGGTAATCGTTGATAATATTGGATTATCCATTATTACATCACTTCTACATTCTTCATCATGTTTCCAAGGGTAGCTTAGCTCCAAATTGTAATCCACATGAAATTCATCAATACCTTCAATTATTTTCTTGAATTCCATGGTATTTGTGTTATATTCTTCATCCTTGGATGTAGCTTCAATAGATGAATGAGGTTTGTCTTTATAAAGTAAAAAATGAGCCAAACTTAAATCTAGGTTACATTGACAACCTCTTTCTCTCTATCTTCAAAAAACTTGATAACATGATCTCCATCTTAAAGAAATTGCAAGTAATTCAATTTCATTGTTTCCATTAAGAAGCTCAGATCCAACTACAATGGAAGATCACCCAAAAATGGGGACAACACATTCAATGTTTAAGTCATCTACCGTGGATGTGAACATTTTATTAGGGGGATTTAGAACTTTTATAATTCAAGGCATGACAATAGTAGTAATATTTTTTTGCATTAAATTTTTATTTGGGGATCACCTCAATATTGGAGGATGCAACTACCTTTAGAAATATTTAGTGCATTCATCATTGAGTTCATCAATAACGATGGATTAACTTGATCACAATATAGTTGTACATCTTGTGTCATTTTATACAAATAGATAGAGGGAGGGAGGGGGAGGGAGGGAGAGGAGGGGTCAGATAGATATAACTAGAGAGAGGGGAGGCTAGAAGAGGGAGGGAGAATTAGGGAGGGAGAGAGGTGAGATAGATAGAAGTAGAGATGGAAGGATAAATAAAGAAAGAAAGAGAGAGGTGATAAAGAGAGTAGAGAGTGAAGAAGGAATGTGGAGAGAGGGATAGAGAGAAAGAGAGAAGGAGAGGTATGGAGGGAAAGAGAGAAAAAGGAGAGAGAGAGAGAGAGAGAGAGAGAGAGAGAGAGAGAGAGAGAGAGAGAGAGAGAGAGAGAGAGAGAGAGAGAGAGAGAGAGAGAGAGAGAGAGAGAGAGAGAGAGAGAGAGAGAGAGAGAGAGAGAAGTGATATATGAATAATTAGAGAGGAAGAGAGAGTAGGTGGGACATAGGGAGGGATAGAGGAAGGGAGGGAGGGAACAAGATAGAGATATCTAGAGAAGGATGGAGAGATAGATAGGTAGTTCTTGAGCTCAAGGGAGAGAGAGAGTCAAATATAGAGAGGTAGATGAAGGGATGAAGATAGTGAGAGAGATAGAGAGGTCTAGAGTGTAAGGGATATACAAAGAGTGATATATATATATATATATATATATATAGAAAGATGATAGAGCTTGATGATTATTAAAATTTGACATCTTAGTTAGTGAAATTTGACTTGTTGATTACTAAATTTTGACTGTCTAGAAAATTATAACATCTTCTAAAAATTAGAATTCACATTGTAACTTTGAAATTTGAAACCATTCTCAAACATCCTAAAACTATATACGTTAAATACAACTTAAAGTATAAGAAAGTAAATGTTCATATATAAATGTTTATTTCATGTATATAGTTTCATCAGAAGAGAAAGAGAAAGAGATAATTTTTTCAAAAGCAAACAATAACATGGGCACATTATAACACACTCACATTATGCCAATATAATAATATAACATAAATTTGTTATAACATGCATGTATTATATCACTGCAATCCCATAATGTGAGTGTGTTATGATATGCTCATGTTATGGCTTGGAAATGATTATGCCTATCATGTCCAAAGGCATGCACAAAATGCATTGAGGGAACGTGCCTATGTAAGAAGGGAAAAAATGTAGAATGTCGCTACAAAGCTCCATGGAAAGAATAAACTATCTCTACCTTATCATGTGATAATTATGGTAAAAAAAATGAACATATAAGAAATCATGATAGACTAAACATACATAACCCAGAAATGATTTCCATGTGGAGAACTAACGCAGATTTCCAACCTTTCGTCTCATGAATGCTTGTTCTCAAATACATTGCCAAATATTTGTCCTAAGTAGAGAGAAAATCTAAGAGTTGCATTAATATCCTTACAAGAATATCTACAAATCAAAATCTTCAACAAAATATCAAAAATTCATGACAAAAATTGTGGTTAACTGTGATATTGGAGCACAAGAAACGTGCCATATGCTCCAAAAATTGCTCCTTTTCATTTGTAATCGATCTTTTATGTCATTAAATGTTGGGTGAAAAGTATTTCATTGACTCACTAGAACAATGGATGATGATAAAATCTAGTCTACCTACTTGCATTCCTATCTCTTACACCCTCCACAACTAGAAACAACAACATTATTTGAATCTATAAGATCCTTCTCCTACTCTGCATGTTGTAAATGATTTAAATGGAAAGGGAGGAAAGAAAGATTGATCGTCAATGTTTTCCCAAAATTCTATACTATCCCAAAGCAATCGATTCTGAAATTTTTTAGACATTTTGTTGGAGTGAATTACTCTTATGCAAGAATTTTTGTGACATATAGATTGACATAGTTCTAACTAAAGATACAATAATAGAAAATTGGAACCATATGAATACAAACAAATGTGAGGTATGGCACATCAATCACGCAACTGAAATGGAATCTAACAGTGAAGAGGAAGAAGATAGTGGTAATGAGGTGGACACAACAAATATGTCAGAAATGAATGAGTGGGAATTGTTGTCACAAATGGGACTTAGAAATAATGTCACTCTAGATGAACTCTAAATACTCAGTAGGAATGATTTTGATAACGACAGCAAATGGGATCAACATATTGTAACCCCAAATTTACATGACACTAAAATTCAATTCATAAACATGAATAAAATGTGCAACCAAAATGAAAACTTGGACGTCCCAAATTATACACTATCACCAAAACAAAAACTAGCGCTTACAATAATTACAAACCACTACAAAGATCAATCCTTGAAAAATCCCTTACATATGATCATTCAAATAACTATAGGAACCAAAAAGTCTTACCTTATTTATTGCATAAGAAATTCCCTTCAAAGTAGTCTACTACAAAAAAAGAGACAACTACTTGCTCTAGCTCCTACAAGGATCGTTGCATTTAACATACATGTGTCAACTATACATTCAACACTTAGGATTCCAATCAAAGAAATGAAACCATTACAAGGAAAAACACTAACTACATTTCAAGAAGAGATGAAACACATAAGATACATCATGATTGATGAAATGAGCTTTACAGGGCCAATGCTGCTATTAAAGATAGATAGTAGACTACATGAAGTATTTCCCCACACACATCTCTCCTTTGGTGGTGTATCTATAATTCTTATAGGTGACCTAGAACAACTATCACCTGTCATGTACAAACCTATCTATGCATCACAGTCCACTACCAGAATGTAATGGGAATAATTTACTATAATTGTTAAATTACAAATAATGTTTCATCAACAAGGTGACAATCCAACTCAAACACACTTTCATGAAACATTAAAAAACATACGTAATGTAGAACCAACACACCAAGATTAGGAGATGTTAATGAGTCGCATGAAAAAGTTCTACTTACAAAAACTAAAAAATAAGAATTTGACAACTCAATTCACCTTTTTGCTACAAATGACTTAGTGAGACTACACAACAAAAGAATGCTCAAACTACTAAATATTCTAGTAGTGGTAAGTATTGCAATAAACAAAAAAAAAAACAAACATTGATGCTAATGATGAAAATCTTGAAAAATAACTCTTGTTATGCAAAGGCCAATGAATCATGCTAATAACAAATTTATGGACTCACTTGTAGGACTGGTAAATGGATCCCTTAGGGAGGTTGTTGATATTATTTACAATCTTGGCTCTAAACCACTAGATATTCCAATGTACATTGTAGTTAGGATTGATAACTATAGTGGGCCACCATGGAACCAAAATGATCCAAAGGCTATACCTATAACACCTATATCAATAGGAAATCATAGCTAAATATCACTATCCATGGAATGGGCAATTACTATACATCAATCCCAAGGCCTAACACTACAAAGAACAACAATTGATATTGGTAAAATAGAAAGAAAAGGACTAACATTTACAACTTTATCAAGAATGAAATAATTAAATGGCCTTCATATTCAACTAGCATTCAGTTTTGAGTGGTATTTGAGGATGAAAAACAAACCATATACAATTATCAAAAAAAAGAGGAGGGTCAATTACAATTACTCTCACTATGAAAATTTGAGGTATACACTTGTCAAACCACTCTCTTTCACATTAAATTGAAATTAAATTTTTCACTACCCAATTTATACTAAATGGCTTAAGATATGTTTTCCTCAAGTGACTAACTCATTCAAAGCTTTTTGGTATATAGGTGGACACTTGGTAGACAATCACAACCCAACAAAAGATAGATTTTTCCTTCTCGTCCAAATTATGATTTCTTTAGTTATTTTACATTACATAACTTCTTGTTCACACTATATCTTTATACTAAACTAGGTAAACAAAAATAATATTTTTTAAAGAAAAATTGTAGAGTCTTTCTCCAATAGAAGTTGTAATGGCTATAGATAAGGCAATAGATGTGAGGTACAAGATTTGTTCCTGGTCAACATCACCTACATGTAATAAATATTCATTGTCAACATCAATTGTGAATTTTTTTCTTACAATATCTTTATATATTAGAAGATGCACAAATATATTAATTACACTTTCTTGTCTACTCTAACATTGTTTGTTATTTCAGAACCAATACTATTCCCTACAATATATATATATTCTAAAAACTATTTGTGGAATCTTAGTCCAAGAGAATTTAAAATGTCTACAAATAAGGAAATACATACAAGGTGTATGGTAGTTCAACTACATGTAATAACTGTTACTACTCCACATCAATTGTAAATTTAATTATTCCATTTGTAGATTATGTTTATATAAAAGATGCACAACCAATTGTATTCCCAAAAAATGTCCAAAGTTTTAAATTTCTACTTTCTTTTATTAACCTCCTCTAAAACATATTTGATATAAAATACAATCGGTGTAACCATTGCACCTCCTTTCGATGCAAGTGCTAGAACTAGTTAATGGATGTATTATTATGTCATGGTAAGATATACTTTGTTTTAGTTTAACTTGTTTGAATAAATTTGATGTTTTATAATGACCTATCACATTTCATGTTTGTTAACATCTATTGGATTCATTATGATAAAACCTTGATTTTGATCATATGATGTTTTAATATAGCATTAAAATTGCATATGCCGAAATTAGATTCATACCATATTCATGTATTCCCCACCTTCCTTCACTATGTTGTTTATCAAATAAATATTGAACAAGAAAATCACAACTAAACATATTGTATGGGGTGTATTAGAGAGATTAATGAGTTTTGAAATAAACTTAATTTTCATTTTTTTTTTATATAAATAATTTTATTTGCTTTTAATTGTGTACATTTAGTAGGCCTCTTTCAAATATTGATGTAAAGAATAATTTAATTTTGATTTTAGTTACTTTTACATGTCAAATATCCATTTATATTGACAATTTTGTAGACATAAGAACAATTACTTAACAATTTTTATGTTAAATTTTAACTAATTAATTTTTAAAAAATATTACTTATAGTTTAAAATTTAATAATAAAAAATTATTGTACAGTGCATATAATACTAAAATATTTTTACCAATTTGATAATAATTATTCATTTTTTAATTGTTTGTTCAAAAAATACATATAACCTACATTCAGAAAGGTCAATGGTAAACTAAACATCTCTATGACAATTGTTTTTTTTCTTAATAATAGATATTTATAATACAAAAAATACTATAAACCCTAATGCTTGTTGCATTATTAAAACTTCAAAATTCTTAATCTTATTTTAACAATTTCATAAAATAAATGTTTGCATGGGTCATCATATATATATAATTCAAAATAAGATGTAGATACATTAAAAGAGTTTTAACAATTATTATTTTTTTATTCAAGGGGTAAACGCTTTTGACCGGAGCTATGAACCGGATACAACCATTCAACAATACCACCCCAACAGGGTTTGAACCTTGGTGGCAAGAACAACAATGCCACCTATAAAACCATCACACCATGCCAATACCAACAGTTTTAACAATTAATTCAATATAGCTAAAATTTTATTTTATATTATACATTGTCTAATTTGTTTTATTAAAAAGATGTGTCACTTTCATGCAACTATTGGAATAATCTAGAAAGATATGCTTTGTAAACCTTTGAACGTTGATTAAAGAAGTTCAAATTTTCTTATTACAAGTTACAAAAATAACATAATTTTTAACAAAAAAAATAGCTATTAAAACAATATCAATTTCATAATCTTTATCCCCACTCAAACATTTAAACAAATTTTAATCAAGGACACTTGTAAATATCAATTCACAATTAGCTATTAGTAGGAAAATTTACCAATTCAAATTGCACAACAAAATCTATTATTTGACATGATTTTAAAGATGACAAGGGTAAGTGTCAAAAGTTGGGTTGATGAAGAGGGGAAGTTTTGGAAAAAAAAGAACCAATAGGAACGAGTACTTGTATTGAAAAAAATGTGTACCCATTTAGAAACGATCTAGAGCTTTAGATGAAGATCTCATTCCTAAATAGGTACTCGTTCTATTTCTAAAAAAAATGAAATACCAACTTTCTTTTTTATTTGGTTTTAGGCTTGAGAAAGGCTTGGTAACCCAACCCTTAGCCTTGGACTTGCAACTAAAAGACTAAGGCAATGTCGAAAGAAATAATGAAATTTGACAATATAGTTGATGTGTTTTTCTCAAAATTGGTTTACAAAATTGAAACCCATTATAGATCACAATGTCTAGTTTTCAAATATATATTTTTTTAATGATTGAATTATTATTTTTTATTTTTTAATTAATTTCTAAGGAATTTGGTCCATAAACTTGAAATGTCAGATTCTCTTATTTTTTAATTACTTTTAATTTGTTAATTTTTTGTAAAAATAATTATATGACATCAATCTACAAATAATTCTCTACACAATGAAAAATTCAAAAAAAGATTAATTTAGGTCAAATTATGGTGTTGTGCATGATGGTTTTAAAAATAATGCAATTAGGACCAATAAAAAATTAATTAAAAAATATTCTTAAGAAAATAATAAAAAAATATCCTCATCAATCTTCAATTTGTTACACATCTTTTTCCAAAAGGAATTAATTAATTAATTTATTTATGTTGAATTATGTTGTCCATACACGTGCATGGTATGGTCCTAAAAATGACTTTTAAAAAGTGGTTTTTATGCATGTCTATTAAAAATTAATTTGGATCATCTAGGTATTAGAATAAATTACATATTTGGAAACTAGACTCAAAATACTAAATTTTGTATCACTGAATTATTTTAAGATTCAATGTGTAAGTGCTTCAAAAATTTTAGTCGAAGTGTGACAGATTTTAAAAATCAAGAGAAACACTTCCACTTTTTGAACATTTTGTGGACGAGCTTCTTGCACATACCCACAAAATATATCCTAATAATTTACTCCATTCAACTCTTAATTTCTATACTAAATGACACAAAAAATACAAAAAAAAAAAAAAAACTAATACAATTATACACTTACACAAACTTTTTTCAAAACTACTAAGTTTTGATATAATAGTTTTTAGAATCATGAAATTTTTATAGTAAATGTAAGTCATTGGTTGTAGACAACCTAAATTATTGCTAGTCATTTTTTCACAAAAGTAATTAAACAATACTAGATAGTAGCAAACTAATAATAAATATAAGTATTAATCATAGATAACTTGAATTATTTCATCCTAAAGTGATGAAGCAATATTCACATTGTTAAGTGATTGAATTGAGTTTTACAAGTATATAGTTATTCATCAATGATTTGGTGGTTGAAATTGTATTTTGGAGTGATGGTAAAGATAATTAAATTGTATTATTTGTGGATAATTATATTCAATATAGAGGAAAATAATATAAAAAAAATTGGTTCTCACGGAGGTTTTTGGTAGCAGGGTGGAGCGTCGTGAGTTGAAGATGCAGAGAAGGAATGGATGAAGCTATAGGATAAGCTTGAGATTAAGCGATGTCATCAAAAGCAGGGTGAACAAAACCTATGGTATGGTAGGGGCCGTTAGGGAGGTGGAAATGGAGGAGCATTTCAAAATCGACGGGTGTCCGGTGGGACTCATGTAGTAGGAAAAAACACAACAAGATGGAATCATCAAGGGTGAGGCCCCTTGTGGATCTCAGGGAGGTATGATAGTTGTGGGGGTAAGGTAGATTGCCTCTCAAAAAAGACAAGGAATCAAAGCAGATTGGACCTGGGGTATGTGCGAAAAAGGTAGAAAACGTAAGGGGTGAGCTGGGAGGCATATAAGAGACAAACTCTAGATGTTATCAGAGGCAAAAAGTTGGTAGCAAAAAACAAAGGAAGGAAGTTAGAGAGCCTGAAGGTGGTTGGAGACAACATGGACAATAATGGAAAGGAAAGCAAGAAGAGTTGGTCGGATCTGGTGGGGTGCAAGAAGTGGATAGTGATTTGGATCTAGGTCCAAATGGGAAGAATTTGGATCTGGGAAATGAAGAGGCAAGGCATGGGAGAAATAACATAACAATCTTGATCCCTTCAATCATGACTAAAACATGATGTTTCATCTTGGAAGATAATGCATTTTTTTCCTAGTGGTGGGGAGATGGTTGCACCAAAACAAAAATGGAACAATGGTGGGAAGAAAAATGGAGGGATAAAGTAAATGTCAAATTTCTCCATAACAGTTTCTTTCTAATTATTTGCAATTCTACACAAACAAAGCAAGACATCCTGGCATCAAAAGATCTAGCCATGGAGGGGAGAGGGTTTTACTTCAAAATTTGGGAAGAGAATTTTGATCTGAGGTCCCATATACTAGATAAAATGGCAGTCTTGACTGATTTGAAAAATATCCCTGCAAAATTTTGGAATATGGTGGCCCTAGAACACATAAGGGATATTTTAGGGCTAGTTTTGGGGATAGATGAAGGGGCAATGCAAGAAGGAAATGAGGGCATGATGAGAGAATGTGTGGAAGTGGTTCCATGGAGTCATTTATGGGAGGAAATTGAACTGATACACAATAGTGGAAGATGATTCCAAAAGGTGGAGTGGAGTTTCTCACAAGGTCAAGTGATGGCATGGAAGAATTGGAGGTGAGGTAGTTTCTAGACAAGCAACAAGGTTGATCAAAAAGGAAAAAGAGTGTTGGTATAGGAAAAAGGCACCTTGAGGGGAGACAAATGTAAAGAACGTGGAAACTTTGAAGAGCATAAGTTTGAAGATGGATTAGGGAGGTATTGATGGGAAGGGAGTGTCAATCAAAGAACCAGGAGGTCTTGTTGTAGGAGCTAGCATTGGTAATTGTGAAATATAAGAAGGCACCAGAAGAGGCTGAGCAAAGGGAGGAATTCAAGGATAGTTTCGATAAAAAAGAGCAACTATGTTAGTATTGGGAAATGATTCTAGAGTTAGGGAATGAGCTAAGAGATTTGGTGGGGGAAGTGGAATCTTTC
>VDFB02353493.1:2720697-2734061 GCA_007258455.2 Sequoia sempervirens
TTGATCTGAGGTCCAATACACTAGATAAAATGGTAGTTTGGACTGATTTGAAAAATATCCCTACAAAATTTTGGAATATGGTGGCCCTAGAACACATAAGGGACATTTTAGGGATAGTTTTGGGGATAGATGAAGGGGAAATGCAAGAAGCAAATGAGGGCACACTGAGAGTATGTGTGGAAGTGGTTCCATGGATTCATTTATGGGAGGAAATTGAACTGATACATAACAGTGGAAGATGATTCCAAAAGGTGGAGTGGAGTTTCTGACAAGATCAAGTGATGGCATGGAAGAATTGGAGGTGAGGTAGTTTCTAGACAAGCAACAAGGTTGATCAAAAATGAAAAAGAGTGTTGGTATAGGAAGAAGGCACCTTGAGGGGAGACACATGTAAAGAACCTAGAAACTTTGAAGAGCATAAGTTTGAAGATGGATTAGGGAGGTATTGATGGGAAGGGAGTGTCAATCAAAGAACCAGGAGGTCTTGTTGTAGGAGCTAGCATTGGTAATTGTGGAATATAAGAAGGCACTAGAAGAGGCCAAGCAATGGGAGGAATTCAAGGATAGTTTCGATAAAAAAGAGTAACTATGTTAGTATTGGGAAATGATTCTAGAGTTAGGGAATGAGCTAAGAGATTTGGTGGGGGAAGTGGAATCTTTTTTCCCAAGGAAAGAGGGTGGCAACATGGAGGAGGAGGGTATTTGGAGGTAGGGAAAGGAAACAACATGCAAATAATTCTTGCAGAGGCAAAGGAGTGGGGTATGGAGGTTTTGATAGAAGAGGCGGCCCAACAAACTAAGAAAAGGTTGGAGTGGGGAGAGGAAAAATAGGAACCGAAAAACGTAGAGGTTTTAGAGGAAAGGGAGATATCTCTAAAAGATCAGAAAACAAGTCCATAAAGGAAATTGGGAGTGAAAACTACAACCTGCAATAGAAGCACACTGAATTGTGGAGATAAGAAGAAAGTTGGTAGGAAAACGAATGAAGAGAAGATGATAATGGTAGGGGAGGCTATTGGGAAGCAAAAGATAACAATGCATTTGAGGGACAATGAGGATCTTAAGTTGGAATGTTAGGGGCATAAATTCCCCTAACAAAATGCATCTAATTAGGTGCTTGTTAGAGAACACAGTAGTAGATATAGCATTAATACAGGAAACGAAATTGAGTAAAGAAGAGATAGAGGGTCCTAAGAACAAGTGTAAGTTTTGGAAGATGTCTTTTGTGGAATCAATGGGTACATTAGGTGGATTAACAACAATGTGGAAATCCCAAATAATTTATTTGGAGGAGGTGGTTGTTGGCCTCCTACAATGATTTTAATAACTAGGCCTATACAACCATGATTTAGAGATTGGACACCTAACCTAAATAGCTATTTCAATCATCATGAAGGTGCATTCAACTTGTCAACCCAAGGACATGAACTTGAAATGGGTCAACACAGTATGTGCACTAGGAACTCAAAGTAGCCATTTCATTCTACAACTAAGGAACACACAATACTAAAAGTAAATTTCTTGAAAAGGAATGAGACAAATGTTGAACATCAATCAATGAATATGCTAAGCTGAAATACACAATAGGAATAAAAATATGAGTAACAAAAAGGAACTACTATGTCTGATTTGGCTGCAAGAATAGTCACATAATGAAATTCTAGTGGTTGTAGGAACAGTTAGTGTCATATTTCTAACTAAGTACTAAACAACAAGTAATACTAAACTAATGCTAAACTAAGAAGACAAATTACTCACCAAGTGGGCCCCCTTGGATAAGTATCCTCTATAACTAATGAAAAATTAGATGCTCAAAATCATAATCTTTATTTTATTCGCTGTGAATCATGAGTACAAAAGAGTAATGTATTTGTATTACTGAAAATTGGAGAGTGCAAGTACAATATCAAATCATGCAACCTTTTGAAGAAGGAGCATCAAATCATTATTTATACTAACAGCTAAATGAGGTAGTCAACTCCATGACTAGGAGGATGCCATTTAGGGAAAATAGAGAAAATGGAGTGATGGTGGTTACGCGTGCATGGAATTTGGTTAGACATGCAGGTCTAAACATAGATTTATCTCAGCAGTAACACCCATGCATGCTTGATCATTAAAGTCCAGTACAAGGTGGTTACGTTTAGTTGCATGAAGAATCTTTTGGTATCAACCTTCTTTGACTTGAAGCGATTCCTTTGCTGGACATTATGATGCATGCCCAGCTGGCAGTGTCTTCCTCAATTTAGCATATTAAATCTACATTGCAAAGTTAGGATGCATAATAACTACACATCTATAACCACCTTAAAGAACATTAATTAACCACATGCAAAATCAATATAGATAATCCACATAATATGCCAAATGTCATTAAAGCTTGCAGAGATAGGATTAAGTCCAATGTCAATGGTTTGAGGGAAACATTATGAAAATACCAACATTTAACATTAAAGTCCATGACATCTACTAGCAAATAAACTATAGATTCTACCCAAAATTGGACCAAAAACTAGGCTCATAAATGACGACAGGGAAGCATTGGTTGGCAAACAAAATTAGGTGCTTGGATTCAAGTTTTTCCTTCAGGGTGATAAATGTATATGGTCCTTCTAGACTGTGGGTGATAAGGAGTAGACTTCTTGTGCCTTATGTTGTACTCATTAACTAGTGCTACAACAAGGGTTGATGTGAATTGTGCTGCTTGACCAGTCACTATTTCTCTTGGGACTCCATTTCTTGTGAAAATTTCTTCATAAAGAAATTCTACAACCTTGTTATCTCTTGCACACTTCATGGCCTTAACTTCTACCCACTTTGTCACATAATCAGTGCATACCAATATATAAGACTTACCATTTGATGGAGGGTCAATAGGTCCCACAATATCTAATCCCCACTTGTTAAAGGGAGTGATTACTACCTGAGGGCATAGTGACATCTCATCAAATCTAGTTGGTCTGCCCATTCTTTGACACTTATCACAATTTCTGGTATACCTTCCTACATCCTTGTGAAGTGTTGGCTAGTAATATTCTATATTCAAAACCTTCATTGTTGTCCTCTTGGCTGCAAAGTGTCCTCGACATGGTTCATTGTGACATGCATGCAAAATGTCATATGTCTCATCTTCTCTCACACATCTCCTCATGAAATGGTTAGGTCCAGTATAAAACAAACATCCAGTAATCCAAGAGAAAGGAAAATATTTTTCAATGAGTGCCCTTTTCTCTTTTGGAGAGAAGTGAGAAGGAACTCTACCTATGACCAAGTAATTGGCTATGTTAGCATACTAAATACTAGGGTGTTTGTACATTGAGGGAGAATAGATGCTCATCAAGGAAAGAGTTATCTATGGGTTGATTGTCTTTTGATGTAGTTAGCCTTGAAAGAAACCCTGCAACAACATTGGCCCTCCCTGACTTATCCAAAATGGTTATATCAAATCCTATATCAACAATAACCATCTTTCCAATCTACCAGTGATCAAAGGTTTATTCATGAGATATCTAATGGCTGTATGATCAATGTGCACAAAGATTTGGCAGCCTGCTATGTAATGTTTGAATTTGTTTAGTGCATAGATTATTGCCAACAATTCTTTTTTTGTCACTGTATAATTGAATTCGGCTCCTTGTAAATTTTTGTTGACAAAGTAAATGGCATTTTCAACAGCTCCTTCTTTCTATCCCGAGACTACTCCTATGGCATAACCTAATGTATCAATATGGATGTGGAAAGGAAGTTTCCAATTAGGCCCTTTGAGTACAAGGGCATGAGTCAAAGCTGCCTTCAAGTCAAAATATGCCTTGTCATAGGCTTCAGTCTATTGAAATTCAGCATCTTTAGTGAGAAGAGTGTATAATGGTGCTGCTACCTTGCTAAAATCCTTGATGAAATGCCTATAATATCCTGCATGATCCAAGAAATGCCTAACATCTTTTTGTTTTGCAGGTGTGGGAAGATTTGTGATTACCTCAATCTTTGTAGGATCTACTTGAATTCCCTTATGGGAGATGTAGTGGCAAAGAACTACACCTTCCTGCATCATCATGAAGCACTTTTCACTGTTTAAGGACAAGTTTTGGTCTTAACATATTTGCAGGACCCTTTTGATATTTTCCAACACTTGATTAAAGTCAACACCATAAGTGGTAAAGTCATCAATATAAATTTCTGTGCAATCATGAGAAATGTCTGAGAATATGCTAATGACTGCCCTCTAAAAATTTATAGGCGCATTGCATAAGCCAAATGGGAGTACTGAATAGGCATAGGTCCCTCATGGACAGGTAAATGTAGTCTTCTTCTAGTCCTCTGGTGCAATTTGGATCTGGTTGTAGCCGTTGAATCCATCTAGAAAAGAAAAATATTACTTTCCTACAAGTGTATCCAAAACTTGATTAATGAAGGGTAAAGGAAAGTGGTCATTCTTGGTGGCAGCATTAAGTTCCATATAATCAACACAAACTCGCCATTTCCCTCCTTTTTTGGGCACAATCACTAATGGAGACACCCATTGACTATCTAAAATGGGGTAAATAAATCTTGCATCTAGTAATTTCTGCAGTTCTCTTTTCACAATCTCTCTTAGTGCAAGGTTAATTCTTCTCTGTGGCTATCTTACTTGGGTGCAATCATCTTTGATGTAAATTCTATGTGTACAGAGTTTAGGATCCAATCCCTTCATATCATGATAATCCCATGCAAATTCATGTTGATGGGTCCTTAATAGGTTTTCCAATAACAATTATTGTTCTTCATTCAATTTACTATTAACATTCAAATATTTTCCTTTTGACACTTGTACTTTTGTAGTTAACTCCATCATGGCTACTTCATTAACACATGGTACCTTTAGCTCATATAGCAGCAATGTATGGGACATACTTGTTTTTGCAGGAAGTATGTTTGTAGGAAGAGTGGCTGCAAGAAGAGTGGTAGTAGCAAGCATGTCTGCAGGAAGAGTGGCTATAGGAAGAGTTCTTGCAAGAAGCCTCTCTACATGAAGAGTGGTTGCAGGAAGCCTATCTGCAGGAATAGTGGCTGTAGGAAGAGCAGGCAGAAGTGTCTTGACTGGAGTAGTAGAATGAGAAGATAATGCTTCCCCCACTTCACAATGGTTCTGATGGATGTTAGCCAATACTTCATCCTCATCTTAGAGCTATATGAAAGAGCTTCTACCTAGCATCATAAGTTGCACCATAGAGTTAACTTCCTCAGCCTCTTCACCAACATGTGGCCATATAGGATTATCTTCATCATGAGATGGATGAGCAGGTGGATAAAGAACAAAAATTTTAGTGCTCCTCCCATCTGAAATGGTCATGTCACCCGATCGACATCCAATGTATGCATCTATAGTTGCCAACCATGGCTTTCCAAGAATAATGGGATACCTGCGTAGTGTAGCTTTAGGAGAAAGAATCATAAAGTCTATTGGGTACTCCCAGGAGTCTAGAACTACCATGAGATCCTCCACTACACCATCAGGCTTAACAGTAGAGCTATTAGCAAGCTGCAGGACAATAGGAGTGGACCTCATGCTTGCGATATTTAGTTGTTGCAGGATGTCTTTGGTCATTACATTTATTGCTGCCCCTAAATCAATCAAATCATTCTTTACTTGGATCCTATTTATAAAAACTGCTACCACATGACTGCTTGGGTCATTATACTTGGGAATAGTCACTTTTCCCCACATGATGTCATTTAGTTGTCCCACCACATGAACTGTAGTTGGGTCCTTTTTCCTACCTAGCTTCTTAAGACATGATTCCTTGATTGCCTTGTTGTAGATTAGAACATCCTTTATGGCCTAAAATAGAGGTATCTGAACACATATATGGTTTAGCTGATCCAAGATATCAAAGGTGGTATCCTACTTTTTTTCCTTCTTCTTGACAACTTCCAATCTTCAAGGATGGTATCCTCCTTTTTTCCCTTCTTCTTGACAAAGGTGGTTCTTATTCAGTTTGCTTGACTTGGGCTAGTTTAGAATTTTTAGGTGCACCAGGCTAAATGGGATCATTCAGAGGTTCCTCCTCCTCTTCCACAGGAAGCTCAGTGATAATGGACTTGGAAGTGGCTAGTATAGTAGTACCTGAATGTAAGTGGATATCACTTACACTCACAACATATGCAGGGAATTGATTTGAATTAGCAGAGTAGGCAGGCTGTTGTGGTTTTTTATTTGGATTAGGTGTGGGATGAGCTAGTAGTTGAGTAGGTTTGGGTGTATTTGAGCTTGGATTAGCAGGTGGAGGAATTATAGCAGACTGGTGGGGCTGAGAAGGTGGCTGTATGTAACTGGTTGTCTGAGTAGGCTCTCCATTGATTCATTTGCTGCCAATTTCTTGGAGGTGGCTGCCAATGCCTTTGAAATTGCTGCTAATTCCCTTGAGGTTGATGCCACTGGGGTGGAGAACTCTGATGACTAGGCCAAGTATTTGGATGGTTACTCTAAGGATGCGGTGGATATCCCCCGTAACTGGGTGGATATGGGGGCTACCATTGGTTACCAGATGAATAGGAATTAGAATATGGCCTAGCATAGGATAGTGGATCTAGTGGCATACCTTGTCGTGGAGCCCAAGGCTTCCTTTGTGCAACATAGTAGACTTGGTCTTCTTCAATTTGGATTGACTTGAACTTAGGTGGAACCTGCTTGCTTTCAAGATTAGCTACCATCTTACATCTGTAGTCCTTCCTCTTTTTTCTATAGTGGGGGTAATACTCTGTCAACATTGCCTCTGCCTCCTCTTGCTTCTTCTTGGCCTGAAGTGTATCTAGCTAAGTAGCTAGATTATTGATAATGTCTTGATTGAAGTCTGGCAGCAAATGCGTAATCTTCATTCTTGAAACTCCACTGGTAGTTAACTTACCCATGAAAGATTGGTAAGCTCTCCCTTTCTTTGAAGCTGCCTTAGAGGAGTTTTGGCATATTTTCTTGATATCTTCCCAAGGAACTTGGGAATTATCTCCTCCTCCCATGAGGTCCAAGGCATTAGTGAAACTATCATTGATTCCTCTTAGGAAAAACAACTTATGTGAGTCTTCATTAAGTGTATGGTGTGGATATTTTTGTAGGAAAAATAGAAACCTTGCAATGTAGTCTTCCAGGCTCTCATCTTCCTTTTGCTACATCCTAAAAATGTCACCTCCTCTCATGTCACTGCCTCTGCAATATTCATTGTATTTCTCAAGGAATGTTGTCTTCATGTCTTCCCAAGTTTCCATAGCATCTCTGCCTAGGCTCATGAACCATCTTAATGCAGTCTCTTTCAAAGTGGTAGGAAATAGCTTAAGCCTATGGGCATCAGTAGTATAATCATAGCTCCTATAGAGTATGTCAAAATCAAATTAAAAGGTATCAGTATATCTTATGTGACAAGTCCATAAAAATTGGGAGTGCTGAGGCAAGAATGTTCTTGATGTTGTCAACTTCATTCTAATGGGCAATGGGGAAAGGAAAAGTTGGTCAACTGGTTAGGTTTGTTCCTATTTGCATCACCCATGCCCACTCGATGTGGTTCCAAAGCAAAGAGGTTCTCAAGCTGATTTTGATCTTCAGAGGAGACTTCAGAACTAGTTAGATCAAGATATGCATCAGCAAAGGGGTGTGGATCTTCTTCTTCTTTTGGTAGATTCTGATATTCAACTAGCTAGAATGGATTAGGATTTTTAGGAAGGAATCTCCCATAATCATCCCTTCTCCTTCCTCTATGCATGCGGTATCAATCACCATCAGTCAACTCACACAAAGAATTGGTAAAGAATAAGGGGGGTCATTACTTCCTAAATGATGATATACTAAGAACAACTTCTAGAAATACTACAACAAGAAAAACTACCAATGACTCCAGAAGACTCCCTAGTTTGACACCATCCTCAGCAATAGTGCCAAAAATGTTGGCCTCCTACAATGATTTTAATAACTAAGCCTTTACAGCCATGATTCAGAGATTGGACATCTAACTTGAATAGCTACTTCAATCATCATGAAGGTGCGTTTAACTTGTCAACCCAGGGACATGAAATTGAAATGGGTCAACATAGTATGTGCACTAGGAACTCATAGTAGCCATTTCATTCTATAGCTAAGGAACACACAATACTGAAAGTAAATTGCTTGAAAAGGAATGAGACAAATGTTGAACATCAATCAATGACTATGCTAAGCTGAAATACATAACATGAATAAAAATATGAGTAACAAACATGAACTACTTTTTCTGCTTTGGCTGCAGGAACAGTCACATAATGAAATTCTAGTGGTTGCAGGAACAGTCGGTGCTAGATTTCTAATTAAGTACTAAACAACAAGTAATACTAAACTAATGCTAAACTAAGAAGATGGATTACTCACCAAGTGGCCCCCCTTGGATAAGTATCCTCTAAAACTAATGAAAATTTAGATGCTGAAACTCAGAATCTTTATTTTATTCACTATGAATCATGAGTACAAAAGAGTAATGTATCTATATTATTGAGAACTTGAGAATGCAAGTACAATATCAAATTGTGCAACCTTCTGAAGAAGGAACGTCAAATCATTATTTATACTAACAGCTAAATGAGGTAGTCAACTCCATGACTAGGAGGACGCCATTTAGGGAAAACATAGAAAATGGAGCGATGGCGGTTACACATGCATGAAATCCAGTCAGACATGTAGGTCTAAATGCAGATTCAGCTCAACAATAATGCCTGTGCATGCTTGATCATTAAATTCCACTAAAAGGCAGTTACATTCAGTTGTATGAAGAATCTTCTACCATCATCCTTCTTTGACTTGAAGTGATTCCTTTGTTGGACGTTATGATGCATGCCCAGCTGGCAGTGTCTTCCTCAACTTAGCATATTAGATCTACATGGAAAAGTTAGTATGCATAATAACTGTACATCTATAACCACCTTAAGGAACATTCATTAACCACATGAAAAATCAATATAGATAATCCACATAATATGCAAAATGTCATTAAAGCTTGCAGAGATAGGATTAAGTCCAATGTCAATGGTTTGAGAGAAACATTATGAAAATACCAACATTTAATATTAAAGTCCATGACATCTACCAACGAATAAACTATAGATTCTACCTGAAATTGGACCAAAAACTAGGCTCATCAATGGCGATAGGGAAGCATTGGTTGGCAAGCAAAATTAGGTGCTTGGCTTCAAGTTTTTACTTCACGGTGATAAATGTATATGGTCCTTCTAGCTGCATACAAAAGCAAAGGGTTTGGAAGGAGACTGAGGGGTTTATGAAGGGAGACAGGGTGTCATTTCACATCCTAGGTGGGGACTTTAACACTGTCCTCAATTCCAGTGATAAGAGGGGTGGGGTAGGTAAGAACTTGCAATCACAAGAAGACTTTAAGGACTTCATAAATTGAATTTTTCTAATGAAGATCCAAATGGAAAATGGAAATTTCACTTGGAAAAATAGCAGAGAAGTTGGATAGATTTATTTCTGGGGGTGACTTGACTACCTTCCCTTTTACTTTGGATGCTAGCATTCTACCATACTTGGGTTCTGACCACTACCCAATTAAGTTAGAGATTTTTGGAGACAAAAAAACAAGTTGATGCTCATTTAGTTTTGAAAAAATGTGGTTTAGGGACCCACACTTCTTATAGCGAGTGGTGGAGTGGTGGAATTTTGTGCAGTCGGAAGGTAATAGGTTATTTAGAATAGTGAGAAAAATGAAATTGTTAAAACAATAGGTCAATATTTGGAACAAAAACCATTTTGGAGACATTTTTGGAGAGAAACAATGCCTGGAAATGGAACTAAAGGAAGTAAAGGTGAGTGTGATAAATAGGGGCATGGATGGGGTGCTCTTTATGAAGGAGAGGGAACTACTCAGACAATGGGAAGAGGTACTAACTAGAGAAGAGGTGTTCTAGCACCAAAAGTCTTGAGAAATGTGGGTAAAAGTGGGCAATTGAAATTTGAATTCTTTCATAATTCCACTAGAGTGAGAAGGGAAGTGAACAAAATCTTTGATTTGAAGAAGGAGAATGGGGAGATGGTGGAAGGGGTAGTAGATATTGCGGTAGAAGCAGTGAGTTTCTTTCATCAACTCCTCAACATTATGGAAGGTTCAAATTTGTGAGTGCAATAGTCTTTGTTAGAAGGAATCCCAACGTTGGTTATGGGAGATCAAAATATGGAATCAAATGAGTAGCCTTTCAGCTCCACCCAAACAAGGCTCTAGGCCCTGATGATTTCCTAGTAGGATTTTTTCAAAATTGTTGGAACATCATTGGGCAATAGGTGGTGGAGGCTTTGGAGGAATCGAGAGCTTCAGGGAAGATACCAAAGGAAATCAATAACCTTTCTTGGCCTTAGTACTGAAAAAAGGAGAAGCCAACATCATTGGATGAGTTCAGGCCAATTACACTTTGCAAAACTCTATATAAAATTATGGCAAAAGCAATGGCTAATAGGTTGCAGACAATTCTCCCAACCTTGATTTCAGAGGAACAAAATAGCTTTGTACCTGGGCATTCAATCTTTGTTGGAGTAATCATCACGCAAGAGGTCATTCACATGCTTTAGTCAAGCACAAATCAAGGAATGTTGGTTAGATTAGATATAAAGAATTCCTATAACATGGTGGACTGGAGGTTTCTATGAAATTTTTTGGAAATCTTTGGGGTTGATAGGGTGTTGGTGTTATGCATTTTCAGCTATATTTCAAGCTCGCGATTCTAAGTCCTCATAAATGGTGAGTTGGATGGTTTCTTTGAAGCTATAAGAGGCCTAAGACAAGGAGACCCTCTATCTCCTTTATGATATATCTTGATGGATGATGCTTTGGGTAGGGAAATTTTGCGGGAGGTTTCTAGGAGCCAGATTATTGGTGTTCAAATCACAAGGGGGTTGCCAACGGTTACACATTAGCAATTCACAAATGACACAATGCTTTTCAGTGCCACTAGGCGGATTGAAGCTCTATCATTCAAAAGCATTCTCAACTATTACACAGATTCTTCAGGACAGTGTGTGAGTGAAGCCAAATCAATTATCTTCTTCTTGAATATGAACCCAACTTTGACGAGGGAAGTGGTTAAGGTGATGAACTTCAAAATTAGGCATTTTCCTTTGACGTACCTTGGGTTATCATTAGAAAGAGGAGTAAGAATAGGTAATTTGTGGGATCCCTTGGAAGATCGTGTCAATAATCGACTTTCAGCCTTGGAAAATGAGTGGTTGTCATGGGTGGGAAGGATTGTTATGCTTAAGGCACTAATCTCATCTCTTTCTATATACCTCATGTCATCCCTAGCATTATCAGCCTAGAAGGCTTCACAACTCAACTACGGTATGAGGCACTTCTTTTGGCAAGGAACTTTTGATCAAAAGAAATTTCCACTGATCACTTGGGAAACATTCTGTAGGTTGAAGAAGAGTGGGGGTGTGGGTCTTAGGAATTTTCTCAAACAAAAAACAAAGCACTAGGAGCAAAGTTGATATGGAACATGTACACTCACAATGATGCAAAATGGACAAAGATTCTTTAGTGCAAGTACCTGAAAGATAATAATGCCAATAGCATATTACTTACTAAAGTTTGTTGAGTGGCTCTAGAATTTGGAACTTTTTGTGTGCTTGTCACCCTCTCATTCAAGAATAGTTGTCCTGGGATGTGCATGATGGACGAACAACTCTTTTCTGGGAGGACTCCTGGTGCACATACCCGACCATACATAGCAACGTGGAGATTTTGCTGTCAAAAACATTTTATAGTGTACATGGGGTCACCACGTGAGGGATTATTTAGAGGAATAGAGGATGGATGGAATGTCAGTGTTCGTATGGAAGGCTTTGGATACAGTACTCATCCCCCAAGAGGAAGCGAATATTATGAGGCAAGAGCTGAGGAAAAGAACAATATCAATTCACATTGGGGTGGATAAGCTTGTGTGGGTTGGCTCGGTGTCTGGTCAATACAAGTCAAAAGATGGCTATTGGCCGCAATGCAAGACTGAGGCCTCAGATTTTCTAGTACACCTATGGTGGGATTGCTCTTGTCTATTGAAAGATGGCACACTTGCATGGGCTACAATGCGGGATAGGATTCCAATGATAGATAAGTTCAAAAGAATGGGTTATTTAGGGCCTTCGAAGTGTGATGTGTAGGAGAGCTGAGGATGATGCAAATCATTTATTGGTTGGGTTCCCATTCACACAAGCATGCTGGAAGTGGTTTTGTGCGAGTCTAGGTTGTAGTGGTGCATTGCCAAATGATATACTACCTTTATTCTCCTTTGGCCGGTGCTAAAGAAGAATTTTGTTTTCAATGATTTGTGGATGATTTCACCCTCATTGGTTGTTTGGGAAATATAGAAAGAGCATAATAGGAGAGTGTTCTCAGACAAAGCGAGAGACTTCCCAGTCTTCATCAATAGGTTGGAGGCAATAATTGTGGAGGTGGTGAACGGGAGGGTGGCCCAAAAAGACTTGGAGTCATCAACCTTTTCAGAATGGGATGCAGAAATGAGGAATGTTTGGTATGGTTTGTCTATCCCAAAACTTGGGGCCCAATCTCAGGGAGAAAAGAAAGGAAAGCATAAAGGAGTGGAGTGGCTCCCTCGAAAGGAAGGATGATACAAGCTGAATTTCGATGGAGCATCCCATGGCAATCCAGGGGCGTCAGGAGCGGATGTTGCATCAAGGATGAAAAGGGTAGGATGGTGGCTGAGAGGTCTCTTCTACTGCTAGAAGGGACAAACATGGTGGCTGAGCTTAGGGCCCTCATTTGTGGCCTTTAGTTGAGTAAGGAACTGAAAGTGGGAAACATAGAAATTAGAGGTGATTCAATGGTGATCATTCAGGCAATAAGATCAAGGAATATGGTGAACTGGAGATTGCAACCACTACTTGAGGAAGCATACAGACTGACTAAAGAATTGGCAGCATTTACTCTGAAGCATGTGTATAGGGAGGCCAATGTGGAGGTTGATGGATTGGTGAATGATGGGGTGGAGGGCATCTTGACGAATCGAATAAGTAGCTTGGCCAGAGACCATAATTAAGGATGACAATTTACCTCCCACAACTTTGCGGGGTGTAGCTACTTGAATTGAGCTGCTATGAGTGATGTGGGTGGACACAACGCATCATCCAAGTTGGTGTGGTATGGGTGAAGTAAGTTGGACGGGAGAATTGAGTTCTTGTCTTTTCACATAGGTAGTATGGCTATTCGTGGCATCTCTGAGGACGTGGGAAGGATAGATCATAGATAGAAGTGCCATCAAACATTCATTCACACAAATCGTGGGTGATAAAGGGTGGTGGGTGGCTCAGGTTGCATATTTGAACGGTGAGGCAGTGGTGTTTCAGTGTAGCA